>CP106725.1:6525994-7750526 GCA_025506655.1 Gossypium rotundifolium | reverse complement strand
ATGGGATCAAATGACTGAAATTTTTTTATTAAAATATTTCCCACCACAAAATGATATCTCTTCTTTTGTGTAGATGAATTTAGAGACATTATACGACGCATGGCAGAGATACAAGGATCTCTTGAAAAGGTGTCCGCACCATGGTTTACCCTTATGGCTCCAAGTCCAAACTTTCTATAATGGTGTAAACCCCTCAACGAGGTGACTAATTGATTCAGCCGCCGGTGGAACCCTGAACAACAGAACAGATGAACTATATAAGTAATAATTTCAGATCTAATAATAACCCTTATAGTAATACTTATAATCCAAGTTGGAGGAACCACCCAAATTTTTCATGGGGAAGTCAAGGAAATCAAAGACAACAACCTCCTCAAAATTTCCAAGATCAGCCCTATCCACAGGAAAAGAGGCCGAACCTCGAAGAGATGTTGACAAAATTCATGGCAGCCACAGATATACATCTCGAAAAAGCTGAGACAACACTTAAAAACTAACAAACATCGATTGAAGGGATCAAGAACCAAGTTGGGGAACTTACTAAGTCAGTTGGGGAAATTACTAAGACAGTTGGACAACTTGCAAAATCGGAAGGGCGTCTACCAAGCAACATTGAGATTAACCCAAAAGAGCAAATCCAAGCCATCACAGCCCATGATAGTATAGGGTTAGATGAGCCCAATTCAATACAAGAAAATGAGGCAGAAGAAGGTAAAATTGAGGTAACACAAGAAAAGCCAAAATCGGTAATCAAAGAGTACCAACCTCACATATCTTATCCCAAAGCGATGAAGAGAAATGATACAGAGGAACAGTTCGGCAAGTTTCTTAATCTTTTAAAGAAATTACATATTAACTTACCGCTTCTTGAAGCTCTTTCACAGATGCCAGATTCGAGGAAATTTTTAAAACAACTCTTGACGAACAAGCGTAAGTTAGACGATGAGCCACATGTGGAATTAAAAGCGATGTGCTCAGCAATTCTACAAAATAGACTACCACAGAAGCTAAAAGATCCAGGGAATTTTACAATTCCATGTTTAATTGGTAGACTAACAGTTGATAATGCTTTGGCTGATTTAGGGGCAAGTATAAATGTCATGCCTTATAAAATGTTTAAGTAGCTAGGTCTAGGGAAACCCAAACAAACTAGGATGAGTATTCAATTAGTTGATAAAACTGTTAGAATTCCTAGGGGTATTATCAAAGATGTTCTCGTAAAAATTGATAAAGTTGTTTTCCTAGTAGATTTTGTTCTCTTAGACATGGATGAGGATAATTCGATTCCTTTAATTTTAGGAAGACCTTTTTTAGTAACTGCCAGGACTAAAATTGATGTTGGCACAGGAGAACTCATTCTTCGTGTAGGTGACGAATCGATCAGTCTACAAGCTCTCGAATCGACCAAGACATCAATTGATGAAGGTGAGAAAGTAAATTCAGTTGATGACCAATTTGGTCACCTTTCACCACAGGATCCACCACAAAACCGCAGACCTGAGCCGAATCATAGACCTCTTACAAATAAAGAAGAACTATATAAGGAACGAAGCCTTAAGGTCGACGAATTAGAAGAATGGAAGACACACTGTAAAGAGAAACCGGATTGGCAAGAAGCAAAACCAAAGGAGCACCCAGAAAAAATCATAAGAACGTCGAACCACTTCAAAATAGGAGATCAGGTACTGTTAAAGAAGAAAGATCCACGAATTACAATGTCAGACCTAAATATAAACGAAGAAATCCTTCTTGAAGTACGCAATATCTTCCCATACGGAACAGTCGAGGTAAGCAATCCCATATTCGGTACTTTTAAGGTAAACGCTTCTCGACTTAAACTTTATCATAAAAATAGAATTTACAGCATGATAAAAGATATTCAAACTTTTAAACCTCCCTGATTTTTGCAAATACAAGGAAAATCTAGCTTAAGACTTTAAACGAGCGCTTCTCGGGAGGCAACCCGAGCACTAACCCTATTTATTTAAATATTTGTTTTTATTTTAGTTTCTTTTCTTCTCTTCGTCTTAAACACCTAGTTTTAAACTAACCAAAAGTGCAGATTTCCATACCATACGGCCTTGCACACGACCGTGGCCGTGGCCATGTAGAAGTATAAAATCTTCGTACTGACAATGGCAGAAGAGGTACAAGTCAGAGAGAATCAAATCTTTGAGTCACGAACTCCAACCACCACCCCACGGGCACCAAAAAAATGCCACGGCCGTGCGACACGGCCGTGGATGACACTAACTTATCACCGACGGGCGTGGCAATATATAAAAGGGTGTGGGTAAACTAACACACCTAGACACACGGCCGTGTGACACAATCGTGTGAATCAACACACCCACAGTCCACGGGCGTGGGGAGCGTTAAACCCCAAAACTCTATTTAAACCCAACCTTCCTTTCCCCTTCTTCTTACCAACTCCCCATCTTTTCTTTTCTTTCTTCCCTTTCTCAGATTTCTCCCTCCCTATCAATTCTCTAAACTCTTGAGCCTACACATATTCATGTCAAAAAAGCGAAAAAAGCCAAGCATAATCTCCCAGAGGGAGACTGATCTACATAAGTTCATGCGGGCCGCTTCATCTACTCTACAAGCCAATGGTCTTTGAGACCATTTAACTTTTATTCTACTTTTCTCTTTTGCTTCAGTTTCCTTCTCTTTGATTGTCTTATGCATAATTTAGTTTATTTTATTCTAGTTTCTTGGTTTTAGGTTCTTTAGGCTGCTAGGGAATCACACCGGAACCATGACCACCGGCTCAACACAGCCTTAGGAATCACACCCACCTCGCGTACAATCCAACAATAAGGACTCCTCAGTCCATTCATCTTTTATGTTAATTTTATCTTACTTTCTGCATTCTTTCCCTTTAGTTTTCTTGTCCTTAAATACATAATTAGTTTATTTTAAATGTGTCTTAATAATTCTTGGCTAATCCGTCACGAGTTTCCCAATTTCTTCATCTAGCACAATGACTGTTGGCATCCACCACAACACCGCCGCCTCTTCCTCCAAATCGGGCCATGAATAGTGATCTTAGAAAAAATTCAGGAAGTGTCACTTCTCCCTTTCTCTTTTGATTTCAGTATCACATGATTATTTATCTATCTTTGTACATTAAGGGCAATGTACATATTAAGTGTGGGGGGTAAAAGTGCCTAACTTTTTGCATTATTCTCAAATCCCTGAATTATATCTTGTTCTTAAGAAATTTTCTCATATTACTAATTAGGATGAAATTTCTGATTGTTTATGATTCTTATTGATATGTTTTTGAGTAAGTCATAGTTAATTGTGCATTGATGATTTAAATTTTATGATACTAGAGAATCAAGCATGATAAGTCTATTTTTCAGAATTAAAATTTTGCTAGGTTGTTGAACTGAATCTGAACATTACTTTAAAATTTAAAATTGACAGGGATTGATATCAAATGCCCATAATTTTTGTGAGATTTTGAGCCTTATAGAGCACATATTCTTTTCCGTGCTCACTTTATTAATTATGAGTGTGTCAACATTGATTTGTTATTCTAGAACTTGCCTCGATTATTGTAACACCCCAAACCCGGCCCAAACACTACTACCGGATCTGGTTTCTCACTAAGAAAATTTTTAGTAAAACAAATCGTGTTGACAAAAAGCCTAAACAAGAATTACATAAAATGTGCCTTAATAAGCAAAAGCCCAAAACTAGATTACATGTCCTTGAAAAAAGGAAAAAAAAATTAAAACAAGAATAAATGATGAAGGCCCATAATAAAACTAAAATGTAAACTAATGGCCCATGGCCTTATTACAATGTAGTTTAAATCCATAACATAAAATACTTTAAAAAAAAACTAATATGGGAAACTTGTCACCGGATCCACCTCTTTTGCATGGCCACCTTGCGCTTCACTCCTACGGTCCGATGCACTAATCGTCACCTGAAAGGTTAGTTCAAAGGGGGTGAGTCGCGAGACTCAGTGTGCAACCCTCATGCACCACTAGATTTTGGCCTCATACAACATAGCAACAATTTCATTTACATGGATAACAAGTAATATGCAAAGCCCAACCCAATTGCCTAGGTTTCCATCCGCTACACGCCCCCGTACCAACCAACACACCATTGGGGATTTCTACAATCAACCCACACCATTACTCTCCAAGATGGTAGTCATGCTGCTCATCAACATATATTGGCCGAAGCCCTTATAACATGTAATGGCGAAACTCATATAACGACTCACGGTATTAGCCTCTACAGAAATTCACAAGAAAACCGTTACTCATATACATGTACATATAACTTCCTCCTTTCGTCACCCAACCCATGCAACATGCAAAATAATTTAAAACATGTACAACATTTACTTGTAACATATAGTCGATTATTTACTAACACGAGGGTCCGTCGTTTAAATCAAAGATTTCGCTTTTATTGTAACATGTAAATCTTATGAACACATATACATATATATATTTATTATTAATCGATCTAGATGGTGGGGAAGTATTACACACGATTTGCGTCTAAGGCTTTTGCTATATCTACGTTACTATCACTTGAAACAACTACTATTGGCCACGATCGACTTTGATTTTGGCCCACACCGATTAGCCAATCTCGCACTCTCAAAACAGATCGCTTCTTGAATTTGGGCGACGATTTTACAGATCCAACCTTCTCTGCATGATTGTTAGTTGAGTCCATAACAATCCTTTAATCACTAAACCAAATAACGATGAGATCTAACTCATTAGTTAAATGTAACCTTTAAAACGAACACTTACCTAGTTAGCCGAATCCCGAATATCCTTTAGAAATTGTCACCACCAACCTTCCTACATTTTGCCATCAACCAAATATCAAACCAATCATTACACACATTCAACCTAACCCCACATAGTATTCGGCCAAAGCACAGAAAATCATGGAAGGCCATTCGGCCACACTTACCACTTCTTACCTTCGATTTTTCCACCAAATTGGCTTTAATGGGATAGTTTCATCTTCAAGGGTAAAAAGTATAATCGACAAGGTCTTGGAAATAATGATTTAGATTAGGAGTTTGATAAAAATAAAGGAATCACAAAAAAGGAGAAATCCCAAAACTCACCGGATTATTAAGGAGTATACGGCTTACAGTGCACCTTCGAGAAAACAGAGATCTCCCTTGTAGATTCGGCTATAAAGGAAGAAGATAGACACTAAGAGTATTCGACTTTCAGAAGGGATCTAGAAGAAAAGAGAAGAGCTAGAGAGTTTTCGGTTTTGACAAGAAACAGAGGTACAAAAGAGAAAGAATTTTCGGTTGAGGAGAATAGATGAGAAAGTGAGAAAAACCAAATGAAAAAAAGATGATATCTAGCCTCCCAATTTCGGCATATCATACCCATTCATAGAGTTGGAGTTTCTGCCAACTCTTTCCCTCTTGATAGCATTCATCTCACTTGATAACCTCAATCATTATCTTACCCTTTTGAAGAGCCCTCACTAAAGCCAACTCCTCCCTCATTGTTTATCATCTTTTACCACTTAAATAAAAGAAATAAAGCTCCTTAATTAGTAGCCAAATGCCATCCACCCCTTTCCCATTTAAGTGCCGAATTTGACCCATCTCCTAAGGCCCAATCGGCCACACAAGGCCCAAATTCTCCCCTTATGGCGCCACCTTATGCCCACTTAATGCACTTTAATTCTTTGGGCCACAAGCCCACTTGTCACTTAATTAACCATCTTCTTAAATTATAAGCTAACACCATTTATTTGCCACCTAACCCAAATTTTTAAAGCCCAATATTTCATTTTAAATTACCTAGAGCACTAACTTTAACCCTAATCCAAATATTTAATCAAAAAGTCAGCCCCAACCTTTACAATCTCAATTTAACATATTAGACTATCATATAAATGCGTAGGCCCACTTTAAGGATGCTACAATTATACATGTTAAGACCACATTTTTGATTTGATATACTAAGATGATAAAGACACCTAAGTTTTAACCCACTCGCTCCACTAAAACCCTACCTTCATAATCAACCCCTAGTGAACCTCTTTGATCCTAACAACCCTCTTTATTGATTTACCCATAATATTAACCCAAAACCCCGCTCGTATTTGTTATCACCATTCCTTTGACTACCCTTCTATCGAGACTTGATTTGATAAGTTGCTCAATTATAAAAGTTCTTTCTTATGTAATCTGTGCTGATTTGTTCTTAAAAAATCAAAGTATATTCATTATTAGTTCTGTAATTAAGTGAGCTTATATGTTTAATTTCAATATCTTGAAGAAGAAGCTCGTATTATTAGTATTTTCATGTGATGTAATTATTCAGATTGTTAGTTCAATTCTTTTTTTAAAGTTAGGTAATTTTTCAGGTCAATCTTGATTCTAACCTTCCAATTCAGCCTTTATCCACACCTTTAACCCTAGCCCCGTTACAACCCTGTTAAAGACCTTTTGATCTATTTATCATCTTATTTTACAGTGGTGGAGAGTTATTTTCAGACAAGCCTATGGGATTAACTTTTCAAGTTCGACTTATGAGTGCCCTTTTCCTGAACCTTAAACACTTCGAGTGATTTGAGTGAATCTTTTGTGAGGATGTCAATCCGTGTCAATTTTGAATTAAAGGTAATCATTTAAATAAGGGGAGACACCTACGTTTTCATGATACAAATGTATAACTTATATTGTTTGAACCTTTAGGAGTCTTTAAGTTAAATTATCCATGTATAAATTATCTATGAATTGTGATGAGGCATTGTTAATGAGAATTATGAATTGTGGAAAGTTCATTTTAATTGTAGGTTGAGAATTTTGCTTGAGGACAAGCAAAAGCTTAAGTGTGGGGGTATTTGATAAACTGTAAAAGTAACATATTTTAATCCCACATTTAGCATACTTTTGGATGATTTATTCCCTGAATTGTGTAAAAAGGTGCTCTTAATCCTTTCTTTTCATGTTTTATACTCAGGAAAGTACCTAGGGATGAAGAGAACGAGAAATGGGCCTAAAATGGACCAAATTGGGCCAAAGAAAAAATCGGCACGGCCTGGGCCCAAGACCACACGACCGTGCCTCCCTAATTTACTCTAACATGGCCTGAACTCTGAAACAAAACGGACGTGTCTCTTCAGCAGACTCGACCACGGCGCTGAAATCGATTCACATGGGTGTGTGCCATGATCGTGTCCCTGTCGTGGCAAAGAGCAATTCTACTTGGATTTGGATACTTGAAGGCAAAGAAACACATTCCAAAGCCTATTCAAACACCCTAGTAGGAATTCCACTCAGATTAGGATACTTAGGGGCCAAGTAAAGCATTCCCAGAGCCTATATAAACAACCTAAGCATAACCTTCAAGGGGGCGGTTAGCTAGGCCAAAGAGCCAAGCCAGAAAGGTCAGATTTTTGGGAATCACTCGAAGATAGCCAGTTGATCCATCTTAAGAAGCTGAAATTCTACTCAAGACGGTGGATCTCTCCTTTAATTCCTTCAGGGAGTTTTAGGGATTTCTTATGTTTTGTTTTATCTTTTCTTCTAAGATGTTTTCTTTTATTGTTATGAACTAAACCCTTCAGATACCTGAAGGGGATGAAACCAAAGACGGATCTTGTTATTGTTTTTGAACTATATGATAAATATTTGATTTGTTCTTAATTATGTGTGCTTAATTCTTGTATTAATATTTCCGGGATATTGGTTCAAGTTGAATGTACTTAGGTGGTGGAGCAAAAGTCCCTATCTAAGAGTAGATCTAGCATAATTAAGCGGAGTTGATCGCGCGCCTAGAGATAGGGTGACGAGATTTTGCCAGATTAGGGTGAAACCTAATATCGGAGTCCATAGATCGAGTTAATGCGATTCTAGGGGTTTTAATTAGAAAGAGTTTTCAATTAATCAACCTAAGGTTAGACGTTATTCACCTCGAGAAAGGGTTTAATATAAATTAAGAAATCCTACGGATCAAGTCAAGTGAATAAATCGTTAGGTTTAGTGTTAGATAACAAGTGAAGTTTAGGTGGATTCTTCCTAAGGGTATCGTCTTAGTCAACTGAGCTTTCCTAAAGTTATTTCTTCAATTTATTCTTTTTGTCTTTGAATCTTAGCTTAGTAATCAGTTAGTTTTAGATAAAACAACCAATCACTTTAATATTTAGGGTGAATAATAGAAAGAAGGTTAGTATTAGTACTTTTAGTTCCTTTGGGTTTGCCAATCCGATCTTGCCTAAGCTATACTACTGTTCGGTAGGTGCACTTGCCTTGAGTCATTGTCAGATTTAGTTTTCAGGTTCGATCATTCTATTTATAAATTTTAAAACTAGACAAAACAACGATCATATATTATACATTTTTTTTTAAATTTCTATATTATATAGTATTATATTATATCATATATTACTTCTAAAATCTTATTTTGATATAAAATTTATTTATATTGTATAACATATATTTATTTTTATTGCTTATATGAAATATATATGTATTAGATTATTATATTATAAATGTAATTTTATTTAAAGTTATATATTATTCATTTATTTAACAATATATTTTACTTATTTTTATGAATATGTATATTATTTTTATTACTCCGCATCATTTTTGCATATCAATTCATTTTTTATATAATTCATTTTTTATTATTTCACATCATTTTATTTAAAATCGTTTGTTTCGAATTTACAATATCCATTATAACTCATTCTATGTTGTCATTTTACATTACATTTATTTAATGGCCTTTTTTTGTTATTTAATGCATTATGTTTTATATCTGCTTATTCTTTTTTATTCGTTATTATTTGTATGTTTTGCTTTAATATAATTATTCTATTATTTGTGTCACTTATTATTTCATATTATTCTCTCTTTAATTATTCATTAGTACTATTTGTTAATATAATTTATAGTTACGATAAATTGCAATTTGGTATGCATATTGTAACTTATTAATGCAATATCTTATTCGAACTTTCTTTTATAAAAATACACTTTGTAAAAACGTCGCATTTTATTTAAAAGTTTTAATATAGCAGTATGTGGTATTTTGGGGACTTAGAGAAAATTATACCTAACTTACTGGGTTTTAGTTTTTCTCGTGGAACTCAAGATATCAAGTATCCTTTTTTTTAACTTATAAACTTCAAATCAAAACTTATTCTCGGAATTCAAAACGTTGTATCCTAACTTATTGGATATGATGTTTTGTGTTTTGAGGTAAGAATTTTCTACAAATAAAGGCGAGCCAAACTTCGAAGTCATGAGATGTTACATCCTAACTTATTAGGTATATCATTTTATTTCTTTGAGATAAGTAAGTCTTGGTTTTCTTTCAAATAAAAGGATCATATTTTAAAGTTTTCAAATTTTCAACATTAGGACATGATTTTATCAATTAGGTACCAATTTTGGGCGTTATGAGGGTGCTGACCCTTCCTCATACGTAATCGACTCTCGAACCTATTTTCTTGTATTTCATGGACCAAAATCAATGTTTTAAAATAAAATGTTTTATAAGGTGATCCAATCACACCTAAGTCAAAAGGGATTGGTGGCGACTCCCGTTTTGATTTTTTAAAGTCGATTCCGTTTTTATAAAAACTTTAAAAATAGTTTCGATAGCTTGGTGACTCCACTGGGGAGTAATAAGAGAGTCAAGCCATAAAATCGATAATTTCATGTCCTTCTGTCTGAATTTAAAAATCTGATATTAAAAAACTATGATCCTTTTTATTGCATGAGGTTCTATTTTTATAAAATATTTCTGCATTGCATTGCATGACCGTTGTGGTCACACCCTTTAAGTGGGAGTGAGAAGCTATTCCTTCGTGAGGTTTTCACCTCCGTGCAGGATAGTGAATCGCTTTCGGGATACATCCATACCTATGTCTTCGTGAGATTTTTATCTCCGTGCAGCCATAGGGAAATGTATTCCCCTAAACTGAACTTGGTCCATATGAGCATATAATGGGTGAGGATCGAGTAATCTGCTAGTTCAGGTACCTCAACTTTAGAGTTAAACCGCATGTAGAAAACCTAAGGACTTACCCTAGGTAGAACTATACCAAACCTTAGCAATCACCCAGATATACGTTTGATTATTTGCTTTATGTTTTACTTTGTGTTACTAACTGATTATGTTTTATTTTGTTACATGTCATTTTATATTTTAAGAGGTATCGATTCACGGTCAATTACTAAATTAGAAAGCTGGTTATGGAGAACGAATTTCTTGATAAGGTGGAGGACAATGCAGCCGTCCGTAGGTGGTCAGAGCAAACGCAATTAGAGAAAGCGGATAGTCTAGCTGAAGGGTACACATCAGAATTATGGGACTACACTCACATGAGTGTAAAGCAGAACAATCTCCAGGATTTAAGAGAGGTATGGGATAAGTGGAGCGACGAGACCAAGAAATTGTTTTACAGCAGCTATGGGGACTTGCCGTACTTGTTGGACATTCAGGTAGATGGACATCTATTTCAAGCCATCACCCAATATTGGAATCCTGCGTATAGTTGCTTTACTTTCGAAAGGGTTGATTTGGTACCCACCATGGAAGAATATGCATTTCTATTGCATTGTCCCAAGATTCAAGTTGACAAAGCTTACTCAAGGGCTCCTAGTGTTCCGACCTTTCTGAGAAAGTTGATGAGTATTACGGGGATGAGCGAACAGTGGGTCATAGTTAGAATCAAGCAAAAAGGTGAGTGTAAGTGCATCCTTTGAAAAGTTTTGAAAGATTTGATTTTAGTACATCCTGATATGAAAAAGAGGACAGATGTTTTTTCTTTGAGTATATACGGATTAGTAATTTTCCCTAGGGAATTGGGATATGTGGATGAAGCAGTCTCAGATATTTTTATCGACTTGATAAACAAGTTACACCTGTTTCTGCAATCTTGGCTGAGACATTCCGATCGTTGAATGCATGTAGGAGAGCTGGAGAAGGCAAATTTATAGGATGTGCATAGTTGTTGTTGGCTTGGTTCCACAGTCATTTTTGGAAGGTGGATAAGGTTTCCTATCGGGTATTCTCGGAAAATTATTCTCCATTAAAAGAGATAGTGGCTACTCCGAGGAGAGATGACATATCAGAGGAAAATTGGATAGCGCTTCTACGAAATATTCAAGAAGAAGATGTCGAGAGGAGAGCTCTCTGGATGCTTCTTGATGAGGTGCTATATAGGTGTGGGAGTTTTGATTGGGTCCCTCTACTTGGAATTTGGGGAGCCATTGGATATGTGCCCTTGCTTGTAATAAGGCAATATAGATCAAGGCAGTTTGTACCAGCTACGCATGGATTGGCTCAAAGTGAAATTTCGTATAAAGGAGATAGCTACAAGAAAATGGTTATGGAGATCTCTAATGCTTGGAACGGACCGTCGCATGAAGAGAATGGATGTAAGCCCAATGAAGACCCCAAAATATAATGGATGGTGGAGTAGAAGAGTCAATGATAATATCCTGTGCCAAGATTAGAAGGTGCTCAATCGATCGAAGAGTACTTATGAGTGGTCCCATCAGAATTGGAGATTATAAAACAAGATTTTGAAAGGAGGAATTGAGCTCAGAAGCACAATAGAGAAGTTGGAATAGGAAAAAATGTACTTGAAATTAGATGTTGATGTTCGAAATTAGAGGCCGAAAAAGTGAGAAAAGAAAAGAGGAAGATCGAGACAGTTTGAAGACGAAATATAAGAAGCTTCGTTTATCGATGAAAATATCGGATTGGGGAAGACTTCAGAACAGTGGAAATAGGAGGTTCAAGAGGAAAAAGCCAAAGGTGACCATTGGGAGAGGAAGTTCCTAGAAATGCAGATGCAAAATGAGGCCCTAGAAAAGAGGTAAGTAGAAAGCCAAAAGGAAAAGAGTGGGTTAAAAGCTATAGTGGCTGAATTGGGACGGTCTTTTCATCACCATCGAAGCCATAATTCTGCAAACAAGCTGAAGTCAGTCTGAACAAAATCAAGGAAATGAAGGGCAAGATTGAAAGATTAGAATCAGCATTGCAGAATTGTGAACTCCAGATCGAGCATCTTGAAGCAAGAGAAAGGCATTGGAAGGAAGAGCTCTACCATTCCCATGACCAAGTTAGAAGTCGGGATTACCTCATGGGTGAAACAATAGTTCAGATTCGAGAGGTAGCTGATCATCTACAGACTTTGGTAGCACAGGCTGATATTTTGAGCATGAAGTATGAGCTACAGTTGGATCGTGGTCAAGAGCTAACATCTTTGTTTGAGAAAATCAAAACTTTGGGCCTTAGGGCGAAAGCATATTTGTAGTCTGTTTTATGTAAAGGATTTTGTTTTCTAATAAAGTTTTCTAAAATGAAGTTGAATCGAAATTGATGCCTCCTTGCATTCAAGCATTTGTATTATCACATCATATGCATTTAAGCCCATAGAGAAAGCCTAATTAGTTGAAATTAATACACACACAGAGAGAGAGAGAGAGGAAGGAAAAAAATCTGAAAACTAAACACCATTACGGTACACGTGCCAAGACAAAGAAAATAGATCAAAGACTTGAACAATTCCAGAGAGACATGCAAGACCAGATGAAAAAGCAATTGGCAAATCTCCAACAAGAAATGAGAGACCAAATGTTGAAAACTCAAAGGAACATGATGGTTCAAATGGCCTAGATGTTGAACGGGGCGATGGACAAAGGAAAATGTCCCATGGCTATTGCTGGAGAAGATAGCGAATGCATTCCCCCGGGTTTTACCCCACCACATGCACAAACACAGCCTGAAGAGTATTCCCAAAGGCCATCTGTCACGATTAGACCTTAATAAGGGCAAGCTGATACTAGACCGCACATAACTTCCACGTTGGCTCAGGATCCAACCTAGGAGATAACCCAACTAATCCTGTTATCCCTGATTTGGATATAGCAGAGAGGGAAGGGACAAGAATTAAATCCTCAAGGCAGTTAGAGGATCGCTGTAGATGGTTGGAAAAAAAATTCAAGGCTTTGGAAGATGCCGATCATCACCACGGTATTGATGCTAAATTGAGTTTGGTTTCAGATTTGGTGCTTCCTCTTAAGTTTAAGATGCCAGAATTTGATAAGTATAATGGGACTAGCTACCCTGAAGCCCACATCACTATGTTTTGTAGACAGATGACTGGCTACGTGAAAAATGATCAACTTTTGATTTATTATTTCCAAGACAGTTTAGTGGGGGCAGCATCCAGATCGTAAAATCAACTCAGTCGCGCTAGGATTAGCTCTTGGAGAGATCTAGCCCAAGCTTTTATGAAGCAATATAATCATGTTACAGATATGACGCCTGAAAGAATCACCTTACAAAATATGAAAAAGAAGTTAAATGAAAGCTCCAGGCAATACGCGCAAAGATGGAGGGAAGTTGCCATGCAAGTTCAACCACTTCTCTTAGAGAAGGAAACCATCATGCTTTTTATCAACACCCTGAAAGCTCCATACATCACCCACATGATAGGAAGTACCACCAAGAGCTTCGCGGATATAGTGATGGTAGGAGAAATGATTAAAAATGCCATAAAAGGTGGCAAGATTGAAGTAGGGGAAACCACTAGATGGTCTGTTCCCAAGAAAAAGGACAATGAAGTGAATAATATGAGTACATACAACAAAGGATACTCAAAGGAAATCACTGTTAGTCAGCCAAAAGTAGTTACTACCGAGCAACAAGGGTCACTAAAACAGGAATCAAGCACCAGACAAAATTCTGAAAAGCTCTAATTTACACCAATACCAATGACGTATAAAGAGCTATACCAAAGTTTATTTGACACGTACGTCGTGTCCCCATTTTATCTACAGCCATTCCAGCCCCCATATCCTAAATGGTATGACTCAAACACTCACTGTGATTACCATGCGAGAATATTGGGTGATCGCTGAAATCAGAGCTTTAAAATTTATAATGAATGAGATCGAACCTTGAAACTAACTCTGACAACGATTAAAGGCAAGTGTACCTATCGAACAATAGTATAGCTTAGGCAAGACCGAATTATCGAACCCAAAGGAACTATAAGTACTAATACTCACTTTCTTTTTATTATTTAGCTTAAAATATGGAGTGATTGGTTGATTTTATCTAGTTTAACGACTACTAAGCTAAAGACAAAGACAAAAAGAACAAATTGCGAAATAACTCGAAGAAACTCAATTGATTACGACGATACCCTCAGGAAGAATCCACCTAGACTTCACTTATTACTTATTACTGAATCATATGATCTTTTTACTCAGCTTGATCCGTAGGACTCCTTAACCTATATTAAACCCTCTCTCAAGGCGAATAACGTCTAACCCTAGGTTAATTAGTGGAACTCTCGTTCGCTTATAATAACCCCGTAGAATAGCAGTAAATCGATCAATGGATTCCCATATTAGGTTTCACCTTAATCCGATAAAATCTCGTAACACTATATCTAGGCGCTCGATCAACTCCGCTTAATTATGCTAGATCTACTCATAGGCAGAGTCTATTCCTCCTCCACCTAAGCACATCAGATTTGGATTAAGCAACATAATTAAGAACAAACTAAGTATTTATCATATAATTCAGAAAATAAATAACAAGTTTCATCTTGGTTTCATCCCCTTCGGGTATCCGAATGGTTTAGTTCATAACAAATAAAGAAAACATCTCAAGAGAAAAGATAAAACAAAACATAGAAAATCCCTAAAACCCCCTAGAGGAGTTGAAGGAGAAATCTGCCGTCTTAAGTATAATTCCAGCTTCTTGAGAAGGATCCACTTGGCTATCTTCGAGTGACTCCCACAAATGTGATCCTTCTGGCTCAGCTCCTTGGCCTAGCTAACCGCCCCCCTTTCAGGATGCACTTAGGGTGTTTATATAGATTCTTAGGATGCTTTACTTGGTCCCTAAGTGTCCTAATTCAAGTCTGCTTCTTACTTGGTGTTTGAATAAGCTTTGGAAAGTGTTTCTTTGGCTCTAAGTACCCAAACTCGAGTGAAATTGCTCTCTCCCATAACAGGGGCACGACCATGTCACACGCCCGTATAAATAGTGGTTGGGTCGTGTCTCGATTCTGTCATTTTAGACACGATCACAGAATATCTCACACACACTGTGTGTGGTAATTTGATGATACACGTAGTGTAAATCATTGGTTAGATCTGTATGGAATGTTTTCATCTATGCACAGTGCCGTGCGGCTTGAAGTTCGTGCCGTGTCGATTTCCTCTTTGGCCCAAATTGGCCCGTTTTAAGCCGTTTTTCATTCTTTTCATCCTCGGGTGCTTTCACGAGTATAAATATGAAAAGAAAGGATTAAAAGCACCTTTTACATAAATCGTATTAAATCATCCTAAAAGCATACTAAATATGGGGTTAAAATATGTTACTTTTACGGTTTATCAAATACCCCCACACTTAAGCTTTTGCTTGTCCTTAAGCAAAATTCTCAATTCACAATCCATAATTCACAATTCCTATCGACAATGCCTCATCATAATTCACTGACAATTTATACATGGATAATTTAACTCAAAGACTCCTAAAGATTCAAACAATATAAGTCATGAATTTTGTAGTACGAAAACATAGGTGTCTCCCTTATCTAAATGATTACCTTTAATTTGAAACCAACAAGGATTGACATCCTCACTAAGGATTCACTCAAAGCACTCAAAGTGTTTAAGTATCAAGGAAAAACACTCATAAGTCAAACCTGACAAGTTAATCCCATAGACTTGCCTAAAAATCAAATCTCCACCACTGTAATATGAGATAATACACAAATCAAAAGGTCATTGATAGGGTTGTAACGGGGCTTAGGTTAAAGGTGTGGATAAAGGCTAAATTAAAAGGTTAAGAATCAAGATTGACCTGATAAATTACCTTCATCAATTAAAACTTTGAAACTAATAACATGAGCTCTTCTTCAACAATTGGAATTTAAACGCATAAGCTCTTTTAACCATCTACTAATACTTTGAATATACTTTAGTTTTTTTTTTAAGTCCAAACTAGAAACATAATAGAGAGAACTTTAATACTTAATTCGGCAACTGATCAAATCAATTCTCGATAGAAGGGTAGTCAAAAGAATGGTGATAAAAAATACAAAGGGTTTTGGGTTAATATTAAGCGGTAGTTTAAGGTCCCAAATTGATGAAATTTTTATTTGCTGTTCTAGTCGTCATGGGAAAGAAAGGCGAAATAAGAAAGAGATTATTCACGAGAGCTTGTCGAAGACTACCGATGAAATGCATCTCCTTCGCCCTTAGCGATAGCTCTACTGGCGTCTTTGCATGCAAACAAGCGCTATTGGCGGCAATAAATAGCTCAAAAAGGGTTGTTAGGATCAAATGGGTTCACTAGGGGTTAATTATGTAGGTAAGCTTTTTAGTGGAATAAATGGGTTAAAACCTAGGTGCCTTTATCATCTCAGTATATCAAATCATTAATGTGGTCTCGACATGTATAATCAAGGCAAGTTCTAGAATAACATATCAAAGTTGACACACTCATAATAAAGTGAGCATGAAAAAGAATATATGCTCTATAGGGCTCAAATCTCACAAAAATTATGGGTAATTGACATCAATCCTATAGAATTCAAACTTCAAGGTAATATTTAAATTTAGTTCAACACCCTAAAGAATTTTGAAAAATAGACTTATCATGCTTGATTCTCTAGTATTCTTCAAGTATAAAGCATCAATGCATAGTTATCATTGACTTACTCAAAAACATGTCAATAACAATCATAAATCATTAGAAATTTCATCCTAATTAATAATATGAGAAGATTTTTTATGGATAAGACTAAAATTCAAGATTTGAGAATAATGCAAAAAGTTAGGTACTTTTACCCCTTTCACACTTAAGTTGTACATTGTCCTCAATGTACAAAGATAGATAAACAATTATATAATAAAAAGAAGCGAAGAAATAACACTTCCTGAATTTTAGATGATTCTGGGAGTTGGCAGTGGTCGTGATGGCGGATAACTTGGAAGGCGATGTCTTTGGTGGTGGTAATGGTGTTTTCTCTGGGCCCGGTGGGGTGGCTACCGAAAAGCATTTTGCTAGATGAAGAAATTAGGTAGCCTAGGAAGATATAGCCAAGAAATCTAAAGAAACATTAAGAATATACTAATAATATAATTAAGGACAAGAAAAATAAAGAGAAGGAGACTAAGAAGAAAACTAAAGTTAAAATAAAATACTAATGGACTGAATAGTCCTTATTGATGATGGTTAGCAAGTGGGAGTGATTTCTAAGGTCACGAGTGTTGGTGATGGTGGAAGTGTCGTGATTCCCTTGCAACCTTTAGAACCTAAAACCAAGAAACTAGGATGAAGGGAATTAAATTAAGCAGAAGAGAAGTATAGATAAGGAAAATAAAGGAGAAGAGAAAAGAAAAATAGAACCGAAATGGTTTCGGAGATCCTTGGCATGTCGAATAGCTGAAGCTGCCGGCATGAACTCATGTTGAGGTCTCCTTTGGGAAAACAATGCTTACTTTCTTACGCTTCTTCGGCATGATTTTAGTGTAGCTCAAGAGTTTGGATACTATCTTAAAGAAATAAGAGAAATTTGAAAGAAGAAGGAGGAAAGAATGAGAAAAGAAATTGGTAGGAAAGGAGAGGGCTATGAGGTTTAAATAGGTGCTAAAATCTGGCTCGTTCCCACGCTCGTGGACCGAGGGTGTTTTGAATTACACGACCACATCGCACAGCCGTGTGTTCAGGCGTGTTTGCTCACCCACGCCCATTCTCCAGGTGCCACGCCCGTTCCTGAAAAGGCAGTGTGCTGGCACAGGTGGGCGGCATAGGTGTGTTTGTCCCGTGTCTGATAAGTCAGTGGCTTCACAAGGTTGTGGAGCACGGCCATGCCAATTTACTAGTACCCGTGGTGGAGTGGTTGGATCCGTGACGTCGTGGGGTGGTTGGGACTAATTCGCACGGCTTCTGTTGTGTCAGTACGGTGGTTCTAGTGGTCCACACAATCACGAACACGGTCGTGTCTAAGGTCGTGTGGCCTTGAAGTTCTGCACTTTCGGTTTAGTTTAAGAGGAAATAAAGAAGGAAGGGAAAGAAACTGAAAATAAATTTGAAAGTAAATAGTGTTAGTACTCGGGTTGCCTCTCGAGAAGCACTCATTTATAGTCTTAAGCTGGAATTTCCTCGAATTAGAAAAATTAAAGAGGTTTAAAGGTTTGAATATCTTCCCTCTTGCTTAAAATTTTATTTTCTTGATGAGGTTCAAGTCGAGAAGCATTTACCTTAAAAGTGGCGAATGTTGGATTGCTTACCTCGGCTATTCCATGGGGGAAGATATCGTGTACCTTAAGAGGATTTTCCTTGCTTACGTTCAGGTCTGTTGTGATGATGTGAGGATCAATTTTGTCGAGCAGCACCTAGTATCTTATTTTGAAGTGATTTGATGTTCCTACGAGTTCTTCTGGTGGTTCCTCTGGTGTTACTTCGTGTGGTTCCAATTGTTCTTTGACTTGTGTCCTCTGCTATTCTAAATTATCGATCCTAAGGTCTTGTTCCTTGTGTGATTCTTCTTTGTCGCTTTGGGATCTGTGAGTCGACTCAGGGTTGTGCCTTTGTGGTGTTTCCTGCGATAAAGGTTGAACACTTTGATTATCATCTGTATTCACTTTCTCACCTTCATCAATTATTGTTCTGGCCGAATCAAGAGCTTGAAGACTGATTGATTTGTCTCCTACACAAAGTATGAGTTCTCATGTGGCAACATCAATTTTAGTCTTGGTAGTTGCTAGAAAAGGTCTTCCTAAAATTAAGGGGATGGTATTATCCTCATCCATATCTAAAACAACAAAATCTACTAGGAAAACAAATTTATCTATTTTAACAAGAACATCTTTAATAATGCCCCTAGGAATTCTAATAGTTTTATCCGCTAATTGTATACTCATCCTAGTTTGTTTGGGCTTCCCTAGACCTAGTCATTTAAACAATGAATATGGCATGACATTTATGCTTGCCCCTAAATCAGCTAACGCATTATTAATAGTTAGACTGCCAATGAAACATGGAATTGTAAAACTCCCTGGATCTTTTAGCTTTCGTGGTAGTCTATTTTGTAACATTGCTGAGCATGCTGCGTTTAATTCCACATGGTGCTCTTCATCTAATTTGCATTTGTTAGTCATGAGCTGTCTTAAGAATTTCCTCGCGTCTAGCATCTGAAAAAGAGCTTCAAGAAGAGGTAAGTTAATATGTATTTTCTTTAAGAGTTTAAGAAACTTACCGAACTGTTCCTCTGAATCGTCTCTTTTTATTGCTTCGGGATAAGGTATGCGAGGTTGGTACTCCTTGATTACCGGTTTTTGCTTTTCTTGTGTTACCTCTATCTTACCTTCGTCTACCTTGTTTTCTTGTATTGAGTTTAGTTCATCTAACCCATTGCTGTCTTGAGCTGAGATGGCTTGAATTTGCTCCTTTGGGTTAATCTTGATGTTACTTGGTAGACGTCCTAGTGGTCGTTCTGACATTAGCTTTGTAAGTTGTTCGACTGCATTCATGGCTTCCTTAACTGACTTCACAAGTTCCCCCATTCATTGCTCATTGTTTTTTATTGTTTTCTCAATTTCTTGGAAGCGTTTTTACGTATCGACGAAAATTTTGTCGAGATTCTTGAGGTTGGCTTCTTTTCTTGCGGATAGGGCTGATTTTGGAAATTTAAAAGAGGTTGTTGTCTTTGATTTCCTTGATTTCCTTAGCCTCCCCATGAAAAATTTGGTTGGTTCCTCCAACCTGGATTGTAAGTGTTACTATAAGGATTGTTATTGGATCTGAAATTATTACCTATATAGTTAATCTGTTCGCTTTCTGCGTCCGGTTGGTAGGGTGGGTACTCAGGATTCGCCACAGTTTCACTTTCGTTGCATTGCATGACTGGGTGTACCTTTGAGAAACATAAACTGTCAAGCTTTTTATTCATCAACTCTACCTGATTTGACAGCATGGTTACTGCATCAATATTGTAGACTCTGGCTGATTTTGTCAGTTTTTTCCTTGTAACTTGCCACTGGTAATTATTCAATGACATCTCTTCAATGAATTCGTAGGCTGCTTCAGGAGTTTTATTATTTAAGGTTCCACCGGTGGCTGAATCAATTAATTGTCTCGTTGAGGGATTTACACCATTGTACAAAGTTTAGACTTGAAGCCATAATGGTAAGCCATAGTGTGGACATTTCCTCAAGAGATCTTTGTATCTCCCCCATGCATCGTATAATGTCTCTAAATCCATCTTTACAAAGGAAGAAATATCATTCCGTAAATTGGCCGTTTTGGCCAGTGGAAAATATTTTAATAAAAATTTTTCGGTCATTTGTTCCCATGTAGTGATTGATCCTCGTGGTAACGAGTTCAACAACTACTTGGCTTTATTCCTTAATGAAAAGGGAAATAACCAAAGACGATTGGCATCATCAGAAATGCCATTTATTTTGAAAGTATCACAGAACTCTAAAAAATTTTCTATATAAGTGTTTGGGTCTTCGTCCTGCAAACCATCAAATTGAACAAATTGTTGAATAATTTGGATTGTATTAGCCTTTAATTCAAAATTATTAGCAGTTATAGCAAGCCTAACAATACTAGATTCTGCTCCTGTGAAATTAGGTTTAGCATAATCATACATAGTGCGTGGAGCGTCCGCCACATCTCGTGGTGGATTATTCTCGTCCATCCCTTCAGTAGGATTGATCTATCTTCTCGCTCTTCTTCTGTGTAATTCAGAACTCGCCTAATTTCTCTGTGATTTCTCTGAGCGGTAGCTTCAATTTCACTATCGTATACTAGAGGTCCTGCCGGGTTCCTTCTAGTCATAAACTAGAGGTACCTGCTAGGAAAAAGGGAAAATTCAAAATTTTGTAAAAAATAATATAAAATAAATTACGAAATAAAAATAAAAATAATGGCTAAGGTAATAAAAATAGGGCTTTCTTAATATTTTAAGTTCCCCGGCAACGACGCCAAAAACTTGATCGCTGAAATCAGAGCTTCAAAATTTATAATGAATGAGATCAAACCTTGAAACTAACTCTGACAACGATTAAAGGTAAGTGTACCTATCGAACAGTAGTATAGCTTAGGTAAGACCAGATTATCCAACCCAAAGGAACTATAAATACTAATACTCACTTTCTTTTTATTATTTAGCCTAAAATATAGAGTGATTGGTTGAATTATCTAGTTTAACGACTACTAAGCTAAAGACAAAGACAAAAAGAACAAAATTGGAAATAACTCGAAGAAACTCAATTGATTACGACGATACCCTCAGGAAGAATCCACCCAGACTTCACTTGTTACTTATTCTTGAATCATATGATCTCTTTACTCGACTTGATCCGTAGGACTCCTAACCTATATTAAACCCTCTCGAGGCGAATAACGTCTAACACTAGGTTAATTAGTGGAACTCTCGTTAAACTTATAATAACCCCCTAGAATAGCAGTAAATCGATCAATGGATTCCCATATTAGGTTTCACCCTAATCCGGTAAAATCTCGTAACCTTATCTCTAGGCACTCGATCAACTCCGCTTAATTATGCTAGATCTACTCTTAGGTAGGGTCTATTCCTCCTCCACCTAAGCACATTAGATTTGGATTAAGCAACATAATTAAGAACAAACTAAGTATTTATCATATAATTCAGAAAATAAATAACAAGGTTCATCTAGGTTTCATCCCCTTCGGGTATCCGAATGGTTTAGTTCATAACAAATAAAGAAAACATCTCAAGAGAAAAGATAAAACAAAACATAGAAAATCCCTAAAACCCCCTGGAGGAATTGAAGGAGAAATTTGCCATGTTGAGTATAATCCTGGCTTCTTGAGATGGATCTACTTGGCTATCTTCGAGTGACTCTCACAAATGTGATCCTTCTAGCTCGGCTCCTTGGCCTAGCTAACCACCCCCCTTTCAAGATGCACTTAGGGTGTTTATATAGAATCTTAGGATGCTTTACTTGGTCCCTAAGTGTCCTAATTCAAGTCTGCATCTTACTTGTGTTTGAATAAGCTTTGGAAAGTGTTTCTTTGGCTCTAAGTATCCAAACCCGAGTGAAATTGCTCTCTCCCGTAACATGGGCACAGCCATGTCACATGCCCGTGTAAATCGTGGTTGGTAGTGTCTCGATTACGATTTTAAACATGGCCGTGTAAATATCTAGACACGCCCGTGTGTGGTAATTTGATGATACACGGCCGTGTAAATCGTTGGTTAGACGTGTGGAATGTTTCCATCTATGCACGGCCGTGTAGCTTGAAGTCCAGGCAGTGTCGATTTCCTCTTTGGCCTAAATTGGCTCGTTTTAAGCATGTTTCTCATTCTTTTAGTCCTCAGGTGCTTTCCTGAGTATAAATATGAAAAGAAAGGATTAAAAGCACCGTTTTACATAAATCAGGGCTAAATCATCCTAAAAGAATACTAAATATGGGGTTAAAATATGTTACTTTTATGGTTTATCATTGGGGCATTCAATAGAAAATTGCACTACCTTCAAAAAGGTAGTCGAGAGGCTCATCAAGATGGGGATTGTAAAATTTGATGATACACCTAGTGCAGAGAACCCGTTACCTAACCATGGGGATAAGGGGATAAACACGACTGGCGAAAATGTCATGAGAAAGATCAAGGAAGATATTACGGAGGTAAAAACCTCGTTGAGAATGGTCTGGAGGGAAATGGTAAGAAGAGGACTGATATTATCCGATTTTGAGAAAGGATGTGAAAAAATAAGGTACTACTGTGAGTTCCACAAAGCAGAAGGACATGAGATCCGGGAACGTGTTGAGTTCAGGGTCTTGGTGCAAAGCCTGATGGACAATAAGGAATTAGAGTTTTATGAAGAAGGCTCAGAGGGAGGAAACATATGCGTGATAGAAGGAGAGTTGACAAACCAAAAAGTCAATTATCCGAGGATCATCATTTCTCGACCGAGAAGCTTGGAAGGCGAAGCACAAATCGCGCCTAAAGTCATAATCCAGAAACCTATTGCCTTTTCTTACAAGGATAACAAAATGGTAACTTGGAATTATGACTGCAATGTGACAATACCACGAGTGAAAAACTCAGCTAGCACTTTCAAGGAGGTCCAAAGTGAAGGGCCCTACACACGTAGTGGACGATGTTCAATTCAGGAAATGCCAGAATAGAACCATTGAAATAAAAAATTATGGCAGTTGAACAGGAGAAAGGACCTGAGGCTCTTATCAACGAACCATTGAAAGAAAAAGAGGCTAAAGAATTTTTGAAATTCTTGAAGCACAGTGAATACGTGTGGTAGAACAACTATGCAAACAACCGGTTTGCATATCAGTGCTAGCCTTACTCTTAAGTTCAGAAGTGCATCATGAAGCATTGATGAAAGTCCTGAATGAAACTTATGTTACTAAGGATATATCTATCAACAAACTTGACCGTCCGGTTAGTAATATAAGTGCCGACAACTTCATCTACTTCAGTGATGATGAAATTCCACCTGGGGGTATGGGATCGTCCAAAGCTCTGCATATCACTACTCGTTCCAAGGGATACACTTTGCCAAGTGTGTTAATAGATAACAGATCGACTTTGAATGTCTTACCATTGTCTACCTTGAAAAGATTACCTATAGACAATTCTCACATGAAAACATGCCAGAACATAGTGAGAGCATTTGATGGCACGGAGAGAAGAGTGATGGGAATAATTGATTTACCATTGTTGATTAGGCCAAAACACATATGAAGTGGATTTTCTGGGGATGGATATCAAGCCCTCCTACAATTGCTTACTGGGAAGGCCATAGATTCATTCAGTAGGGGCAATGCCCTCATCACTACACCAAAAGTCGGCTAGTTACTGTAAATGCGGAGGAAGACATCATAGCAACCATTACCAATGACGCACCATATTTCAAGGCAAATGAGGAGGCCATAAAGTGTTCTTTTCGATCTTTAGAATTTGTAAACACAACGTTCATTTTGAAAGGAAATGAAGTTCGGTGCCTAAGATATCTAGGACCACGAAAATAGGTTTGTAAATGATAGTAGGGAAAAGAGCCTTACTAGGAAAAGGATTGCGCAGACATCTTCAAGGAGAGATTCAAGTCCCAATGTTGAAAGAGAAGAGAGATCTTTTTGGCTTGGGTTTCAAGCTAGATGCTAGATAGAAAAGAGAGGAGATAGAGAAAAGGCAAAAAAAGAAGAGGACGGTTGAATGGGGAAGAAGTCAAGTGGGAATCAATGACATTCCCCCATATATCCCAGACCTTTGTATTCGGAGGGATAATTCACCCTGAGAGATGGTTATTGGAAAAGGAAAATTCGTACATTAATGCCATAAACGAGGAGGAAACTAGGCAAATAAACTAGTTGGGCATTCGCCCTTATGAACTTGGAAGCGTTTTGAACAACTGGACTACAGAGGAACTTCCGTAGTTTTTAGAGATTACACAGAGTCATATTCAAAACACACTTGTTGTTTTTAAGCTTAGGAACAATAAGATTTCTTTTGTGAAATAGGCTCATGTTCAGACATTGTTGTTTCAATAAAATACATCTTTGATAATTAACTTGAGCAAATATTCTTTCATTTTTTATTCTTTTGATCTTCTAATTTCATTCCAAATTTTTCATTCTCATTCATACCATTAAATAGTTGTTCTCGAATTCATTTGTTCCTTATATATTCTTTTGTGCCTACCACAGGTCCCTAGATATCAATGATATGAGCAACGATACTACAGATCCGAGGTCCATTTTGAGCAAGACATGTCTTTAGAGGAATATCAGGATTTTAAAGGTGATAGGGATTGTGATTTATCTCCAGATTTGTTAAGAATGGTAAAGCAAGAGAAGAAACAAATTTTACACCATTAAGAGGAGATAGAGAACATAGCCTTGGAGGAAGGAAAGGTTGTGAAAATTGGAACACGCATAGCCGATGAGATGAAACAAGACCTTGTTGAGTTACTACGGAATTCAAAGACATCTTTGTATGGTCATACCAAGATATGCATGGTCTAAGTACTGATATTGTAATGCATCGCCTTCCCATAAGAAAAGAGTGCAAGCCAGTTTAGCAAAAGCTACGAAGAATGAGGCCTGATGTGATGTTGAAAATAAAGGAGGAAATCAAGAAATAGTTTGATGTTGATTTTCTACAAGTGGTCAAATACTCAGAGTGGGTTGCCAACATTGTTCCTGTCCCTAAGAAAGATAGAAAGGTCTGGATGTGTGTAGACTATAGGGACTTAAATAAAGCCAGCCCAAAGGACAATTTCCCTTTTATGTATGTTGACACGTTGGTGGAAAATACGGACGGGATACTCATTGTTTTCTTTCATGGATGGCTTTTCGGGATACAATCAGATTAAGATGCACCTTGATGATATGGAGAAAATTGCTTTCATAACATTGTGGGGTACCTTTTGTTATAAGGTAATGCCATTCGGACTAAAGAATGTAAGGGCAACATATCAAAGGGCCATGGTAACCTTATTCCATGACATGATGCACAAAGAGATTGAAGTATATGTTGATGCCATGATCGCCAAATCTCAAACAGAAAAGGAACACATTGAGGTTTTGAAGAAGTTGGTTTTGAGATTGAGAAAATTTCAATTGAAGCTCAACCCAGCAAAGTGTACTTTTAGAGCTCGATCAAGAAAATTACTGGGTTTCGTGGTCAGCGAGAGAGGAATTAAAGTTGACTCAAATAAGGTCAAAGT
The DNA here is from genome assembly GCA_025506655.1 of Gossypium rotundifolium. Classification (NCBI taxonomy): domain Eukaryota; kingdom Viridiplantae; phylum Streptophyta; class Magnoliopsida; order Malvales; family Malvaceae; genus Gossypium; species Gossypium rotundifolium. The sequence goes on along the minus strand of CP106725.1, from coordinate 7,724,773 downwards.
TATACAAAAATTGCCTCCACCATGCACTTAAAAGGAAGTTTGAGGTTTTCTTGGAAGATTAAATTACATTACTCGATTTATTTCACAATTAACCGAGAAATGTGATCCCATATTTCTTCTTCTCAAAAAACACAACCAAGTTGTATGGGACGAGAAATGCGAGAGAGCTTTTGACAAAGTCAAATAATATCTATCAAATGCACCAGTATTATCTCTGCCTAATCCAGATAGACCATTGATATTGTATTTGTCAGTGTTCGATAATTTCATGGGGTGTGTGTTTGGTCAACATGATGAGTCAGGAAGAAAAGAAAAGGAGATATACTATCTCAGCAAAAAGTTCACCAAATGTGAAATGAGATATTCATCGATTGAAAAATTGTGTTGCGCCTTGATGTGGGCAACTCGGAGATTGAGGCAGTACATACCATATCATACAGCTTGGTTAATTTTGAAGCATGATTCGTTAAAGTATATGATGGAGTCAACTGCTTTGAATGGAAGGATGGCAAGGTGGTAGATTTTGCTTTCTAAATTTGATATAGTATATGTAAACCAGAAGGCCATAAAAGAGAGCGCAATAGCAAAATTTCTGGCTAGAAGGGCTTTGAAGGATTATGAACCATTAAGCTTTGATTTCCCCAATGAAGAGTTAATGTATGTGGCAACTACTAAAAATGTCTGTGGAAGCTAAATCTTGATGGAGCGTCAAATGATGTGGGAAATAGAATTAGGGGATCTTGGTATCCCTTAGTGGTGATCATTATCCATTCACATGCAAATTTTATTTTGATTGCACAAACAACATGGCAGAGTATGAAGCATGCATCATGGGAATTCGAGTAGTTATAGAGCGTAAAATTAGAGTGCTAGAAGTATATGGAGATTCTGCCTTAATAATCTACCAGCTTAAAGGAGAGTGGGAGACAAGAGATCCCAAACTAGTTGATTATCGAAAAATAGTTCTAGGATTGATTGAGGAGTTTGATGACATTACTTTTAATTATCTCCCACAAGATGAAAACCAGATGGTGGATGCTTTAGCAACCCTGGCTTCTATGATCAAAGTAAATAGACCAGAGGATGTGAGACCTATTCAGATGAGTATCTTCAAAGTTCCAACTCATTGTTATAACATAGAAGAGGAGGAAAGAGATGACCATCCTTGGTATCATGATGTATTGCGATACGTAAAAAATCGTGAATACCCGAAGCATGCTATTGAGAATGATAAAAGGACATTAAGAAGATTGGTCTCTAACTATGTTTTAGATGGGGATATCTTGTACAAAAATAGAAAAGATCAAGTATTATTGAGATGCGTTGATGCTGTTGAAGCTAGAAAAATCCTAGAGGAAGTTCATGAAGGCGTTTGTGGAACATACGCTTATGGATTCACAATGGCTAGGTAGATAATGAGATTTGGATATTATTGGTCCACCATGGAAGGAGATTGTATCAACTATGCCAACAGATGTCATAAATGCCAGATTTATGGAGACAAAATTCATGTGCTCTATTACCTTTGTATGTTATGATTTCCCCATGGCCTTTTTCTATGTGGGGCATGGATGTTATTGGATAGATCTCACTGAAATTTTCGAATGAGCATCGATTCATCTTCATGGTAATTAACTACTTCATGAAATGGGTAGAGGCCACTTCATATGCTAGCGTCACAAAGTCAGCAGTTAGTAGGTTATTAAAGAAGATCATTTGTCAATATGGAATGCCTGAGAGGATCATATTAGACAACGCATTGAACTTGAACAATAGTATGATAGCAAAGTTTGTAGTCAATTCAACATTAAATACCACAATTCATCTTCGTATCATCCAAAAATGAATGGGGCAGTGGAAGCGGCTAATAAAAATATCAAGAAGATAGTAGGGAAGATGACTGAGACTTATAAGGATTGGAATGAGAAACTACCGTTTGCATTCTATGCTTATCGGACGTCTGTCAGAACCTCTATTGGGGCAACACCTTTCTCGTTGGTCTATGGGATGGAGGCAGTTCTACCTATTGAAGTGGAAATACCTTCTCTTCAAGTTTTTTCAGATATAAAGCTAGATGAAGCTGAATGGATCTAGGCTCGATATGATCAGTTGAACTTAATTGAAGAAAAGAGGCTAAGAGCAATTCGTCATGGTCAGATGTACCAAAAACGAATGATGCAAGCCTACGATAAAAAAGTTTTCCCAAGAGAGTTTCATGAGGGGGACCTTGTACTGAAAAGATCCTTCCCATACAAAAAGATTTTAGAGGAAAATGGATGCCGAATTGGGAAGGACCATATGTGGTGAAGAAAGCTTTCTCTAGAGGTGAACTGATTTTGACCGAAATGGATGGGAAAAGCCTACCCAATCCTGTGAACTCAGATTCAGTCAAAAAGTATTTTTCTTGAAGAGGAGAAAAGGCCAAAGTAAAAACCCGCAAAGGGCGCTTTGAGACTTAAAAAAAAAAGAAAAAGAAAAAAGGAGAGGACAACGCGAAAACCCGCAAAGGGCGCTTTGAGACAAAATAGGTTTTGAGTTGAAAACCCAAAAAAGGCGGTTCAAATTCTGAATATGCAGTGATCTTGCTATACTTGAATTAACAAGAAATGAAATATGTTGCATATCGGGGTATCAATAAAGTACTTTGGGTCTTCTAAACACATGTTAAGCTCAAGGCAGTCTTCATGAAGTTTGTATATAGAAGCCCAATCTGCGATATCTAGGGCTCTTGATTTTTGTCCTATTCATTTTACTATCTTTGGATTCTTTATCTTCTCAAAGATATGTTCCCAGTTAATTTTCTTTGTATTTTTGATAATTTATTTAACTCTAACTCTCCTTGAAATCAATTTATTTGTTACCCATTATTCATAAGCATGTTGCATTAAAATAATGATTGATGAACTAATAATTTCACAAAAGAAGTTCTACATATTACTTTGGAAATTTCTAGATAAAATAAGAAACCGAAACATGACAATTGTTTAGAATTTCCATATACATAGATCGTAAATATTTGAGAAAGAAAAGTCTAGATGGAGACTATTTCTTTGAATTCTTTGTCCAATTAAGTGGTTGTGACGAAGAATATAAACAATGTTATCGGGTCATTCGGAGAATGGTATGACAGACTAACTTGACGGAAAAGATTCACCTAAATTGTGGTAAAATGAATTAAGGTTGAAACAAGTCCTGTATCCTTAAATTGCAGTAAGGACGGACAGAAAAGTTGCGATTCCTAGGAGATGGTTTGAAGGTGATATACGCCCCATGTCCCTAAAGTTTCAAGAGGAATAGGCCCCAAAATTTCCATGGGGCAAATTATTTGAACAAGAAAATGATACTTCAAGGGGAACGAAGATGAAACCTTGATAGATAAATGAGTGATAACACCTTGAGTAGGAATCATAATGAGTGATAACACCTTAAGTAGGAATCATACTCATATCATTTTTGCATTCACATATCATAGCATGTCTGAATAGGAGTATTTGATTCATTTCAATCACGGCATCCTAATCATTCAGCATAAGCATATACCCATTCTACAGGTCATAGGATGATGTAGCAGGGTAGATGGTCGCTTTTAGTCTTGTCTGCCTGAAGTTTCAGCAGAGCAGACTAAAGACAAACAAATCTTACCTTCTTGAAGTTGCAGGAAAAAGATCAAAGACATCAGCTTGACCTCCCTGAAGTTGCAGTGGAGCAAACTGAAGAAAGCAGATCTGGCATTCCTAAAGTTGCAGAAAGCAAATCGAAGACATTAGTCTTGTCTCCCTGAAGTTGCAGCAGAGCAGAATGAAGACAAACAAATCTTACCTTCCTAGAGTTGCAGGAAAAAGATCAAAGACATCAGCTTGACCTCCCTGAAGTTGCAATAGAGCAAACTGAAGAAAGAAGATTTGGCATTCCTGAAGTTGCAGGAAGCAGATTGAAGACATCAGATTTTATCTCCCTGAGTTTGCAATGGAGCAGATCGAAGACCGCAAATCTGGCATTCCTGAAATCGTAGGAAGCAGATCGAAGACATCAGATCTTGTCTCTCTGAGTTTGCAGTGGAGTAGATTGAAGATAGCAGATTTGGCATTCCTGAAGTTGCAGAAAGTAGATCGAAGACATCAGTCTTGTCTCCTTGAAGTTGTAGTAGAGTAAGATCGAGGACACCAGTCTTGTTTCCTTGAGTTTGCAATGGAGCATAATAAAGATGGCGGATATTGCATTCCTGAAGTTGCAATGAAGCAAATTGAAGCCGTCAAACTTTTGTTCCAATACCCCTAAAGTTGTAGTTGGGTTGGAAGCCATTTGGAGAAGACGAGGGCCAAAAGGTCAAGATTCGGCAAGACCGGGCAAAATTGGTCCTTTTATGATCTTTGCTCTATTCTCGTTACACGACAATAAGCAAACCGAGGCAGCTGTAAGAACCCAATTTAGCCCTGGCCTATAAAAATAAGAAAAACAATAAAAAAATAAAAAATAAAACCCAATGTTCAGTAAACAGTCCATTTATAGGCTTGAATAACACCCTAAACCCAAACAACCCAATTCATTACAACACCAAAACAAGCCCAATACCCGTAGCCCAACTACACCCAAAATACACCTAACCCACCTAAAAACCTAATTTGGTCCAATAACAAAATCGGCCTAAGTGGCCTAAGCAATTTGTGGACGCAGGAAACCCTAGGTTTCCACTGCGCCGCAAGTGCCCTGACAGTAGCCCCTTCTTCACGCCAAAGCCACCGATCGCGCCGCAGTTAGCGCGAGTCGTGCCCAGTCACTGTCGAGATCTCCGCCTCTCACCTGCAAAAAGGAAAGAAAGAGCAGCAAAAATGGCAAACGAGACATAATTTTTGTATTTCCTTTTTTATTTTCTGGGTTATAAAACCCCAAAAGAATCTGTAACACAGATACATAGATACAAAAAAAATACACACGAAAATTCACAAAATATATGAAATAAAAGCAAGAATCTTTGGAAAATAGAGGTGATTTTCGAACTATATTTTCAGTTTTTTTTTATTTCTTTATTTTGTTTTATTCTTGAATAAATACAACGTAGAAGGGTTTTACCTTTCGATCTAAGTTGAAGAGCGAAAATTTTTACTTCATGCCATCGTGTATGGCGGCGTTTATGGCGGCACGTGAGGCGGTGGCACGGAGGTCCGATGTTCGAAACCCAGACGAGAGGAGGAAGGAGTTTGAGAGCATTTCTGAATTTTTTGTTTTTTAAAACGGGGTCAAAATGATTTTTTTGACCGAATTTTAACTTATATAAGCAAGAAGAAACAGGGCGTTTTGCTTAAGTTAAAAAGCATAAAACGACGTCGTTCAGGGAGGACCCACGAGTTGACCCAAAAATTCGGGGAGGATCTGCGTGTTTTTTGTTAAAAGGGCTAATTGCCTCTTTGATCCTTCCGCTATTTTAGTATTTTTAATTCAGTACAATTTGAATTTTTATTTGTTTTTATTAAATTAGCCTTTAAATTTATATTTTGTTTCAATTGAGTCCTTGGGCTGCTTAAAGGCCAAAATCATTACGATGTCGTTTTGGAAAGAAGGTATAATTGCCCAATAAACCCCTGTAGTGTGACGCGCGTTTTGATTTAGTCCTTTTATATCTATTTTTATTGCTATTTAATCCATGTTTCTTTGTTTATTTTAAAACCTTTTTATTTTATTTTATTTTAAATTATTTTAACATTGTATTAAATTATTTTATCATATTAAATATTCTATATTATTTTCTTTATTATTTGTATATTAATTTATTAATTGTATAAAATTCGTATATATATATATATATTATCCTTATATATATTAAATTATTATTATTTATTATTTTATTTGGTTTAATATTATTTTATGATTTATGTATTTGTTATTATATTATACATTTTTTAAATTTCTATATTATATAGTATTATATTATATCATATATTACTTCTAAAATCTTATTTTGATATAAAATTTATTTATATTGTATAACATATATTTATTTTATTGCTTATATGAAATATATATGTATTAGATTATTATATTATAAATATAAATTTATTTAAAGTTATATATTATTCATTTATTTAACAATATATTTTACTTATTTTATGAATATGCATATTATTTTTATTACTCCACATCATTTTGCATATCAATTCATTTTTTATATAATTCATATTTTTATTATTTCACATCATTTTATTTAAAATCGCATGTTTCGACTTTACAATATCTATTATAGCTCATTCTATGTTGTCATTTTACTTTACATTTATTTAATGGCCCTTTTTTTATTTTTTGTTATTTTGCATTATGTTTTATATCTGCTTTTCTTTTTTATTTGTTATTATTCGTATGCTTTGCTTTAATATAATTATTTTATTATTTGTGTCACTTATTATTTCATATTATTCTCTCTTTAATTATTCATTAGTAGTATTTGTTAATATAATTTATAGTTATGATAAATTGCAATTTGGTATGTATATTGTAACATATTAATGCAATATCTTATTCGAAATTTCTTTTATAAAAATACGCTTTGTAAAAATGTCGCATTTTATTTAAAAGTTTTAATATAGCGGTGGGGACTTCGAGAAAATTATACCCTGGTTTTAATTTTTCTCGTGGAACTCAAGATATCAATTATCCTTTTTTTAACTTATAAACTTCAAATCAAAACTTATTCTTAGCAATTCAAAACGTTGTATCCTAACTTACTGGATATGATGTTTTGTGTTTCGAGGTAAAAATTTTCTACAAATAAAGGCGAACCAAACTTCGAAGTCATGAGATGTTACATCCTAACTTATTGAGTATATCATTTTATTTCTTTGAGATAAGTAAGTCTTGGATTTCTTTCAAATAAAAGGATCATATTTTAAAGTTTTCAAATTTTCAACATTAGGACATGATTTTATCAATTAGGTACCAATTTTGGGCATTATGAGGGTGCTAACCCTTCCTCATACGTAATCGACTCTCAAACCCATTTTTTGGTATTTCGTGGACCAAAATCAATGTTTTAAAACAAAACGTTTTATAAGGTGATCCAATCACACCTAAGTCAAAAGAGATTGGTGGCGACTCCCGTTTTGGTTTTTAAAGTCGATCCCCGTTTTTATAAAAACTTTCACTACACCAAAACAGACTTTTAGCGTTTTTTTTTTTTTGCTTTTAGCAGCGTTTATAAGTGCCACTAATAGTATTTGCGGCGCTTTAGAAAGCACAGCAAAAAACGCCGCTAAAGAAAGCGCCGCAAACTTTAACGGCGTTTTGGGAAAAAACACTAAAAGTCCAGACCTTTAGCGGCGCTTTTCACATAAACGCCGATAAAGCCTCGACTTTTAGCGGCTCTTTTGTCACAAACGTCGCTAAAAGCCAGGACTTTTAGCGGCGCTTTTCTCACAAACGCCGCTAATTTGCACAGATTTGCAATGCTCATTTTCTCCAATATCCTACCCTTCCTGCATTAAAACTAATAAAAAACAACAGCAGTTGCATATAATTTCAACCCAAAACAGCAAATATAACATTTAAATCTCACCAAAAGCATTAAATCTAAACGATACTTCAAATTTAATAAAAAATATATGATATAAATTAATAAATAAAGTATAATTGAAACAGTTCTTACAATAATGTTAAATGTAACAATGTTAAAAATAATATTACAAAGAGAAACTAAGGGACTAAGATGGCGGCTTCTGTGACTACTGAAACATTTGCATCATCTGCTAAAGCTGTAGCTAAAGCTCATCGTATTTTCTACTATTTTGCCTCCTTCGCTACCGTCGTTGCCTCCCTCGCTGTTGCCGCTACCTCTCTCGTTGCTGCATCCATTCGAAGTTTTTCATATTTTCTTTCAACCTCAGCAATTTGCTGAACTGTGCTCGCTTGCATCTGAGATATTTGGTCTTTTAACCTCTGAACTTCAGCTTTCAATTGACTACCGGAAGGCATGTACTGTTGGGAGCCGTATCCAAAATATTAGGTTGGGGTAACACCAGATCCTTGAAATCGGACCCAACCATATCTTTCAGGACCCAAAATATCAGTAATAAAAAAACAACAAATGTATCATATAAATGAAGCCAAAAAAGCAAATGTAGCATAAAAATTCCGACCATACCTTTCAGGACCCAAAACATCGGTAATAATTCTATTATCGATATCATCAAGATTAATAGAACTATCACTCGAAGCAGCCGCCTCATACTGTGCCTTCTTCTCCTTTAGTTTCTCCTAATAAATTAATGAAAAAGTTAGAAACGAAATATATACAATAAGAATGAATGCAACATAACTTAACATTATTAATTTAAAACTAGTAATGAATAATTAAACTATTATAAGTAAACATTATAAATATTTATAATAAATCAAATTTTATTAAGTAAATATACCATAATCTCTCCAGCTTCGGATGTCATCGGAGACCCATCCTTCTTCCTATGCGTAATGTCAAAAAGCTGAACGCGTCCAACTTTTTGACCGGTGGAGACTTCCTACAGTGTAGTAGTAAAAATATAATTTAATAGTATAAAATTACTAATATTTGACATAATTAATAAATTATCATACCTCGGCATCATTCTGAAGAAAAAGTTCTAGACCTGCTGGTAATGCGTGAATGTCATTTACACTGCTTGCTTTCGTTCCAACACGCTCACGGTCCTACATAATAAAATTATTATTACGTATATAGTAAATACAATAAACCGAAAAAATTATAAGAGTTTACAACTAGGTAATACCTCTCCTTTCTTTGAGTTCCAAAATCCAACCGCATCTTTTCATTGATACCTCAACATTCCTGGTGGGACATTTCGCATTTTATCCTCGAGGCTGATATCTTTCTTAAAATAATTTTTTTTCAGTGTGCTTTTATGGTCTCTCCATTTTTTTCCAAGTGTCTTCTTTATATAGTCATCGGAGACCCCAAAGCAAATCTCTCCTAAAAAAACATAAGTTTAGAAAGTAAATATAAATTAAACTTCAACCAAAGTGTTATAAATTACATTCACGTTTTGTTACCTTAACGTTATCGAGAGCTTGTTTTTGTTTGCATCAGGCATGTGATGCCATGACTCGTAATTGATGGGCAACATATTTGCATTCCGTGCAATAACGCCCAGATAGCCTGCTAGAAGTCGAGCTTTAGGGCCAATAGGCTGGCCATGAGTGTTTCTCCTTACTTTCACACACTCGACGTGATTTAATTCGTATAAGTCTTTAAGCAGGGTATGTCCACGACCTCTCCGCGTCCCACCAGTCTCAGCTGAACAATGACATATTATTGTTATATTAAAATTGAAAAAGAAATCAATAATTAAAGTCAACATGCATGTGAAATAAACTTAACATTAGTTTGTAATTTTGTAGGCTCATCATCTATGCGAGCACACTCGAGGATCCAACTATTGTTTGTTTGTTCACTATTGCCCTCTTAGAATTTACAATATTTAAATCTACAATCTTCTTCTACTCATTTTTCTGCAATACACATAAAATAGTTAAAATTTTAGTAACAAATGACAACAATAATGGTACATATAAAATAGTTAAATTATATAAAATGACCAAGATTAAAATTATAATATTACATATAAATAAAAAATCATAAAATCTTACTACATCATAATTAGTAAATATCTTCGTCCACGTCTGATTTAACCCATTGAAATTGTGTACTAGTACTAGGGATATTTTCATTTAGGTTTTGTTCGGAAAAGCGAGTTTCGATCTTTCGACGATTTCATCTCTACTACTTTCATTGCCCATGTCGAACAAGTCCTTAGGGATGTTTCAAAGTACAACGTACCAACCCTCATCAGTTGGATCTTTCGAGTAAAAAACTTGTTTCACTTGAGAAGAAAACACATACGGCTCGTCTATCAGTTGTTCTCCGGTGTGAATCAATCGAGAGAAATTCACCATTGTAAAACCATATTGATCGTTTTTAATTCCGTGAGCCGTATTCACATCAGCCCAATCACCTCGAAATAAGACAACTTTCCATTTGCCGTAATAATCCAACTCAATGATGTCAGTAATAAGTCCGTAATACTCCAGATTCCCCTCGATAGGATTACTATCCCTAGCACTAGCGTAACTTGTAATTGAAGAATTAACAACAATTCCACAATTTTGGGCTCTCCTCAATCTCTCGCGATACCTTGTAAGAAATCTATATCCGTTAATGAGGAAGGCACTATATCTTTTCACTATTCTGTTTGGACCTTGTGAAAGCCATTTAACTTCGTCATTTACTTCATTCCGACTCCTAACCTATTGAATCAAAAGTAAATTGAGTAATTATAAATGTTACAAGAAAACATTATTACTTGTCAATGAAAACTTAAATTGCATACCGTTTGGCTTAACCATTCATGAAATGATTCTGTGAACAGCTTATTAATTTCTCGTCGATGTAATCTTCGGGACCGTGAACGAGATCTCAATATTTGTTTGTACTCACTATGTTTAAAAAAGAGTTACTTTGTTAGAAGACAAACAAATTATAATTGATGAGTATTTATCAAACTCTAGAACTTACTTGCATAATAGTTCCATTGAATCGTGATGAAAAAGAACGTATCGATGTGATTGGACCCACAATATATCATCTAATTCTGTAATTTTGACTTTATCGATCGGTTCTCTGAAACTTTGAAATAAATAAATTTCAGCCAAGTTATGATCTGTGAGCCCAACATTTCTACTTGGTCTGTTCATTCTTGTCTCAACATCTTCCAAATACCTCGAACAGAAAGTCATACATTCCTCTGCCAAGTAGCCTTCGGTAATTGTTCCTTCCGGATAACGTTTATTGTAGCAGTAAGACTTCAATTTGGATAGGAACCTAAACACGGTATAGAACATTATCAAAAGTTGCAACTAAAGGCATTTAGGTGAATGAAGGAATAATTTAAAAATAAAGTAAGACCTTTCAATGGGATACATCCATCGATAGAAAATGGGTCCACCAAGTATTGCTTCACGAGGGGATGAATTAACAAGTGTACCATAATTGTGAAGAAGGAAGGCGGGAAGATCTTCTCCAGATTGCATAAAGTCAATGCGGCTCGATCTTGTAGTGTCTCAAGTTCTTGAACAACCAAAACTTTGCCGCAAATGCCTTTCATTATATTGGACAGTTCAATTACACAAGACGTCACCTTTTCGACAAACAACACCGCATAGCAACTGGCAGTAAGTCTTGCATCAAGATGTGATAGTCATGCGATTTTAAGCCATATAGTCTTCGATCTTTAAGACTCACACATCGGGATATATTTGATACATATGCATTCGGGACCTTTATGTCCTTCAACACCATACAGAACACTTCTTTCTCCGTCTTCGACATTGAAAAAATAGTAGGCGGCAACCGATATTTCATATTCGGAAGTGCTTGAGGATGAAGCTCATGCCAATTTCCCATGTGGACTAAATCAAGTCGACTCTAAAGATTGTCTTTCGATTTTCCATCGACATTCAAAATAGTCCCAATGATGTTCTCACAGACATTTTTCTCAATATGCATGACATCAAGATTATGGCGTAATATTTGATGCTCCTAATAAGGCAACTCAAAAAAAAAAATACTTCTTTTTTTCCACAAGTCCGCCTCATTAGGATCATCCTCTTCGTTAGATTCATCCCTCGATCTTCTATTTCTTTGCGGGTTGGCCGGTTGATCCATCTTCCCATAAATGAAATTCATATCTTTCAACATGAACAATATTTCAAATCCACTGGTCTGCGAAGGAGCTTCTCTGAACTCTTCAGTACCGTCAAACTGAGCACTCTGATATCTAAATCTATGATTTTCTGGTAACCATCGACGATGCCCCATGTAAGAGAACTTCTTCCCATTATATAACCATTGCGAACATGTCTGCGTAGCACAACAAGGACAAGCATAACGTCCCCTGGTACTCCAACCAGATAAATTAGCATAAGTCAAAAAGTTATTAATAGTCCACATCAAAGCTACACGTAAGTTAAAGTTCTCTTTTCTCATTGCATCGTATATCTCAACACCAACCCATAGTTGTTTTAACTTTTCAACAAGTGGCTGCAAATATATGTCAATATCATTCCCGAGCCCTTTCTCTCCAGGTATAATCATATATAAGATAAATGATGATTGTTTCATGCAAACCCATGGAGGTAAATTGTAAGGAACAAGCACTATCGGCCAAGTACTATACGTTGTGCTCATGAGTTTGTAAGGGTTAAATCCATCATATGCTAACCCAAGCCTCACACTTCGAGGATCACTTTCAAAGCTTGGAAATTTTGAGTCAAATGATTTCCAAGCTAAAGAATCTGCAGGATGCCTTAACAATCCATCATCGGTTCGTCCATCATGGTGCCATGTCATTGACTCGGCTGTCTTCGAAGACATGAAAAGCCATTAAAGCCTTAGTATTAGCGGGAAATACCGCAAAATCTTAGCCGCTACTTCCTTGACTGTGTATAGTGTTCATCCTCGTTACCGTCCTCTACATTTCTATTAATCCACAGGATTGACCATAGACATGACAGCATTGTTGGTTTATCCAATCGCCCCAATACAACATACAGTCATTTCGGCAACTATGAATTTTGTTGTAGCCAAGGCCCAAATCCTGTATCAGTTTCTTCATGTCTTTGGATGATTGAGGGATTTTTGCTCTAACAGCATTGTCAATGAGTTTTCGGTCCATCCTCCCAAACATTTCAAGTGAAAAAGACGAATAGAGAAAGACAGTTTGGAAAATTTTGATCCCTCATACAGTTCTTCATTCATTACCAAGTAACATGTAGAATCTCGCCACTTCTTCATTTGGTTGTTCATCAAGTACACTTCTTCCCCCTTCGGTAAAAGTATTTCCACCAAAATTATAATCATCGATTGCACCCAAATCAGGTGAAAATGACCCAAAACCATCACTGCGCATATTAAAAGCATCCCGCAACATGTCTCCCATGTTATCATCTCTAACATTCTGATTGTAAGTGTAATATCCTAATTTTGTGGGTCTGTGCATTTGGTATGTTGCATGGCTAAATTAGTAGGTTAAGGCTTTGAGGTGTGAATTGGGCTAGGATTTGGGCTTTAAAATCGGGGGATAAATTATTTAAAAATAGTGTTAGTAGTAATTAAATCTAAATAGCTATATTTGGTAGCCAGTTGGGCTCGTGGCCCAAAAATCTAGAGTACTTTGAATAGGCATTAAGGTGGTGCCACTTAGGAGGATTATTGGGCCATGTGTGGCCACTTGAAGCCCAAAAGGATGGGTCAAATTTGGCACTTCTAGGGGAAGGGAGTTGGACGGCACATTTACTTCAATTTAGGAGCTTTATTTTTTTTTAATTAAGTGATAAAAGATGATAAGGGAAGGAGAGAGTTGGTTTGGAGGTGGTCTCTTCTATAGGTGAGATAAAGATTGGATTATCTTACAGGATAAGGGCTATCAGGAGGGGGAGAGTTGGCCAAAATTCCAACTGTGTGGGTGGGTGCTTATGTATTGTCGAATTTGGTAGCCATAGTACTCACCTTTTTTTAATTTTTTTTCATTCATCTACTTTGCTAGCCGAAAATCCTCTCCTCCTTTTTTTCTCAAACTCTTTTCTTTTCTTTTCCTTGCCGCCACCTTCCAGCACTTTCTCCCTCTCTTCAAATAGTATTTCTTTCAAAACCCACTCCCCTTTGATCATCTTCCTCCATAGCCGAATCATCAAGGGGGTTTCTCTATTTTCTGAAGGTGCATCATAAGCCAAATACTCCTCTATAATCCGGTGAGTTTCGAGATTTTTTTCCTCTGTGATTTCTTTATTTCTATCAAGTTATAATCCAAATCACTTGTTCTAAGACTTGTCGATTTCCCCTCCCTGTCCATAGAAGCTGAATCCTATCTATCTGTAGTCAGAAGTGTCGATTTGGTGGAAAAGCCTAAGGTAGGTTTATGGTAGGTTTGGCCAAATGGCCTTTCTTGTTTATTATGGTTGGCCAAATGTCATATGGTACGTGTTTAGTTCGGAGTAAGGGATCGGTTTGATAGTTTGGTGTTGGCCGAATGTAAGTGGGGGTATAAAGCTTTCTTAAAGATATTCGGGATTCGACCAACTAGTCAAACAGTAGGAGCGATTGGATCTATGAACCCAACGCTAAAGTAGAATAGACGCAGTAGTACGAAAACTAGGTGTGTAACTCTTACACACTTTCTATGCTAAATATGTTATATGTTATGTGTTGTTAAAAGCCAGAATAACGGCAGTGGTTACTAAATACCCCTGTGAGTAAAAGCGAGGATGCCGGGTAAGTTGTTATTATTTCTCGCGGTAATTGAGATCTATGAAAGCATGTTATTTTGTATTCATAAATCTTGTATGTTAAGCATGATCATACTGATATTGTTGGCATATACATGTGTTATGGGTGATGAGAGGAGGGGGGAAATATGATCTATCAGACTGTCACCAGTGATTTGGTATCACACAATGGGTTGGCCCCACATATTATAAATAAATCGTGACTAAGTCTTAGTGGTTTGGCACCACCAGTGGTTTGGTACCATGTATTAGATCTTTGTAACTTCGGTTACCAGTGGTTTGGCACCACCAGTGGTTTCGTACCACAAGGGGTAGTTTTGGGAGATATGGATGGATACCTAGGTTGATGGGTTGCATGGCATGCATATTTGTATCTGAATTTGTGTAAGAGTATATTTCCATTTGGGATGGGGACTTACACACTGGAGTTTAGGTGACTCACCCCTTCCTTAACATTTTGCAGATCAGACTTAGATCGTGGATATGGAGCCGGAGTGGACTCGAGGTGGCCATGCTCAGTTTTTATTTATTTTAAAGATTTCTTTTAGGACTTAGTTATTTCCTTTAATTTGGGTTTTCAGTGTTGTAATAAGGTTGCCTAACCTTTATTTTGGGATGTTTTATTTGGTTGTTTCTTTTCGAACCATGATAAGTATGTGTGTTGGTAATGCTCATGGATTAAGTAATGAATATGAAGTAGCAAATAAGCAACTAAATTTTTTTAAAAAAAAAACAAGATTTAACTCGTTTTGAACACCGCGAGATTCAAATTCATTTTCTCCCAAAATTATTTAAAAGTTTTCTCCTTAAAATAAAATTGACAAATCTATTTGCAAACGTTTTCCTCTTATGGCACGCCAGATTCGGTTGTAATGTTTGGACCGGGTTTGGGGTGTTACATTTTGGTATCGAGCAGGTTCAAAAGCTCGGTTGTGGGCTTAGGGCCCAAAATATGTTTTGGGTTTGTGAAACGATTAACTTTGAAAAGCATGGCACTTGAGTCTCCTGCTACCGATCCACCTGTAAGTACCCTAACTTCATTGTGATATATTTGTTGGGTTTTGTGGGCTTAGACGTAGCTAAGGATGATAGTACCAATGGACTCTAGGTTTAGACAAACAACTTTTCTAATCCATAAGACTTAACCGTAATAAACAAAACACATAGACAAGTCATAAGGCTAAAGTGTGGCAACAAGCATTTGCATGTCTAGGAGTAGATCCCAAGAGCTTGGTATTTAAGTAGTCAGAGTGACTCACCTCCTCTTCGTAGAATCTTACAGTGCATAGTGATTGTTCACTTTAGCCAAGCTGTGTGTGGCAATAGACATATGCATGTCTAGGAATGGATTCAGAAAATCTTGGTATTTAAGCGGTCCCCTAGTGACTCACCTCCTTTTCACTAGAATCCTACACGGTATATAGTGACTATTCACCCTAGTTGCGGTGCGTGTTGAGCCAAAACTTACAACTAAAACTCGAAAGGAACCACCACCTTTGCTTTGTGAAAACCCAAGTTTTAAAATTACCAAATAGCCCCTAGATTTGTGATAATTACCTTAGATTGAGAAATGACCAAAATACCCTTGGTTTATAAAACTACCAAATTACCCTGACTTGTAAAATTTTCAAAATACTCCCGGTAGAAAAATGACGAAAATACCTTTAAGTGATGGATGTGCTCGTATGAATGTTGAAAGTGCATGTTTCCTAGAATTAGGAAGACTAAAAATTGTAGATAGGTCCGATTACGAAAGAATCACTTTTAAAAACTATTTTTCATAAAATTGTTTGTGGTTAAACAGTGAATAGAGTTAATAATTCAAAATTCTTAACCAGATAAACCGAATGAGAAGAATGAGTACACAAGGTCATGGACGTCCACCGTGTTGCTGTGGTAGGGGTAGGATGGCCTTGTCGAGCCAGCAGGTCAGGCCATGGGTCCGAGAATGCGATCTTTGGATCTCCGGTGGCGAATCGAGTTTTAGGACCAGATCGGTGGTAATGATGTAGTATCGCAGGCAATCTGTAAGTTTTAGAAAGGGTTATCGAGGCGGTGGGGGAGCAGAACTCATGAGTTGATGGTCGCGACTCGAGCTAACGAGCGGAGGTGTTTAGGGGTGTTGGTGTAGCTCCCAATGTTCTTGAGTATTGGTTGGAGGCAACAGAGAGAATAATGGATGACTTAGACTTCTCGGTGAGGAGAAGTTGAAGGGATAGTATCTCTTCTCCGGATGAGTCGTACCGGTGGTGGCTCACGGTTAGAGATGGTGCGATGGCGAGTGATATCACAGGATTATTTTAAGGCGACCTATCGGAGGAAGTATGTGGGGACTAGCTATCTTGATGTGCAACGTAGGCGCTCCTAAATTTGGTACAATAGAGTAAGTCAGTACCCGAGTACGAGGCTAAATTTTTGAGGTTGAAGAGGTATGCTCGGGGTATGGTGGCTACGGAATATGAGCGTTATGTTAGGTTCGAGGACATGCTTTGAGAGATGAGCTGCGGGTGTTGATTGCACCTCAGCGTGAAAGGGAATTTACTGCTCGTGAAAAGGCCAAAATAGCTGAGGAGGTGAAGCGGATTGAGAAGCAGAATCGGGAAAGGGCAAGGATAAAAGGAGTTTTGGGCCATCAGAGTGCGGAGAAAGTGCTCAAAAGGACTAGATTTGGTGCACGGATCAAGTCTGCGAGGCTCTTCTTCTACTCGATGGCCACCCCAGTGTGCTCGATGTGGGAAGTCTCATTCCAGTGAATATTAGGCTGGTAATAGAGGATGTTTTGAGTGCAAGTCGATGGAGCATCGGGTAAGGGACTGTCCGCAGAAGTTAGCTAAGATCCAAGATGAGGGTCAAGGATGTGGTCAATTCAGGAGAGATGGCCAGCAACCACAGAGGGTCGAGGTGCGGCTAGGGTAATGGTAATGGTCGATGGTCGTCGAACACTTGGCCAAGGTCTTTGGAGGGACTAATGCTAGGCGACTGGGTTGTTCTATGCAGCCAAACGTCGAGAGGAGGCGACGACCGGACGTCATAACCGGTACGTTTATAATTTCTAGGCTGCCTTGCATTGCTTTAATTGATATTGGTTCGACACACTCGTATGTTGCTAGTAGTGTGGTAGGAACTATGAACTTAGCCTATGAGATATCTACTAGGAAGATGACGGTAGTTAGCCCTCTAGAACACTCTGTGGTAGTAGGCAAACTATATAGGGATGTACCCCTAGAACTCCAAGGGGTCGTGTTTTAAGCGAATTTGATGGAACTACCCTTTGGGGAGTTCGATTTAATCTAGGAATGGATTGGTTGGTTAAGTACCAGTGCGAAATTAGATCATGCGACTAAGCACATGGTCTTGAAAATGGTCGAGGGTGTAGAGTTGGTAATGATAGGTGAGAGAAGGAATTACCTATCTAATGTGATTTTCGCGCTGAAAGCGGAGAAGATGGTAAGGAAAGGATATGAGGCGGTTGTAGTTTATGTTTGTGCATTGAAAGGTAAGGAATCGGCTATAGGAAGTGTTTGAGCAGTGAATGAGTTTGTTGATGTCTTCGCAGAAGAGCTTTCGAGTTTGCCCCCGGATCGAAAAGTAGAGTTTGGTATAGACCTTTTACCGGGAACAGTGCCAGTGTCCATTGCTCCGTATAGGATGGCGTTAAAGGAATTGGTGGAATTAAAAGCACAGATTCAAGAGTTGCTAGATCAGGGTTTTATCCGGCCAAGTGTGTCACCTTGGGGAGCATCTGTGTCTTTTGTAAAGAAAAAGGACGGGTCGATGCGAATGTGTATAGATTACCGTCAGTTGAATAAATTGACGATTAAGAACAAGTACCCTTTGTCTAGGATAGACGCGACTTGTTCGACCGACAAAGGAGCATCGGTTTTTCCAAGATAGATTTGAGGTCGGGGTATCACCAACTTAAGGTAAAGGAGGCGGATATCCATAAGATGGCATTTCGTACCCGATACGGGCATTATGAATTTTTGGCTATGCCGTTCAGGTTGATGAACGCACCAGCAGCGTTTATGGATATGATGAATTGGGTGTTTCAGTCGTATTTGGATCGATTCGTCATAGTATTTATCGACGATATTTTGGTGTACTCAAAATCAGAGGAGGAGCATGACACGCATTTACGAGTGGTGTTGTAGATTCTAAGGGAAAAGCATTTATATGCCAAGTTTAGTAAGTCGAGTCTGGTGAAGGAGGTTACTTTCTTGGGTCATGTAGTGTCACCGAGGGATTAGAGTGGACCCTCGAAAGATTGAAGCCGCTTTTATTGGAAGCCACCAAGTCGTGGCGAGATTCGAGACTTTCTAGGGCTAGCGGTGGTATTATCGAGAGTTTGTAGAAGGTTTTCTCGATTGCGGCACCATTGACAAAGTTCTTGAGGAAAGGGTTCCGTTTGTGTGGTCGGACAAGCAACGGAAAGTTTTGAGAAGTTAAAAAGATTTTGACGGAGGCCGGTGTTAATACAACCGGGCCCGAAAAGAAATTTACTGATTATCGTGATGCATCCCACACAATTGGGTTGTGTCTTGATGCAAGAAGGAAAAGTGGTAGCGTCGCTTCTCGACGATTAAGACCTCACGAAGTGAACCACCCGACGCATGATCTGGAATTGGCTGCAGTAGTTTTCGCGTTGAAAATTTGGAGACATTATTTGTATGGAGAGAAGTCGGTAGTGTATACGGATCACAAGAGCTTGAAGTACCTTCTCACGCAGAAGGAGTTGAATTTAAGGCAAAGGAGATGGATTGAGCTGTTAAAGTACTATGACTGCTCGATTGAGTACCACCCAGGAAAGGCTAATGTGGTAGCAGACGCCTTGAGCCGTAAGGTTGTGGTGGATTTAAGAGCCATGTTTGCTCACCTTAGTCTGTATGAGGATGGAAGCCTGTTAGTGAAATTGCAAGTAAAGCCAACATGGATTAACTAGGTTAAGGAAAAACAACGGGCAGATGAAGTTTTAAGTGTTCAGTGGTTGCAAGTACTGAATGGTGAATTGGAAGGGTATAGCTTGAACAGGGATGAAGTGATGTGTTTTCAAGGGAAGGTGTGTATGCCTAAGGATGTGGAGTTAAGGCAGAAGATTTTGCAAGAGGCACATAGCAGTCCATATGCTATGCATCCTGGAAGTAGTAAGATGTACCGAGATTTGCGAGAGCAGTTTTGGTGGCTGGGCCTCAAGCGTGAAGTAATAAAATTTGTGAGAAAGTGTCTGACATGTCAGCAGGTTAAAGCTAAACATCAGTTACCTTCGGGATTGTTGCAACTGATTAAGATTCCACAATGGAAGTGGGAAAGGATTACAATGGATTTTGTGAGTGGGCTACCCCTTACGCCTACCAAGAAGGATTCAATTTGGGTGATTGTGGACCGTCTGACAAAGTCGACTCATTTTATACCTGTACGTATTGATTTTTCTCTTCATAAGTTAGCAAAATTATATGTAGCGGAGATTGTAAGGTTGCATGGGGTGCCAGTGTCAATTATTTGAGACGAGACCCAAGGTTTACATCAAGGTTCGAAAGCTTTGCACGAGGCACTAGGCACGAGATTAGATTTCATCGGCATTCCATCCCCAGTTAGATGGACAATCGGAGAGGGTGATTCAAGTTTTGGAAGACACGCTAAGGGGATGTGTCTTGGATTTCAAGGGCAGTTGGGAAGAATTCCTGCCATTGGCAGAGTTCGCGTATAACAATAGTTATCAGGCGATATTAAGATGGCTCCATACGAAGCATTATATGGTCAAAAGTATCGTACCCTACGTGTTGGACGGAATTGGGAGAGCGGCGGTTGTTGGGTCCGGAGCTGGTTACAAAGACAGAGGATAAGGTGAAAGTGATTCGAGCTCGTTTGAAAGAAGCCTCGGACAGGCAAAAATCTTATGCCAATCTCAAGCGGAAGGATATAGAGTTTCTTTGAAGGTTCTGAGGTTTTCTTGAAGGTTTCACCGTGGAAGAAGGCTCGAGATTGATAGGAAAGGCAAGTTGAGCCCTAGATTTATCGGGCCTTATCGGGTGTTAAGCGAGTAGGATCGGTGGCTTATCACTCGAGTTGCGACGAGTTGAGTCAAATCCACGACGTGTTCCATGTTTCTATGCTTAGACGCTATCACTCGGATCCGTCGCATGTTGTGCCGATGGAAGAGATTGAGATGAGCCGGACTTGTCTTTTGAGGAGGAACACATGCGAGATCCTAGATCGGGATGTTAAGGTTTTACGTGGAAATCGATTCCTTTGGTAAAAGTATTATGGCGTAATCATGGATCGAGAGCGACATGGGAGCCGGAGGATATTATGTGTCGACAATACCCTCAACTCTTTTGATCGAGGTAAATTTGGTAGAAATTTATTTTAAGGGGTAAAAGCGTAATATCCTAATTTTGTGGGTCATGTATTTGGTATGTTGCATGGCTAAATTAGTAGGTTAAGGCTTTGAGGTGTGAATTGGGCTCGGATTTGGGCTTTAAAATCGAGGGATAAATTATTTAAAAATAGTGTTATAGTAATTAAATCTAAATAGCTATGTTTGGTAGCCAGTTGGGCTCGTGGCCCAAAAATCTGGAGTGCTTTGAATGGGCATTAAGGTGGCGCCACTTAGGGGGATTATTAGGCCATGTGTGGCCACTTGAAGCCCAAAAGGATGGGTCAAATTCGGCACTCTTAGGGAAGGGGTTGGACGACACATTTGCTTCAATTTAGGAGCTTTATTTTTTAATTAAGTGATAAAAGATGATAAAGGGAAGGAGAGAGTTGGTTTGGAGGTGGTCTCTTCTATAGGTGAGATAAAGATTGGATTATCTTGCGAATAAGGGCTATCAAGAGGGAAGAGTTGGCGAAATTGAACCGTGTGGGTGGGTGCTTGTGTATTGCGAATTTGGTAGCCATCACCTTTCTTTCATTTTTCATTCATCTACTTTGCTAGTGAAAATCCTCTCCTCCTTTTTTTCTCAAACTCTTTTCTTTTCTTTTCCTTGCCGCCACCTTTCAACACTTTCTCCCTCTCTTCAAATAGTTTTTTTTTAAAACCCACTCCCCTCTGATCATCTTCCTCCATAGCCGAATCATCAAGGGGGTTTCTCTGTTTCCCGAAGGTGCATCGTAAGCCAAATACTCCTCTATAATTTAGTGAGTTTTGAGATTTCTTTCCTCTGTGATTTCTTTATTTCTATCAAGTTATAATCCAAATCACTTATTCTAAGGCTTGCCGATTTCCCCTCCCTATCCATAGAAGCCGAATCCTGTATATTTGTAGTCAGAAGTGCCGATTTGGTGGAAAAGTCGAAGGTAGGTTGATGGTAGGTTTGGCCAAATGGCCTTTCTTGTTCATTATGGTTGGCCAAATGTCATATGGTACGTGTTTGGTTCCGAGTAAGGGATCGATTTGACAGTTTGGTGTTGGCCGAATGTAGGTGAGGGTATAAAGCTTTCTTAAAGACATTCGGGATTCGACCAACTAGTCAAACAGTAGAAGCGGTTGGATCTGTGAACCCAACGCTAAAGTAGCGTAGACGCAGTAGTACGAAAACCAGGTGTGTAACTCTTACACACTTTCTATGCTAAATATGTTATATGTTATGTGTTGTTAAAAGCTGGAATAACGGCAGTGGTTACTAAATACCCCTGTGAGTAAAAGCGAGGATGCCGGGTAAGTTGTTATTGTTTCTCGTGGTAATTAAGATCTATGAAAGCATGTTATTTTGTATTCATAAATCTTGTATGTTAAGCATGATCATACTGCTATTGTTGGCATATACATGTGTTATGGGTGATGAGAGGAGGGGGAAGTATGATCTATCGATTGTCACCAAGATTTGGTATCACACAGTAGGTTGGCCCCACATATTATAAATAAATTGTGACTAAGTCTCAGTGGTTTGGCACCACCAGTGGTTTGGTACCACAAGGCGTAGTTTTGGGAGATATGGATGGATACCTAGGTTGATGGGTTGCATGACATGCATATTTGTATCTGAATTTGTGTAAGAGCATATTTCCATTTGGGATGGGGACTTACACACCGAGTCTAGGTGACTCATGTAACATCTGAAAAGGCCTATGCATTTTGGCCTAATTGTACAAAAGACATCTTTTATGTGTTTTGGAATAAATTTGGAATGATTTTGGAAACCTAAGCAAATTAGGAAAGTGAACATTTTGGAAACCTAAGTAAATTAGGAAACCTGAACATTTTGGAAACCTGAACATTTTGGAAGCCTGAGCATGTAAGAAAAATGGCAAGTTATAGAGCCGATCGGAAATTTTAGGAAACTTAGAAATAAGGCCGAATTGTCAAATCTTAAAGTCCAAAATAGGAAATAAGGGCAAGAGGGCCTTAAAAGTAAAAGTTGGTGAAATTTGACACACAATCGAGTTTGGAAAAGTGGCCTGAAGGTGTCACTTAAGACTTATGGAAATGGCGCCGTGTGTAAGAGAAAGCGGCTTGAGTTCGAGTCACACAGGAAGCAAATAATGAAGGTATATTTTGCTTCCCTAAGTAAGAGGGTGGATTGCACCTATTTTCTAGAAAGGAGGAGTTTTATTTTATTAAAACTTGATTATTAAGTAATAAATAAGGGATTTTAATTTTGGATTATCGAGGAGATAATTGATAGATTAAATGCTTTTATTTTTAGATAAAGGAGATAATATTATCTTAAGGGAGAGTGGTGGCCAAGTCAAGGACTCTTGGCCTAGCAAGTCGGCTATAAAAGGAAAACCCAAGGTCTTTTCTCTCATCTTTCCAAGTAGCCAGAAAATTCCTTGCTCTCTCCCCTCTTTCCAATTTCTCTTTAAGCAAAATCCATCTCTTCTTCTTCTATTTTCTTCTCCTCTCCTTTGCTATTGTCGAGCCAAAACACTCTTTGATCCCCGATTAAAACTCCATAGTCGAAACTCTGTGACTATAGGCAAGGAAGCAATCAATCAAAGCATTAAAGGTAAGGCTAAGCATTAATCAAGTCCTTTCTTTTTCTATTTGCCGAAAGAAAGGTCTAATCCTATTTTTGTCTTATGGTAGAATCTATAAGGATCTCTCGGGTTCTTTTACAATAGTTGAATACAAGGAGGAATCTTTAGGGAAATTCGAGGATCTAAGGTAAGATAAATACATTTGGTTAAAGGTTATGATTTATATGTTAAATTAAATTTAACATATGATGCTAGGGATAATAAGCGGTCTATAAGGCAAGGAATCCTTTTGATTTGGAATTTGTAAGGTAGGTGATATTCGCCAAGGCTTGTTTTTTTTATTTAGGATTATTTCCCATTATTTCAAAAGCCAAAATCGACATGGTTACATGGCTAGTGTTAGCCGATTTCAAGGAAAAGGAATACTAGCGATTTTGGGACTTGATTTGAGACATCCAAATTCGACAAACAAGGTAAGTAATACAAATCCTACTTGGATTTGGTTTTAAGCCAAATAAGTTTGTTAATATATTTTAATGGTTGGTAGAATATAGGAGTAAAAATCTAGATCGGTAGATCGCTCTTGATTTCAAGGAATCTATTAAGCAAATCGTGTGTACTTACACTAACTTTCGATATTTCATATGGCAATTATTTTATTATATGATTATCGTAAGAATATGAATATGGCTAAGTACCTAATGTGGTACAAAAGTACTCGTGCACGTTTCCTACTTGATAGGATTATGAAATATGTTATTTTATAACATGTGAATATATGTATATGATTATGAAATTAAGTATGTTATTCATCATATATATTTTTGGGGCATTCGGGATTTATGTGAAAGGGAAGAAGGTGTTGACTTGGTCTCACCAACGTTAGAAGGTGTTGACTTGGTCTCACTAGCGTTATATGGTGACTACGGTCACAAATATTTGAATTTGGTAACCGGTTACATTATTTGAATATGGTGTCTAATGACACAAATTATATGGGCGATGAAACACGTCATTGCAATGACGCCTTGATGGTGTGTAGTGGATGGAGGGTTGACTTAGTAGTCCCCTTGGTGTGGTGGCGAATGCACGGGTGGTGTGTAGCGGATGGACCCTTAGGCTTGGGTTGGGTTGCATCATCGTTTTATTTGAATATGAAATTGATATGAACATGTATGCGATTTGTTGAATGTTAGTCTTGTGTGCACATTGAGTCATTGACTCACCCGTTGTGGGAATTATTTTCGGTGATGAACAGTGGATATGGGCCGAGTGGACCTTGAGGTGGCCATGTCTCATTTGAAGATTCCGTTTAAATTTGGACTTTATTTCTGTTTAGTTCCTTTAATTTTATTTTTGGGTTTTACTTGATGTAATAAGGCCATAAGGCCCAGTGGATTTTCTTTACTTTGCTTTACTTTTTACTATTATATTACGAACTAAATATGACTAAAGTTAAAGTGATATATATATTTTTTTTATAAACCCTAAAAATTATTTTGTCACCTTAATAAAATTGGATTTACAAGATTAATTAAATGGGTTTCCAATCTAAGCCCAATTCACAACAACATTTTTCTAAATATTTTACAAATTTTCTCTAAGTAACGAAAATCTTTGAAATCGGTTTACTTTAGGAACATACGGATCCTTCGGGCTCGTGGGTAGGGTGTGGGGTGTTTCAATTTAGTATCGAGCCAGTTTTAAACTCTCGGCACGTGGGCTAAGGCCCAAAACGTTTTGAATTGAGCCCAAATGATTTTCTTTGAAAATAAGCGTCTCAACCATGATCCACCGGTAAGTACCCCTAACTCTATGTGTGATTACTGTGATTTTTATAAGGGTAGAAAAGGCATGGAACGTAGAATAGAATGATAGGAGCTTGAACACAGGATTAGACTACTCGAACACAAAACCACATAAGATTTAATACCTTTGAACCAACCTATGGCTAAGTCTACGAGCTAGTGGTGTGGTAACCCTGTCGCATGTCTAGGATTGGATCAGGAAGAGCTTGGTATTTAAGCGGTCCTAGTGACTCACTCGGACTTAGTTATTTCCTTTAATTTGGGTTTTCAGTGTGTAATAAGGCCGCCTAACTTTTATTTTCAGATGTTTTATTTGGTTGTTTCTTTTCGGTCCACGATAAGTATGTGTTTTGGTAATGCTCAAGGATTAAGTAACGAATATGAAGTAGCAAATAAGCAACTAAGTTTTTTTTAAAAAAACAAGATTTAACGCGTTTTGAACATCGCGAGATTCAAATTCGTTTTCTCCCAAAATTATTTAAAAGTTTTCTCCTTAAAACAAAATTGACAAATCGATTTACAAACATTTTCCTCTCCGTGGCACGCCAGATTCGGTTGTAGTATTTAGACCGGGTTTGGGGTGTTACAGTAAGTACTATAGGATAACCTAGATTCATCGATGAAGATGCTCCACTAGATGTACACTCTCCATGAAAAATCTATTTTTTGTACCCAGTATAAAGCCATCAACAACTAGATGTTCATAGACAACTTCACTATAATGCCAATTGATATTGCAACACTTCTTACACAGGCAAAGAATCATATTCTCTTGGCTTGCATTTTGAAATACGAAATTCAGAAAAGTTTCTACTCCATTTCGATAGCCGTTGCTTACCCTTGACAAATTCATCCAAGTCCTATCCATTTCGTAATTGTTGAAGTCTAAAGTTGACAACAAATTACACGGCTAAATTGTTAATTTATAATTTATGTAAGCAATGATATTTTCATTTATATAATGAGTACTATTTAAGTTATGTAAATTATGTTTATGAAGTTTGACCTTAAAATTATGTAAGTTATGAAATTTGATCTTAAAATTATGTAAGTTATGTATTCTTTAAGATTCATCATACGTGGCATTGTTACACTTGGGAGGATTTGTTATATCTTACAGTGAGATATAAGGCAACCCGTCAGGTTTTCACCTATATACTTTGAATCTTTTTTTCTATACAAGTATTATGTAAGTTATGTATTCTTTAAGATTCATCACACGTGGCATTGTTACACAGGGAGGATCCGTTATATCTTCTGATGAGATATAAGGCAACCCGTCAGGGTTTCCAACCTATATACTTTGAATCTTTTTTTCTATACAAGTATTATGTAAGTTATGTATTATGTAAGTTATGTATTCTTTAAGGTTCATCATACATGACATTGTTACACAGGGATGATCCGTTATATCTTCTGATGAGATATAAGGCAACCCGTCGAGTTTTCACCTATATACTTTGAATCTTTTTTTTCTATACAAGTATTATGTAAGTTATGTATTATGTAAGTTATGTATTCTTTAAGATCCATCATACGTGGCATTGTTACACCTGGGGAGGATTTGTTATATCTTACAGTGATATATAAGGCAACCCGTCAGGTTTCCAGCCTATATACTTTGAATCTTTTTTTTCTATACAAGTATTATGTAAGTTATGTATTATGTAAGTTATGTATTCTTTAATATTCTTCATACGTGGCATTGTTACACCTGGGGAGGATCCGTTATATCTTACAGTGAGATATAAGGCAACCCGTCAGGTTTCTAGCCTATATACTTTGAATTTTTTTTTCTATACAAGTATTATGTAAGTTATGTATTATGTAAGTTATGTATTCTTTAAGATTCATCATACGTTGCATTGTTACACCTAGGGAGGATCCATTATATGTAACAGTGAGATATATGGCAACCCATCAGGTTTCCAGCCTATATACTTTGAATCTTCTTTTTTTTTTCTATACAAGTATTACATAAGTTATGTATTATGTAAGTTATGTATTATGTAAGTTAAATAATTTGATGAAAGCTATGTAAGTTATGTATTATGTAAGTTAAATAATTTTATTTAAGTTATGTATTATGTATTATGTAAGTTAAATTAAAATTTCAAATCGAGAATCGATTAATCTCTTCATAACATGCAAATATTTATTAAAATATGAAATTTATTATTATGAATAGTGATGTTGATTTTTTTAGTTTAAGTTAAAAGGTTTAATATAGTATTTGGTGCTAAAATTCCACATTTTATTTTAATGTGATATTTATGTCATTATTATTTTATTTAATTTGGTATTTGTATTTAATAAATGTTATATATTTTGGTATTTAAAAATAATGTTATTAATTTTTAATGTTTAATTTAGATTTTAGAATTGATTTGATTAAAAATAGTGGTTAACATTATTAAGTTTAAATTTTATGAAAAAATTTTAATAGAATAAATTTAGAGTAAATTGTGAATTTATTTAATTTTACGTTTAATTTATCAAATACAATATGATGAATGCAATTTAATTCAAGTTTTAAGGTTAATTTTATGAAATTTAATTATTAATATTATTGGCTAATTATGAATTTTATAAAATCAACTTTAAAACTTGAGTTACTAAAAAATTATTTTTGTTTTCTTTAGATATCAAAACTTATAATTTCTATCAAATATAATTATTACATTTGACAAAAAATATATATACGTAAATACTTGCAATAAAAAAGGTGACAAACTTAACTATCAAGTTATGCATTAAGTCTATGTTAAAAATTAGTGTTACTCAATTCCATGTTATTTAGGGGTGTTGGGTTACGGATAAAAGTAAAAATTTTTGTGAAAAAGATTTCAACCCTCACGAAATAATATCAAAAATCATAAACAATTTTTTATTAAAATAAAACAAAATAGTTCAAAATTAAGAAATAATATAATAAATCAAATCAAATCAAATTATTAATAAAGGATGTAAAACATTTAAAAGTTTCAACTCAATCAACTCACCTCAGATGAAAAGATAAAGCCGCTACCCAGTAAATATAAATCCACAGTGAAGAAGTTTCAAATGCGATTTCGTTTCCCTCAACAATTGTTATCGTAATCTGATTGGGTCTGCTCCTAATCAGTCCCAATACAGACAAGTAGACTATGACCCTGCGAGTTAGCCCATTTATACACATATTTAAGTTTCCGTATAAATATTAACGGACTAAATTTATTATTAAATTAGTAGAAAAGGCTAGGTCAACACTTCCAATCACTCATCTAGGGTGATGAAGTTTGACCAATCTCATTGTCTTTTGAACACTGATCACAAACACAACATGAAGAGAAAATTTATTTAGAAAAATGGGTCTACTTATTTTATTGGTTTTAGCTGTAATACCTCCAAAAGGAACACATAATACCTCCAAAATGAACCCAAGTCAATTTATACAAGAGGAGAGGTTGTTATTAACAACTCATCCTAAACAACCAACTCAGTTAGCAGATCTAAACTGATACAAACATACTGAAACAAAACTAACAAATTACTCTAACAGACTACTAAACTAGGAGAGTAATCAAAATATTTTCTATCATTTTATATAAAATCTAAAAATATACTTATCTACAATTATATTTAAATCTAAAATATTATAATATTCCTTCACAATTTTATCATTTTAATCAAATCTTATTTAATTATTATATCATTTTTAACATTTGTTACATGTGTTTTTTTTCAATGGTGGGAAATAACAACAAAACCCCGCCCACATACCTTCAACATAGTATAATATACCACCACTGCCCCTCTATTTCAAGTTTACCCTCAAGTTCAGGGACTTTTAGTAAAATACAATCAACAGAGAAAATCATCCCACATTGCAAGCACAAAGGGAAGGCTCCAAACAATTACCATTCAACAATACATCTAGTTTTAGATATTATACGATAAAAAATCGTTAACACATTTGTACTCCCTATTAACTAGCTTATCTTGATTGCAAAATCTCATATTATTTTGTTCAGCTCAACTATCATTCCTAGAAAACAGCATGCAATCAAAGTTTCATCTTCAAATTAAACTGAAAGGCACGATCTTTGGGGTAATTAGCCTATCAATCAAATACTATGACTATGATGGTACCTCAAGCCTGCATGAGTTTCTTCATCATCCAATCCCCTAGTTTACATGCATTTTGTGCAGAAATAAAAATGAAGGGCATGCAACTAGCTTTCACATTTCATTATTAAACTAATTTGAGAGCTTTATAATGTTCCAAGCTAACCTGAGTGGCACTTTTTATATGGTCCAATGCCACCAAAATAATAATTAATAAATAAAGTAAATCTAACCTCTAAAACAAGCTTGAAGGCAACCTCAGCTTTTGGACGTTTACTCTTATCAGGATGAAGTTGCAAAGATGAAACACCAGAAAAAGAATTTCAAACCCTTTCAATAATACAATGCATTTTCTTGCACTTTCTTACTTACAAAGCTTATGATAACGCCTTTCGATAAGCTCAGACCCTGAATTCTCAGCCACCTGTAAGGGGGAAAAGATTCAACCAAAAATGGACATATTTTATGTCAAAAATGACTTGTAATATTACAAGGGATAATTATTTATAAAGCACAAAATACAAAAATATAAAATATATAACATATAACAAATTTGATCAAAGTAAAATATATGCAATTTAAAAAAGTTTATATGCAATTTAACTTAATAATGTAATTAAAACTAAAATAAAAGTAGACAAAATATTTTCAAGGATTAAAAAAAGTACATGGTAATAAAATTTAATAAAAATAAATCATGGCAAACATGACAAAATCAGCAATCAAAACTATACAAAATCGGAGCCCCAAAAGGAAAATCAGCATATTTGCTGTTAAGTCAATAAACAACAGCACATAACATTTGAACAGTTCAATGTGTTTGATACTTACCAGATAATTACAGCACATAACATTTCAACAGTTCAATGTGTTTGATACTTACCAGGTAATTACAGCTTTTTGTCAATCCTTTAGAACTTAAGCTTGATTACTATATAAAACACGCAAAGGAGCAGTTGAATTAGAATGAAAGCTTATATTGGATAAACGCCAAAAGAACAAACAACAAGACATTGAACAATGTCTCAAGGTTAGATTTTCTAAGTTTTTCCATGTATTGTTTATTATTTATAATAATCAAGGTGGTATAAATATAATTCTCATTAATTATAAGCAACAAATTTCATCTCAAAATTCTATGGTAACTTCCATGAAACTTGAGCTCATTGGATCATTACCCTTCACATTTAAAACCCTATCAACCATAACAAGATCCGATCAAAATTCTCATTTGAAGCACCAGTTCATTTGATCATCCATACTAGACCACAAATCGCATAACAGTCAAGAGACATATGCTTAGCTTTCCAAGTGCTTGCGAAACACATAAACATATAAAGTTAATCAAACAATCTAGTTTACAAGATAAAAAATAGAAAAGAAAATTGAAGTGCCGAGCAAATGAATCAAACAACTAGATACAAATCTAGAAAAGCTTCCACAATCAGATCATAATTCAAAAGGGACATTTACTAAAACAAATCTAATCAGAAAAGAAAATTCTTTGCAATGACTAACCAAATTCACTTTCAGATCAACCTAAACTAACTGATTCCAACTTCTTTTAAACTTCCCAAAGAGAATGCAAGAAAAATCCAAAAAATAAAACCTTAGAATAAGCTAATTTTCCACATAAAAGGATCGAAAAACTACAAGTCAGAACAAAATTATTATCATTTCCATATCATATCATTAGAAACACATAAATCTAACTACCCAACAAAAGCGATTCTGAAAAGCATCACCTGATTCACCAAATCTAAAGCGAGAAAAAGAAACTAAGCAGATCTACAAATTACTTCTTATTTTTTGAATCGAAAACAGTTATACAAATTACAAGCGAAGAAAAACAAAAATCAATGAATGAAATAGTAAAGAACACAAACACAAGTTAGGATCGTACGTACCTTTCACGGAGGAAACAGAGAATGAAGAGAGGTTCTCGAGATTTCCAATGAGAGCGCTAGGGGATTTTGGGGAGAAATTAGGGATTAGGAGTTCTGTTTTTGGGGGAGGGGGATAACTCGGAGTAAAAAATGAGGGAAAAAAACGATGCCGTTTTGTTAAAAAAATTGGCGTTTTCTGGTTTTTCAACAAGCGCCACTAAATTCCCTTACAAAAACAACGACGTTTGAATTAACTGGTTCCACTAACACTTTAAATAAAACGACGTCGTTTCAATTAAATTGCCGGGTTATTTGCTGCGTTTCATAGAAAGCACCACTAAAACTCTAAAGAAAACAGTGCCGTTTGAATTAAAATTAATAGTTTAATACTAATCTATTACTAATCTATTTTATTTTTAACGCCGCTAATGCCCTCATGTAAACGACGTCGTTTTGTTTATTAATATGTTTATTGATATGCTTTTTGCGGCGTTTTTCAAAAAAACGCCGCTAATACCAATAATTTTTTTAGTTTGTTTATTTATTAAATTCCTTTAAAATAATTTTGTTTTCTTTCTAACACTATATTTAAATTATACAGCTTTTACAATTTAAGTTCTCATACCTAAATCATAAAACCCTAAATTATACACCTACAAAGTGTATCATATGATACACTAAACCCTAAATTATACACCATAAACCCTAATTAAATTATACATGTACATTAAACCCTAAACCGCAAATCATACATATATTACAAGGTGCAGAAGTAATTAAAGAAATAATCTTATTGCAAACCGTAAACCCTAAAATAATTTGAATTTTATCTCTTTTATCAAAATCTTAAACCCTAAACCCTAAACACTAAGACTTTAACTTTGTTGTTCGATATGGTTTAAGCACTAAACCCTAAATCCCATAAATCTAAAAACTAAAAATTAAACTATAAACCAGCCTAAACCTTAACCTAACTCGTACTCTTAACCTCGAAACCATAAATCCTAATTCTTATTTCCCAAACCATAAACCATAAATTAAGCTTAAACCATAAACTATATATATACCCTAAATTAAATTACATAAACCCTAAACTATAATGAGAATTAATTCAACATTTTAAAATTAATACTATCTCTTTTACGATTATATAATAAATTATTTAATAATTTTTTCATTTTAACAAATAATTTTCTTTATTTTTACTTTCAAATTTTGTCTAACATCATTGTTATTTTTTATTATAAATAATTTATATTTTAATTAAGATAAAATATATATATTTTAAATATTCAATTAAAAATAAATTAAATATTCGATTAAATTTTTTAAACCCTAAACCCAAAACCCTTAAATCATAAACCATAAACCCATATCCTTTAATCCCTAATCCCAAACCACTAATCCCTAAACCTTAAATCATGGACTCTAAACTTTAAACATTAAAACATGAACTATAAACCCTAAACTCATAACCTTCTAAACTTATATTGACAAGAAAAACGACGTCGTTTCATGTTGAAAAAATAATTATTTTTATGCGTTTGTAGCAAAAGGCCACTAACTTTTACAATTTTATATCGTAATTAAAACGAGGACGTTTTGTTTTGAAATAAAAATAATTTCAGACGTTTTGAATAAAACGCATACAATAAGTTCATTTTTTGCGCGTTTTAATACAAACACCACTAACTTTTACAATTTTATATCAGTAACTAAAACGAGGACGCTTTGTTTTGAAATAAAAAATAATTTAGCGCGTTTTGAATAAAACGTCGCAATAAGTTCATCTTTTGCGGCGTTTTTAGCAAAAATGCCACTAACTTTTTGCAATTTTTATACTGTAATTAAAACGAGGACGTTTTGTTTTGACATAAAAAAATAATTTAGTAGCGTTTTTACAAAAGCGCCGCTATTGCTTGGCCTGAAAACAAAACGGAGCCGTTTGAGTATTTAAATAATTAGATATTTTGCGGCGTTTTTAAACAAGCGCCGCTAATGCTCAAATCTATAGCGGCGTTTTTAGAAAAGCGTCGCTAATGCTCTGACCTATAGCGGCGTTTTCACAAAAGCGCCGCTAATGCTCAGATCTATAGCGTCGTTTTTATATAAGCGCCGCTAATGCTCTGACCTATAGTGGCGTTTTTATAAAAGCGTCGCTAATGATCTGATCTTTAGCGGCGTTTGGGCAAAAAAAGCCGCTA
Organism: Gossypium rotundifolium; assembly: GCA_025506655.1. Lineage (NCBI taxonomy): Eukaryota > Viridiplantae > Streptophyta > Magnoliopsida > Malvales > Malvaceae > Gossypium > Gossypium rotundifolium. The sequence continues at coordinate 7,691,527 of CP106725.1, read as the reverse complement.
TTTATCATTCTTAGCGGCGTTTGGGTCAAAAACGCCGTTATTGCTCAACTTTTTGCGGCGTTTGACTTCAAACGCCACCAATGTATAATATTTGCGGCGTTTTTTATTAAAACGCCGCTAAAAATCTGTTTTGGTATAGTGTTTAAAAATGATTTCGACAGAATGTATATAATTGAATCATCTAACTTTTAAGACTATGATAAATAAAACCCCTCACACTTCATTATAAAGTTATTTGTTAATATGAAAAATTATCAACGAGTTTAAACTTAAATATCAAAGCCGTAATGATAAAATGGTTGCTAGGTGTAAATTACAATTTTAACTCTGCATAAACGAGGAAACCAATGCAAAATATAATTCCTACATAAACTGAATCAAGCAAACAGCTTAATTTGACTTTTATAATTAGCTCCCATGGCAAACCATAGATAAAGCATGAACTAGTCAACATACTTATTCATTCGGTGAATCTACAGAACGTCACTGTCTTTTCATTTTCTTTACCAACGAATAATATCTTCTTTTCGTGGAGAAGATGAGTGATGATTATTAAAATAAATAAGCTTTGGGTTGAATAGATTCTCCATCGCTTTGCCTAAACAACACTTTAGTGGTTGAGAATGGCAATCAAGACAGGTTCAAAGATACATATGAAACCAACATCATATATACAAAGTTATCAACTTCTTTGTCGGAGAAATTCTCTTTGTATGCATTTCAAAACATTCTTGTAAAAAGCTACAAGTGGTGATGGTCACCGATTCGTTTCGAGTTAGATTTGAATTTATATTTTTTAATATCGAATCAGCCCGGCTTGATACGTTTTATAGTTTATGAATAATAAAAATAATTTTATATTAAATTTAAATAAAAAACTTATTTCAAAATAGCAAAAAGTAAGCCTTTTAGGTGTGCATGGAATTTGAATTTTTTTAATATATATTTCTCAAATTAGGTTTTGATATATAAACTTGATTAAAAATAAACATGAAGAGAATCTCATGTGATGGCCTGATGGTTAAGGGTATTTACTATCCCAGATGTGACCTGAATTTGAGTCGCGTTAGTCGTATTTGTTTTTTAGACTTTACCCTATTATTGTAATTCACCAAAAAATAAAATAAACATGAAGAATAGTTTATAATTACGTTTTAATGCAAAATATATTTTTTTAATTCTTGATACATTTATACTCTTTTTTCTTTTTTTTTTTTTGTAAGAAATATATTCAAATCTCATTTTTTGTGTAGTATGAAACTAATTACCAGCAGCATGTTTAATTTGAAAAAAAAAAAAAAAGCCACAAAATTCAAGTCTATGTTTCAATTATCATGTGAAACATGGTCCATGCTTGGATTTTTCCCAAGGGAAAGCGTGTTACACTCAGAAAACTCATTTAAATTTTTCAAATTTAATTTTGTAAGGAGTAGAGATTAAAGTTTTTGTCAAACATTTGTTAATTGAGTCTTAGTTTAATTGACATTAATATTATTTTTAGCGCAAGAAAATATGAGTTCGAGTGTGTTGAAACGTATTATTTAAGGATTAGATTTTAATAATAAATAAATATATATTATAAAAACTTATAATGAAATTAATGTTTAAAAAAATATTTCTATCATATTTCTATTCAATAATGTGCAGTCCAAATTTGATTTAAATAATATTAATAAAAAATATTTTTAAATATTTTAGTAATACTTAAACAATGAAAAGAATCAACTGGCAGTGTCAATCTAAAACACGCCTAGTACAAGCAATATGTGTCGTGTCATGGACAGCTCTGATCAGCAGCCACACGACTCCAAATGATGATACCTACGAAAAATTGGCGATACAAAAACAATGGGTAAAAAGTTTTCTCAACTAACTAGAGGACAAAAACGAAGACAAGGCCAAGCCCCATAATTTAGTATAATTTCTTGCAAAACCCTTGAAATATTTTAAAATTAATATTAAGTATTTTATATATGTTATTTTATTTGTTCGGTTTACTATTATATTCACCAGTTATGTAATAATTTATGGAAAAGCAGGTAATCTTCAGAATACAAATACAAGAATTGATGCATTTATGCATGGATTATGGACAAATATGCTCAAGAATATAGCCATGAAGACCAACGGAACAGCATCTTCTATCTCTAACATGCAGAGACGTAGTTTCTCATGTGCATGAGATGTTTTATGCTTGAGGTTATTCAAGTTTCTCCTAAAAGACATCACGTAGAACCCATTACACAAACATAACTAAATATTGGAAACGAAGGGCTTTATCTCTTGCCCTTTTTTCCCTCTCTCATTCTTCTAGGAAAACGGTCCTTGCCCTAAAATGTTTTTTACACATAATCATTAAATTGTGAATCGGTCGATATATCAGTCTAAATAAAAGAATTGAATTAATTTTTAATGAACCATTTAGAATAGATAAAATTTTCAAAAAACCGAGATAATGATTTTTAATAACACTACCTTTTGCACCATTTTGTGTCAAAATGATCATCTAGATTTGTTAAAAAGTGAAACTATGAGCACGGCAATGAAATCATCCTGTTCTTTTACTTATGTTGGGGATCATAAGATTTTTCTTTTCACCCTTTTATGGTGGTACAATAATTTTTCAACACAAATAATAGAGAATCATGTTGTTTTTCTTGAAATTTGTAATCTCTTCACTTTTGGAATTTCTGTTTTGGGTTGAACTCAAGGTTGAGTTTTAAAAGATTGACCATCAATTATATACACTTTTACATCTATTTATTGTATTTTCTCCTTCATTTTCACTTTGAATATACTTAATTATAGCTCAATCACATAGACTTTTCTTATGTTTCATAATTTCCTTTAGGAATTTATCTTTGACTTAGTATACAACATTAAAATCAAATGATGATATATTATTTAAATATTTAAAAAATTTATTTTATAAAATGTGTCATCATTTAATTTCTTGAGAATACACAAAATATATATTGTTAATATATTAAATATAAATCCTTTCTCGTATAAGTTAATATTGAGTATAATTTTATGTTCTATTAATTACATATTGAGGTATTGTTTAAAATCTTTTACGTATTAGAAGTTAGATTGTATTTTAGTTTATTTATTTAAAAAATGAGTTATATCATAATTTTTTTTATCTCTTTGTACTGTTAAAAACTGGTGTGGTTGATAAAATAATCAGATAGTGACATGTGACGTGCTATGTGTACCACATATTAACATACAATGACCAATTTTTAATAATAGAAATGGATAATTTAATCTAATGTATAAAGATTAATTTATTCAGTTTTTAAAGTAAAGATCAAAATACAACCCAATTCTTAATTTAGAAACCTTCATAGTACTTCTATTACGTAACTAAGTTCATCGTATATATCATACACAATATCATTTAAGTTCATTGATTTGATCAATGATTCATCCACTTTACGGTGAATGAATTTGTAAAAAGTAAAAAAAAAAAAAAATTATTGCTAGCCAGGTACCTATTTTGAATTGCATGCTATAACAAAACAGCAGTAGAATCTTTGTGAAACACACATTAAACAATGAGTTGTAGTGGCGAATCCATTTCTTCTGCCCTCAATATAGAACTTCACCATTTTCATATGCATTTCCAAGACGTAGAGTTGACACCATGTAAGCAGCCTTTACAGCAGTTGCTTGGGAAAAGATCTTCATGTGCATCTATCTATATGCACAACATAACAAATATTTATATTCCTCGGATTTTATGCTTTCTTTTTCCTTTTGCCTAATACAACAAACTTATTTTCTTCACTTACAGCCTTTATATAAGACTTCAACATGTGCTTAAAGATTAGAAGCTGTTCCACGAGGAACTCCAAAAGGACATGAAAAACAAAGAAAAACAAATCTTTATATAAATATATTAAGAATGCTCCTACCCAATGCCTTACACATTACATCATTAAAATTTGCAAATTTCTCACCTCAACAATAATAATTTTAATTATTCAAAATATATTTAGATAATAAAAATATTATGGGGTCCCTATTCTAAGAGACCGATTGCATTTTGTTTTACCTATTCAAAAAATAGGTAAATTAATATTTGTACGTTAGATTAAAGAACAAATCGGTCATTTTATTAAAAATTTCATCCATTTCTGTTCTTAATGACTAGTTCTATGCGTTAGCATGAAGTACACACGAAATTCATGTGTCATTGTTTGATTGTTCTGTTAGTTACATCAATTTTTAATAGAAAAACTAATTTACTTTTTAATCTAAGGTACAATGATTAATTTGTCCATTTTTTTAGTAAAAGAGGCAATATTCTAATACATTTGTAGTAATTTTACCTATCTAGACATATAAAACTTAAATCTAAAATTTTAAAATTCCTAAAACTTTATTTTTACTATTAAATCAGTATATTAATTCCCCTACTTGAAGAATTACAGCTTTGAATAGCCTGTTCTTTGAACCACAAGGTGATTGATGTACTAATATGTTGATGATTCATCATTGAGTGACCAGCCCCAACTCATGATTAGTTATTTCACATTAAATGAAAATCAATTTCACATCTTCCAATCCAAATTAACTTCCTTTCAGACTTTTTCATGTATTCTTAATAGTTGTTAAGTAATTTTATCTCATATCTTATTAATGAAAATATTTAGGTATTTATATATATTGTTACTATTTATGACATGATTTCATTATTCTTAAGACTGACATTCTGAACGGACTTCAAACATGCTGAACACATGTTTCACTCTGGGTTGTCTGCCAGACCACACAGTCTCCCTTCTACGAGCTCCTTGAATATATGCGAACGAAGACTGCGGCCTTCCCTGAGTTCGTGCAAACTCTCCTTGCGAGTTGAATCCTCGAACTCCCCTCTAATCATCAAGTGAAACCTATATGAGTCGCGAATAAGCGAACTGGATCCCACCTAAAATTCGAGCTAATGATTACTAATATATAACAACAACATATGTAAAAAAAAGAACACCTTATCTCTAACGGTTGACATAAAGTCATATCATAATACCTTTTTCATATTCTTTAAGTTTAGTCTGGCTTGCAAAAGATGAAAAAAAAATAATAATTCAATAATTAAGATTTCCATTTTAAAATAATTTTTCCTTTTTATAGAGAAACCCACAATTTTGGTCTTGGGAAAAAAACATCATACAATTCTAGTTTAAAATTTATCAAATATATCATTCATTAAAACTAAAAGCATAGTGCAATTAAATTAAGTTTTATTAGAGATGATGTCAGTCTTTTGAATGGGTGAAGATAAAGAAAGTGATATTAATGGAGTTTTAGCACTATAATTACAAAACTATGCATGGTCAAGACTTGAGTCTTGTAGAAGAAGAGGATGTTCATTTCCACGCTTAAATAATTCCAATGGATTTAACATAATATTCCTTGATAAGACAAAAACACCAATCATGTCATTGGGCCTTGCTTGCAATTTTAATTTACTCCTATTACATAATTTCATTCTCTTTTCAACACTTTTGGCTCTTATCTTTGTTAATTTTAGATTTTAGGTCTCTACCTCTCTATTATAATTTCATTTTTAAAACATGTTTATTATTTGTAAAATATTATTTTACATTTAAAAAAAGAAGATGTACAATATTTATCCAACTATATAAAATAATTCCAAGGTGTATAACTGTATACGTTTTATCACCATATGGTACATCAAATTATTTGATAGAATTAATTTTTAAAATTGTCATCTAGATTAAGGTACATATTTCGAAAAATTAAGGGATTATAAATGATTAAATTATAATAAATAGACTAAATCCAACAAAAGTGCTTAGTATAATTAAGTACCATCTATGCATTTTGTCCTAGATTTTATCGTTTGATGCTAGAAACTTCATGAGATTTTTCTTTTGGGGTTAATTGCACCAACCATGCTCAAACTATTATCTAGATTCTCAATTAGTTGCAAATTTCAAAACGTTCTTATTGAGTTCTCAAAGTATTCGTATTGTATTAATTAGGTCCTTCCTTCAGTTTTGCCATCATATTTGGCATAGCATATGTAAAATACATGAATTAAATTTTAAATATGTTATACCTAGCAGATAGGAAATTAAGGGAAAAAGAAATAGACACGTAACTTTTAAAGACATTGTTTGGTGTTTTTAAACACTTAAGATCCAAGTTATTCATGCGATAAGTTTAAAATTTGATTCATACGTTTAAAATATGTTCTATGTTATATCGAGTTAGCCTTTAACGCTTTATCTATCATGGAGAATATCTAAAATATGTTATACTGGAATATTTTGAAATCAACCGTCAACTTGGTACAATGATATAAGGCACAATCACTTTACAAACCAACAATGAAAGAAGAGGCACCTTTTGGACCAAGACAAACAAATGTATTATCTTTCCTCACATGGATCTTTCTCTTCAATCTTTATCTCCTTCATATCGCCCCTTCCTTCCTAACCATTTTACCTTATTACTTTCTTTAGTACCAAGCTCCGTCATTGACTTAGGCATCAAAGAGCGTCACAGAGCACAAGCTTTGATGTTTACCTTCGTCTTGCACTTGAAAGCTCTTGAGTCCATCTCCAAACCCAACCTGTTTTAGAGTGAGTGAAACAAAACACATGGATCAGATTTTAAACCTGTTTATGCCTATTACATGGACAACTTGAACCTTGTGTGTTTAAACAAAGCCTTCATAAATTTGAATGACACTATCTTTTTAATATATATATATATAACATCATATAAAAGTTGTTCATGCAATAGGTATATATGCATTTAAAATTTAATCTATGTAGTTCAAATACGTTTCACGTCATGCTTAAGCTAACATTTAATACCTAGGTTGATGTTAGGCTGATGGGAAGACTTACTTGACACATATTGATACCTTAATGACTCAATTAAAATATTTTTAAATTTAAGGACTAGTTTAAAATTTGTTTCATAGTTTGGGATTTCTGGTGCAATTAACCCTTTTAATTTTAATGTTAATAAAGCATTTATTATTATAAACGTTGGTAATGAAGAAATACAATAAGACGTTAAAGACATATATTTTTTTTTTGGGTAAAAGTATCGCAAACCCTCTATACAATATTCTAGATTGTATTTTAACTTCTCTACTAAAACTTAGATAAATTAGCCCTATATGTTAAATGAGTGAGAGAAACTACACCTTCGTTAAAATTGCACCATTAAAATTGAAACGGAGGAGTTATTTTGCTCAATTATTTAACGGATAATGATTAATTTATCTAGTTTTTCAATAAAAAATTAAAATACAATTCAACATATAGTACAATAAATTTCGATATACTTTTACCAATTTTTTATTAAAATATATAACTTAATCATCTTTTAAAGGTTTTATTATCTTCTAAATTTACGTATAATTTTGTTATATCAAAATGAGAATATATATGTAATTCTTTGACTAACAATTATACAAGGTGATTAAATAATAAATTTTAGGATGTATTGTCTCAAAAAGCGACAGCATGTTTTTTAAAAAGGTAAAGCAAGTTGAGAAAAATGAAATAATTTGTGAAAATAAATTAAAAACAAAATAGAAGAAAGAAAGAATGCATCTTATCTTTGACTAACCTTTTTTATCAACAAAAAGTCTGCCATAAAATTCGGAAGTTAACGGTGATAAGAAGCCTACGTCATTGCCACCTCACCACTTGGGGAGATTGACTCATAATAATTAGGGGTGAGCAAAACTCGATTCGATTCAAAAAAATTAAAAAAAAATTCAAATTTCGAATTATTCGAATCGAGTTAATCGAGTCAACTCGAATTTTGAGTTTCGAATTTTGAGTTCGAATCGAGTTGAATTTTCAAATTCGAATAACTCGAATAATTCGAATAAATCGAATATAAATTATATATTTTTTTATTTTTTTAAATTTTGGGCTTTTACGAACCCATTTCCCCCAAGCCTTTTTATTATTTAAATAGTTATTCTATTAGCCTTTTTATTACTTGACCCATTTGGCCATTTCAGGTCCACCAAGCTTTTTTTTTAAATTTATTTGTTCTATTATAAATTTAATATTTTGGAATAATAAAAAACTCAGCCCTAATTTTTTTTTCTCAAATCCAGTTCCTTCCCACCCGATTCCTCCCCCAAATCAAACCCCAAGCCCCAACTTTACTTCTCTTCTTCTCCAATCGTGCATCGCAGATTCTTCCCTAGCTCTACTTCTCGTCTTCTCCAATCGTGCATTCTTTGCTGATTCTTTTCTCCAATCCCCAATTTAGTTTTTTCTTCTCTATTCGACTCTCGGTAATGCACCTTCTCTCTGTAAGTGTAAGTTGTCTAATCTCTAAGTAGAAGTATGATTTTTAAAGTTTACTTTAAGGTTTTGAATTTTGTTAGTCTAAACTTTGATTTGTTTCTTTTCCCGGTATGATTCAATATGGGAATATAGAAATTTTGGAATATAGAAATTTGGTATAATTTTGAATTTCATCCTTATACTTTAGGGAACTAAGATTATAGTCTTCTTAATTGAGCTTGTTAGAATATGCTTGTATTTTTCATAAATTGAGAAGATGGCTTTGAGGGTAAATTTTAACAGTTGATTTTTGTTAATTTATTTTGTATATATATTTTAATTATTAATTTTTGTTTTAATATGTAAAATGTGGTTTATTAATGTTATTCAATTGGACTATTTTTTCAATTTTTTAAGATAAGAGAATAAATTCTTGACAAATTAAAGAGATTAATTTTAAGTGGAGGGTTCTCTACTTCTCTTAAATTGATATAAAGTAAAGTGGCTTTTACTTCTATATTTTTTATATAATTAATAATTTAATAATTTAATAATTATATTTTATGCTAAAGTATGTTTTATATAAAAAAATTTAGCAATAAAATATATTTTAAATTAATATAATAAAAATATTAGAAAATTATGAGAAGATGTGAAATCATTGTAGTTTTATACTAGTAAAATGAATTACTCTTAATTTAATATTTTAAACAAATACAAAATAGAAGTGATGTTTAAAACATGACATATTTATTCATTTAAGATTTTCAACTATTTATTAATTTTATTTCAATATCTTGAAGTTCTAGCCGTCCTCCCTTTTCCTATGTATTGAATTACATAATTTCATTATTTTTTTTTACTTAGCAGAATTGGGATTTAATTCTATAAAGATAATAAATTTATCACTTGTTTGAAAGAACAATAATTAATATGCCATTTAAGAACAATAATTAACCAACAACAATAACAATAAAAATATGTTTTGTTAAGCAATGTTGGACGTGATGATTTGTTTTATGTTTTGTTAACAACAAAGTTTGATTGGTTAATTGCTAGACTTGTTAAAATACGAAGATCAAGAAGGTAATATACTTAGCATTAATTTATAAAGTTAAATGTTTATTAAATTTATTTTTGCTAACATTTTATCATTGACTAGATGTTTCAAGATTATCAATGCCAACTGTGTTTGAAGCAAAAGAAGAAACTTAAACTATTCTATAATGGTTTTTGAACTGATGTGTTATTGTTATTAGTTTGGTTTGGTTTGTTATTGTTGTTGGTTAATTTAGGTTGATGTTGTGTTGCTTTTGTTTATTCACTTATTTACTTTAATTTTTTGTTGTATGATCATGTTTAAAAACTTTAAAGAATTTTTTTTTTAAAATTACATAAAAATAAAAAACACTAAAGTTATTTTTTTAAAACTTAACTCGAACAAATTTATTCGATTCGATTCGATTCGAATTTTGTCTCACTCGACTCGATTCGAAAAAATTTCAAATTAAGTTAGGATGATAAAATACGATTCGAAAACTCGATTAACTCGAAAATTTTAGACTCGATTCGATTCGATCGAATGCTCACCCCTAATAATAACAGTGAAGAGTTTTAAATTTCACAAATCTAGGCGATTTATCTAAAAATATTGAAAAAATAATAAATTTATGAAAAAAGATTGAAATCTAGAATATTTATGGAAAATGATCATTTTCCCACAAAACTCGTCCACGTAAGCGCGTTTTATAGGGAAAAAGCAGGAAAGCGCTCTCTCAAGGGCGCGCTTTTGTCCTCCTTCTCCGTTTGATTTTCAGCTGTTTTTAGTGTTAGGGTATGAAATTTTAAGGCTTCAGGGCTAAGGTTTATGATTTTTTAGGGTCGTTAGATTTAGGGTTTTTATGGGAAAATTAATGGAGTAGATTATTGGGTTAATTCGGGTTTAGTAAAAATATGTTTAGGGTTTTGGGCAAAATATATTAGCAAAATAAAAATTATTTAAATTTTTTTTGACAGTTGTATCTGGGAAAATAATTTTGAGAAGACGTTTCTGAACAAATAGTGTCGAAAACGCTTCAAGCAGGATGCACTATCAGCAAGAGTACTGAAAAGAGCTCCCACGTGGACGCTTTTTTGCTACAGTAGTCTCCGGTAAAAATAATTTTGAGAAGACGTTTCTGAAAAAATAGTGCCGAACACGCTTCAAGTAGGATGCACTGTCAACAAGAGTACTGAAAAGAGCTCTCATGTGGACACTCTTTTGCTACAGTAGTCTCCGGTAAAATAATTTTGAGAAGACGTTTCTGAACAAAGCAGGATGCACCGTCAACAAGAGTATTGAAAAGAGCTCCCACGTGGACGCTCTTTTGCTATAGTAGTCTCCGGTAAAATTATGACTATAAATCAGCCAAATTTCATTCTCAGGTTGCATAACAGAAATTGAGGCAAAAGAAAAATAGAAACTGAAAATGAGTGAATGCATTAATGTTGTTATTTACTACGATGGTGAGGTTTGTAACACCGAAAATGGTGTTGTTTTTTTATCGGAGAACATAGTGCGACTGGGTTTTAATCGGAACATAAATTTGTTAGAACATCGCAAAAGAATTAGGCGTAAAATCTTTGGAACAATGCCAATGAAAGTTTAGTCTATTAAGTATAGATTTTGGGCTTCGGTTGATCCGGTGAAATATGAATCATTCGACATCAAAGGTCCTCGGAGCTTTAAGGCAATGATGGAGACTCATCTTGCCAATGGATCACCCTATCTTAAGGTATATGTACAATTTTCATCGCCAAGTGATCTTCCTTCAACCTCAACATCTACTTCTGTTCTAGGGGAATACACGACCCCAAGCCGACACTCTATTAGTGGGAGGTAGAATACGGAAGTGCCCATGTTTGGTGGTAGTATGGAAAACATAACCCCTGCACGACACTCGATTGGTGGATGGGACATGCATATATTTCCTTCGACGTCCGATGATAGAAATATGTATTGGGGAAAGTCATCAACTTCTAGTGGTTGGCAATTCACGTATGGTTGGGAACGTTACGAAAGATGTTTAATGAGGGATAATGTACTCCCCACGACATCCACCGACGAGGGGTCCTCGTTCGTTGCAGATTATGGTGGGTTGGATAATGAGTCCGATGTGGATCCACCTCGAGATCTCGGGCCCAATGGTGCAGAAGTTAGATTATTTTCTGAACTGGAGCCTGTTCTAATAGTACCTGAAGATATTGAGGGCGGTTCAGATGAAGAAGAAGAAGATCCGCTATCCAGGGCATACTCGCCTCCAGCCTACATGTATAATGTCGATCTATCTCAAGACGATGCATTAGAGTTTCTGAATTACCACACCGGACACGTGACTGTACAAGTTCGCCGTTGGATTCGGGCGATTTAGAAGTTGGTAACGAGTTTTCCAACAGGGTGCTTTTCTTCGTGCATTGAAACAATACAGCATCAAGAACGGGGTTAACTACCGCATGGTTAAATCCAAGCTCGATAAGTACAAGGTGAAGTGTGCAGTGCAAGATGGCACATGTTCATGAAAAATCATGGCCTCGTTGAGGAAAAGGATAGGCTTTTGAGAGATCAAAAAGTACAAAGGTCCACAAACATGTTTTGTGGTATAGTTTCACTATGTGTTCAATGTTTTTGAATAATACTAATATTACGTAATGTTGCATTATTTAACGTACTTCGTTGACAGGTGTTACACAAGATCATCCAAAGATGGATTCAGAGATGTTGGCTGACTTAATAATACCGACTATGAAGGCTGATCCCAAGATTACAATGCCGGCTTTAATTGGCAATATTCGTAGCCAGTTGGGGTACACGCCATCTAACAGGAATACTTGGATAGCCAAGTAGAAGGCGTTGAAAAAGTTGCATGGTCGGTGGGATGCTTCATATAATAAAGTGTGGCAGTGGTGTCAGGTGCTGGAGAGATATGTCCCAGGCAACATAACAGACATTGAAATGGAACCAGCGTACTACAACGATCGTTTGCTTCGTGGATGCGCAGTGTTCAAGCGTCTTTTCTGGACATTTAAGCAATGCCGAGATGCATTTATATCTGCAAGCCATTAGTACAAATTGATTGTACCTTTATGTATGGTAGATATCGCGCCGACTATTGCTAGTTGTGGCAGTGACGGCGATGGGAGAATCCTTCGATTCGTTTGCAATAACATCGGAGAGTCGGTGATGACCGGATTTCTTCCTATCTAGGTTAAGGAGGCATGTCCGCTTTAACCCGATATCTGCGTTATATCGGATCGGGGCCCTGGAATACTAGCCACAATGGAGCGACAGGGAAGCTTGTGGCATCGCACACACCATCGATATTGCCTAAGGCATGTTGCGTCCAACTACCACGGGCAACATCGATCTACAAGTCAACGACGACAAGTGACCAATATGGGTATGTAATATCTATTAATATAATTTCGTTTGTAATATTCAATTTATTCTTAATTGAATAGTGGTATGTAATATTCGCTATCAACGTATATTGGTAGGGTATGAGATCAATAAGGACCGTTTCAAGAGATGTTGGCAAGTTTACGATCAGTTAACGAAGAAGGCGCAAACCACCTGTGCAATATTCCTTTCGAATAGTGGACACAAGCATACGACGGCGGCCTACGATATGATCATATGACCTCAAACCTGGCCGAATGTATAAATTTTGTTCTAAAAGGAACGCGTCATTTTCCGATAACATCGGTTGTGCGAGAGTCATATTTTCATTTATCGGCACTATTTTGAAGCGAACAACCGAGTTATAAAGGCCAAATGCAAGGAGGCCATGTATGATGCGCGAAGGTCTTGTGAGAAATTAACAGGGGGAAGGTACGAGCCAACACCATGCACACAGTGTGTCATGATCGTGACAACCTATGGTTTCGTGTGATGGAGTTTGACAGACCGAACCAAGGTATTGTTGGCGGGCAGTATCGTGTACACTTGATAAATAGGACCTGCGACTGTGGGTTATTTGATGCACTTCGTTACCCATGCACTCATGTACTAGCGGCTTGTCAGAGTCTCCATCTTGATCCCATGAGCTATGTCGACGAAGTGTATAAAATAGAAAACATGTACAACGTGTGGAACCACGTATTCCCACCAGTCCCAGATGAACGTAAGTGGCCGTCGATATCGCTTACATCGTATAAGCTGTTGCCAGATAGACAACTGAGGCACAAACCAAAAGGTCGACCTTGCTTAACTAGAATATGCAACAATATGGATATCCGAGAAACGGCCAACTAACGTAGGTTGTGCGAATGGTGTAGGAACCCAGGCCATACATCTCGCTCGTGTCCAAATCAGAATAGTTAACAGTCTTCTTAACTTTTTTTGTCTCTTGGTGTCTATGTAAATTCTATTTATTTGTTGATGAAAACGGTGAACTTTTGTAGAAGGACTAATTTGGAAAAAAAAAACTTTAAGTTACAATAAAAAAAAATATTGGACTTTTATTTTTATAATTAAATTACAATAAAATAAAATTAAACAAATTCTATTTTATTAAAGATATTAAAATTAAATTACGAAAAAAATTAAACAACTATTATTTTATTAAATATATTAAAACTAAATTACAAAAATAAAAAATAAAATAGCTTTTATTTTATTAAATATATTAAAATTAAATTACATATAAAAAACAATTTCTATTTTATTAAAGATATTAAAATTAAATTACAAAAAATTAAACAACTATTATTTTATTAAATATATTAAAACTAAATTACAAAAATAAAAAATAAAAATAGCTTTTTATTTTATTAAATATATTAAAATTAAATTACATATAAAAAATAAACAATTTCTATTTTATTAAAGATATTAAAATTAAATTACAAAAAAATTAAACAACTATTATTTTATTAAATATATTAAAACTAAATTACAAAAATAAAAATAGAAAACAACTTTTATTTTATTAAATATATTAAAATTAAATTACATATAAAAAATAAACAACTTCTATTTTATTGAAGATATTAAAATTAAATTACAAAAAATTAAACAACTATTATTTTATTACATATATTAAAAGTAAATTACAAAAATAAAAATAAAAATAACTTTTATTTTATTAAATATATTAAAATTAAATTACAATAAAAATAAACAATTTCTATTTTATTAAAGATATTAAAATTAAATTACAAAAAATTAAACAACTATTATTTTATTAAATATATTAAAACTAAATTATAAAAATAAAACAACTTTTATTTTATTAAATATATTAAAATTAAATTACAATAAAAAATAAACAATTTCTATATTATTAAATATATTAAAATTAAATTACAAAAAATTTAAAACTATTATTTTATTAAATATATTAAAAGTAAATTACAAAAATAAAAATAAAAACAACTTTTATTTTATTAAATATATTAAAATTAAATTACATATAAAAATAAACAACTTCTATTTTATTGAAGATATTAAAATTAAATTACAAACACAAATAAAAACAACTTTTATTTTATTAAAAAATAAAAAATTATATTACAATTAAAAAATAAAAAGTCGGTCCAATTAATGTTGATGCCGGTGAATCGATTGCCACAGGTGGTGATCGGCGATTCTGTACTGATTCCTCCTTCTTCTAGCTTTCGGCGGGTCGTGGAACCTCGGGCGGGGATTCTAGTTCCTCCAGTAATGGGTCTGGTTGTGGGTGTTGGGAGGATGACCCACACTAATAAAATAATGGCTGCAGAGGTGTTTGCATAAACCACGGAGGGGGTGTCTGAATCCCATAAGGCGAATGAGACTGGTAAAAAGAAGTGCTCCCCGACGGTGCCTCCTGTGATCCCTCACGTGAGGGCGGCCTCAAGATCCTCTGGCCAGTTAGAGTAGTCGGGAATGGACTCGAACTGGGTCATGCATTCCAACCTGGGGTGAGACTGGGAAAAGGAAACATATATGGGTTAGGATACATATAAGGGATAGGGTACGCACCTGGCATAAAGGTTAAAGGCTGTGATGTCGGTGTCGTCGGCTGAAGTGATGGGCTCGATGACTGTGTTGGCGCTGTTGATGGGCCCGTCTTATCACCCTTTCTCCTTGGATTTAAAGGGCCCTGTCGTTCCCTTTGTTGATGAAGTTGCCATCGCCTCTCCTCTTCCGACAACAAATACGGCTTACCATGGATCCTAAACCATGACATGTATTCCGGCACGCACGTTAACTTAAGAATGACGATCGGTTCCCAAATAGGTAAATAATCATACCGGTTCTCCCACATCTCGATATATGCTGACCAAAATCTTGACCAATCCGTGTGCAACTGCCGTAAGTCTACTTTGTGCTCATCATCGAGCACTTCAGGTGGCACGAGATCGGTTGTCAGAATCCAAATTGTCGTAAAACCCGATCTGGCTGGTGCATCTCCACGGTAGCAAAGTTGATCAATGGGACCTTCACATGCCAAATGTTTAGATTTTGCAAGAACTCCTCCGGAATTACTGCCCAAATTACGGATCCTCGTACGGTGTCTATTGAAACTATATTAACATGACCAAAATATTAGTTATATACATAATACTAAACACTAAATACGAAATACTAAATTATAAATACGAAATTCGAAACTTACTTGTGATTCCGACCATTGGTCTAATAGAAGCAATATATCTTCAAGCGAGGTAGGCATTCGAGCATAACTCGCCGAATGGTTCCACCTAATTAAATAAAATTTTAGCATACAATTATACTATAAATCTACGTAACAATTGTAAAATATAACATTAAATTTACCTCGTTATCAGTGGGAATGTATATGGGTGGTCGAGTTGATGACGTAAAAATGGAAATTGAAACCTTGTCCATGACTGCAGTAGTGATAGGCAACCTCCGATTTTCGCTTTACTTGGCCACGTCGCCCCGCACATCTCCCGATACAACTTTGATAGCACGGTAGACCCCCAACTCAATTCACCGGCTGCTCTAAAATCAACAAGTTTCAGCAGCCATCTCAAGTGTACGAGGTTTCTAGACAGGTCCAGCATTAATTAGCCTCCAATTATCTCAAGAATGTATGCCCGAGCATACCGTATTCTTTCTCTTTCGATCGAACCATCATTCGACTCCGGGAATGTGTCTCGTAACCAAGCCATCTCGATCCGACCTCCATGAATGTTATCCAGAATGGCACCCAGAAGCTCGTAGTATACGGCGGTCCAATCGGTAGAAGTTGCGGACCCAGTGACTACGGACCCATCCACCGGCAATCTCAATTGCAACTGCACATCTTCCAGAGTGATAGTACACTCTCCGCATGGAAGATGGAAAGTGTATGTCTCGGGTCTCCACCTCTTTATCAACGCATTGATTAAGTTCGGCTCCAACTTGCACCCCCGGCCTATCGTGGCCACGTGTCAAAAACCCGCTTCCTGCAGGTAATTCTTGATCAACAATGATGGGGGACCATGCATATTGCGAATATAGCATTGCAACACCCGATCTATAGGCTGTTTAAAAAATTATAAAATAAAAATTAACTAAAATTGCATAAACCTAAAAAATATTAAATAATATTGAAAAATTAAAATTAAAACTTACCATTTGCATTTGATCGACGAAAATATGCTTATCGTCCAGACAAATTAATTCCCCGACCATTGGGAATACGATCGAAAATTTTATAATTTATCAAAAAATATTAAAAAATTAAAAAGGGCTTTTTTGTAAATATTAAAGGACTATTTTGAAATTTGAGAGCAAGTTTCAAGGACTTTAAGAGAATTTTGAGAGGAATTTGAGAGAAAGTTGAGAGAAAGATGATAGAGGACTAATGTGTGAAAAAAATAAAAGGGTTGGGAGGTTTTTATAGGTTTTTTTTTTCCGTTGGCCTCCAACGGTTAAAAATTTTTGATCATTGCGGCAAAAAGCGCCCTTGAGAGGCGCTTTTGTCACATCAATAAAGCGTTCTCGTCGGTCTCGCTTTGTCGATGTGTGTAAACGCCCTCAAAGCGCTTTCTTTTTTTCCCCACAAAACGCGCTGACGTGGACGCGTTTTGTGGGAAAATGACCATTTTCCGTAAATATTCCAGATTTCGGCCCTTTTTCGTAAATTTATTATTTTTCGGTATTTTTAGATAAATTTCCCCACAAATCTCTCCTTTTTATTTTATTTTTTTCTCTCAAAAAAGCTTAAAATATTTTTGGGTGTACTCCTCTTAAAACTCACTCAACATTTTGCTAGGGAAAAAGCATGGTTTTATTCGGTTCCATTAACCCATCAAAAATATTTAATTTAATTTTTTAAAAAATATAAATATGATCCGAATCTCAAATTTTGATAAACAAATGAGTTGCTATAAGAAGAATTATTAAATAAATCATTCTCACCTTATAAGGCATAAACTCGAACTAATCAAATTAATACACATAATATTTTTTTACGTCATAGTCATAGATACACGTATATTGATGTTTTGGGTCAAAATACCTAAATGCCAAAAAAGGGTTTCCTCAACCTAATTCCTTTCCTATACTAGTTGCCACCTTTACCAGCCATGGTTCATCCTATGATATGGGAAAAATATGATGTATTAACTTAATTGGTTGGGGTTATATGGCTTAGATGGTGGGAAGGACATATATAATTGCTAGTTATAGAGAAATTTGATTATAAGTTGCCCTATCATTTTAAAAATGTTGTATTTATTATTTAATAACTATATATTATTTTAATCAATATCTAATAGTTTTATATATAAAGATTTTGTAACGTCCTTTTGTTAAATTTTCAGATATAAAATATTTAATCTTCAAATAATTTCTCTTATACTATTTTTTAAACTTTTTCATATGCTTTTAAGCAAGTTAGTCCCTAAATTATATTTCATTACGCAAATTATTTCTACCGTTAAAAAAGTCTCCTAACCAATCATTTTATGACACACGACATTTTTAAAATTTAAAAAGAATCCCCAAAAAAGTTAAATTTTATTTCCTTAATTTTTTTAAAAGAATTTATAAACATGTTCATCTTTTTTGTTCTTCACCAAAAACCTCTAGCGACGGAAAATTTAAGAACTCATTAGAAAACTCGTCCATACCTAGTTTTCAGTGAAAAACCCTAAAAAAATAACTTTCTCTATTTTTTCTATACTTTGCATAAAATAGTTAATATTGGGTGAACCTCTACAATGAAAAAAAAAAAGCCCATATATTGAGAATAAGTCGAGTAGAAAAAAATAGAAAGAGTATTGCAAAGAAAAGTTATCTAATAGTTAAAAAAGTGCATTAAAAGAGAAGAAATAAGCACGGTGTAGGAGGGAGAGACTGCATTAAAAAAAATCATTGGCTAAGAGATTTTTTTAACATCTAGGTTAATTTGGGTAATTGAGTGTCATGCTCCAAAAATCGGGTTAGAAGAATTAGGTTTGTGAAAATTGAGAGTGGTCACACCCCGATTTATAAGGTTATTTTTGTGCATTTGTAAATAAATCGAGGGTTCGAAATAGATACCAAAATTAGGGTCATGAATAATTAATCAAAATATTAAAATAATATAATCAATTTTTACTATATTAATTAATCTAAAACAAAACTTGATTATAAGGTTTAATTTGAAAATATTGTGTTTTAATTGAGTTGGGACCTAATTAGCAAAGGGGTGAAACAGGAAGTGACAAAAAAGGTCAAATTGCCCAATTTTTGGGAAATTAGTCTTCCACTAGAAATTTCCACTGTCTTCTTCTTCCCTCTCCTAACCTAAACCCCATCCTAAGTTCCAAGAGTAAGTACTTTAAGAATACAATTATGTTTAAGTTATGTTAATTAGAAATTATGTCAATTAAGTAGTTTATTACTACTTTAATAATGCTATGTATAGTATTATCAGAGAAAAGTAGTATTGATGGTACAAATTTTAGTGTAAGTTATGAAATTATGGTAATTTACAATAATAGTGTACAAAGCACTAAACCGTAAAGTTAATAAAGTATGTCATGATATTGTATAAAATGGAAAGAGGGCTTCGCTGAAGAAGTGTTAAAGATATGGTGTTATATGTAATAAATGTGTAAGCTAATAAATAATATGTAAGTTGAGTCCCTTCCTCCCATTTTATTATTTTCAACAAACTTAGAGAAAAGTCACACCCCGAAATAAATATATACAATTAATAAATAAGATTAAGTAAGAAATAGGCTTCAGGCTTAATGGTTAAGAGTTAGTTCCCCTCCCTTATGATCCTAGGTTCAAACCCCTCATTCCCTGTTTTGGGAATTCAACAAGTCTCAAAAAAAAAGTAATATGTACAATTAAGTGTCACATTCCGAAAATCGGGTTAGAAGAAATTGGGTTAGTAAAATCAGGAGAGGTCACGCCCTATTTTGGATTAAGGTGGTGAAAATTATGAAAAGTAATTTAATGTGGTTTAGTGGTTGTGTGTTCTATATGTTTGTGAGAGGTCTTAAGTTCAAATCTTATCTTTTGAAATTTTGTTAATTTTTAGCTCAATTCTTATCTTTGGTCTTTTGGCCTAAGTTTAATTTCCGTGCAAGTTTTAACAAGAATGAGCTTGTTAGTTTAGTGGTGAGGCATTAGCTTACCTAAGTCTTGTGTTTGAAGCCTTGTACGTGCAATATGAAAGTATTTTTGCAATTTCTTATCTGTGCTGCCCATGTGGATGCAATGGAGATATAGGGGTGGTTATTTTTAAAAATATATTTTTATTATTTGTTATATATATTTTTATTTTGAAAACCATCTTCTAATTTTACTCCTCACTCTTACGGTTCAAAATTTAATTTTCTCACTTTTGTTACTGTAACTTCCCTATTCTATTTTCTTTCTTTCTTTCTTTGTTTTGCTTCTTTCTTGCTATCGATTCTTTGTCGTCGTCCATACGAACATGTTGTGGCGTTATTAGTTTTGGTGTAAGTAATTCAAATGTAGGTATTATGGTTTTAATTCGATGATAAAAGGGTGTATTTGTATTGGTACTCAGTTTACGTTTTAGCGCATTTTTGTGAATAATGGTTTTATTTTCTGAATAGGAGAGGAACGAGTGACTTTAGATGAACCTCCAGTAAATTAAGTACTTTGAACGGTTGTTTCTTCGGGAATTTGGGAGTGCTTTGTTGCATGAATTATCGAAAATAACATCAGGTGTGTGAAACTAACTCGATTTATCGTTTGAAACTCGAGAAAAATGCAAAACAGGGGCTATTCTCAAATCTACCCAGTGCCACATGCCCGCGTGCTAGGCCGTGTGGTAAACCGTGTGTGCCACATAGTCGTGTGGTAGGCTGTGTGGAGCACACGGTCATGTGAAATCTTGCAACCCATATGGCTTGGCTGTGTGAAGCACATGGTCGTATGAAAATTTGCAGATCGTGTGGGTAGACCATGTGGACCACAAGGGCTAGGTTTTTGGGTCGTATGGGCTTTTTTGCCCAATTTTAGGGCCCAGCTAGGGAATATTCGAGGGACTTGAAATTTGGGTTCATAGGCATCGTATATGGTTCGTTAGGCTTAAATAAGAATCGAAATGTGACACATTTGTAAAGATGTGTTAGTATGTGCTACGGTTAAGGTAAATGAAGAACTTGCATACGATCTGTGTTTTTATAACTCTGAAAGTGATTTTATATAGTTAAATATTTTTATAGACTTATAAATTTTTAATTATTTTATTTTTAAGGTAATTTTTTAGTTTTTTTTTTTACTATATTCAATTTACACCAAAAGGGGGTGAATTGGCGTTGAATTTTTTTTTTTAAAACTATGAGCTCAAAAATAATGACAAAAAAGATTTAGAGTGATTCGGTCTATGGGTGAATCTAGTAACTTTTTTAGAGGGGGACTGATATTGAATAAATAATTTTTTTTAGAGATTAAAACATAATTTTTAAGGTATTAATTTATTATTTTCATCATTTTTGAAGGGATTAAACATAATTTTATTTTTTTGGAGGGCCAAAATGTAATTTTACCATAAATTAAATTCTAACTTGATCATCTTGTAGGGACTTAAATAGCAATTTTCCATCTGATGGGGAGGGGGGCAAGGCCTTTGCTTACCTCCTTCAGATTTGGCCCTGGTTCGACCCCAATTGCCTATATCTACTACCTTAGCTTACCACCATTAAGGATTTCTCAAACTTATTTCCGGCTTGAAAACTTTCAAACTTCCTTGCTTATCGACTTCATTGCCCTAGAAGAATCCTATAAACCGCTTGCCTATAGTACTTTCGGTCTTGCTTGATAACTAGTCATTGTTAATGTTTTCTCTGATTTTCATTGGTCTTTTGGTGTTCCGAAATTGTGAGTTTCTTTCAGCTTCAGTTTTGATTTTGAGTGGTTACTTTCATTCTCTTCTTTTAGTAAACTTTGATTGTTGGTTTTTCTAGCTTTCTTGGATTTTCTCTGCTTTCTTTGATTGTTGATTGTTACTTTCATTCTCTGCTTTCATTCTCTGCTTCAATTTTCGCTTGATTTCAAGCTCGCTTGATTTCAATTTGGAAGCTTTATCATGTCTTTCATTTTTGCCTTTTAAGGGACAAAACCATGTTATATATTCATTTTTGGGCACCTTCTTCACTGAAAGAAATTAAGTTAGAGAAGGAATTTTGTAGATTAAAGACATGTTTACTATAAAATGTACAGTATTAGAAGCAAAAACACAGCAAACACATCGAGAGGACTTGAATATGAAGCTTGGAAGTCGATGGGGTCATGGAATTGGTTGATACCTAAATAAACTATGTAAACTGCATGGATAAAATAACATGAGATTAGTCGATATTGAGATGATCATTTAAGTGGAAGAAGCACTTTATTGGGTATAAAATTACATGAGATGTGGTTGTTGTGTGAGCAAAATAAAGTGAAACTGCAAGGATTAGGACCAAAGGATTGAAGATGACAAGTAGCCATTGCCTCCTATTGAATGACCATAATGTTGGTTTGGGGTTAAATAGTGTAGTAGAGGTGACATAACTTTGAAAAATTGGTGGCCGGCCAAAGGATCGATGGTTATAGTGCGTGTTCTTGAAGGCTTTCAAAGTCGCAACAACACCGACATACCTCTTTAATCCATCATTATATTTTCCTTCAACGTTAGTTGACAACGATGAAATTAACAATCTCAATGGTCCTCTCACCACTTTGATATTCCTACTTGTCTAGTGTTGCACCTATATACATCAATGATCTTAGGTTAGAATTAAAAGTAAAGACTACCTTCATAAAGCTCCACCATATACCATGAATACCATAGAGGCAATGCATGTGCCCTTCATCATTCTCTAGAATAATACCTTTGCACCAACTTCACCTTTTTATCTTTATAGTTGATTAAGCAACCGAGATAAGCGCAATTGATCTCGTACCATTTGAAGGCATGTGTTTCATTTATAATAGCTTAGAAAAACTTTACGCTTTCCTACTAATTCTACGAGTACCGGAAACTATGCCCAAACCTAGTTGCTATTATGCATCACTGAAATCAATGTAATTATGAGAATAGCATAAATGTTGCGAAGCGTCATTATTTCAATTTCTTTCTCTTTCCTCAAGTGTAATAGTCCTATTTTGGTCTTTTCTACATCATTTGAGCCATTTTTTATGAACCATGAATAGTGCCTTAACTTTGGTGATGCTTGGAAGCGGGAATTTCCTTAGGTTATAGGCGCTTTAGTAAGGTTAATGAACATCTACAAGAAAGGGTATGTTCAGGCTTGTCCCAAATGCTTCTCTTTGAGTAGAATAATTAAGGCTCCTTTTAAGTTCATTCTTTCCTTGTAATCCAACTAAACTATAATCATCTATATGCAGTATGTGCTTCAATTATACCCCTATACAAGAAGAGGGCAAAGTGTTACTTTTGTTCACTTTGGTTATATATTATGATCTACATATATAGGATCTTGAAAAACCTATCTTAATGTTTGGTGTTCAATATCTTTGCATTCTTCTACCAATTGGGTATTTATTGATTCCATCTGTGGCATGTGTTTTATTCCAACGGATCTCCAACTTTGTCATTGGCTGTATTTCTTGAGTGTTGTGAACAAGTTTGGGATCAGCTTAGTGTACTTGGGATTCACTGTGTGTGCGCTCTTGCTGTCTTGTACATAGTAGTAACGTTGTGGAAACAAAGGCGATCATTGGAAGAAATAGAGCTTGCTCTGAATCGACGACTTAATTTGTACAATATCCAAAGGTATGCAAAGAATAATCTCGGCGCTTTGTTAATGTTCATCTCATGAGAATTCCATTATTTTGCATCTTTTGGTTAAGAGATGAGAGAGGCAACTAGTTCTAGTGACGTGTCGTATACCTATGTTGCTTGAAATATGGAAAGAAGAGATTTTGGTAGTTTGAGCTCATTGGTTTATGAAATGCAAGATGTTGCATAAGAAAATTAGTCCCATGTACACGCTTTAAGAGTGAAATAATTTTATTAAAAAGAAAGAAAGAAAGAAGATAATGAGATAATCGGAGAAGGGAAATTTGAGGTAAACTATTGGTGTAGTTTTCGGAAGCATGGAAGCGGGAGGAGTAGTGGATATAGTTTTTTTTTTTATGGAAAGATATAAAAATTTACAATTTAAACACTCATGTTATATAATTTATTCATTTTGGGCACCTCTTTGTAACAGTAATAGGTAAGGACTTACTTCTTCTTGTTATATATTGGCACATTCGATTGAATCGGTTGCATTTGAAGCATTGAACCTCTTACTTCTTGTTCTGAATATTATCCTCTTTTGGTTGAAACTTCCTATTAGAGTTGATAGCACCAAAGTCTCCTTGAGGCTTACTGAAATTTTTGGAAATCAAAGTTATTTGTTCTTTGATCTTATCAATGGCTTTTCCTGTTTGCTTCCTTGTCGGATAGATAACTGAACATTGAAGGCAACATTCTTCTCAATGCTCAACTTGTCATGTTTTTCTTCTTTAAGATTTAGTTCAAAGGTCCTGAAAGAACCTATCAACTCATCCAATCTTAGAGAGGTGATATCGTTAGCTTCTTTGATGGTCGTGACCTTAATAGCAAAACGTTCTAGAAGAGACCTCAAAACTTTTCTTACCGGTTTCTTCTTGGAGAAGCATTTACCAAGATAAAAGCTTCGTTTCATATGTCCCATAATCTAGTATAGAAATCAAATAGTTTCATCTTCATCCATTTTAAAATTTTCAAACACAGTAGTCTAAATTTGCAATTTGGACATCTTGACAACAACATTCCATAATTACATTTAAAATTAATGGTTACTAAATTAATGAGTGTTTAAAAAATTTATATTTGAATCATGGAAAAAAGAAATTTATATCTTAATTGATAACACAATTAGGTACGTGCCATTGCATTAAAGAGGAAAAAAGAAAGAAAGCGTGGAAAGGATCAACTCTTTTTGAATCTGGTTTGTCCAACCATTTTTATCTTAATCATTTTAATATTTTCATAATTACATTTAAAATTAATGGTTACTAAATTAAATTATTGAACCTAATTAATAATTTTAAAGCTTATATTTACATATAAATATATTTATATAGATGTAATTGACATGAATTTGCATGTATATATAATTAGCTTGATATGTATGTATGCACTTCAGTCATGATAAGTTTTCATATATGTGATCTTATGAAAATGATGCATCTTTTTGTATTAAAATTGTTTTTTTTTGTGGCATGTTTGTGTAGATGGATCGTAATCAAGATGAAAATGCAATTGTCGAGTCGTAGCTTCGCTTTTAGCTTTTGGGGCTCTTTGGATTAAAAATTAGAAAGTATGAAAGAAATAGCTCCTCATCCTCGTGTGAATCGAGATTATGAAAGAGAAAATTATATTAATAGTATTTTATATAGTGGTGACCAACATTGTATTGATATGATAAGGATGAGACCGATCGCTTTTTTTAATTTGTGTGATATTCTTAGTAGGAATAATTTGTTAGAATCATCTAGATCATCAATATTAGGGAGCAAGTAGTTATATTTTTACATATAATTGGTCATAATGTAAGGTTTCGAGTGGTTGGATCTAGATATTATAGATCAACTGAGACAGTTCACCGTTACTTTAGGGTTGTATTGAGAGCTATTTTGAAATTGTATAAGCTAGTTATTAGATCACCTGATGAGTCAACTCCTAGTGAAATCAGAAACAATCCAAGATTTTATCCTTATTTTGAAGATTGTATTGGAGCATTAGATGGAACTCATATTCGTGCATCCGCTCCACTTAGTATTCAAGGAAGATTTAAATGGCAGTAGGGGGACGACACAAAATGTATTAGCTGCCATTACATTTGATTTGAAATTTTCTTATGTTCTAGCTGGTTGGGAAGGTAGTGCACATGATTCCCGTATTTTAAGTGATGCACTTTCACGCCCAGGAGGATTAAGAATTCCGGAAGGTAATAATTATCATTAAATACCAAATAGTTCTAGTAAGCTCATAATTTATTAGTATTAATTGCGTTTTGTAAAATTGTAGGTAAATATTATATTGTCGATCTTTGGATATGGCATTGAAATGGATATATTACTCCATATCGTGGTGTCCGATATCATTTAAAAGAGTTTAGTGATCAAGGGCCCGAAAATGCAAAGGAACTTTTAATCTTCGTCATTCATCATTACGAATCCTTTGTTGAACGTGTTTTGGGATTTTAAAGAAACGGTTTCGTATTAGATCTTTGAGCCATTTTGGAATTTTCAAACTCAAGTAGATATAGTTTTGGCTTGTTGTATCATTCATAATCATATAATGGAGTTGATCCTAGTGATTTACTTAATCAAGGATTATACGAGAGTCTGAGTCGATTTGATAATACAAACTCTTACGGAGCGAAAAGAAAGAGAAGAAGCAAGAGAATGGTCTCGCTAAGAGAGCGAAATTGCACAAACTATGTGGACCCATTATATGGCTAGAAATATTAGGTAGGTTTAGGGCTTAAGGTTATTGTTTCTATGCTATGTATGTTTTAGTAAATTGTTTTTTTTTTAATGTTGGTTGGATAATGATATTAAAATTTTAGTTTGTTGGATTTTGAAATTATTATGTCTTGAATTTGTTAGATATTGATTATGTTTTAAGCTTATTAGATATTGAATTTATTATGTTTTAAGCTTGTTAGATATTGAATTTATTATGTTTTGAGGTTGTTGGATATTGAAATGATTGACAATGATAATTATTAATGTAGAATGGGTAAGGGCAACAAAGAAGGACCTCCAAGCAATTCAGATGGACAAAACCGATGGAACATGTTTTTCTTGAAATTCTAGCAGAGGAGGCCCAGAAAGGAAATAAGCCTTCTAATGCTTTCAAACCATTTTCTATTAATCGAGTTGTCGGCTATTTCGAAAGATTTCAAGTCCAATGCGATCGAAACATGTGGAAAATCATTTGAGGACTGTAAAAATCAAAGGCGATTATATGCACAATTCGAGGTGAAAGTGGTTTTGGATGGGATGATAACATGAAAATGATCACATGTGATAGAGCAACATATGATGCAAGCATGATGGTAATATATGTATATATATGTTAAGCTTATTTCATATGTTTTTACTTGTTATTCTAATTGTGTATAATATCCAATGTGCACACAAGAAGTATGAACCATTTTTGAATAAAAGCATTGATCATTATGATGAAATGGCTTTGGTTGTTGGCAAAGATATGGCAATGGGGAGTTTTGCGAACATTTCTTGACATAGATTTGGATGATGGTAATCAATATTCAATTGCACGTAGACTACGACAATGAAGAGGTGAAGAGGTAAGAACAAATGTATCTTCATCCGCACATCCAAACGTAAAAGAAAAATGCTCAAGAAAGTGTCGCCAATGAACAAATTAAAATTGTGGGTGAACAACTTGGCAAAATTGCTAATGCTTTGGAACAATTTCATGCGGATAAGACAACACCACAGCTTTACGAACAGGTGATGTCGATGGAGGACGAAGGATTTGATGATGACTTCCTGTGTTCTGTGTTTGATTATTTAGTGAGTCATGAATCTGAAGCCAAAGCTTTTCTAGTTAAAAGTAAGAAGCATAAAAAAATTTGGCTTCAAAAATTTGCTCAAGGTTGAAGATATTGATACTTTTATGTAGTGTAATATTTAGTTATGCACTTGGACAATGTGATAATGTTGTTATGTGGTGTACTACTAATTATGCATTTGGATAATATTTCTAGTATTTAATTGTGATTTGGAAACTAAATTTATAGTTATTCAATCTTTTTTTTTATTTTTTTAACACAATTACAAATAATTTATTTGACTTTAGTTGTTTTCAATATGACGGTTAATAATGTAACTTAATAATTTAGTATTATTATATATTTAATCTAATTTATTTATAATAAATAAATCATTGCAATATATGTAAAACATTTTAAAATATAAAAATTGTTAATATGTAATAAATTTATTAATATATATAAAATCAACTTTTCTAGAAAACATTTTGAAATCGCCAAACAATGTAAAATATTTTACACAGATTCATCCAAACACCAGAAAATATTTTCTGGTAAATCATTTTCCAGAAAAGTAAATCATTTTCCAGAAATCATTTTCCGGAAAACATTTTACTGCCAAACAAACAGACCCTTATTAATTTGAAACATTTTAAGGATAAGGTTTAATATTTACAACACTATATTTTCAATTAAGCAAGATAGAGTCACTTCCCTGAAAAACCTTAAGTAACCTTTCACAAATTTTGGAAATACAATAGATAATAAGTAATCACCTCTAGAAGGTAGATATACAATGATAAAACTCTCACAATTACAAAACAACAATTAAAAGAATGAATAAGATTTGAACCCAAAGTGTTTACAAGTGAAAATAAGAATAATAATAAGAAATGATTGATTTTTGTTCTTGATCTTTGTAACCTTGTTTCTTATCTATATTTGAATCAAATTTATATCTTCTCATAAATTTTTGGATGTTTGGAGCCGTTATAGGTAGTTTCTAGCTGTTAGGAGTATTAGTTTCGTGTATTTAATGAAGTCTACGGCCTATTTCTCGAGGCATAAAAGGGGTTTCTCGAGACAACATGAGCAAAAGATGTTGGAGCACTATGTCTCAATATACAATAGGTATGTCTTGAGACATCAAGAATATGTCTCGAGACTTAAATAAGATTGTCTCGAGACAAGGTTCTCTCGAAGCAAAACTTCAACTTTGATATTTTATGTCTCAAGATAAACAAACTTATCTCCTGAGACATGACCTGTTGTCTCAAGACTTTGCTCCCCTAAAGCATATTTTACATTTGAAGTTCTATGTCATAAGAAATATGGTCCTATGTCTCAAGACATTGCTGGAAAAAGGAGAAGAAGCAATTTTAGAGTTAGAAACATTTTTAAAAGACTTGGGAGTATTCAACAACTTTGGTAAAATGCCCTAAGTCATTTAAAAACTTTATTTTTGTGTTTGTAACACTTAAAAAATAACTTTAGGTGTGATCAATGTAACTTTTGCAAAATTAATTAAGGAAAATTAAAATTAATTTTATTATATAAAAACATTTGAAAATGAAAGCTAGCAATATTTATATATTTTAATTTTTTATAAATTTATAAATAAATATAGTGTATATATTATAAATTTTATATGTTTTTCAAAATATTATAGGTTTTTATATATTTTTTAATTGTATATTTTTATATTTTCAAAACACTAATAACCTTTCTATAAAAAATTTTAAATATATAAACTAAATAAAAATATATATCTAGAATGAATCTAGACAATTGAATTTTCAAATTCAGAGGTATTTGGACAACAATTTATGTAGGTTCATTCTTAATGTGAATTTTTTATTAATTTATATATTTTAAAAGATTTTATTTATGTTTGTCACATGACATGATTAAAGGTTGCCATGTGTCACCATTAAATTAGTTATAAATGCCACGTTAGCACAATTAACTATGTTATTACAAATGTACAACTTGTGTGACGAAATACATGTTTATTAAAGTTTTATATTATTTATAATATATGTACAACAATCATATATACACATATAATATGTATATATAATAAAAAGAAATAAAGAAATGTCTATATTTCAGTGGATACAACTATACATAAATCTTTTAAAAGAAAATTTGTGTCCTTTCCAAGAGATATATAGGTACCTCTTGGCACCTTACATATAGACATGATAATAAAAGAAAATAATTGAGTTCATCAATTTCAAGTGAATATTTTTTTATTTCTTTTTGAGCATTTTTTTGGATTCATTTATGTAAGACCCAAAATTTGTCCGGTCCATTAAACCAATACAAAAATCAATTAAAAATAAAATCCAAAATAGTCCATTAGTCCATTACAAATCAATAAACCAAGCCTAATGCAAACCCAGACTTAAAGCCCAAATACCTAAAACACTACTCAATTAAAAAACCCAAATCAGATATTAGACCCAACTACAACTGGCCCAAGTTTAAGCTGTGGCCCAACTAGCCCATTCTCAGAATTCTAGAACCTTCAAGCGCCTTCTCCGCAGCCATTCCCCACGCGTGACCCTTGGACTACCGCGTACCTTCACGTGCACGACCGTTCGTGTCTCGCTCGCGCCACACGTTCCACCCACGCTCGCCACTATGCGCTCCACCCATGCGCAGGCCTTCACCAGCGTGTGTACGTACTGCTTTTGACACATCCGAGTCGTACGACTCCTTTACACCTCGGCCGCGTCTGTACCTGCACACAAAGAAACAAGGACAAACAACAGCAAAGCAAAAACAAAAAAAAGGGAAAAATAGTTGTATTTTTTATTTTCGGCTTTTAAAAGCCCCCCCAAAAAATAATAGGGGGGAGATCCCTTTTTTTTACAGAGAATACAGCAATAGAAACGGAAAAACAGATTCAAAAGGTTTTCATTTTTGATTTCATCTCCCTTATCATTTTTTTACTGGAATCTATTTATATATTTTTTTCTTTCCATCTTTTCATATAGAGGAATAAAAAAGGGGGTTTTCGTACCTGTTATCGGACCTCTGTTTACTTCGCTATCGTTGAAATTCAACCGAGGAAAGAAAAGTCATCTGATATATGCTCAAATGGCCTAATCGGCCTTCAGATAACCACTCGTCGTTCATGGTGGCGAAGTGGGTGTCGATTTGGTTCGCTAAGCTGAGCAAGGAAGGAGGCTCTTGGGTTTTCCTTTTGTTTGGTGTCTGATTAAGGAGGGAAAGGAGTGTTTAGGTTTTTGTTTTAAGTAACTGGGTAATAAAGTTTTTTTTAGCCTTATTAAAAGGCATAGAACGACACCGTTTAGGCCTGTTCTAGTGGCTCTAAAACGTGTCGTATAAGGCGACCCAACGTGACCCGATCCGGCACCCATAGGATCCGCATGCTTTTGTAGTTTTGGGATATTTATAAGATTAGTCCCTCCGTGTTTTGCTGTCTTTTAATTAGACCTGTTATACAATTGCTTTTATTCCCTAATTGGTCCTTGTAATTTGCGTGTTATCCCGATTCATTCTAGTCCGCATGCAGCGTTTTCAACCTGGATTATTTTCATTTTTAATCCCCATTTATTTACGCGCACCTTATTTTAGTCCCTGATTCTGCCTTTTGTTTATTCCCTGTTTGTCTTTAATACATTGTCTGACTTTCATTTTCGTCCCTAGTTTACTTAATCAATTTATTTAGTTAGTTTTAAACTACTTTATTATATGATATTTAAATAATATTTGTACATTATCTATCTAAGTTATTTATATATATATACTATGTACTCTAACTCGTTTTAATGTAATGTCTATTAAATATATTTCACTAGTTATTTAAAATAATTTTATACAAATATTATCCTTTTAAATTGTTTTGTATATGTATATATTATTATATTATAAATATATGTCCTTTTTTATGTATATTTAGTGTCTTTTAAAATTACTTATGTGTATATTTTTCTATTTTAATTTAGCATATACAATTTATCACTTTAAAAGATCATATTTTATGGTATATTTTAATTTGTTTCGATATTTGATATATTATTCCTTTTAAACTATTGTCTTTTATTGATTATTTTTTAAAATCTATTTTTTACATCATTTGTTTTAAATTTATTTGTTATTTTAATTTGATTTAGATTCATTTCCTATGATTGGTTATATATCATTTTGCTCCATTTTCTTCAATTGCTAATGTCGAAATTGTCTTATATGATTATTGCTAGCATACTGAATTGTAATTTGTTAATTTGTAACTATTAATTATTTGTGATTTATCGTTGTAATGTTTGATGTATGGATTATTATATTGCTTTGTGTATCAGTATTCCATTGTATCTTACGAAAGATGTAGTGTTTTAATGTCATTTCGATTTTAAAATTATAAGGCAATGTTCGTGTTTAGTGGTTACGGAAAATCGTTCTCTAACTGACTGAGTTGCAATTCTCCTCGTTTAAAACCTAATAGCTTTCCTTTCACTCTTTTAAATCAAAATACACAATATTTCAAAAAAAAACTTATTCTCAGTAAGTTGAAATATTGCGCCTTAACTTACTGAGTGTGATATTTCGTCATCTCGAGATAAGAATTTCAAAAGGACAAAGGCAATATTCCGTATTCGGGAATTTTGAGAAACAGTGCCCTAACTTACTGGGTTTCGATTTTTCATTTGGCCCAAATAATTGAATATCCTTCTTAATTTTTAAATGTACAAGTATTGAATGTCGAAGGATAAATCTAATTTCGAGAACATAAGTTGTTGTGCCCTAACTTACTGAGCACGACATTTTATTTCTTCAAAATAAGAAATTTTGGCATCCAATATGATTCTGTCAAAATATATCTTAAGTAAATGGATCGTAATCTAGAGTCTTATCAAATTTTCGACATTAGGACATTAATTAATCAATTAGGTACCAATTTTGGGCGTATCGAGGATGCTAACCCTTCCTCGTGCGTAACCGACTCCCGAGCCTATTTTCTGGATCTCGTAGACCAAAATTATTATTTTAATAAATCAAAATGTTTTATTAAAATAATCTATCTTAAGGTGATCCGATCACACCTCGAATAAAAGATCAATGGTGACTCCATTTCCATATTTTTAAAGTCGATCCCCGTTTTTTTTCAAACCTTCGATTAAAAAAAATGGTTTCGACAGCTTGGCGACTCCACTGGAGGCTGGTTGAGAGTCAGGCCATAGATTCATTAATTTCTGTCCTTTCGTCGAAAATTGAAAATTTGATTCAAAAATTTACGATCCCTTTTTATTGCATTTGCTTGCGCCATCTCATTATTGTGGTCTCATAGAGTACTTTGCATCATATCGCATGACCGTTGGGTCACACCTCTAAGTGGGAGTGAGAAGCTACTCCTTCGTGAGGTTTTCACCTCCGTGCAGGATAGTGAATCGCTTCCTGGATACATCCGTACGTATGTCTTCGTGAGATTTTCATCTCCGTGCAGCCATAGGGAAATGTGTCCCCCTGAACCGAACTCGGTCCGCATGAGCCTATAATGGGTAAGGATCGAGGAATCTGCGGGTTCGGGTACCTCAACTTTAGAACTCAAACTGCATGTAAAAGACCCTAAGAGCTTACCCCAGATGAAGTTGTGATAAACCCTAGTGGTCACCCAATAGGAGTTTGAATGATTTTTTACATAATTTGAATTTCGTTTCTATTAAACTGATTTTTTATCTTTGTTACTTAGCATGCATCTTCATATTAGAGAGAGATGTCGATTTGGGTTCGACTGCTAAATTAGGGAGCTTGGCATGGAGAATGAATTTCTTGATGAAATGGAAGACAATATGGATGTTCGTATATTTATAGTCCGTTTCATGTAAAGTGCTTTGTCCTCTAGTAAAGTTTCCTAAAAGAAATTGAGTTAGAATCGACATCTCTTTACATTCATTTCATGCATTCACATAGCATTACATCACATGCATTAGATTTCATGAGAGGACCTTAATTGGTTGAAGTTATTTCAGCCTTAATCTGGAAGCCGACAAAAATCAACTAAGCACACATCCTTACGGTACAAGGAAAAAAACCAAAGTAATTGATAAAAGACTAGAGAAGTTGGAACAAATACAGAATGAGATGCAAGAGCGGATGCAAGCACAAATGCAGGAGCAGCTTGCTAAGATCCAGCAGGATATGATGGACAAAATGATGGAATCACAAAAGAGTATGATGACTCAATTAACTCAACTACTAGCAGGAGGAATAGAAGCAGTATGGTCATGTAACAGATATAACCCCTGACAAAATTATCCTGCAAAATATGGAAAAGAAACCAAATGAGAGTTTTCGGCAATATGCACAAAGATGGAGAGAGGTCGCCATACAGGTTCAGCCATCTCTTCTGGAGAAAGAAACCACCATACTCTTTATCAACACCTTGAAAGCCCCATTTATCGACCATATGTTGGGGAGTGCCACGAAGAGTTTCTCGGACATAGTAATGACCGAAAAAATGATCGAAAACGCTGTGAGAAGCGGTAAAATAGATGCGAAAGAAAGTGGAAAAAAGTCAGCCCTGAGAAAAAAAAAAACAAGGTAAACAATGTGGGAGCATACAGTAAGGGTTATTCAAAGCAAATTATTGTGGGATCACTAAGGACGACAACTACAAACCTTCAGACTCCTTCCAAGAATGAATCTAGGAAAAGGACGAATACAGAAAAACTTCAGTTCACTCCTATTCCAATAACGTACCAAGAGTTATATCAGAAGTTGTTTAACGAGCACATAGTGTCCCCTTTCTACTTGGCACCATTACAGCCCCCGTACCCCAAATGGTACGATGAAAATGCTGAATGTGACTATCATGCGGGAGTTTCGGGGCATTCAATAGAAAATTACCTGGCTTTTAAGAAAGTTGTGGAAAGGCTTATCAAGCTGGGCATTGTGGAAGTGGCTGATATGGTAAATACCGATAATCCGCTACCAAGTCACACTGATATTGGAATAAATGTGATTGAAGAAATGCTGGAAAATGTACACATCAATGCCATACATGAAGAAATCACTAAAAATGGGACCTGGTCGGATATCTGCCCTTACGAACTGGGAAGCGTTCTAAATAATTGGACTGCGGAAAAATTCCTGTAGTATTTAGAGCTTACTCGAAGTAATGTACAAAATGCACTTGCTACTTTAAGCCTAGAAGCAACAAGAATCTTTTTGTGAAATAGGCTTGTGTCCAGAATCCTTACTTCAATGAAATGCATCTTTTTGTTTATAGGTTCTTTCATATTTTGGATTACTATCCAAATATTCTTTCATTCTTTATTCATGATTATACATACAAATATTCATTCATAATTTCATTCGTTCTTTCCATATTCTTTTGAACTTACAGTAGGTCCCCAGATATCAATGAAAGGAGCGACGTTGTTACTGACTCCCTTTTTGAATGAGATATGCGTCTAAGGGATCTCAGGACTTTGAAGATGACAAAAATTGTCACCTATCTTCTGATTTGTTAACACTGAATGAAAACAAATCCTACGTCGTGAGCCAAGAAAGGAGATGAAGATCAAAGCCTAGCTCAATGCAGAAATAAGACTTCCTACATATGGGGCATAGACGTTATCAAGCCAATCTCTTCAAAAGCTTCTGGCAACACCGATTCATTTTTGTAAATGTCGATTATTTCACTAAGAGGGTGAAAGTCGCTTCATATGCCAATTTGCAAAGGCGATAGTCATCAAATCAAAAAATATAAAAAAAGTCGAAAAGATCATATTTAATCGCATAATGTCAAAAGTTTGCAGTCTGTTCAAAGATTAGATGCCACATCACAGTAAAGGCAGCAAAAAAAAAAAGACCGAGACTTGTAAAGATTGGCATACAGAAGTTACTATGTACCCTTTATGCTTATCAAACATTGGCCAGGACGGTCGCCGGGGCATCACATTTCTCATTGGTTTCACCCATTGAAGTCAAGTTTTCTTTCTTTCGAGTCTTTTCAAAGCTGAAGTTGGATGAGGCAGAACGTATTTAATCTCAACGTGATCAATTGAATTTGAAGAGAAAATGTTAAAAGCTATCTATCACGGTTAGATGATGAGAGCTCACAACAAAAATGATTCGCCCTAGAAGATTTCATGATAGGGCTTTGAAGAAGATTCTTTCCCATGCAAAAGGGACTTAAGAAGAAAGAAGATGTCAAATCGAGAAGGACCTTAGGCAACAAAGAAGACCTGTTCTAGGGAAGCATGGATATTGTCTGAGATAGATGACAAGGACCTACCTAATCCAGAAAATTCAGATTCAACAAAAAGAATTCAAAAAAAAAGAAGAAAAAAAGAGAAAAAAATTTCAAGCAAAAAAGAAGAGGCCAAGGTGAAAACCCGTAAAGGGCGCTTTGAGACCAAAGGGGATCTGAGTTGAAAGCCCGAAAAGGGCGACTCAAATTTTAATTGAAAGCGGGGCATACAGCAGTCCTACTATGCCTGAATTAACAATGAAGAAGTATGCTATGTCTTGGGGCATCGAAAAAGCACTTCAGATCCCCTAAACACATATTGAGCTTAAAATGGCCCTCAAGAAGTTGGAACAGAGAAGCTTAGGCTGCGATATCTGGGGAACCTAGTTTCCACTTTATCCATTTTAAATTTTTTATTTGTGATTACATTATTCCTTTTAAAATATGTTCACAATAAATTTCTTTCTTAATTGCAATTGTTATCTTTGCTTAGCTTATTTGTTTCGAGCTATGCTCCTAATCAATTTCCTTCTTGTCCATTGTTAGGATATCTTTCAAGTATTTCGCATTGAAATAACAATTAGTGGACTAAATAATATTTTCATAAAATGAGTTTCGCATATTACTCTGGAAGCTTCTGAATAATACAAGAACCTGAAACAAAATTATTGTTTAAAACTCACCAAGTTTAAGGACGAGTCTAATTTGAGGCTATCTCCTTGTATTTTCTGTCAAAAATAGTTGGTGATACAATTTGGATGAAAATGGGCAATGTCAACCCAAGTGTAAAGGGAATCATTCATGAGAAAAACATGATATTCTGCATCCATACAAATATCAAACACATCTGGTTGGGTCACCCGAAGAGCGATCAATTGATGGGACAAGCTACAGACCTTATACCCCTGAGTTATAGTAGGATAGATGGAAGTTGATACAGATCCTATACCTGCGAATAGCAAGGGGATGGATTGAAGAAGAAACAAATCCTACATTTTGAAATCGTAGTGGGGTGGATGGGAAAATATTCAGATCCTATACCCCTAAGTCATAATAAGATGAACCCTGAAGTTACAGTGGGGCAAGTCTATTGAGCAAGATATTTGTTTTCTCGGGTTTTCTATCAAGAATACCAGGTAGAACAAGAGGCGACATATTACCCTGATGAACAATGACACCTTAAGCAGGGATCATTCTCATGAAATTCTGCATTCATGGAAAACACATTTAGGAGCATTTAATTCATTCTCATCATTGCATCCTAATCATTGTAAGAAATCATTCTCATGACATTCTGCATTCATACAAATGTCATCCATAAGACACATCTATTTAGGGGCATTTGATTCATTTCAATCATTGCATCCTAATCTTTGTAAAAAGACCATTCTCACGACATTCTGCATTCATACAAATGTCGTCCATAATAGATTTAGTTAGGAGCATTAGATTCATTCTAATCATTGCATCTTAACTATTTTTCATAAGCATAAGCACAAAACTGATTTCATAGAGCAAGTCCCATAGAGGACTTTGTCGTAACATTGGTGAATTCAGATCTTGCCTTCCTCAGCGAGGTGGATCGAAGACAGCAGATCTGGCAACCCTGAAGTTACAAGAATAGGTCGAAGCCAAACAATTTTTATCTCCTCGAAGTTCCAGTAGAGTAGGTGGAGGCTATAAATCCCTCCTTCCTGAGTTTACAATGAGGATCAGTCAGTTTTTCTTCAGCAGAGAAGATAGAGGTTACAAATCTCTTCTCCCTAAATTTTTAGTTCTTCAAAGCTCCAGTGGAGTAGGTAGAGGTTACAAATCACTCCTCCCTGAGTTTACAATGAGGACCAGTTAGTTTTTCTTCAGCAGAGAAAATGGAGGTTACAAATCTCTTCTCCCTGAATTCCTAGCTCCTTGAAACTCCAGTGGAGTAGGTGGAGGCTACAAATCCCACCTCCCTGAGTTTACAACGAGGATCAGGCAGTATTTCTTTGAAGTTTTGACAGAACAGATCGAAGATAGCAAGTCTGGCAATCCTGAGTTTGTAGGAGCAGATTGAAGATAACGAATCTGGCAATCCTGAGTTTGCAGGAGCAAATTGAAGACAGCAAATCTGGCAATCCTGAGTTTACAAGAGCAGATTGAAAATAGCAAATCTGGCAATCCTGAGTTTACAAGAGCAGGTTAAAGACAACAAATCTGGCAATTCTGAGTTTGCAGAAGTAGATTGAAGACAACAAATCTGGCAATCCTGAGTTCAGATTGAAGACAGCAAATCTGGCAATCCTGAGTTCGCAGGAGCAGATTGAAGACAGCAAATCTGGCAATCCTAAGTTTGCAGGAGCAGATTGAAGACAGCAAATCTAGCAATCCTGAGTTCGCAGGAGCAGATTGAAGACAGCAAATCTGGCAATCCTGAGTTCGCAGGAGCAGATTGAAGACAGTAAATCTGGCAATCCTGAGTTCACAGGAGCAGATTGAAGATAGCAAATCTAGCAATCCTGAGTTTGCAGGAGCAGATTGAAGATAGCAGATCTGGCAATTCTAAAGTTGTAGAAGAAGATTGAAAGTCTAATTTCCTTGAGTTGATCGAAGCGTTAGTTCCCGAGCCCTTGAAGATACGGTAGGATGGAACGAAGCTACTCGAAGAAGAAAAGCACTGAAAAAGGCACGATCGGAAAAAATTGGCTCTTTTTGAGGTCTTTGCTCTATTATCGTTACACGACAATGAGCAAAGAGGGGCAGCTGTAAGACCCAAAATTTGCCCGACCCATTAAACCAATACAAAAACCAATTAAAAATAAAATCCAAAATAGTCCATCAGTCCATTACAAATCAATAAACCAAGCCCAATGCAAACCCAGACTTAAAACCCAAATACCTAAAACACTACCCAATTAAAAAACCCAAATCAGATATTAGACCCAACTACAACTGGCCCAACTTTAAGCTGTGGCCCAACTAGCCCATTCTCAGAATTCCAGAACCTTCAGGCGCCTTCTCCGCATCCATTCCCCACGCGTGACCCTTGGACTCCTCGTACCTTTACGCGCGCGACCGTTCGTGTCTCGCTCGCGCCACGCGTTCCACCCACGCTCGCCACTATGCGCTCCACCCACGCGCAGGCCTTCACCAGCGTGTGTACGTACTGCTTTCAGCGCATCCGAGTCGTACGACTCCTTTGCACCTCGGCCGCGTCTGTACCTACACACAAAGAAACAATGACAAACAACAGCAAAGCAAAAACAAAAAAAAGGGAAAAATAGTTGTATTTTTTATTTTCGGCTTTTAAAAGCCCCCAAAAAAAAACAATAGGGGGAGATCCCTTTTTTTTTTTACAGAGAATACAACAATAGAAACGGAAAAACAGATTCAAAAGGTTTTCATTTTCGATTTCATCTCCCTTATCATTTTTTTACTGGAATCAATTTCTATATTTTTTTTCTTTCCATCTTTTCATATAGAGGAATAAAAAAGGGGGTTTTCGTACTTGTTATCGGACATCTGTTTACTTCGCTATCGTTGAAGTTCAAACGAGGAAAGAAAAGTCATCCGATATATGCTCAAATGGCCTAATCAGCCTTCAGATAACCACTCGTCATTCATGGTGGTGAAGTGGGTGTCGATTTGGTTCGCTAGGCTGAGCAAGGAAGAAGGCTCTTGGGTTTTCCTTTTGTTTGGTGTCTGATTAAGGAGGGGAAAGAGTGTTTAGGTTTTTATTTTAAGTCATTGGGTAATAAAGTTTTTTTTTTAGCCTTATTAAAAGGCACAGAACGACACCGTTTAGGCCTGTTTCAGTGGCTCTAAAATGGTGTCGTATAAGGTGACCCGATGTGACCCGATCCGGCACCCATAGGATCCGCGTGCTTTTGCAGTTTTGGGATATTTATAAGATTAGTCCCTCCGTGTTTTGCTGTCTTTTAATTAGACCTATTATACAATTGCTTTTATTCCCTAATTGGTCCTTGTAATTTGCGTGTTATCCCGATTCATTCTAGTCTGCATGCAACGTTTTCGCAACCTGGATTATTTTCATTTTTAATCCCCCTTTGTTTACGCGCACCTTATTTTGTCCCTGATTCTGCCTTTTGTTTATTCCCTGTTTGTCTTTAATACATTGTCTGACTTTCATTTTCGTCCCTAGTTTACTTAATCAATTTATTTAGTTAGTTTTAAACTACTTTATTATATGATATTTAAATAATATTTGTACATTATCTATCTAAGTTATTTATATATATATATATATACTCTAACTCTAACGTTTTAATGTAATGTCTATTAAATTTGTTTCACTAGTTATTTAAAATAATTTTATACAAACATTACCTTTTTAAATTGTTTTGTATATATATATATAATATTATAAATATGTGTCCTTTTTTTATGTATATTTAGTGTCTTTTAAAATTATTTATGTATATATTTTTCTATTTTTAATTTAGTATATACAATTTATCACTTTAAAAGATCCCATTTTATGGTATATTTTAATTTGTTTCGATATTTGATATATTATTCCTTTTAAACTATTGTCTTTTATTGATTTTTTAAAATCTATTTTTTACATCATTTGTTTTAAATTTATTTGTTATTTTAATTTGATTTAGATTCATTTCCTATGATTGGTTATATATCATTTTGCTCCATTTTCTTCAATTGCTAATGTCGAAATTGTCTTATATGATTATTGCTAGCATACGAATTGTAATTTGTTAATTTGTAACTATTAATTATTTTTGATTTATCGTTGTAATGTTTGATGTATGGATTTTTATATTGCTTTGTGTATCAGTATTCCATTGTATCTTATGAAAGATGTAGTGTTTTAATGTCATTTCGGTTTTCAAATTATAAGGCAATGTTCGTGTTTAGTGGTTACGGAAAATCGTTCGTTAACTTACTGAGTTCCGATTCTCCTCGTTTAAAACCTAATAGTCGAGTATCCTTTCACTCTTTTAAATCAAAATTCACAATATTTCAAAAAAAACTTATTCTCAGGAAGTTGAGATATTACGCCTTAACTTACTGAGTGTGATATTTCGTCATCTCGAGATAAGAATTTCAAAAGGAAAAGGGCAATATTCCGTATTCGGGAATTTTGAGAAACAGTGCCTTAACTTACTGGGTTTGGATTTTTCATTTGGCGCAAATAATTGAATATCCTTCTTAATTTTTAAATGTACAAGTATTGAATGTCGAAGGATAAATCTAATTTCGAGAATATAAGTTGTTGTGCCCTAACTTACTGAGCACGACATTTTATTTCTTCAAAATAAGAAATTTTGGCATCCAATATGATTCTGTCAAAATATATCTTAAGTAAATGGATCGTAATCTAGAGTCTTCTCAAATTTTCGACACCAGGACATTAATTAATCAATTAGGTACCAATTTTGGGCGTATCGAAGGTGCTAACCCTTCCTCGTGCGTAACCGAATCCCGAGCCTATTTTTTGGATCTCGTAGACCAAAATTATTATTTTAATAAATCAAAATATTTTATTAAAATAATCTATCTTAAGGTGATCCGATCACACCTCGAATAAAAGATCGGTGGCGACTCCATTTCCATATTTTTAAAGTCGATCCCTGTTTTTTTCAAATATTCGATTAAAAAAATAGTTTCGACAATTTTAATTTGTTAGAACAATTCGAGTGTAGCCACATTATTCTAACTCGAGATAAAAACATTATATCTTGGGAATAGTATTTATTGATTATCCTATGCAATAGAGGAGAAATAAACTATTCTACGAAACGTCTTATTTTTATAATTTTATAAATTTTCGATTTGGGATCCAACCAAAATTATTTTATAAAACAATGGGGTGCCGATTAGATACAAAAAAATTCAAGTATTAACTACATATTAACCCATGAAATATTAGATATTATTATTTGGACTAAGAAAAAATAAACAAATACAAATATCTACCCCGTGCTAGCTTTGGTCAAAGGACGGTGCCCAATTCTCGACACGTGTAAGCCTCTTCCTCCAAAACTTGATTGTGATTGCAAACATAAGTTTTCTCAGTTTTCTTCTTTTTCTTTAATAATTTTAGGATAAATTGCAAAACTGGTAACTTATATTTAGGTAGTTTACGCTTTTGATCATTAAACTTTAGAAAATTACGATATAATCACTATTGTTATCTATTTATCACATTATGATCACTCAGCTATTAACTCCTACAAGTTGATGCTGCTGGACTGCCGCTGTTTGACGTCCGTTCCGTCGGATTCCTCCACCAGATCAATGCCCAAAATATCGCTGTTTGAACTTGCATCATCACCACCATGTTCCTCACCATCTTCATGTCTGGCCATACATCCACATTCATAGAAACAGGGAGTAAAAGGTGACATATTAGCTTTTTGTTATACTTTTAACGAGAATGTGATCAATTGATAATATTAGTAATTTTATAATATTTTTTTTAAATTAAGTGATCAAAATATAAATTTAAATATCTAATTTTGTAATTTACCCATAACTTCATATCCAATTCATGTGTATTTTTAAAGAAACAAGAATAAATAGGGTTGAAACTCAAATATAATAATGGGTATGAATAACTCAAGAGATCTTACATGAGAAATTTATTTATTTTTAAATAAAAGAAGTAATTTAATCCTGTATTATTAACAAATAAGAAAAGAAGATAATGGCATTAATATTTTAGTTAACACTGTTAGGCCATACTTAATCCTTTTAAATTAAATGAGATAATTTAGTTTTTATATTATTTAAAAGTGAATAAATAAAGACAATTTAATGTAATGTTAATTATTTACACTTGTAAATATAGACATGGTAGAAAAAACAAAAATAAATATAATTGTGAAAAATAATGTCAATCATTGATTTGTTGAGTTGTATTTTGTTTCTAAAGAAAGAATTTTTTTGAAAAAAAAACATAATATAATATTTAAAAATTTAAATTTAATAATAAATATTTGAAAATTTTATAAGAAAATAGGAAAACCTTTGAACAACTTTTTTGAATTTTAGAGAATTTCTTTTCGAAATTTTTAGAATTTTTTTTCAAAATTTTGGAATTAACTACTATCTTTTTAATTTTAAAATTATGTTATTACATTTATGAATATAATATAGTATTTTAATTAATTATTTTAAAATTTTAAAATTAAGCTAATTGTGCTTTTACAGTACATGATCATGTTTAATTGCATTTATTTTTCTTTTGGCCATGATAGTTTTAATTAACGAAAATGATTAATGGCGTTTCAATTTTAAATACTAAAAGCATTAAGTTACTTCATTAGGGATTAAGTTACTCTTCTTCTTATAGTTTACTAGTGAAAATAGTTAGTACTGTTATCAATTCCTTTATTTGATATTTTTAATAATATATGAATTAAATTATTCTTTTCTTTTAAATTAATTTTGACCTTACAGTATAAAAATCTATTAGTATTTATTTTCATTTGGTATTATTTTATCGACTTAGGGTTCTGAAGTAATTAATTATTCAATTTAGGTTAATTTTTAAATTGAATTTATTTTCATAGTAAGTGGTTATTTCAAGTGATATATATATATTACGATAATAATTTAAACCTAAATTATTTTTAGGAAAGTGAATACCAACCTAACAAGCCACAACTTGGTGTTCATTTCAAGTGAAATATTGATTTATGTTAAAACTTATTTAAATATAACTTAAAGAATATAGTTTATTTATGTCACATTTCGAAAATCGGGTTACAAGAAATTGGGTTGGAGAAACTAAGAGTAGTCACATCTTGTTTTGAATTAAGGTTGTGAAAAATTATGTTAAGTAATTTGTTTTGGTTTAGTGGTTAAAAGATGTGAGTAGTGTGTGTGAGGTTTGGCTTTGAATCTTTTTTGTTAAAATTTTGTTATGTTTGCCTAAACCCCTATCTTTGAACATCTGATTTATAAATTATTTTCCCTCAATAAATGATAAGAATAAGTATGTTGGTTCATTGGTAAGACTTCAACTTACTTTTTGGTTTTGTATTCAAATTCCTGTGTGTGCAAAGTGAAAATTATTTTTGTTTTGAACTCTAAAAGAATTTGATAAGTGGTTAGTTAGTGGATTTAGTAGGATGTGGGTAGTTTTTATTTAACCCAAAAATCTCTCACTCTTCCATTCTCTCTATCTTAGGTCTCAATTTCCTCTCATTCTTCCATTTTTCTTTTTCTTTCTTTTATAAAAAATTTTGGTATTAAAGTTTTCTCTGACGTCGTTATTCATTTTTTGTTTGACCCTTCCTTTATCATTGATTTTTTGATGGGTAAGTCTTGCAATTTTGTTCTTCGACTGTAAGTTTCTACTTGTCGATTGGGGGTGGTGTTTTGTAAATATTCGACAATTAATCATTTTGGTTTCCGATAGGAGGAGAGGGTGGTGCGTACAACATCTCTCCGGTGAGTTAGGCACTGCTAATGGCTGCTGTTAAGCCATTGTTTTAGGGGGAAGTGCTCGTATATCTTTTAAGGGACTATTTTCTTTTGGAGGAGTGGATTTAAAGTGAAATATTGGGTTAGTTCGTGTTTGTTAATTGATACATTTTGGTGCCGTAAGTAGGTTTCGTGACTTCCAGACGCGTGGTTTGTCGTACCAATAGTCCGGTGTG
The DNA here is from genome assembly GCA_025506655.1 of Gossypium rotundifolium. Lineage (NCBI taxonomy): Eukaryota > Viridiplantae > Streptophyta > Magnoliopsida > Malvales > Malvaceae > Gossypium > Gossypium rotundifolium. The sequence goes on along the minus strand of CP106725.1, from coordinate 7,647,380 downwards.
TGAAACTAACCCAAAACATCGCTCAAAACTTGAGAAATTATGAAATAGAGGTTGTTTTCGAATCGCCCGCCACACTACCGTGTAGTAGACAGTGTACTACTACTACTGTTGTATGGCAAGCCGTGTGTCAAGTCGTGTGTCAGGCCGTGTGTGATTACACAACCTGGATTGGTAAACTTTATGGACCATACGAGCTGACTTGTTGGGCCGTGTGGACCTTTTGGGCCAATTTTGACGGCCGATTAAGGGTTGATTAAAGGACTCAGAAATTGGGTCCGTGGGCATTATGTAGGCCTAGAAAAGCATAAGTTTTGGTATACACACATAGGTATGTGTAAGAAGCATGCTAAGTAAGTTATGATAAGTATAATAATGTGATCTAATATGTTATAAGTTATACTTCGTTATGAAATATAATATTTTTCTATTGTATGTCATAGGGATATTTTATGTGTATCAATTACAAGAATGTCTTAAATGTGAAATTCGTATACGATCTATGATCTGATAATTTTGTTACCATGTTCTGACGTGAAAAACATGGATGGCATATGTGCATCTGATGTCTATTAGTATTTGCATGTGCATTGGGGTGAGATATGATATGTGATGGAGGAAGTGTGATTCTGGCAGTATTAATGCATCTTTTGGTGGTGTATCCGCAATATTTGTTTAGGCAGCTTTATTGCAGTTATAGTGGCTCAACCATATATAATTGATTCTGGCGGGTTACCGCAACATTTCTGTTTGGCAACTCAGCTGCACTTATATGAGTGGCATACCACTACGACCCAGTGTGATTGGTTTGCTTAACTCTTGGAGTCCTAATTGGTGTGAGTGGTTGGACGGAGTTGGTGTGTAGGTAGGATTTGTGTCTACATCTGTGCCTACATTTGTATCTGAATCTGTTTATGCATCTGTATTTGAATATGAGAATACCTGTGATTCCGTATATGAGAACATGTTTGAATATGTATCTAAAAATGTATCTGTATGTGTGTCGAAACCATTTTAAAAATCGAGTTTAGAAAATAGGGATAGACTTTAAAAACAAAAATGGGAGTCACCACCAATCCATTTTTACTTAGGTGTGATTGGATCACCTTTAAAAAACATTTTATTTTAAAACATTTGATTTTGGTCCACAAAAACAAGAAAACGGGTTCGGGAGTCGGTTACATATGAGGAAGGGTTAACACCCTCATAACGCCCAAAAAATGGTACCTAATCGATAAAATTATGTCCAAATGTTTGAAATTTAAAAGCATTTAAAAATATGATTTCCAAAAGACTTCGAACAATTTGATTTAAAATATGAGAGTTCTTCGATCCGAAAGATTATAAACATCACATTCAGCACGATTAGACACGATGTTTTTTAAACCATCGTAACTAAAATCATCTCATAATTTATAAAATTTTGAGTAATTTGATTTAAAATTTGAGATTTCTTCGATCCGAAGGAATATAAACATCACATCCAGCATGATTGGACACGATATTTTTTAAACCCTCGTAACTAAGGTCATCTCATAATTTATAAAACTTGGAGTAATTTTGATTTAAAATTTGATATTTCTTCGATCCGAAAGAATATAAACATCACATCCAGCACGATTGGACATGATATTTTTTAAACCCTCGTAAATAAGAATATCTCATAATGTATAAAACTTCGAGCAATTTTGATTTAAAATTTGAGAGTTCTTCGATCCGAAAGAATATAAACATCACATCCAACACGATTAGACATGATATTTTTAAACCCTCGTCACTAAGATTATCTCATAATTTATAAAACTTGTTAAAAGGATATTTAGTTATTTAGTCAAACGGAAAATCGCAACCCAGCACGATTGGGCACTATTTCTCAAATTTCTAAATATCAAAACATTTCCATATTTAAAAACCTTTAAATAAAATAATGATTTTGTAAAAAAAATTATTTTAAACTATAACCATGTGGCAATATCGTATTTGTACATTATTGAATATAAATATAAATATAAAAATCATAACATGCAACATTTAAGATAAGCAATAACAATATAAAATACAACAAATAATAATCCCTATACTAAAGCAATTACAAATATATGATGAAGTATAGACAAATATAATAAATAATAAAATTAACTATAAACATATTTCATGCAAATTTAAATAGATAAAAGGGACAATAATATAAACAATGTGTTAAAAAATATATAATGATTAAAAGGGATATTAAAAAATGGATATATTATAAATAATTTTAACTAAATATATGATATAATATTATATATTGTGTAGCATTTGAAAAAAAATATAATATCTAATATATATAAATACTAAAATAATATGTAATAAAAAATTAGACAAAATAATAGATATTTATAATTTAATAAATTAGTATAGATAACTACTAAAATATAAATTATTTAATATAATACATAATTTAATATCAATTTAAAATATATATATAAAAATTAAAAAAGATTAAATTGAAATATAAACCGATTTTCAAGGTTAATTTTAAAAAATAAATTAGTTAATAGGACGTAATTAAATTTAATAAAATAGCGGAGGGATCAAAAAGACAATTTTCCCTTTTTTTTAAAAACGCAAATCCTGGTTGGGTCATCGGGTCAATACGCGGGTCCTGCTTTACCAAAACGGCGTCGTTTTTAAACTGTTATATAAATCAGTTTTACTAAAAAAGAATCATTTCAAAATCTTTTTTTTTTTTTAAATTTGAAAAAGGCTCTGAATTCCCTTTTGTTCTCTCGTCTGGCTCCGTCCGTTGGATTTCTGCGCCATGCGCCACACGCGCCTCCATGGCCGGTGGCCGAAGGCTTTAAAAATTTTGATTTTTCCCCGTCTTTCGAAAGGTAACACCTTTTTATCCTTTTTCACGATGGTTATACATGCAAACATATATATATATATATATATAAAATAAAAATAAATAAATAAATAAAATAAGAAATCACCTCTGAGAAATCGAAATATTTTATTCTTCTAATCTTTTTGACAGTATATTGTGCCTACTGATCTTGTGCCTTTTGTGTTTGTGAATCGATATATCTCTATGTATTTTGTGAAAGTATTTGTGCCTGTATCCATCTATTATAGGTTTTTCCAAGGGGTTTTATAACCCAAAAAATAAAATAAAAAAAGGAAATACAATCTTTACCATATTTGCTTCTTTCCTTTTCTACTGTTTGTTTCCTTTTTTCGCAGGTTGATGAGGAGATCTCGGGCGATGATGGCGTGATTCGGGCGTAGATCCTGGTGCGACCAAAGCTTGGTGCTGGCGTGAGGAGTCGATCATGGTATGCGACGGTTGGCTGAGCACGAGATTTCTTGCGCATTGTTGGCGTGAACGAGGAGCGGCGCGACTATTGGAATCCAGTTGGGACATTTGCGGCGCCTAGGGTTTCCAAAAACCCTAGGCTTCTGTTGAGGCTAGTTAATGTTGGGCCAAATAGGCTGTGTACTTTGTTGGGCTAGTGGGTCACATGTTTAGGTATTGGACTCGAATGTAATGGGTAATTGGGTTTTGGCTGTTTGTTGGTCCTTTCAAGTTTGGGCCCTAAGATTGTAAATGGACTGCATAAGGACTCTGGACTTTATTATTTTGTTTTTTTGTTTTTTGGTTTTGGTTTGTTATAAGCCCAGGCAAAATAGGTTGTTTACAATGTGTTTCTGATTTACTGCTTGGGATGTGTTACACATTGGGTTTCCAGCTCGCTCGTTTGTTTAATATGTTTTAGGTGGTCTTCAAACTTAGGATTAGATGGTGTGCAGGAACTTAGATTATTTTCTCAGTTAATTAAATATGGTGATTTATGTTTGTAATTTTTCTGAACTTTTGGAACTATAATTTGTTCTTTGGTTTTTCGCTCTATTTGTTGGATTTTGTTATTTTAGCGTTAAATTGCAAAATCGTATGATTATCAAACTAAAAATTCAATTTTCAAAATTAAAACTCTAAAAATTTCCGCTGCAAAGATTAAGTAATTACTTAAGTGTTTTCTGCAAATAAATATATGGTTTTAATGAATGTTTGTTTTAGTACTAGAAATGATCTGCCAACGTTAGTACTTTCAAAACACGCAACTCTAAATTTGAATTTTGGGTTTTAAATAAGTGTTTTAGGACTTTGGTTTTTCTAAACATCTATGAGAGTTTTGTCATAATTTTGTAGCACCCATAACCCGTACCTATCGCTGAATTAGAGTTACAGCGTATTACCATACAATCCAGAACAATCAATAACAAATAGCACCAAGTTACCAATTTAATTAACATAATTTCATAATAATTCAGATCAAAGTAATACATTCATTTATGGGCCTTAAATCGAGCTTACGTGGCCTTAAAAAAAATTTAGGAACAATCATGGACTAATTCAAAGCAAATCAGAAAGTTCTGGGAAAAACTGAAAATTTTCAAAATAAGGGTCACACGGTCGTGTGTCCAGGCCGTATGACAGAGCCTACACCATGTGGTTCCAGACAGGTCGTGTAGCCAATTGTGTCACAGATCGTGTACCCTTTGAAATAATTTCACATGATCGTGTCGCACGCCGTGTGCTAGCCTATATAGCATTCAAATTACCCTCACAAGGCCATGTTGCAAGCCGTGTGCTAGACCATATTCGAAACTGTTTTGAGACACACAACCGTGTTATTGGCTATGTGTCATCCCGTGTGAGACTTGCACCTAACATCTTTAGGGCACACGTCCATGTAGGTTGCCCATGTGATAGCCCATGTCCCAGGCTGTGTGTGCCTAAAAAATGACCCAAAACATGCTTAATTTACATCCAAATGCTTAGGTACCTAAACCAACTTATAACACATGATCACGAGCCACCAAAACACATTTAAAAAGACTCAAACCATACCAAAAAAAAAAAAAAACTAAGTGCCTAACCAAAGTGTCATCAATGACTCCACAAATCAACATTTTCATTAACCATTTAAGCTAAATCTCAATTCACAAGTTTATAACCTAGTAATTAATAATCACCTAGAGTACCATACCAAAATTCATGTCAAGACTTACCATTGCCCATTTACATTCAACCACATCTTTGTATCATGCATGAGCATATTCATTGACCATTTAGCTCAACAACATTATAAGCACATCAAGTTATACAATTTAAGTACTTATGAACATTACAAAACATAACCAAATGCTTCTATTACATGCCATAAAAGCCAAATCGAATTCATAATCTACCAAGGAACCTCGGATAGTATGATTCTTCGAGTTGATCCGATTGCCCAATTTCCACAAAACAGTATCTATAAGGAAACAAAACAATAATACAAGCTTCATATAGCTTGGTAAGTTCATCGATTTAACGATAAAGCTTACGAATTAAACATAATAATTCAAATAACAAGATTAATGAATTGAGTTTCAGTCAACAAGTTATCATCATAATTCCTGTCAATCACAGATCGCAACAGGTGAGAAATGCTCAATAATAGAACAAATCAGTTTTCCATATTTCGATAACATTCAATGATCAATAAATAATGCCCGATGAACAATATACGAATAAGAGTACATGGTTATCCATCTTAAACATGCCAAACGCTCAAACGAACCAATCTAATCGATAACACGCCTCAACACTAAGTGTCTAGCCCGTAGGCTAACATCCCTCCTGTAACACGTCTCGGCACCAAGTGCCAAGCCCGAAGGCTTTACATCCACCCCCGATAACACGCCAGAAACACTGTAAATATAACATGATAGTCCGCAACAAATGTTGGACTCCAGTATATTCAGTGGACAGGAAATACATAAGAATCATCATCTCATCTCATATCAATCCTATATAGCGTGCAATATAACCTATTTGCATGCCAATCGTACTTTATCCTAAGTTTTTCGGCTCAGAGTATTTCAATCAGTAATCAATACCATATCAATTCATTATTTCCATTCTCAATTACATGCATCAATATTATCCATCATTCTACAATCAAGTTCATATAATATACATTTAAAATATATTAAAATTATCCGAACGTACTTACCAGACTAATCTGTAGCAACAACAAAGTACAAGGACTATTTGGTAATTATCTTTTTTCCTCAGTTTTCAACTTGTTATTGATTTAAAATAATAATTTCATTCAATTCACTACTTCCAACAGCAAAATTAACTCATGTTATGCAATTAAGTCATTTTTGACATTTTTATAAAATTACCCCTAATATTTTACTTTAATGCAATTTAGTCCTTAAACTCAAAACATACAATTTAACTAATTTTATTCAAATTTCAGTTTAGCCGAATATTCAAGTGCCTTTCTACAGCCACATCAAGTACAAGTAATTTTATCGTTTTAACAATTTTATCCTTAAACATTAAAATTATCAAAAATTACTTTGTCCAATTTGACAACAAAGCTTAATAATCTCCCATAAACTTCAAGAAACAACTCAACTCATCAATGGAAAAATTTATAACGTTTGACAGTTTTACGAATTAGTCCTCAGGTTAGCTAGATTAAGCTAATACAAGTTCAAAAACATAAAAATTACTAAAAATGGACGAGATTTACCTAAAAAATTAATGAATCCTAGCTTGGTCGAATGAGATCTCTCCCTTACCATGATGTTTCGATTTGAAAGTGTGAAAATGAAGAAGATGGACTAGAAATTTCTATTTTGTTTTATTTTAATTCTATTTATAATTTAATTATTATTATACCCTTTTATTTCCATTCAAATATAACCAATTATAAACCCATTATTGTGGGTAATGGTGGTTCATTTACCATCCAAACACCTTCAATTTACCTTTTAACTAATAAATCCATCTTTTTCCATATTTATAATTTAGTCCTTTTACTTAATTAACCATCCAAACGTTAAAATTTCCTAACCAAATTTTAATATGACACTAATGACCTTGTAAATATTAAATAATTAATATTTATGGCTTGACAAATCAAATTTGTGACCCCAAAACCACCATTTCGATCATAATAGAAATAAATTTATTAGTAAATCCTTATTTAATTAGGATTTAATTGCAATTTACCAAAATCTAAAGAATTCCACATCATTTTTATTATTAGGCCATTTAAAGAGGGTCTAATTACACAATTGGTCCTTCAATTCTATTAAATTCCAATTAAACAAACTTGTTTTCAATTTAGCCTTAAACTAATTAGGACTAAATGAATTAATACCCTAAAAGTTAGTGGAATGATTGACATCCACCATCGCTTGGACTTTTTGACCATGGTTTAATCACCATTTTGGTCCCTTTACTATTTAAATCTATAGCGATTAACTTTTACCTCTTTTACAATTTAATCTTTTTACCTTAATTAAGCAATAATCATCAAAATTATCAGAACAAACTTCTGTTCACATATAATACGACTCTGTAAATATTTAATAAAAATATTTACTATCTCGGTTCTGAAACGGGGTCTCGATACCTCATTTCCTGAAACCATTTGACTTCCAAGACCACCACTTATACTAACCCTTAATTCAATTAATTAAAATTCGTCACATAAAAATTCAATATAAAAATTGTTATTGACTCACATAATTTAAATACTAATTATACGAACTTACTCATCGATTTTGATCCCGAAACTACTATTTCTGACACCACTGAAAAATGGGTTGTTATAAATTTTATGTTTTCGAAACATGCACTGAGTTTGGTTAAAACAAAAGCTTTGAGCAAGTTGGTGTACTTCCTTAATATTCGGTCGTGACTTCTAGGTCGGGTTCAGGTGTTACAATTTAGATAGAAGTTAAAGGCTCAAAAATTATTAGAATATAAATGAAAATATTAAAGGCTTATTCAAGTATTAAAAATATAAAACTTATCTAAATAAATTATTAAAGTTTAAGAATGTTTTAGTATTGTAGTATTCAATTTGATATATATTTAGTGTTTTTGAATTCACCTTTAACAATATTTGCCAATGAGGCATTAGTTTAATGCCAAAGTTGAGATACTAAGAACTTTGAGATTCTAAGTTCAAATAACGTTTTACACCCAATCATTCTGAATAATGCTTGAATCCTCTGTATTTCAATGATTGTTGGCATTGAGTTAGAATAAACACAATAGAATAGACTCTTTTCTAATTAAAAAAAGAGAAAATAATAATAATAAGTAAAATAAATAAAAGAAAGAAAGGGTTTACTCTCATATACCTAACTAGATATGTATGTATTATGTCGATCCATATCAATTAACTTGTACAATAGATTTAAATTGATGTCACAAGGATTTCCTTTCCTTTGCTCTACCAACTAAGCCATCCCGATACTGACGTATTGTCCACATAATACTAGATGACTTAGATATATGTCAATTAAAATTAAAAACAAAAAAAAAATGAAAAGCATTAAATTACAAGTCTCGAATGAGAATTTCTTGGATCTTCGAATGAAGACTTTGTAAATTTCCATATAAGTAATCCTGTAGATTATGATAATTCAAATAGGTAGGATAAAATAAATAAACAAAGGGATAGAAGGACTTGGACCTTTACGATTTTTAAACTCGGCAAATTTTCCTCTTACTATATATTTCATTGTTGCCAGTATTGATATTGACATGTAGAACGAGACTCTATCTTTATTCTCGTCTCGTTAATCAAATTTTCAAAAGATTTATCAAACTATGGAGTGAATGATTTGATAATGGCTATTATATTCAATTCTTGCTTCAACTTGGAACCAATTCATAAAAATTCTTTTATTTTCCATTTAATTTGATTTTACATATAAATAAAAAATGCGGGTTTGCTTCACCTTTTTTGAGATATTTTTTCATTAGTATACCTATTTTTATTTTATACTCGAGTTGTTATACCAAGAGGAGTATTTATTCGACATAGATTACTAACGTCCATTCTTGAAAAAATTACTAAATCTCAAATTTTATTGTTATTGAATTAGTTAATTTTACCAATAATAAAAATACTCGTTTAGCTATTTAATTAGTTTATTTATTAGATTAGGTATTTACTAATTTCAAATTAAGCATTTTAATGATTTTATTATAATTAATACACTTCTTGCTTTGGTTTCAATCCTTGGAATACTTCCTTCTTCAAGCCTATTTCGTTATAATTATTACTTATGAGTGATCTTGTGCACGTGCAAGTATTGGTCATATTGTGGTAAGGTTGTGCAACACACCCTAGTTTTGGTGGGTTTAAGGTTTTGGTGCGTAGACTCAAAATATTCTATGTCGTGAAGTAGTATTTGTCGAGTGTTTCTATTGGGTGTATAGGATAGGAAAATTCCAGCCAATGCTTAAGTTAGTGATGGTTCTAGGTCAGATTGCTATGTTAATTGGAATACAATAGCAACAAAGTAAAGGTAGTTAAGGTATGAGTTCGTACAAAAGGTAAAGTGCTCTTGTATGTTTGAAGCACTGTTCAAGTTACGGTACAATGTAATCTAGTCAGGAGTCAATCGGATTGAGTAATCGGGCATTTAAAATATTGGATTTTTATTTATTTCATTCTTAGATTTTTAAGGCATTATGAAAGACAAGCTCTAAATTCAAGTGGCACCTGTTGAGCTCCTGTAAGTGGATTCAGGTTATATATATGTGTTTGAGGTTAGAGAAAAGGGAGTTTTCTTCTTCTTTCTTCTAAAGTTCTATTATCTGATTCTTTATGGAACCAAAAGCATTTCTTTCTTCTTTAAGCTGGAATTTGTAGTTTTGAATCTCATCAGTAGTTACTCCATGTTTGGTAAGTATTATGATTCTGCATGTTAAGTTCTGAAAGAATAAGTCTATATTGGTGCATGAACAATAAGATAAAGGAATAAGGTTTTGCATAGAGGTTATTTGTACTTGATATGATGGTAAATTGTATTCGAATGAGTTTTAATGGTGTTCCTATGTTTTTTAAGCAATGATTGCTACTATTTCATGTATAGATGGTTAAGTCTAAAGTTCAAGTTACTCTAGGTAAATTACCAGTTGAGTTCTATGTTGACTCTTGCATGTATACTATTTATATATTGAGTTATCTATAGGTAATTGATTGAACTATAGGTCTAAACTCATGAAAAGTATAGTATGTGATGATTGGTGTATGAGTATTGAAACACTGAATTATGGTTGAGTATGTATGTGTCTGAAAGGTATGCTATGAGATGTCTGTTCTGATTAGGTGTATGCTAGTGAAGAAAATGTTGAATTTAGATTATGTCGCATGAATAGTATATCAAGAGAGTCTATGTCTGGTCACCACGGTGAGATCTAATAGTGTCTGTTGGGACAAAAAACACAAACTCTAATATGAAAGTCTAAAGGAAAATTCCATGGCCATGGCACCCTCTAAAAAGGAACTCATGAATGGTGATTACCCAATGGGTTTTTTTGCGTGTCCCAGGATGATGATGGGCAAACCTTACGAAATGTGAGTTTAGACAAATCCATATCATAAACACGATAGGAAAGAATAGCCTATGTGGCATACTCTGAAAGAATTCTCTTGTGGCGCATCATGTCTAGGCCCTTTGTGGCATAACTTAATGGACATCCTGTGTGGCGGGTTCTTTAATAAGCTAACTGGCATATTCAGTATAGCTTCTAAGGATAATCAGTATAGTCAGTATGATATAAGGTATTTTTGGATGATACGGCAAAACACTATGTAAGGCTAAGATTCAATTGAAAATAATGTATTGAAGATATGTAGAAGAGTAATGAGTTAGCATTGAAATTTTGTTCTGAATAAAGGCTCAGATCTGTATGTTCAAGCAGGTATCTATTATATGTATATGTGCTCATTCATGATTTGAGATTGTATGTTGGTTTTGAGTTATATGTGTGCATGAAAGGATATTTTGGTTGCATTAATCTTTGAAAAAGAAATCAGTATAGATATATGAAGGTTAATATGTAAGGTTGTAAGTGAAGAATCAAAGTCATCGACGGGAAAAAGAATTGAATCTAAAGTAAGGTATGGTAACTAGCGTGTAAATAAGACCAGTATATGTGAAGTATTAGCTAGAAGAAAGTCAGATTTCAAAGTACAGTAAGACAGATGTCATGAATCATCAGTTATATGGTGGATGTATCAACTAAGGTAAATGGTGTTTTTCTCACTAAGTTCTTATGAACTTATCTGTGTGTATATTAGTTATAGGTTAGTATGCTAAGAGACCGCGCTAGGAGGGACAATACCGAGACCACGCCAAGGATGTGGCATGTCTGTTTATTATGCATGCAAAGCACACTTGGCGGCATTTAAGGATCAATAATGTTGCATAGGAGTATTTATTTAGGATAACTGTATTGAGTTATGATATTAGGTGATGACTTTTGTAATTAAATCTCTCTACTTATCATTATTGGCATTTATATTTCTTTAATGTTCATGTATCCTTTCTATAATTTTTAAATTATTTTGAGATGTAATGATGCTTTGTAAGTTTAAGTCTATTTTAGTCTGGTAACATTCGAAATCCAGATTTGGTGAATCGAATCTGGTTGAGGGTGTTACAGGTTATATATGGCTTATGATTTTAATTTATATTTAATGCCATCATATTTGAATAGAAATAACACAATTCCATTTAACTAATTTAGAAGAAATTTAAATACAAAATTTCTTTAGGAATCTCGCATTCCAAGTTATGGGAACAAGCTTCCCATCCATCTAGGCTAACTAGTACACCTCAACACCAATATTCTTGATTACTTTGTAAAGTCCTTCCTACTTGATGTCATCTTGCCTTGTTATGATTTTGGGAGGCTAGTTCCTATATTTCTCATCATAAGAAAACCAACCTAGCATTGTCAGTTATGTTCCATGGAATTATCATAGTTAGCCACTTATTGGGTGGTAACTTCAAGCTTTTTTTAGCACGGTCTCTGGTTTCTTCAAGAAAATCAAGTTAGACCTTAAAGCTTTTTCATTTTGTTGGGTATCTAAGTGAGAGACTCTATATATGTTTAAGCCTATGCCTGTTGGAATAACAACTTCTGATCCGAACATTAAATTGAATAGAGTTTTGCCTATGCTTTTATGCAAGGTAGCTTTAGGAGCTTACAGTATTCTTAGAAATTCTTTCAGCCAAGCCCCTATTGCATCATCAACTTTCATTCTTAAAGCCTTTAAAGTCTTCTTACTTGTTTCTTTTGTTTAACCATTGTCTTGAGTCTTAACAAAGTAATGAGCAAAAAAAATATAAAGAATATTGCAACATCCTTTGAACTATGAAACTTAGTCTAATTATCTGTGTTAAGAAGGTGAGGTATGCCATATCTGCAAATATTCATTTTCCATAAAAAATATTCATTTGTTTCTTTATGGTAATGGCAATGGCAAGGGAAAGGGCCTCCAGTTTCATCTATTTGGTAAAATACTCAATGACCAATACTATGAACTTTTTTACTACTATGCACTTTTACCATGCCACGATCATTGGAAAGGACCCAACATATTCAATTGGCATGTTACAAAAGGCTGTGGAATAACACTAGTTGGAAAGGTTCTATTGGTTGAAGAGGAATAAAGGCAAACTTTTGAAATAGATCATGCATCATATTCAGCTTTATTAAGTCTTTGTGTATTGTTAGTAAGTGATATCTTTTGGATTTGGAGCCCTAAGTGTAGTATTTTTGTCTAAGTATTCATGAATTACATTAATACTTTGTTATTATCCTCACATGTTTTTTGCGCGCAAAGGAAAATGGAAGCAAATTTTGCTTACTGGTTGTCAATGTTTAACTAATGCTATGTTACATGGTCGGATTGTAATATAGAAAGACAACTTATATTAGTAGATGAACCCAAACATGTCCTTAGTCTAATCGAAAATGAGAAAATCGATTGAAAGACTAATATGTCATCTATCAAGTCCAATTAAGGTGATGATTTGTCTTGGGCATCAGAGCAGATGACTCCCAGAAGATAAACACATACATATGACTAACTAGACTGACAGTACAACAGACTTCTACAGTATGTAGCGTCAATCACAATAGTGGAATTCATAGCCTGAGACATAGGCAAATGATATCTTCTCATTTGCATTACATGGTTGATAAAAAGCAAACGTGGCCAAGAGTCATTTGTCTTTGTGACAAATGACTTGATTATTATTTGATAGTAATTGACTTTCAATGAAGAAAGATGTAACGGTTACCATGATATAAATAAGATCATATTGGGAGAACGAGTATTACCCAAAGAGATCAAAGATATCCTATAAGAGTAACACACTTATGACAATGTCATTGGACGAGCACTAAGTAGCTGCTTTGGTAATGGTATGTCGTTAGGGAGAACTCAATCACGATATTATAGTGGAATGAATTCGTGACTAAATGAGTTTATAATTAATAGGTGAAAAGCCAAAACTTAATTATAAATAATTTAAGCCCTAATTACATATGTTCAATCAGTCCCTTGGCTAGCTTGTTGAAACAAAAAAAATGAATTGCGTGTTTGAATCAAAATGAACAGAATGAACAGAAATAGAGAAATGGAAAACATTCAGAAATGATTTTGGTTTTCTTCGAAATGGAGAAATGAAATCATTTCAAATGAATCTAGTTGTCTCAAAAGGAAATGGAAATGGAAATGGAAATGGAAATGATAAATGATTCATTTGCAAATGTAGATGAATTAGTTAACAATGATCGAGAGAATGAGTTTATGTTTTTGAGCTATTTTAAACCACAAATATTAAAATAAACCATTCGGTCATAGTAAACAAGTTGAGTTGTGAAATATTAAATATATTTTTTTAGAAATTTTACTAGAGGTAAAATCGTCATAATTTTACTGAGAGTAAAATTGAGATGAGAAAATTATTTAATATAAATATAATGAAGTTTAGTTTGGGAAATGAAAAAATAGAATAGGGTTGGATCAAATTACAAAGTACTAGGTTAAGAGTCCAGAAAATACTCGTAATTGGACTTGATATGAGAGAGGACCAAAAACCTTCATAGATATGAGGGGACGGCAACCCTAGTAGCAATACTAGGGGATACTGCCCACTCTAATCCTACTCTAAATAGAACGTTGGTTTTCTATTTGAAATAAACCTCTACAATTCAACAAGGGTTCTACCTTCTCTTCCTATAAATAGATGGCATCGGTAGGGTTATTAACACAACTTTAATATATTGTTACTTTTCCAAAAAATAGAGAGAATTTATTCTCAACTATTAAATATATTTTTTGGCATAACAATTTTGTTGGTTTCTATTTGTGACAAGAGAATTTTCGTTTTCACCCTAAAAGAAAAGAAAAATTTTTCTAGTTCTGTTTTTGACTCAATTGGTTTGAGCCCATACTCGAAGTAGTTCATGGTACGAGAATAATGAAGAAGATCGTTTGGTTGAAACTTGGAAAGCGTCAAGGGTTTGCTTATTCGAAAATATAGGTACAATTTTGTTCTAAGGTTTATTGCTATAAATATCTTAAATCGGGTTTGTTTTCAATTTTTTTATTTTCTAATGTACAAGAAAATTGTTTTCAAATTGTTTTTTCCAACAATTGGTGTTAGAGCTACGGTTGTGCTATGTTTATAGTGTAAACCGACTCTAAAATTCTCTCTCTTCTTCATGTATGATTATATTTGATAAGATGTGGTATTCTTGTAATTGTATGCATGTATGTTATTATTTATTATTTCATTATTTTGGATGATAAAGTAATTTTGTCAAAGTTTTGATTCTTATAAATTTAATGGTAATTTATTAATTTATCGGGCATGTATATTTTAGATCATGGACTATCATCTCCATGTAAGGTTTTATTTTATTATTTATTTAGAATAAAATATGTGAGCCAGAAACAGACATACAAATTTTGTAACCTAATTTTTCCCGATGAAACCCAAAAAAGTAAGACAGCAAAAACCCAACCAAGCTAAGCCATCGGTGGTCCAGCGGCATTGGTCAACAAGAAAAAAATGAAGACGACCGAAACACGATCCGGATCTACAAAAGTCCATGGTGGCAAAATTGAAGACCCAAAGTATGCTTTGGTGTGAATTTTTTTTTTTTACAATTTTTATTTTTCTAAGATGGGATCATGGAACTTGGGTAGTAATGATGTATTACTAAATGCCCTATTTGTACTATTAGAAATGTTTTAGCATTATTGCCAACATTACATGGTCCTACAAGGTCACACCATATGGTTGGAATGATCGGAATCCAAATAAAGTTGAGATTATTTTTAACCTGTCACACAAGTTAAATTAATTGTAAAAATGTTCTTATAATTAATTTAATTTGACAGAGTTAAAAAAATTGTACACAATATGTGTGCGTGCTTGACACACATATATAAAGGATTTGATTAGAATAATGTGAAATGTGTTTCACATATTTTAATTTGGTAAAATCTTCCTTCAAATTTATTAAATAATGTATTTAATAATTATGGTTAAAAAGATCAAAATGGAATTCTCATTAAAATTGATATCACATTTTAAAGTGAGTATATCATGTTTGGATTAGAATCCTACAAATATTCAATGTGATTTATGCTTAATCAAAAGAGTTTGGAATAAAAAGGCAAGTCTATTATTCCTTCTACCTACTTCACACGAAAAGACCTAGTTTAGCATAAGAGAAATTGTTGATAAAACTCTCTGAAAAGTTTAGAGAGAATTACATTCGTGTTCATCATATGGATCCAAAATGGCTTGAACTTTCTCAAGATTTGCTTCAATGCCTCTGTTGGATACCATAAATCCTAAAAACATTCCAGCTCCAACGAGAAAGCACATTTGGTGGGATTCAATCTCATGTTGTAACCAGAAGCAATTGAAAATTATTGCATCACCGATATGCCTCATGGCGCAGAGGAAAAATAAATTTTGGCAATCAAAAGTTGTGGATCCTTATGAAAAGAACAAAATCGGGTTGAGAAAGGACGAAAAATATACCTTTGATGATATGAAAATATCACTGGTATGACGTTAATTCCTTTTTCCACGTCGTAAACCACAATCGCAATGCAAAAGTTTCGACCTCCACGCTATCCACTTGGTTGGCAACAATCTATTTAATCTCTTGCCCTTTAGAGAGAAAAACAAAACTCTTTTTCCTACTTGTCAAAAGAGCCTTTTTCGGGTAGCCCTAAAATTGGGATTTACCTTCCTTTTATTCAAAACTATTTTTGAATGGAAATCAATCACCAATAAGAAAAATAGGATGTATATCTTAAAACAAGATTTTCTCATTTACTTAAGAAAATATCAATTTAATTTAAATCCTACCTTTTACCTTACCTAGTTTTTATTAAATACAATATTTAATGAATTTGAAAAGATAAATTTATAAATTAAAATACATGAAACATATTTTCACGTTATTTTAATTTAATTCTCTATATATATGCACATCAAGTATGTGCAAATATTATGACTAATTTTAACATTGTCAAATTAAATTAATTATTAGAACATTTCTATAATCAATTTAACTTTTACAACATGTTATATACAATACCAACTTCTATTACATTCTGATTGTCCCCACCAAAAGGCGTGACTTTATAGGATCTTGTAATGTTGGTAGTAACATTAAAACATTTCTAATGTTACAAGCAATGAGTGAGATCTAGCAATGCATCAGTACTACCCAAATTGTAGGAAGTAGTGGTTCGACATGGTCTTTTGTTATAATATTATTATGTATTATATCAGTTTTTTCCTTTAGATCTAGATTGAACATAAGTCACGGAAAAATCGCATTTGTATAGTCCAATATCTTGTTTCTTGATTCCCAAGAAGATTAAGATAAACAAATAATATCTCATAACAACTAATTTAAGCTTAGTCATGCATTTCTAGTCTCACTCAACCAAGAGGCCTAAGATATTTCTCTCATTATGTACGTAGGAAAAATCTTATCTTGATCACTCACATCCCACTACACAAATTGTGGCACACCCAACATTAGTCTTTATAATACAATCTTTTACGAAAGACGTTTGACTATGTCAAAGCATACAATTTACAATGTTGGAATAATGATGATATCAAGTCTAAGGATCATACATATAATTATCACAATTAGAAATGTTGTGACTATGCCATAATAATCCAAAAAAACATTCTCATGGCAGGTTAGTCCAATACACTTTTCTCTATCATGTACTTATGCATTGGCTTTGACATCCTTATGTCAATGACAACACTTTGTCATCAATCAACTAAATATCAATATCAATGCATTATTGTGGTCCAAGCCCACAATAATACTTGAATAAAGACACTTAAGAATAATCATATTATTCTTACAACTTTATTATGAAACACTTTATTTAATATACAGAAATAGAAACTAAATAACAATGACAATGCCTTTAATTAATAAACTAGGTGAACAAGTATGTGATTACAATCATTTCATGATTCGTCTTTTGGCATACTCTAACAAAACCACTTACTGATCACACAAATGTTGTTCCATAAAAGAAATATGTACTAACATACCGTCTATATATACTTACATGCTTGGCTGCTTTGCCCAATCTAATCCTTGAATACTTTGTTAACCAAGTCTTAGTACGTGGCGCCAGTATTCTTAAAGCTAAATGGAATCAGTTGTACCAAAATAAACCATCTTTAGTGTTAAAAAAAATTATTCTATTGATCTTATAGAGATATCATGATTTCTGTGTTACCTAAAAGAACATCCATGAAACTTTAATATTTATGTCCAATAAATGCATCTATAAACTTGCTGATTGAGGAAAGAGGAAAACTATATTTGGGACACATTTTGTTCACAATGGTGAAGTCCACACATATTCTCCATTTCCCATTAGATTTCTCCACCATAAAAAAATTAGAAATATAATCGTGATATGCCACCTCTCAAATAAAGTCTACATCTAACAATTTGTTGAATTCCTATCTTATTCTTGTACTCTATTTGGGGTAAACCTTTTTTTTCTTATGTTTAACAGGCTTTATTAAAGGATCAACGTTAAAAAAAGTTCATAACTACTGATGGATCAATACCTGGTACGTCTATAGTTGACCCAAAAAATGTTAACATTTACCCTTCAACAAACTTATTAAGGCATATCTTTTATTTCTTGGCAAAACAACGAATATTTGTGTTGCCTTTGTTAGACTATCATAGTATATCTGTAAGTCTTCCATATGTTTTGTTGGTTCTTGTTTATATAGATTCATCTTAGCTTTGGTATCTAACCTCTCCAAATTCATCATGCTCTTGTCATTTAAACTAACTCGAGCATCAATCATTTTTGTAATATAGTCTCTAATCCATATTATTTTTTCCCTAAAGGTCCTACTTGACTAGAATCCTTGCTTTTTTTAGTCAATTAGAGATGTAATGTGACATTTCCTTGTTGTTTGCTAATTATATTCCATGTCACCAATTCCAAGTGGTTCGGGGAATTTTACTTTCATGCAAATGTTTCTAAGGTCATTTTGGTCATGCTCATTATTGGTCGACCAAAAATAACTTTATATATTAAAGTCTGATCAACAACTAAGAAGTCCACCATCTCTTTGGTAGTGTGTTTTTATTAGAGTTGTGTGACCCAAATTCTTCGAGATTGCTTGCAAGTCAAGTTAAACAAAATATATTTTCTTTCTAGAAGATTTAGTATTTATTAGAATAATATATTTAGCATTTATTAGCATAATTTGTTTGACTTGACAATTTAGCCTATAAATAGGTTCTTTTATAACCTTAGAAATACACACCCATTAGAGATTAGAACTCATAACATATTTAGAGAGTTTTGTGTTTACGTTTTAAGGGTTCTTTCTTTTCGGGTTTTCGGAGTTTAGTTTTTATCTCCATCTTTTGTACTCTTCGTTCTTTTGCCATTACAGTAAAATTATCTTTGCTCGTGGTTTTTTATCCTCTTTGGAAGAGTTTTTCCACGTTAAATTTGTGTGTTTAATTTATCAATTTATTTCACTATTTTTTTACTTATTGTTTAATCCAGATGATCCTAACAAGTGGTATCAGAGCTAGTTCAATTTTATAGATCAACCCATTCAGAGATGGTAACAACAAGGTTTAAAATTGAGAAGTTCGGTGGAGAGACAAATTTCAATCTGTGGCAAGTTTGGATGATGGCAATTCTAATTCAAATTAGCTTCAAAAAGGTTGTTACCGAGAAAAAGCCTGAGAATCTAAATCAAACAGAATGGGAAGAGCTTGATGAAAAAGCCTTGTCTGCAATCCAGTTGTACCTCGTGAATACGGTATTGCAAAAGGTATTGATGGAAAAAACCTTATCCGCCTTGTGGAAAAGGTTAGAAACTCTTTATGTGACTAAGTCTCTGGCTAACCGTTTAGTGTTGAAACAATGTCCATTTAAGTTTCGCATGAACGAAGGGAGACCCTGATTTATGGTAGAGACAAACTCTCGTTTGAAGATGTGAAGGGTCACTTGTTGAGTAGAGACAAACTCGACAATTAGTTTGGTTTGGATAGCAAGGTAGATAAGCAAGCTTCCAGTTTGGTAACATCAAAGAAACGAGACAAAAGGTGTTGATATTGTAAAAAGTTAGGTCACATCAAAGCAGATTGTCATAAACTGTGAAATAAAAGAGCTGATGAGAGTAACGAGGAAGATGTAGCTGGTGCTAATTTGGCCGATGAAAGCGGTGATGATTTCTTGTTAGTGTCAACGAGTGATAACTCCAAGCTCACGTCCGAGTGGATCCTAGATTCAGGATGTTCTTTCCACATGTGTCCCATTAGAGAATGGTTTTCCACATACAGTTCGGTTGAAGGTGGAGTTGTGCGCATGGGAAACAATTCATCTAGTAAGGTAATTGGTATTGATACTGTTATAATTAGGATACACAATGGGACGATTAGGACACTCTCAGATGTCAAGTATGTACCTGATTTACGAAAGAATCTCATCTCCCTGAGTAGTTTAGACTTGAAAGGATGCAGAATCAACATCGAGTCGAGCGACATTAAAGTATCTTATGGAGCTCTCATTTTGTTAAAAGGTACAAGAACCGGCAGTCTTTATATTCTGGAATGTTCTACAGTGACCGGTGAAATAGGATGTCCCTTGTCCGTTACAGAGTCGAATTCAACTCATTTGGAGCGAAGGCAACTTGGTCATAGGAAGGAAAAACGTATGACCATTTCGTTGAAGAGAGGTTCTCTTTTGGATGCAGGTTTTGAAAAGTTAGGGCACTTTGTTCATAAAAATTAGACCCAGGTTAGTTTTGATTTGGCAGTGCACAAGTTGAAGGCTAGAAGTCTTCCAGCTTCTAAGTACAAATTCGACTCAGTTAATTCCCTGCATAGTTCAAGGTAGGCCCATGGCGGGCTTTAGCAAAGATGGCGTTGTAAGAATTCGTGTCAATGTGGAGATTATTAGAGTTGTGTGACCCAAATTCTAAGAGATTGCTTGCAAGTCAAGTTAAACAAAATATATATTTTCTTTCTAGAAGATTTAGTATTTATTAGTATAATATATTTAGCATTTATCAGCATAATTTGTTTGACTTGACAATTTAGCTTATAAATAGGTTCTTTTACAACATTAGAAAGACACACCCATTAGAGATTAGAACTTATAACACATTTAGAGAATTTTTTGTTTACGTTTTTAGGGCTTAGTTTTTATCTCCATCTTTTGTACTCTTCATTCTTTTTCCATTATAGTAAAATTATCTTTGCCCGTGGTTTTTTATCCTCTTTGGAGGAGTTTTTCCACGTTAAATCTGTGTGTTCAATTTCTCAATTTATTTCGCTATTTTTTTACTTGTTGCTTAATCTGGACGATCCTAACACTTCCATCTCCATTTGTAATTAGAAGATTGATTGGGCTTTTAACCTTAATAGGTTGTAGCAAAAAAATATGGCTTGCCTTCTTTAACATAGTTTCCTTAAGGACCATTTTCTTGAAAGCCTCCAAATGTAAGACTTTTATCTTGCTTCTATTATTATTAGAATTCTTTTCAAGTTCTATCATGCTATCATGAAAATGACCACTAGAGGATCATTTCAACTAACATCGATAATTTCATCTTTAACTCTTTCATCAAAATTAACTTACCATTTTTCGATTAGGTCAGATCTTTTTATTGAAGGATTTATTGACATTATACTTTTCAAATGATCCTTCCACATAGAGTTAGAGGTCACATACTATTCATTTATATAAACAATCATATTTATTACATCCTTAAGAGGTCATGTTCCAAGTGCCTTATCTTGTTTTTCCTTTCATGAAGTTCCATCTTCATTTGATTCTTTCTAACAAGGATTTCATACATTAAGCTATCTAATTTTCCCAAGTTTGATGTCTATTTCACTATCACCTTTCAAGTAAATAAAATATTTTGCCCACATCACCATAGAATTTACATTTTTCAAATAACTATCTTTTATGCTAACTCAATTTCATTAGAAGAGTGATTCAAGAATCCTTTGCCCTTCTAATTCAGTTAAAATGTACGTGAAACATTTGGAATAGTATAACTATCAAACTTGTTATAAGGATCTTCATCTCTTCTTCTTGGCTAATACTCTGTGGTGTGTATCTTATCATTCTAGGCGATTGAGAAGAATGTGAAAATGTTACCCCCAAGCTTACTCTCATGTTGGGATTTCATCTTTATTAATCTCTACTAAAAGGTCACCCCCATTTTGGGATGGTTAAATCTATGTTGTATTGAATCTAAATAAGCCCCGGAAACTTTTGTGCTAGACATATTCATTGTTTTCACCTATCTTTAAGCTTTCTCATAAAAATATGCAACTACTCAGGTTTAACATCAGTTAGTGCATATCTCAAATGTTTATGATCAACACAAGCAATAAATGCTTGGATATCCTAATCATTTGTTATATCTTTTTACTCTATTATTGTTGCATAAAATGACGAATATTATCTCACAAGAATTCATATGGTTTTTTCTTGATGGAATGAAGCTATCAAGTATCTTGTATGTTGTCGTATAATCTAGGAATTATATAGATAGCTCAACAAAATTATGAATAAAACATTTTAGCAAGTTATATACCAATATCTCACATTTCTTCTTAAAGTCAAAAAAAAAAACTCTAGATTTTATTCCATCAATGACACCTAAAATTTCCATATATTTTTTAAATTGCATAACATGGTTGATCAGATCTTTGTTCTTATCAACATTTACCTCAAGGGCAAGAGGGTTATTGGAATAGGAGGTCCATTCAACATCATCAAACCTAGTTTTTCAAAGGGGTTGTAATTCTTTTCTAAAGGCCTCATTTGATGTTCAGAGGGAGTATTTGTTACTAGAGTGGTACCATTTAAGGGCAGTACTCTTCATTCACATTAAGGTTTCATATTAGCCTAATGCAAAGAAGTTGGTTTTCTTATATTGGTTATTGATTTTGGGAAGGGAATTTTGATTCACTCAAACTTCTTGAATAACCTAAGCATTTTGATTAAAAAGCTCTTATTATTATTGATAGATTTCATGTTGTTATTGATGTTAGTCTTGCAAAGTCTTCTTTTGTTCTTGCAATTTAGTAAATTTTTAAAATTTGAGTTAGGGTTTTGTGTAGCTTTTGATCTCTAGAGTAACATAAAGATGAACTCTAGTGGTGGTTGTTGGTAATGCAAAGTAGGTAATCCCATATTGGTTGAGGAAAGGCTTCTAAGAGAGTTTAAATATAGCCTTGCCTCTTACACTCATTGAGTAATTGGGGACTCAATGCCCACCGCTGCCTGGTCTAGTCTGTGTTTATGACACGTACTACGCGCGTGTTTTTGAATGAAATTTTTTTATCATAAATGTGTTTTTGTTTTTAGAATATTTTTCAGCTGCAAAAAATATTCTGGTTGTTGCAAAATAGTTTCGGTTTAGAAAAATCCTCTACTATATTTGGAAACTAGCGTTGTTATTTTACCATTTTACCCTTTCAAAAAATAATGTAAATATCAAGTCGTTCTTCTAATTTTCTCACAACAACAAGCAAATAATAATCTCTTCTCTACCTTTTTTAGCTCGCTTGTTTTCGTTTCAAAAAGCTTTTTCGGTCAAATTTTCAACCAAGTTTCCAGCTTTAGTTTCCAGCCTACTTTTTCAAATACTTTTGAGAAGAACAATACCAATTGTGTTCCATCTTCATTATTCGGGTGCACGAATATTGAAGTATTGTGTTAACCTTGGGGACAACATCCACTACACAATTACACCGATCAGGGCAGATTTGCTTCCAAGGTAGTGGTTCTTCCACGGCACAGTGATTATTTTATTTCTTTATACTCAATTTATTTATCTGTTAGTGCTAACTATTTCGTTTTACAATAGAATATTTCCACAATTTAGAAGAGAAATTCTACTACTGTTTAAACATGTTAGACACGATTGTTATGGTTTTCGAAGTGAACTTGGTTGAGAACAATGCTAAGTGGATTGTAGACATAGGTGCTTCCAAACATTTATGCGCCAATAGAGATATGTCTACCGAGTTTGAAAGTATAGTTGAAGGTGAACAAGTCTATATGTGTCACACACAGATTTGTTAAGTCTTAGGTTATATGGGATATTTGCGAATTAAATTGAAAAGTTTCTATTCTGACAGGTCATTTTTGTAAATAAGTGTTTTTGACGGTTGGTTGAGAAAAAAAATTTGAATTTCAACTTTAGTCTGGTTACTTAAGAACTAGATAGTTATTAGTGGGAGACATGACGATTAAGGTATTACCAAGTGGTTGTGAATTGGTTTCGGTGAAAGGAGGTCGGATAGACTATATGTAACACCCCAAACCCGGCCTAAATGCTACGATCGGATTTGGCATGTCACATGAAAGGAATGTTTAAAAATTGTACGTTCGTTAAAAAGTTCGTATTCTTTTTGAAACTCCATATTTCGTGGTTTGTATATAAAACCTGATTCATTTAATGCCCATTTTACAAAGTTGTTATTAGTTTGTAAAAATTGTATTTGTTGTGAAAATTGAGTTGAAGTAATTTTGAATAAGAAATGGTTTATTAATATTTTAGGAAAATCCCGCATTAAACATTTAATAATAAGCAGTAACCAATTTAAACGCTAAAACCAAATAAAATACCAAGGCCTTATTACATAACAAAAACCCAAATAAAAATAAGTCCAAATAAAAGAAATGAATTTACGAGTAAACATATGTATGGCCTCCACGAGTCCACCTCAGCTCCCAAATCCGCGATCTAATGATTACCTGCAAAATTTAACTAAGGGGTGAGTCATCGAGACTCAGTGTGTAAATCCCCATCCAAAGTGTGTTAAACCCTTACACAATTTCATATGAAAATATGCATGTCATGCAACCCAAAACCTAACCATCCAAACTCCCGATTCTACCCCATGGTACCAAACCACTTTGGTGGTGCCAAACCATCGTGACCCAAAGTCACTGATATCAATAATGATGTGGTGCCAAACCACTGGTGACCCAAAGTCACGAATAATCCATATGTGGGGCCAACCCACGTTGTGATACCAAATCACTGGCGACAATCCCATTTTATCAAATGTGGGGCCAACCCACTGTGGTGCTAAGCCACTAGGACGAGTCGCTATGAGGTGCCAAACCTCCGTGACCCAAAGTCACGAATATCAATGTGGTACCAAACCACTTGGTGGTGCCAAACAACCGTGACCCAAAGTCACAGATATCAATCTTCCCCCTCCTCTCATCATACCCATGCAATATGACATAATAATTCGTGTATGTAGTATGTCATGTATGCTAGACATATATCAAATATAAGTATAACATGAATTATCATCATAATCAGATAGACATAAAACAACATAATCATGCTAATCAACCTCTAAGGGTATAACCGTAATTTACCCACAAAGGGTATTTTTATAATTTACCCACCAAGGGTATTTTTGTAATTTACCTACCAATGGTATTTTCGTAATTTGGCACCTGCAATGGCCCTCCCGAAAGCCTAATGTTACCCTGAGCGACTCGACTACCATTTCCAGTCGTCACCAGACTATTGGGCCTAAAACCCGATTTTGGCCCATTCGGGCCCACACGCTCGTGTGGCCCACCTAACACAATTCTAGCCATGTATATAGGTTCTACCTAGTCTAGTTCACTATATACTATATCATCATACAATTTATTCCAATTGGCCCCACGGCCCATTAGGCCCACTTCGCCCATCGCGCCAAGCAAATTTCAACCCACAAGAATACTACCGATGGCCTCAACTATCACGTCAAAGCCCACACGCGCACTCTGCGCTCGTGTGGCTACTATTGCCGTGATCGAACTTTGGCATTTGTCGCTTCTACTACTAGAGTAGAGAGTTACACACTTGATAGGACTCGGTGCTAAACCGCATCTGCGACCACTCCTGCGCCAACACCCACCAAGGTATGTTAACCGTTCTCTGGCATGCTCTTTATATAGCTAGCTCTTCACCTTCATTCCTTGTATCTTTCCGATGTGGGATCCTTCACAAGAGAGTTTAAATTCAACTGAAACTCTTACCGTCCACTCTGCAAAATAAATACTCCTTTACTTCTCATGAGATTCAACCTGTGCTCCTTTATAACATAATCCACGCTAGCCACTTTACCAACTAGCTCCTTGTGTCTTAAACCATGCACAACTAAATGTAACCCTATGGCCAAGGTCTAAATTCATTTAATAAAATAATCTAAAAGGAATGCAAACGCTACAACTAGAACCTTGGACCTCCTTCCTTCCTTGTGGCGTCATTCCTTGTCCTTAAGTGGCGCCACTTTGCCACTACACCACACAATTGCACTTGTGTCATTTTGCTCCACATTTTATTCTTAAGGCCTACCCGCCAACCTCCGTGGTTTTTTCACCTAAAACCAAAATTTCGCCAAAGCTAATAATAGATCCCGGGACTTCATAGAAGCCCCCTAACCTTCTAAAATCACTTATCTAAAAGGTCCAACTTGCACTTAAGCCGATTTCCTATTCTCTAAAAAATTTTAAACGCTACTACGCCTAAGGCCCATTGGGCTCAATCCTACTAGGCCTAATTTCAGGATGTTACAAATCTACCTCCTTAAAGAAATTTCGTCCTCAAAATTTCCAACTAACTAATAGTCACACGTCCTAACCTACCACACTACGCCACGCTGCGACTCGATCTAATAACACTAATAAACCAAATCTAAAACTTCTTTCTCACAACTAGATATCTAAACACAAAAGCAAATCGATATTTATACATACAATTTCTATATCCAAACCAAAGACACACAAAATAAATACCAAAAATACAGTCATAACATTGTCTTAACAAACATAAAATAAGTTACTGATTTGGATGCCGAGACTCAAGGTGCCATACTTCCAAACAACATGTATTTTCAAATAAACTTTTTGAACCCCATAACCCACAAATGAGTTTTTGAAACCTAGGCTCGATATCAAAATTGTAACACTCCAAACCCGTCCAAACGTTACGGAACGGATCCGGCATGTCACATGAAAGGAATGTTTAAAAATTGTACGTTCGTTAAAAGTTCAGATTCTTTTGAAACTCCACGTTTCGTGGTTTGTATATAAAACTGATTCATTTAATGCCCATTTTACAAAGTTGTTATTAGTTTGTAAAATTGTATTTGTTGTGAAAATTGAGTTGAAGTAATTTTGAATAAGAAACGGTTTATTAATATTTTAGGAAAATCCGCATTAAACATTTAATAATAAGCGAGAACCAATTTAAACGCTAAAACCAAATAAAATACCAAGGCCTTATTACATAACAAAACCCAAATAAAAATAAGTCCAAATAAAAGAAATGAATTTACGAGTAAACATATGTATGGCCTCCACGAGTCCATCTCAACCCCCAAATTCGTGATCTAATGATTACCTACAAAATTTAACTAAGGGGTGAGTCATTGAGACTCAAAGTGTAAATCCCCATCCAAAGTGTGTTAAACCCTTACACAATTTCATATGAAAATATGCATGTCATGCAACCCAAAACCTAACCATCCAAACTCCCGATTCTACCCAGTGGTACCAAACCACCGGTGGTGCCAAACCACCGTGACCCAAAGTCACCGATATCAATAATGATGTGGTGCCAAACCACTTTGGTGACCCAAAGTCACGAATAATCCATATGTGGGGCCAACCCACGTTGTGATACCAAATCACCGCATGACAATCCTGTTTTATCAAATGTGGGGCAACCCATTTGTGGTGCTAAGCCACTAGGACGAGTCGCTATGAGGTGCCAAACCTCCGGTGACCCAAAGTCACGAATATCAATCTGTGGTACCAAACAACCGGTGGTGCCAAACAACCGTGACCCAAAGTCACAGATATCAATCTTCCCTCCTCTCATCATACCCATGCAATATGACATAATAATTCGTGTATGCAGTATGTCATGTATGCTAGACATATATCAAATATAAGTATAACATGAATTATCATCATAATCAAATAGACATAAAACAACATAATCATGCTAATCAACCTCTAAGGGTATAACCGTAGTTTACCCACCAAGGGTATTTTTGTAATTTACCCACCAAGGGTATTTTCATAATTTACATACCAATGATATTTTTGTAATTTGGCACCTGCAATGGCCCTCTCGAAAGCCTAATGTTACCCTGAGCGACTCGGTTACCATTTCCGATCGTCACCAGACTATTGGGCCTAAAACCCAATTTTGGCCCATTTGGGACCACACGCTCGTGTGGCCCACCTAACACAATTCTAGCCACGTATATAGGTTCTACCTAGTCTAGTTCACTATATACTATATCATCATACAATTTATTCCAATTGGCCCCACGGGCCCATTGGGCCCACTTCGGCCCATCGCGGCCCAAGCAAATTTCAACCCATAAGAATACTACCGATGGCCTCAACTATCGCGGTCAAGCCCCAAACGTGTACTCGCACGCTCGTGTGGCTACTATTGCCGTGATGGCACTTCTACATTGTCGCCTACAACTAGAGTAGAGAGAGCTACACACTGATAGGACTCGGTGCTAAACTGCACACTGCGACCACTCTCGTGCCCAACGCCCAAAGGTATGTTAACCGCTCTCTGGCATGCTCTTTATATAGCTAGCTCTTCACCTTCATTCCTTGTATCTTTTCGATGTGGGATCCTTCACAAGAGAGTTTAAATTCAACTGAAACTCTTACCATCCACTCGGCAAAATAAATACTCCTTTGCTTCTCATGAGATTCAACCTGTGCTCCTTATAACATAATCCACATCGCTAGCCATTTTACCAACTAGCTCCTTGTGTCTTAAACCATGCACAACTAAATATAACCCTATGACCAAGGTCTAAATTCATTTAATAAAAATAATCTAAAAGGAATGCAAACGCTACAACTAGAACCTTGGACCTCCTTCCTTCCTTGTGGCGTCATTCCCTTGTCTTTAAGTGGCGTCACTTTGCCACTACACCACACACTGCACTTGTGTCATTTTCCTCCACATTTTATTCTTAAGGCGTACCCGCCAACCTCCAGGGTTTTTTTCACCTAAAACCAAAATTTCCCCAAAGCTAATAATAGATCCCGGGACTTCATAGAAGCCCCCTAACCTTTCAAAATCACTTATCTAAAAGGTCCAACTTGCACTTAAGCCAATTTTCTATTCTCTAAAAAATTTTAAACGCTACTACGCCTAAGGCCCATTGGGCTCAATCCTACTAGGCCTAATTTCAGGATGTTACACTATATATATTGGAGAGGCTTTCTTCTTTAGGGATGATTCTTGTTTTTTTTTTTGTTCTTCTTGTTTTCTCTGGTTTTCCATGGAAGAGAGAAAGGTTAAAGAGTGTTTGTGCATGGAGGAAGAAATGGAGGTTTGAGACTTAGAAGTTGGGAATCTCGTAAGCTGGTAGGCTTTTTAACCTTTCTGTGTTAACAAATTTGAGAAAAGGAAAGAAGGTTAAGAATTTTAGTTACCCATCAAAATTTTTCTGTTAATTATTTAAATTACCTCTGTATGCAAGCAAAGTATGCTTCTTATGCTGATAAACTATCTTCATTGAAATTCTAAAGTGGTGATTGTGTTTGTAAGTTGGAGGCTCGTGTAGCAGGGAGAAGCATAATGGATGGATTTGACAACAACTTGCAGGTGAGTTCTCAGACTCAAGTCTTAAATTGATGTATCTTGTATCCTTAATATGCTAGAATGTTGAATTAGTGTTTTACCAGTGGTGAATCAACTTGTGGCGAAGTTCTGATGTCTTGTTTGTACATGTAGTATTGAGTGTGAATACAATTTGGATGAGTCTGATCATGATTGAATAGATGAGTGGTTTGGTGTGATGTATGTTGTTAAATGAGATGCAATTGTATGACTGTGAGTAAATATGATTATGATGCATAAACGGTATGATTGGTGTACTATATGTCCCATGATAGACAATATATGTTGGCTAATTTTTTTTTATATATATGCATGATATGTATGTGGCTTTAAGGAGGTTCAGATGGTCATGCATGGGATTACGTATGCATTCTATCTATGCAGCTTTGAAGAAGGCTTGGTTGGACTAATCTAAGAAAGGAGATGTAAATGATACGGAGAACAGTGCGCACCAGTATATGAGAGCCCTTTAAAGGACGTTTGAGAGCCCCTTGTATAGGATGTATGAGAGCCCTTTATGAGACGTATGGAAGACCATGTCTATGGTAATATATGATATGTAGGAAGTCCATCAGGACTATCTAAATGTGGGAAACCCATCAAGACTGTCTAAATGTAGGAAGTCCATCAGGATGATCTTAAATGTGGAAGTCATCCAATATAATCTTAAATGAGGAAGTCCGTCTGGATGATCTTACAATAGATATCCGTCTGGTATATTACAAATGGGTTTCCAAAATGGAGAGATTCATTTGAATGAGTCTGCCAAGAATGAACTTGTTCTCTTGTGATTTATTATTGTGCATAAGCTATCTATTTATGTACATCGTATATGAGATATGATAGTTAGTTATGACTATCACATATTTATGATTCCACAACTAGGGGATTAACTCTTAAGAATTCACCTATTTGTTATTTGAGTCAAAGAGATGACCACCAAGAATGGGTTATCTGTTGCTGCGCAATAGAGGCAGGACGAGATTGGTTGTCCAATCTGTCTATTTGATTATGGTGAGTAGACTTGATTGAGATTGGTTGTCCAATCTATCTTCTTTATGAATCCATTGTTATTTTAAAAAGCATAAATCCGCTTACCTGGGTCTGAAAAAAACCTATGAGGTCCATAATACGAATCGGAGTTTGTTAGGACATACCGCTAATAACAGTCAGCAATAAGGACTATCCGCAAAGATCGGTCTATGTAGTTATTGGTGCAAGGATTGTTATGAAAGATTCTATGGTTTATAATCCACAAGTCCACAAGTAAAAGTCTGAAAAGTTTCCCTCTCATGAAAATAAATACATATGGAGTCGAGAAGTTAACTAGTGAGGAAAGAATCTTCAAAGGTTAATCCGCCAAGAAATCAATTGGTAATAAGATTGTATCTATGAGATCTTATCAGTGGAAGTTGTAAGTGTGCTAGGTTGTGTATAGCCATACTTGAAATCTCTAATTTCAAATTATTGAAGTCAAACAAGTAACGGTTTCATTGAGGGTGCAATGCCAAATACAAGTAAGCCAATTTATGTGAGGTAGATTGTACACCAAAAAGATAGGTTAACTGTCCTATTATAGACTAATCAAAAATGAAACTCAAGTGTGACCGTGTTGTGATTAAAAAGGTATGAAAACTCATTAAGTTCTTTAGAACTTACACATGTGTTAGTATGTATTGTAGGTAAATAGGGGATTTTGAGAGTTCGAGAAAGGATTGGGCCATAACTCGTTGTAGAATAACAATTTGTTTCTTAGTTGTAATATACATACGGTGGGGTGACCTAGAGGCAGGGTCTCAGGGTCTTTTTTGTAAATGAAGTTAGGTGGTCAGAACACAAAAATTTCAATACTAAGTAATTATTTTAATAAGATAAAGTGTACTTGGTAAATTTGTTGTATATTAAATTTAAGTTTTAGCATCGAAATAGATTCTTGAACATTTTGAATTTAATTAGTAACAATATCAAATATACTATTTGCATTCTCCATTTATTGCAGATTATATTATTGAAAGTATTAGTTAAGTTTTAAATTAGAATGTAGCATCCTATAGTTTGTACCCTACGACCGGGTCAGGTATAGGGCGTTACAACATGGGTAATTCTAGTAGTTCAGAAGTACTCGATAAAGGAAATATCTTACTTATACTTACTTCTGGCAAAACATTAGCAATAACTAATGTTCTTTTATGTACTTGCCACATGTAGAAATTTAATTAGTGGTGGATTACTGAATAAGGAAGGCATTAAATTAGTATTTGAATCCGATAAACTTACACTTTCCTGTAATGGAGATTATGTTGGGAAAGGTTATTTGAGTGGAGGTTTATTTGTGATTGAAACCATGTTTAATGATAATAATAAAGCCATCACTTCTACTTATATTACTGAATCCATTGATATGTGGCATGCTAGATTAGGTCATGTGAATATTCATTATCTAAAAAAAACTCAAAAATGAATCTACTCTCTAATCTAGATGATAGTAGCTGTAATAAATGCGAAATTTGTTTTGAAGCCAAGCATGCTAGACCTTCTTTAAAAACTCTTACTGATAGGAAGACTGAACTTTTAGAGTTAGTTCATATTGTTCTAGCAAACTTTAGAAACACGGAGAGTGAGAGTGGAAAACGCTACTATCTCACCTTTGTAGATGGCTACTTTAGATATACAAAGGTTTATCTCCTAAGATCAAAAGATGAAGCTGATAAAACTATTCTTCTTTATAAAGCAGAAGTAGAAAACCAATTTGATAGGAGAATAAAATGTCTTAGATCTAATAGAGGTGGTGAATATGACACTAATTTCCTTAAAGAGGTCTATGAGAAAGACAACATTATACATGAGTTTTCTACTCCTTATTTCCCAAAACAGAATGGCATATCTAAAATAAAAAATAGAACTCTAAAAGAAATTATGAATGTTGTAATAGGCTAATTTAGCCTGGGCCCATACAAAAACAATAAACCCAAAATAATAAAACAAAGTCCAAGTCCAATCCAAAATATATCATTTGGCCCAATCAAAATGACCCATTAAAAGATTGAAGGTCCATTTACAAGCTTGAGGTATATGGGAACACAATCTTCAAGGATATGCAATCTTAGATATGATATGTAAATCTTAGATATGATACGCAATCCTAGAAGATATGGTATGCAATCTTAGATATGATATGCAATCCTAGAAGATATGGTATGCAATCTTAGATATGATATGCAAATCTTAGATATGATATGCAATCTTAGAAGATATGGTATGCAATCTTAGAAGATATGATTTTGTAATCTTAGAGATTTAATTTGTAGATACCTTTTAAACTTAGCCGTTGATGTAATTGATTTGTACCGTTGGATTTGGGGAGCTCAACTATAAATAGAGGCCTCTCCCTTCATTGTAAAACACACTTGAGTTTTGAGTAATAAAAATTCTTGAGTGCATTCACACAAATTTCTCTCTCTTTTGCGTTCTTATTTTCTATGGCTTGTTCTTATTTTGTTCTTTGCTCTTCTTCGTTTCTTTTTGAGTTGCTTCGGTTCGAGTTAGATTTTGGTGGAGGAATTTCGTTGAATCCTCGTATTGCAGGAGTTAGGTTGACTTATGCCTTTTTTTAACTTTTTTTTTTTTATCCATATCATTTTTATACTTTTTATTTTTTTAAAAATTGTTATAATATTCATTAATTGTTTTGAGTATATTATTTACCTTATATTAGTATTTTTTATACATGAATTTAATCTTGTGAATAATTTTTTTAATTTTCATAGATTCTTTTAAAATTGCTATTATCTACTCTATTTTTTTATTTTGATTGTTCATTTTTAAAAAAAAATCCATTATCTTTATTTACCTTAACATTATTATTATTGCTTGTCATTCTTTTATTTAATTATTTATGTTAGTGCTAATTGTTAATATGACCGTAACTTTAGTAAATTGCAATTTTGTAATAACTTAATGTTATTTTTTAAATCTTTGTTTAAAATATATATCTCCTTTAATTATTACATTTTATCCAAAAGTTTTTCTTAAATAAGGCAATGTTTTGTGTTTAGAAATTCAGGAAATAGTACCCTAACGTGTTGGGTTTCGATTTTTCGTTTGACTAAATAACTAAATATCCTTTTAATGAATTTTTTAAATCATGAGATGATGTTGGCTACGAGTGTTTAAAACATCATGTCCTAACGTCTAGATGTGATGTTTGTATTATTTCGGAACAAAGGAATCTCAAGTTCTAACTCAAATTATTCAAGTTTTTAAGAAATCATGTTTTAGGATCTTTTCGAATTTTCAACTTTTGGACATTAAATAATCAATTAGGTACCAATTTTTGGGCATTACGAGGGTTCCAACCCTTCCTCGTACGTAACCGACTCCCGAACCCATTTTCCTGAATTTTGTAGGCCAAAATTAATATTTTAAACAAAAAATATTTTATAAGGTGATCTGATCACACCAAAGCAGAAGGATCGGTGGTGACTCCATTTTCATTTTTAAAGTCGATCCCTATTTTTATAAAAACTTTAAAAATGGTTTCGAAAAATGTTTTACTACTAATTTCTAGTTTACCTGGCAGTATATGAGGGGAGGTTAAACTTTCTGAAAAACATATTCTTAATAGAGTGCCTCATAAAAAACGTAAACTATACCCCATATGAATTGTGGAAAGGTTATGCCCCTAATCTGTAATACTTGAAAGTGAAAGGGTGCTTAGCAAAAGTAGACTTGCCTACTTTTAAAAAAGAGCATTATCAGATCTAAAATTGTTGGTATTGTATTTGTTGGGTATGCTCTAAATAGTTTTTCATATAGATTCATGTCTTTGCATGATCATTCCATATATGAATCTAGAGATGCTTTTTTTCTTTTAAAATGTGTTTCCTTTAAAGAAATCTAGCATAGTATTGATATACAGTTAGATGAGCATATTTCTTCCTCTAGTAAATACAATAGAGATGTTCTTAATAATGATGTTGAACCCAGAATGAGTAAAAGACAAAGGACAACCACTAGTTTCGAATCTGATTTCCTTACTTCCTTTGTAACTGAGATTAGTGATTCTATTGCTCATACATTTTTTATAGATGGGGATCCAAAATCCTATTACGAAGCTATAAAATCAATAGATGCTAGGTTTTAGAGAGATGTCATTAATAATGAGCTAGAGTTTATTATGTATAATCACACTTGCAAACTGGTAGACTTGCCTAGAGGTTTTAGACCTATTAGTAATAAATGGGTCTTTAGAAAGAAACTTAGACCAAATAGGTCAATACAAAGATATAAGGCAAGACTAGTTGTAAAAGGATTCACTCTGAAATTTGGAGTAGATTTTTTTGATACATACTCTCTTGTGACTAAGATCTCAACCATTCGTGTTTTTTTTTTTTTAGCTTCTATTCACAATTTGCTGGTACATCAGATGTATGTGAAGACAACTTTCTTAAATAGTGATTTGGACGAGGAGATCTACATGGAGTAGTCTCCAGGATTAGTAGCACCTGGTATGGAAGATAAAATTTGCAAACTTAAAAAAAATTTGTATGGTCTCAAACAAACTCCAAAATAATGGTACAAGAAATTTCATAAGACTATTCTTAGTTTTGGTTTTACTGTTAATGGTGCAGATGCATGTGTATTCTAAGATGTTTGGTTCTGATCATGTCATCATAAGTTTGTATGTGGATGAAATTTTAATTTTCAATACTAATATAGAAGCTATTAACAAAACCAAAAAATTCTTATCTACCAAGTTTGATATGACTGATTTGGGAGAGGTAGATGTAATCATAGAGGTTAATGTTACTAAATCTAAAAGGGATTTTCTTTAAACCAATATCACTGTATAGATAAAGTGTTAAAGAAGTTTAATAGTTTTGATGTAATCCCTGTGAAAACTCCTTTTAGTTCTAGCATAAAATTGATAAAGAATAAAAGAAATAGTGTTTCTCAATCAAAGTATGCTAAAATTATTGGAAGTCTTATGTTTTTGATGAACTACACTTGGTCTGATATTGCTTATGCAGTTAGTAGACAAGTAGATATACCCATAATCCTAACAATGAGCATTGAAATGCTATAAAGCTTTTGCTTAAATACCTTAAAGGTACTATAACTTGAAAATTGGAATTTTTTGGATACTCTACAATTCTAGAGGGATATTATGGTGCAAACTGGATAACTAATAATGATAAGTTAGCTCTATAAGTGGGTATGTCTTTACTCTAGGTGGAATAGCTATTTCTTGGAAGTCTGCTAAACAGACGTGTATTGCTCACTCCACGATGGAATCACAGTTTATAGCTCTGGACTTAGTCAGACAAGAGGCCGAGTGGCTTAGGAATCTACTTGCAGAGATTCATTTTAGGAAAAATCAACACCTCTCGTATCTCTATTATGTGACTTACAAACCATAATTTGCGTTGCTAAGAGCCAAGCTTACAATGGTAAGAAGAAGCATATTCGAATAAGATATGAATTTGTGAGACACTTAATAAAGAATGAAGTACTTGCTTTGGAGTACGTGAGGTCTGAAAGGAACCTAGTTAACCCACTAACCAAAATGTTAAATAGGAAAATGGTTTTTAATCCGTTAAGGGGGATGGGTCTTAAGCCCAATGGTTGAGGAATACATGGTGGATACCTAACTTAGTTTTCTACGTTCAATGAGATCAACAAAACCATGGAAAGACTCATAGTGTGCATTTTACCTATCCCTATGGCAAATGATGTACATGCATAAGGTTGAGTTCTTACTTTTAATGAATTTAAATCCCAGGGTTTGGATGGTCCTATTTAGATGGACCTGATGAATTCATTGATATGTGAGGTTGAGTTTCTTACTCTTAATAAGTTCATATCCCAAAGTTGGGGTGGTCCTATTGAGACGAACTTGATGAATTCACCGAATTTAAATTTGGGAGGATGAGCTTAATAAATTCTCTTAATGGTTTCATATTCTACATAAGTGAAAATAACTAGCCATCTTCTATGAAAGACATTGGGTAGTATTTCTAGAGCACTTACCAGCATCCTAATGTGTATTGGCTAAAACTTTCTGATCTATCGTGGAACATCAACTGGATCTGAGATTAGTCGTGTGTCATGAGTTAGCCCCGATCTTAACAAATTCAAGAATCATTCACTTGTTAAAGAGAAGAGTCGTTCATTTCACTATGTATGTAACGGCCTAATTTTTCAATGGTGTCGGAAATGGTGATATAAGATCACTAAATCCGACGGGTAAGATTGAATAAGATAGTAATTTAATATTTATGAGTCAAGTGAGAATTCAAGAATTTGTGGATTGGTGAATTTGATGAATTAAAAGAATTTATTAGGTCAAATAGGTCAAAACGAGGTATCGAGACCTCGAATTTGAATCGAGCCATAAATATTTTAGAAATATTTATGGAGTGTTATTAAGTTATTATTAAAGTTTGGTTGAGAAATTTAAATGTTTGGGTAGTCAATTAAATAAAAAGGATTAAATTGTAACAAGTGCAAAATTGCTAGAAGAATTAAATAGCTCAAGTGTTAAAAGAAAGAGGATTTATAGGGCAATTAACCTAAAGGTGAAAAGGCTGGACGTCAAGGGGAAGAAAATCATCACAAAGATAAGGGAAATAAGGGCAAAATTGGAAATTTAATAATTTTAACATGTATAATAAAGATAAAATAGAAAAACCTAGAGATATCTTCACATTATCTCAGCCAAAACACCATAGGAGTTCTGGAGAAAGCTGGTTATTCATATCTTTACATCATGTGAGTTTGATTTTTGCTTTTTCTTGATAATTTTTATGTTTTTATGACTTTTACAACTAGATCCACTTATAGAATTCATTAGTTTTTGATTTGATGGGTAAAATTAAAAGTTACCCTTGCTGAGAAATGGAAGTTTATGGTGAAATATTATGAAAATTAAATTATAATTTTATATTAAGGTGGTTTTATTAAGTGATTTTGATAGGAAATGATATTTAGGACCTAATTGTGAAAAGTTGTGAATTAGAGGTTTCTGTTGAAATTCAGAATATAAAAGGTTGTGAAATAGTTTGTAATGATAGAATAAAGTGTTAATTGAGAAAAATTAGTTCAATTGATGGCTGAATTGAGCAGGGACTAAATTGTAAAACCAAATTTGGGGTAAAAGTGCAATTTCGAAATTTGAAGAGCATAATTTGTGAAGTGAAATGGAAATGAAATATATGCTAATGAGTGAAAATATTTTACATTATAGATCAAGAAACCAAAGAAGAAAGAGGAAAAGAAAAGTTGCGAGTAGTCCCTAAATTTTAAAATCTTCTACAAATCACCGGTAAGTTCATATGGTTGAATTTATATGATTATTTGTGAAAGATTGAATGATATAATGTGCTGTAAATGTGAATTTGCTGTGGGATTGTGGAAAATATGATAAAATGAAAGAATAAATGGCGAATTCAAATTAGGAAAACGCAGAATTGAGTAATGCGTTAGTGTCGTGACATGTGATGAATTGACGGATAAGACCATGTTTAATCCATGGCAAATATGAAATGTAGGTATGGTATCATCCATACTGAGATATGAAATGTAGGTATGGTATCATCCATACTGAGTTGTGAAATGTAGGTATGGTATCATCCATACTGAGTTGTGAAATGTAGGTATGGTATTAACCATACTGAGTTGTGAAACGTGGCACTGAGTAACGACGTACTCAAATTCGTAAGACGTTTCCTAATTTGATAATAAGTAATAAAAAAAAAAGGTGTGAATCAAATGAAAGAGATTGAATGATCGTTAATGTTGAGCTCAACTATGTGAAGTACTCTAACAATGGTTGTGAATGACAGGGAACTTTAGTAAATACTTTGTTATTGTGTGGAAATATTATGTGTGGTAAGCTACTTTTAAACCTATGGACTTATTAAGCTTCATCAAGCTTACTTGTGTGTGTTTGATATTTTATGTAGATTGAATTAAAGAGAAGTGGTAGATCGGATCATCACAAAAGTTCACTATCCGATCAATTCGGTAGCTTTTGTTTTATGTTTAAAGATTTATATGGCATGTATAGAGTTTAAATGGGATGGAGTAAAGATGTTATAAACTAGGTAGTAATATTTTGTAATGAAACAGTTTTTGAATTATAGCAGTAACGTGATTTTGAAAAATCACCAAAATTAGAAGAAATGGAATTAGAAAGTGAATGAGATATGAAATGAAAGCTCTTTGAGTCTATTTTCATATAAAAGAAATAGAGTAAGCAGAAGAAATGGAAATTAAGAGATATTTAAATTTTAGTGAAACTGGTTCTGAATGAATTCATGGTCCCCTGTTCTACCTTTGAAAAATCATTAAAAATTGTACAAAAATAATTATGGGATATGGTTTATATGAATGGAATCCTGAATGAGTCTATTTTCAAATGAAATAAATAAAAAGGTCATATGAATTCTGTACAAAGAGTAATTTGATTCGTAGTGAAGAGAGGTCAGAACAGTTGAACAGTGAAACAGGGGAAACTTTAATGAATAAACTGTACTAATTGGCCACATAAAAAAATTTTGGAAAAATTATAGTGAAAATATATATGAGTCTAGTTTCAGGAAAAATTAACGGATCTTAATTTGGAGTTCCGTAGCTCCAGATATAAATATTTTAGTGACTATGACGCAGATGGACAGTTTTAAATTTTATGCCAAATTAGTAGTTAAGTTTAGTAATGCCTCGTGCTCGACTCCGGCAACGGTCTCGGGTAAGGGGTGTTACATTTATTGGTATCAGAGCTTTGGTTTAGACGATTCTCGGAACGAGTATGATGTATAAAATGTTTAGAAATACATGCCATATAAATCTGTGATAGTGGGATGTGAATGATCCGATCTAACTATTAATTTTTGTTATAGATTGTAAAGATGTCTGATAGACCTGAGGGTGCTGATCATGAAGAGGAAGTTAATAGTAGAGTACAGACTTCTGAGCAGGGAACAAGTAATAATGTTCCGATTTCTTTGATGAGAGAAGAAGAACTTAAAATTTGATTTACGGGTAATGAATCGGTGGTTTAGTGAAACAATGCAAGGAAGAAGTCAGCACCACAACCTCCTCCTCCCTCTCTGCACTACCACCGATTCTAACCCCAGTTGCTCCTCCTTTAATAGATGAATCTAGCAAAAGAACACCGATTGAGAAACTCAGAAAGTTCGGAGCTGAAGAATTTAGAGGAAGATCGGACGATGATCCAGTTAAAGCAGAGTATTGGTTAAAAAGCTTGGAAAGAGTTTTGAAACAGATGATGTGTTCTCCGGAAGACTATTTGAGGTGTGCGATTTCATTACTGAAAGAAGAAGCGTATAATTGGTGGGAAACCATTGAGGCAGTGGTACCTGCAGAGAAACTTACCTGGGAATTCTTCCAAAATGAGTTTAGAAAAAAGTATGTGGGAAGGAGATATTTAGATAAAAAGAAGAGGGAATTCCTTGATCTTCTACAAGGAACAAAACAAAGGGCTGAATATGAAAGAGAATTTGTGTATCTCAAGAGGTATGCTCGGGATGTTGTACCGACAGAGGAAGAAATGTGCATTAGATTTGAAGAAGGGCTTAATGATGAAATCAGAATGATGATTGGAGGCACAGAGATTCGAGAATTTGTGGTTCTGTCTGATCGAGCTTAAAAGATGGAAGAAGTGTATAATGAAAGATACAAAGAGACGTAAAAGGCAAAGAAGTATATAAAAGAAGTTTTCTAGACCAACTTCGACTTTTCCGCTAAAAAGTTCAGAGATGATTCTAGTCGATCTGTTACAATTAAGAACGATCGTATAAAAGTAAAACAACTCAAAGAGATGTCTGAGCGATTAATAAACCAGCAGCTTAATCGGTAGTGTACAAAATATTCGAGACCTAGATGCAAGAATTGTGGTAGATTTCATATTGGGGAATGTTGGGGAAGAACCGGAGCTTGTTATAGATGTGGTGGAACTGATCATTTTATTCGGGATTGTCCTCAGTCATTAAAAGAAAGTAAAGAACAAGGCGAGAAGCAAACAAATACTCCTCAGAAAAGTAGACGTTCGGGTCAAAGTAGTCTCACTTGAGACCTCTCGTTCGGGAATGAGAATCAGAGTCTGATCGAAACAAGGGCACCTGCACGTACATATGCTATTCGGGCAAGAGAAGAAGCTTCTGCTCCAGATGTGATAGCTGGTATTTTCCATCTTTTTAATGATTCTGTGTATACTTTAATTGATCCTGGATCTACGCATTCATATATTTGCACTGCATTAGTGTCAGAAAAGAAAATGACTGTTGAGTCCATTGACTTTGATATGCAAGTCACTAGTCCGTTAGGGCAAAGTGTGTTAGTTAATTTAATATGTCGGAAGTGTCCACTGAAAATACAAGGCTGTGAATTCTCTGCTGATTTAATGTTGTTACCTTTCCGAGAATTTGATGTTATTCTTGGCATGGATTGGTTGATTAAACATGATGCCATAGTGAATTGTAGAGAAAAACGGGTTGATTTAAAATGTCAGACAGGGGAAATAGTTTCAGCTGAGTTTGGAGATAAAAAGAATGATGTCAGAACTATTTCAGCCATTGCAGCTCAGAAATTGATTCGGAAGGGTAATGAAGCATTTTTAGCTTATATTCTTGATACCCGGGGTTCTGAATTGAAGATGGAACAATTGCCAGTTGTTAATGAGTTCACTGATGTGTTTCCTGAGGAATTACCTGGTTTATCCCCAGATCGTGAGGTTGAATTCGTAATTGATGTAATTCCAGGTATAGCTCCGATATCAATAGCACCGTATAGAATGGCACCAACTGAGCTAAAAGAGCTGAAGACACAATTGCAAGAGTTATTGGATAAGGGGTTCATTAGACCGAGTACATCACCGTAGAAGTGACCTGTTTTATTTGTGAAAAGAAAGATGGCTCGCTATGATTGTGTATTGATTATAGACAATTGAACAAGGTAACCATTAAAATAAATATCCATTACCTCGTATCGATGATTTATTTGATCAACCGAAAGGTGCTGCAGTTGTTCTCAAAGATAGACCTTAGATCCGGTATTATCAATCAAGGTTAAAGAGTGTGATGTGCCAAAGACTGCTTTTTGAACTCGGTATGGTCACTACGAATTTCTGGTAATGCCTTTTGGTTTGACAAATGCCCCTGCTGCATTTATGGATTTAATGAATCGGATTTTTCAGCCTTATTTGGATAGATTTGTGGTGGTATTTATTGATGACATATTGGTCTATTCAAAGATAGAATCCGAGCATACACAACACTTGAGAATTGTATTACAGACTTTGAGAGAAAAGCAGTTGTATGCAAAATTTAGTAAATGTGAGTTTTGGCTTCACGGTTGGATTTACGGGTCACATTGTGTCACCAAGGAATTCGTGTGGATCCAAGTAAAGTTTCAAAGAAGGTGAATTGGAAAACACCAAGAATGTAAATCAAGTGCGAAGTTTTCTCGGGACTAGCGGGTATTATCGCCGTTTTGTAAAGAATTTTTCCATGATTGCTTCACCAATGACTCGCTTATTACAAAAGAATGTTGAGTTTGTGGTCTGATGAATGTCAATGAGCTTTGACCAATTAAAGAAAATGTTAATGAAGCTCCAGCTTTGACTCAACCGTAATCGTATACCGTATATTGTGTACAAGGATGCATCTTTGAATGGTTTGGGTTGTGTGTTAATGCAATGGGAAAGGTAGTGGCTTATGCTTCACGGCAATTAAAACCACATGAAAAGAATTACCCTACACATGATCTTGAATTAGCTGCAATTGTTTTTGCTTTAAAAATTTGGAGACACTATTTATATGGTGAGAAGTGTTATATCTATACGCATCACAAAAGTCCTGAAATACCTAATGACTCGTAAGGAACCGAACTTAAGACAGAGGCGGTGGTTAGAGTTCTTTGAAAGATTATGATTTGGTTATTGACTACCATCCGGAAAAGCTAATGTAGTTTCTTGATGCACTTAGTCGAAAGTCATCATTGTTTGCACTTCTGTTAATGAATGCTCATTTGGCTCTTAGTGAAGAAGGTGTTGTATTAGCGAAATTGAAAGTGAAACCCATGTTTCTTCAACAAATTCGAAACCGCAGAATGAAGACCAAATTGGTATTTAAACGACAAATGGTTCGAGATAATTTAGATTCGTAGTTCAAATTGATGATGAAGGTATGTTATGTTATCATAATAGAATTTGTGTTCCAAACAATTTCGATTTGAAGAATAACATTCTTTTCGAAGCACATAATAGTGTGTATTCTATTCATCCGGCAAAGATAAAATGTATGGTGATTTAAAAAGATATATTGGTGGCTTTGGTATGAAAAGAGAAATTTCGAATTTGTTGCAAAATGTTTGATTTGTCGCCAAGTTAAAGCGAGCATCAAGTGCCAACGGGTTTATTACAACCCATTATGATTCCCGAATGGAAGTGGAGCGTGTTACAATGGATTTTGTGTCGGGATTGCCTATGACTCCAAGAAAGAAAGATTCGATATGGGTGATTGTTGATAGATTGACAAAGTCAAGACACTTTATTCCAATGTAACAGATTTTCACTTGAGAAGTTAGCGAATTGTATGTGTCGAGATTGTGAGACTACATGGAGTTCCAAAGATTCATCATCTCGCATCGGATCCGAGGTTTACTTGAGATTTTGGAACAAACGCAAGAAGCTTTAGGTACCAAATTAAATTTTAGTATGCTGCTTCATCCTCAAACAGATGGACAGTCAGAGCGAGTGATTCAAATTCTAGAAGATATGTTAAGATGTTGTATACTTGAGTTTGGTGACAGTTGGGAAAGGTATTTACCTTTGGCTGAGTTTGCTTACAATAATAGTTATCAGTCTAGCATAAAAATGGCACCGTTTGAGGCTCTTTATGGTAGGAAATGCAAGACTCCATTGTGTTGGTCTGAATTAAGTGAATCAAAAATAGTTGGGGTTGATTTGATTCGGAAACCCAAGAGAAAGTCCCAAGTTATTCGAGATAGTCTAAAAGCTGCTTCAGATCGTCAGAAGTCATATGCAGATTTGAAACGAAGAGACATAGAATATGCAGTGGGTGATCGAGTATTTTTAAAAGTTTCACCGTGGAAAAAGGTATTACGGTTTGGCAGGAAAGGGAAATTGAGTCCGAGATTTATAGGGCCTTATGAAATTGTGGAAAAGGTTGGTCCTGTAGCTTATCGGTTGGCTCTACCTCCGGAACTTGAGAAGATCCACAATGTGTTTCATGTGTCTATGTTAAGACGGTATAGGTCGATCCTTCACGTAATTTCTCATCTTGAAATTGAGCTTCAACCAGATATGACTTATTCAGAAGAACCAATGAAGATTTTGTCTCGTGAAGTTAAAGAATTGCGGAATAAAAAGATGCCATTGGTTAAAGTATTATGGCATCGACATGGTATGGAGGAAGCAACTTGGGAAACAGAGGAGTCAATGAGATCACAGTATCCAAATCTATTTTCAGGTAACAAATTTCGAGGACGAAATTTTTAAGGGAGGGAGAGTTGTAACGGCCTAATTTTCAGTGGTGTCGGAAATGGTGATATAAGATCACTAAATCCGACAGGTAAGATTGAATAAGATAGTAATTTAATATTTATGAGTCAAGTGAGAATTCAGAAGAATTTGTGGATTGGTGAATTTGATGAATTAAAAGAATTTATTAGGTCAAATAGGTCAAAAACGAGGTATCGAGACCTCGAATTTGAAAATCGAGCCATAAATATTTTTAGAAATATTTATGGAGTGTTATTAAGTTATTATTAAAGTTTGGTTGAGAAATTTAAATGTTTGGGTAGTCAATTAAATAAAAGGATTAAATTGTAACAAGTGCAAAATTGCTAGAAGAATTAAATAGCTCAAGTGTTAAAAGAAAGAGGATTTATAGGGCAATTAACCTAAAGGTGAAAAGGCTGGACGTCAAGGGAAGAAAATCATCACAAAGATAAGGGAAATAAGGGCAAAATTGGAAATTTAATAATTTTAACATGTATAATAAAGATAAAATAGAAAACCTAGAGATATCTTCACATTATCTCAGCCAAAACACCATAGGAGTTCTGGAGAAAGCTGGTTATTCATATCTTTACATCATGTGAGTTTGATTTTGCTTTTTCTTGATAATTTTTATGTTTTTATGACTTTTACAACTAGATCCACTTATAGAATTCATTAGTTTTTGATTTGGTGGGTAAAATTAAAAGTTACCCTTGCTGAGAAATGGAAGTTTATGGTGAAATATTATGAAAATTAAATTATAATTTTATATTAAGGTGGTTTTATTAAGTGATTTTGATAGGAAATGATATTTAGGACCTAATTGTGAAAAAGTTGTGAATTAGAGGTTTCTGTTGAAATTCAGAATATAAAAGGTTGTGAAATAGTTTGTAATGAT
Organism: Gossypium rotundifolium; assembly: GCA_025506655.1. Classification (NCBI taxonomy): domain Eukaryota; kingdom Viridiplantae; phylum Streptophyta; class Magnoliopsida; order Malvales; family Malvaceae; genus Gossypium; species Gossypium rotundifolium. Next base: position 7,602,816 of record CP106725.1, on the reverse strand, counting down.
AGAATAAAGTGTTAATTGAGAAAAATTAGTTCAATTGATGGCTGAATTGAGCAGGGACTAAATTGTAAAAACTGTAAATTTGGGGTAAAAGTGCAATTTCGAAATTTGAAGAGCATAATTTGTGAAGTGAAATGGAAATGAAATATATGCTAATGAGTGAAAATATTTTACATTATAGATCAAGAAACCAAAGAAGAAAGAGGAAAAGAAAAGTTGCGAGTAGTCCTAAATTTTAAAATCTTCTACAAATCACCGGGTAAGTTCATATGGTTGAATTTATATGATTATTTGTGAAAGATTGAATGATATAATGTGCTGTAAATGTGAATTTGCTGTGGGATTGTGGAAAATATGATAAAATGAAAGAATAAATGGCAGAATTCAAATTAGGAAAAACGCAGAATTGAATGCGTTAGTATGACATGTGATGAATTGATTGGATAAGACCATGTTTAATCCATGGCAAATATGAAATGTAGGTATGGTATCATCCATACTGAGATATGAAATGTAGGTATGGTATCATCCATACTGAGTTGTGAAATGTAGGTATGGTATCATCCATACTGAGTTGTGAAATGTAGGTATGGTATTAACCATACTGAGTTGTGAAACGTGGCACTGAGTAACGACGTACTCAAATTCATAAGACGTTTCCTAATTTGATAATAAGTAATAAAAAAAAAGGTGTGAATCAAATGAAAGAGATTGAATGATCGTTAATGTTGAGCTCAACTATGTGAAGTACTCTAACAATGGTTGTGAATGACAGGGAACTTTAGTAAATACTTTGTTATTGTGTGGAAATATTATGTGTGGTAAGCTACTTTTAAACCTATGGACTTATTAAGCTTCATCAAGCTTACTTGTGTGTGTTTGATATTTTTATGTAGATTGAATTAAAGAGAAGTGGTAGATCGGATCATCACAGCAAAGTTCACTATCCAGATCAATTCCGGTAGCTTTTGTTTTATGTTTAAAGATTTATATAGCATGTATAGAGTTTAAATGGGATGGAGTAAAGATGTTATAAACTAGGTAGTAATATTTTGTAATGAAACAGTTTTTGAATTACAGCAGTAACGTGATTTTGAAAAATCACCAAAATTAGAAGAAATGGAATTAGAAAGTGAATGAGATATGAAATGAAAGCTCTTTGAGTCTATTTTCATATAAAAGAAATAGAGTAAGCAGAAGAAATGGAAATTAAGAGATATTTAAATTTTAGTGAAACTGGTTCTGAATGAATTCATGGTCCCCTGTTCTACCTTTGAAAAATCATTAAAAATTGTACAAAAATAATTATGGGATATGGTTTATATGAATGGAATCCTGAATGAGTCTATTTTCAAATGAAATAAATAAAAGGTCATATGAATTCTGTACAAAGAGTAATTTGATTCGTAGTGAAGATATAGTTATTATTAAAGTTTGGTTGAGAAATTTAAATGTTTGGGTAGTCAATTAAATAAAAGTTAAATTAAAAGTGCAAAATTGCTAGAAGAATTAAATAGCTCAAGTGTAAAAGAAAGAGGATTTATAGGGCAATTAACCTAAAGGTGAAAAGGCTGGACGTCAAGGGAAAAATCATCACAAAGATAAGAAATAAGGGCAAAATTGGAAATTTAATAATTTTAACATGTATAATAAGATAAAATAGAAAACCTAGAGATATCTTCACATTATCTCAGCCAAACACCATAGGAGTTCTGGAGAAAGCTGGTTATTCATATCTTTACATCATGTGAGTTTGATTTTGCTTTTCTTGATAATTTTGTTTTGACTTTACAACTAGATCCACTATAGAATTCATTAGTTTTGATTTGTGGGTAAAATTAAAAGTTACTTGCTGAAAATGGAAGTTTATGGTGAAATATTATGAAAATTAAATTATAATTTTATATTAAGGTGGTTTATTAAGTGATTTTGATAGGAAATGATATTTAGGACCTAATTGTGAAAGTTGTGAATTAGAGGTTTCTGTTGAAATTCAGAATATAAAGGTTGTGAAATAGTTTGTAATGATAGAATAAAGTGTTAATTGAGAAAATTAGTTCAATTGATGGCTGAATTGAGGACTAAATTAAACTAAATTTGGGGTAAGTGCAATTTAAATTTGAAGAGCATAATTTGTGAAGTGAAATGGAAATGAAATATATGCTAATGAGTGAAAATATTTTACATTATAGATCAAGAAACCAAAGAAGAAGAAAGAAAGTGCGAGAGTCCTAAATTTTAAAATCTTAAATCGAGTAAGTTCATATGGTTGAATTTATATGATTATTTGTGAAAGATTGAATGATATAATGCTGTAAATGTGAATTTGCTGTGGGATGTGGAAAATATGATAAAATGAAAGAATAAATGGCGAATTCAAATTAGGAAAGAATGAATTGTGACATGTGATGAATTGTGGATAAGACCATTTTAATCCATGGCAAATATGAAATGTAGGTATGGTATCATCCATTGAGATATGAAATGTAGGTATGGTATCATCCATCTGAGTTGTGAAATGTAGGTATGGTATCATCCATGAGTTGTGAAATAGGTATGGTATACTGAGTTGTGAAGAGATAGGCTCAAATTAAGCGTCTAATTTGATAAAGTAATAAAAAAAAGGTGAATCAAATGAAAGAGATTGAATGATGTAATGTTGAGCTCAACTATGACTCAACAATGGTTGTGAATGAGAACTTTAGTAAATACTTTTATGTGGAAATATATGTGGTAGCTACTTTTAAACCTGGACTTATTAAGCTTCATCACTTACTTGTGTGTTTGATATTTTATGTAGATTGAATTAAAAGATGGTAGATCGGATCATCACAAAGTTCACTATCGATCAATTGTAGCTTTTGTTTTATGTTTAAAGATTTATATGCATGTATAGAGTTTAAATGGGATGGAGTAAAGATGTTATAAACTAGGTAGTAATATTTTGTAATGAAACAGTTTTGAATTAAGCAGTAACGTGATTTTGAAAAATCACCAAAATTAGAAGAAATGGAATTAGAAAGTGAATGAGATATGAAATGAAAGCTCTTTGAGTCTATTTTCATATAAAAGAAATAGAAGCAGAAGAAATGGAAATTAAGAGATATTTAAATTTTAGTGAAACTGGTTCTGAATGAATTCATGGTCCTGTTCTACCTTTGAAAATCATTAAAATTGTACAAAAATAATTATGGGATATGGTTTATATGAATGGAATCCTGAATGAGTCTATTTTCAAATGAAATAAATAAAGATATGAATTCTACAAAGAGTAATTTGATCGTAGTGAAGAGAGGTCAGAACAGTTGAACAGTGAAACAGGAACTTTAATGAATAAACTGTACTAATTGGCCACATAAAAATTTTGGAAATTATAGTGAAAATATATGAGTCTAGTTTCAGGAAATTAACGGATCTTAATTTGGAGTTCCGTAGCTCAGATATAAATATTTTAGTGACTATGACGCAGATGGACAGTTTTAAATTTTATGCCAAATTAGTAGTTAAGTTTAGTAATGCCTGTCACACGGTCCGGTAAGGTTTACATTTATTGGTATCAGAGCTTTGGTTTAGCGATTCTCGACAGTATGATGTATAAAATGTTTAGAAATACATGCCATATAAATTGATAGTGGGATGAATGATCCGATCTAACTATTAATTTTTATAGATTGTAAAGATGTCGATGACGAGGTCGATCATGAAGAGGAAGTATAAGCGATGGGGAACAAGTAATAATGTTCGATTTCTTTGATGAGAAGAAGAACTTAAATTTGATTTAGGTAATGAATCGTGGTTTAGTGAAACAATGCAAGGAAAAGTCCACCACACCTCCTCCTCCTGCCTACCCTGTCTCTTTAATAGATGAATCTAGCAAAAGAACACATTGAGAAACTAAAGTGATGAAGAATTTAGAGAAGATGACGATGATCATTAAGCGTATTGGTTAAAAAGCTTGGAAAGAGTTTTGAAAGATGATGTGTTCTCGAAGACTATTTGAGGTGTGCGATTTCATTTGAAAGAAAGCGATAATTGGTGGAAACCATTGAGGGTACGAGAACTTACGAATTCTTCCAAATGAGTTTAGAAAAAGTATGGGAAGGAGATATTTAGATAAAAGAGATTCCTTGATCTAAAGAACAAACAGGTGAATATGAAAGAGATTTGTGTATCTCAGGTATGCTGGATGTACGAGAGAAATGCATTAGATTTGAAGAAGGCTTAATGATGAAATCGAATGATGATTGAGCGAGATGAATTTGTGGTTCTCGTCGAGCTTAAAAGATGGAAGAAGTGTATAGAAGATACAAAGAGGAAAGGAAAAGTATATAAAAGATTTCTAGACCAACTGACTTTTCCTAAAAAGTTAGAGATGATTCTATCGATCTTACATAACGATCGTATAAAAGTAAAACAACTCAAAGAGATGTGGATTAATAAACCGGTATCGGTAGTGTACAAATATTGAGACCTAGATGAGAATTGTGGTAGATTTCATATGGGAATGTTGGGAAGAACGAGCTTGTTATAGATGTGGGGTCATTTTATTCGATTGTCCTCGCATTAAAAAAAAGAACAGGAAGCAAACAAATACTCTCGAAAGTAGCGTGTCAAGTAGTTCTAGACCTCTCGTGAATGAGAATCAGGATAACAGGCACTGAATATGCTATTCGAGAGAAAAGCTCCCCGATGTGATATGGTATTTTCCATCTTTTAATGATTCTGTATACTTTAATTGATCCGATCTACATTCATATATTTACCTGCATTAGTGTCGAAAAGAAAATGATGAGTCCATTGACTTTGATATGCAAGTCACTAGTCCGTTAGGGCAAAGTGTGTTAGTTAATTTAATATGTCGAGTGTCCTTAAAATACATTGAATTCTCGATTTAATGTTTCCTTCCAGAATTTGATGTTATTCTTGGCATGGATTGGTTGATTAAACATGATGCTGAATTGTAGAAAACGGTTGATTTAAAATGTGGGAAATAGTTTAGTTTGGAGATAAAGAATGATGTCGAACTATTCCATTCATAATTGATTGAAGGGTAATGAATTTTAGCTTATATTCTGATACGGTTCAATTGAAGATGGAACAATTGCTTGTTAATGAGTTCACGATGTGTTTCGAGGAATTACGTTTATCCCGATCGGAGTTGAATTAATTGATGTAATTCGTATAGTGATATCAATAGCACTATAGAATGGCACCAAGAGCTAAAGGAAGACACAATTGCAAGAGTTATTGGATAAGGGTTCATTAGACAGTACATCACGGGCTTTTATTTGAAAGAAAGATGGCTGTTTGTGTATTGATTATGACAAACAAGGTAACCATTAAAATAAATATCCATTACCATCGATGATTTATTTGATCAACGAAGTCTCTGTTCTCAAATAGACCTTAGATCGGTATTATCAACAGGTTAAAGAGTGATGTGCAAGCCTTTAACTCGGTATGGTCACTCAATTTCGTAATGCCTTTTGGTTTGACAAATGCCTGCATTTATGGATTTAATGAATCGATTTCACTATTTGGATAGATTTGTGGTGGTATTTATTGATGACATATTGGTCTATTCAAAGATCAATCACAACTGAGATGTATTGACTTTGAGAGAAGCGTTAAAATTTAGTAAATGTGAGTTTGCTTCACGAGTTGATTGTCACATTGTGTCAAGGAATTGTGATCCAAGTAAAGTTTCAGGGTGAATTGAAAACAAGAATGTAAAGCGTTTCGGACTAGGTATCGTTTGTAAAGAATTTTCCATGATTGCTTCACCAATGACTCGTTATTACAAAAGAATGTTGAGTTTGTGTCGATGAATGTCAAGCTTTGACCAATTAAGAAAATGTTAGAAGCTCGTTGACTCAACGATCTATCGATATTGTGTCAGATGCATCTTTGAATGGTTGGGTTGTGTGTTAATCGGAAGGTAGTGGCTTATGCTTCGAATTAAAACCACATGAAAAGAATTACCACATGATCTTGAATTATCAATTTTTTCTTTAAAATTTGGAACACTATTTATATGGTGAAGTGTTATATCTATCGATCACAAATCAAATACCTAATATCGAGACGAACTTAAGAGGGTGGTTAGAGTTTTGAAAGATTATGATTTGTTATTGACTACCATCCGAAAAGCTAATGATTTGATGCATTAGTCGAAAGTCATCATTGTTTGCACTGTAATGAATGCTCATTTGGCTCTTAGTGAAGAAGGTGTTGTATTAGGAATTGAAAGTGAAACCCATGTTTCTTCAACAAATTCGACCGAATGAAGACAAATTGGTATTTAAGACAAATGGTTGAGATAATTTAGATGAGTTAATTGATGAAGGTATGTTGCTATCATAATAGAATTTGTGTTCCAAACAATCGATTTGAAGAATAACATTCTTCAAGCACATAATAGTGTATTCTATTCATCGCATAAATGTGATTTAAAAAGATATATTGGTGGCTGGTATGAAAGAAATTTAATTTGTTGCAAAATGTTTGATTTGTCGCAGTTAAGGAGCATCAGTGCCAGGTTTATTACAACCCATTATGATTCGATGGAAGTGGGCGTGTTACAATGGATTTTGTTCGATTGCCTATGACTCAGAAAGAAAGATTCATGGGTGATTGTTGATATTGACAAAGTCACACTTATTCCATACATTTTCACTTGAGAAGTTAGCGATGTATGGATTGTGAGACTACATGGAGTTCTCATCATCTGGGATCCGAGTTTACTAGATTTTGGAACAACAGAAGCTTTAGGTACCAAATTAAATTTTATCTTTCATCCTCAAGATGGACAACGGGAGTGATTCAAATTCTAGAAGATATGTTAAGATGTTGTATACTTGAGTTTGGTGACTTGAAGGTATTTACTTGGATTTAAATATAGTACGCAATAAAATGGCCGTTAGGTCTTTATGGAGGAAATGCAAGACCATTGTTTGGTCATATAATCAAAAATAGTTGGGTTGATTTGATTCGACAGAGAAAGTCGTTATTGAGTAGTCAAAGCTGATGAAGTCATATGATTTGAAACGAAGAGACATGATTAAGTGATCGATATTTAAAAGTTTACGTGAAAAGGTTACGTTAGGTGAAGGAAATTGAGTCAATTTATGGCTTATGAAATTGTGGAAAAGTTGGTCGTAGCTTATCGTTGGCTCTACCTCAACTTAAAGTCCACATGTGTTTATTTTATGTTAAGCGGTATAGGTCGATCCTTCACGTAATTTCTATCGAAATTGAGCTTAACAGATATGATTATTGTAAAACATGAAGATTTTGTTGTAATTAAAAATTTGAATAAAAAGATGCATTGGTTAAATATATGGATGAATGGTATGGAGGAACATTGGGAAAGAGTCAATGAATAAATAAATCTATTTTGTAACAATTTAGGAAAATTTTTAGGGAGGATAAGCTAATTTTCGGTGTGGAAATGGTGATATAAGATCACTAAATCCGAGGTAAGATTGAATAAGATAGTAATTTAATATTTATGAGTCAAGTGAAATTGAAGAATTTGTGGATTGGTGAATTTGATGAATTAAAAAATTTATTAGGTCAAATAGGTCAAAACGAGGTATCGAGACCTCGAATTTGAATCGAGCCATAAATATTTTTAGAAATATTTATGGAGTGTTATAAGTTATTATTAAAGTTTGGTTGAGAAATTTAAATGTTTGGGTAGTCAATTAAATAAAAGGATTAAATTGTAACAAGTGCAAAATTGCTAGAAGAATTAAATAGCTCAAGTGTTAAAAGAAAGAGGATTTATAGGGCAATTAACCTAAAGGTGAAAAGGCTGGACGTCAAGGGAAGAAAATCATCACAAAGATAAGAAATAAGGGCAAAATTGGAAATTTAATAATTTTAACATGTATAATAAAGATAAAATAGAAAAACCTAGAGATATCTTCACATTATCTCAGCCAAAACACCATAGGAGTTCTGGAAAGCTGGTTATTCATATCTTTACATCATGTGAGTTTGATTTTGCTTTTTCTTGATAATTTTATGTTTTATGACTTTTACAACTAGATCCACTTATAGAATTCATTAGTTTTTGATTTGGTGGGTAAAATTAAAAGTTACCCTTGCTGAGAAATGGAAGTTTATGGTGAAATATTATGAAAATTAAATTATAATTTTATATTAAGGTGGTTTTATTAAGTGATTTTGATAGGAAATGATATTTAGGACCTAATTGTGAAAAAGTTGTGAATTAGAGGTTTCTGTTGAAATTCAGAATATAAAAGGTTGTGAAATAGTTTGTAATGATAGAATAAAGTGTTAATTGAGAAAAATTAGTTCAATTGATGGCTGAATTGAGAGACTAAATTGTAAACTAAATTTGGGGTAAAAGTGCAATTTCGAAATTTGAAGAGCATAATTTGTGAAGTGAAATGGAAATGAAATATATGCTAATGAGTGAAAATATTTTACATTATAGATCAAGAAACCAAAGAAGAAAGAGGAAAAGAAAGTTGCAGTAGTCCTAAATTTTAAAATCTTACAAATCAGTAAGTTCATATGGTTGAATTTATATGATTATTTGTGAAAGATTGAATGATATAATGTGCTGTAAATGTGAATTTGCTGTGGGATTGTGGAAAATATGATAAAATGAAAGAATAAATGGCGAATTCAAATTAGGAAAGAGATTGAGTCGTTGTGTGACATGTGATGAATTATGGATAAGACCATGTTTAATCCATGGCAAATATGAAATGTAGGTATGGTATCATCCATCGAGATATGAAATGTAGGTATGGTATCATCCATCTGAGTTGTGAAATGTGATGGTATCATCCATCTGAGTTGTGAAATGTAGGTATGGTATTAACCATCTGAGTTGTGAAACGGAAGATGCACTCAAATTATAAGCGTTTCCTAATTTGATAATAAGTAATAAAAAAGGTGTGAATCAAATGAAAGAGATTGAATGATCGTTAATGTTGAGCTCAACTATGATACTCTAACAATGGTTGTGAATGAGGAACTTTAGTAAATACTTTGTTATTGTGTGGAAATATTATGTGGGTAAGCTACTTTTAAACCTATGGACTTATTAGCTTCATCAAGCTTACTTGTGTGTTTTGATATTTTGTAGATTGAATTAAAGAAAGTGGTAGATCGGATCATCACAAAAGTTCACTATCCGATCAATTGTAGCTTTTGTTTTATGTTTAAAGATTTATATGCATGTATAGAGTTTAAATGGGATGGAGTAAAGATGTTATAAACTAGGTAGTAATATTTTGTAATGAAACAGTTTTTGAATTACAGCAGTAACGTGATTTTGAAAAATCACCAAAATTAGAAGAAATGGAATTAGAAAGTGAATGAGATATGAAATGAAAGCTCTTTGAGTCTATTTTCATATAAAATAGAGTAAGCAGAAGAAATGGAAATTAAGAGATATTTAAATTTTAGTGAAACTGGTTCTGAATGAATTCATGGTCCCCTGTTCTACCTTTGAAAAATCATTAAAAATTGTACAAAAATAATTATGGGATATGGTTTATATGAATGGAATCCTGAATGAGTCTATTTTCAAATGAAATAAATAAAAGGTATAAATTTAAGATAAAGGAATTAAAAATGCAAAAAATTTGAAATAAATTGAAAATAGTATTGTCCAATTTGTTTAATTTCAATTATTACTAAAGGGAGGTTTTGTTGTTGTGAAAATTAACAAGGACATATTTTTTAACGGTAGATATGAGAAAATCTTTTAAATAAAATTTTGGAAGGTTAAAAGAAGCACCCCCCTCCTACCTCCTTAAAAAACTAATAATGAATTGAGCTAATGTAAAATGAATTTAAATCGATTGTTTTAAAAATGGGAACTAGGCAATCGATTCAAATTAAAAGGAGTTAAAAGATCTTAGAAAAAGAAAATTAGGGTAGAAATTTAAGGTAAAATGAGATATTGTGTAAAGAAAGAAAAGAAAGAAAAAAATTTTCATTTTCAAAATGTTATAGAAAAAAAAAGAGTAAACGTATGAAATCAATGTTTGGGATGGGAGAGTTGGGCTTTTGTCGATAAAAAAAAAGAAAAAACGAAAGTGAATTCTGAATAAAGGCTTGAGAATTCGGTTTCTTTATTTATCCGTTTCTTTAAAAAATGGCTTTACTGGAATTATTAGACTAAAAGTATTTTATTCTCATTTTTGGTGTTAACATAAGGTTTAAAGGAATTTTGAAAAATTCTATAATTGAGGAATTTTTTTCGGGTATAGAATCTTATCTTCGATCGTTCCGGTATATATGCAAAAGCAAAAAATATTGAGGGTTCAACTGTTTTTAAAAAAGTTTTCATAAGACTAAAAACTCTTTTATAAGCTTAACTCGGTAAGTAACAAGCCTTTAGGATTGACTTTGTTAACCTTGTTAAGTTTTCTTTGTTGGTTTTGTAAGACAATAATTTTAGTAAATTAATTTGTGTGTTGGTGAAGATGCAAATTATGATGAAAAAACACATTTGGGTTCTTTAAATTTTCTTCATTTAAAATTTGCACATTCATAAAAATAACGTTACAGTCTGTTAGTTGGTTAGAAGGTTGATAAACAAAATCCATATAATTTTTTTAAATTGTTGATGAAACAACAGAGCATAGAGGGTTTTAATTTGTTCCGAAAATTTAATTTTGTAATTGTAAGTTATAAAACCTTTAAATACAACAATGTTAAAAGTATTTGTTAGTTAATTTCAAATTTAAATTTAATTCAGAAAGTTAAAATGGCTGAAAAATTATTTAAATTTTGCATAAGACAGTTTACCTTCAGAGGTAGTTTTTGTCCAAAAATGGTTTAATTTCGATTTTTGTGATGTGTCTGCGGCGGTTTTTTGAAAAATTGCAATAATTTTTTCAAGAGTAATATATTTTGGTGGAAGTTCTTTTTTAATGAAAAGCTGTTGGAAACTTGATAAAAAATGTTTTAAAACGTTAAAGCTGGATTAAAACGGTTTAAATTCGAAAAGTGTTGGAAGAATAATTGGCTAATGAAAGTGCTTGTGCCGATACATTTAGAGGCTCATTCAATATACATATAACAATTTATAAATGAAAAACTGTAATGGTGGAATGGAGAACAATTTGAAATTGAAATTTTAGGGATCATTTTTGTGAAGAAACGATAAATTATTAATGAATTGTGATTATAAAAATTTGAAGAAAGCATTAAAACAATTTTAATTGTTATTTAATTGTAATTAATTGGATAAAAAGTAATAAAAATAATAAATAAAAAAGTTGGATACAAGAAAGGAGGAAAAAAAGGAAAGGAAATGAATTAATTTAAAAAAAAAAACTTCAAACGTGAAGTTTTTTTTTTTTTATTTTTTTTTTACTATTTTTTTTGGGAAATAAATCCTAAGATTGAATAAATAATATTTTAGGTTTTATTTGAATTGCATAAAATATGTTTAATAAAAGTAATTAAAATATAAAATTATGATAGAATAAAAATTGGGAAAATTAATTAATTAAAGAAAAAAAATTTTAAACAAAAAGAAAAAAATCCAATTTAAATAAAGGATGTATTTTTAATAAAAATTGGTGAAAAAAAAAAAGGATAATGAAAATATGAATATGGACTTACGAAAAGGCTAAGGCCTTAAGGCTATTAAGGTACTTTAATAAAATATCATTAAAAAAAAAGAAAAATATATAGATAAGTAGATTAATTTTGAATGATTTAACGTTATATTTTTTTTTATAAAGGAAATCGATCGTTTTTTTTAATTGTTAAGGGAATAAGATTTAAATTTTATATTTAAACAAATAAAGATAAAAAAATTTTTAAAAAAAAGAATATTAATTTAAGTAATGCCCTCTTAAATAAATAAAAAAGTAGGAAGTTAAGATGAACAGGATTTAATGAATAAATAAAGGCATAAAATTTTGAAAAATTTGTGAAAGAAAGAGTCAGTCAGGAAATAACGACTTAATTGATTCTGCCAATAAAATTTTGATAAGATGAAGTTTAATTTAGCATTAGAATTAAGGTTTATTATGCTCGTCTCAAGGCTTAAAGTTTTAATATGATAAGTTTGTTAATTTGAAATTAGATTAAATTTGTTTAATAATGCCATATAAATGTGAGTGGGTAATGACGGATCATTTAATTTTTGAATAGATTTAAAGATGTCAAATGTGGCATCATAGAGAAGTATAGTGGATTAGATCGAAATGTTAAGTTTTTTGATTTTATGTAAAAGAATTAAAATATTAGGGTAATGATGTGGTTTATGAAAATCAAGTAATAATTCCTAAACCCCCTCAGTCACGGCGTAACATTGTGTCTTTAATGAAATTAGAAAGAACATTGAAACCATCTTGTAAGAATTAGATTAAATCTGGATCTCCGTTAAAGGTTATGTAAAAACTGAAGAATTTGAAATGTGTATCTAAGAAATTTGGTTGATTTATACGAAGAGAACAAATTGGTGAAACCATTGAGCAAAGAGTCTCGAGAATTTGAGTTCGATGTTTAAAAAAAGTGAAGGAATTTAATAAGAGGGATCCTGACTTACGAAGTCAAAAGTTGAAAGAAAGAGAATGTATTAAGGGAAGTTGGATGTTAACAGAGAAAACAGGATTGTTGAAGAGGTTAAAAATTGAGATTTGAGGAAGATTGGGAATTTGGGTTCTCGACAGTTAAAAGATGAAAAGTGTAAAGAAGATCAAGAGAGTAAGGAAGAATTTAAAGAAGTTTTTAACAATTTGAAGAAGTTTAAAAAGAAAATGATCTGAAGCAAGAATTCAAGATAGTATTAACAACTCAAAGAGATGTTGAGTAAAAAGACAAGAACGTAGTGTACAAAATATTAAAAGAACTATCAAGATTGATTTCGTTGGAATGTTGGGATGAATCAGCTTATAATTGGAACCATCGATTAAGAATTGTCACATAAAGAAAGTTAAAAAAGCAGAAGACAAAATTCGAAAAGGATCATGAAGATTGTGTAGACTTCAGAGAATGAGGAAAACAGCTCTAAAAAGGACGCCGTATGTATTCGATGTAGAACCTTCGTAGAATAAGAGTTCCAACTTTATATTGCGTAATTTAATTATCGCGACACGTTCTGATTTGACGTTATTCATCAAAATGATCGGTCCATATTTGTATCAGACAAGTCATACTAGGTTGCAATTTTCAGTTAATGATTGAATCCATTAATTACGAATCACGATTTATTTGTACCTTCGAGATTAATTTATTGTGGTTGTTGATTAAAATGATCAAGTAATTTGGATAAGGTTTTAAATTTGGAATTTTCATGATTTGATAAAAAAATGTCAATGATTTTACAGTTTAAATTGTTCTGGGAAGGATTTGTTTAATTTGATACGGTAATTGAAGAGAAGTTGCTTTAATTAATGGTACGATGTTTGAGATTACGTTTGTGGTTCGATTGAAATTGAATTGAATTCGTAAGTCAATATAGCACTTGAATGGCTTTCAGAAAGGTAAAACAATTGAATTATTCGGATAAGGTTCATAAACCGTATATCCTGCCTGGTTTAATTGAAAGAATTGCAGTATATTGTGGTTATTAGAATACAACGTAAATTCAATAATTTGAAGATGATATTGTTGTCATTGATGATCTATGTTAAAAGTAACTTAAAAAAATATCAATCAAGTTATGATTATGACCAACCAGTAACTATAAAACCATGACCTGATCGTTTTGTAGAAAAGTGCCTTTGATTAAGAATGATTTGTAGTATTGATATTTGGTAGATTTTGTTGACAATGCTAATCTATGTATCACAACATTTCTGCTATTGGATTACATTTGTGGAAAATTTGATGAAATTTATAAATGTGATTTTGGCTCATTTGGGTTATTGACATTTGTATAAGATTGTATCAATTATTAAAAGTTGATTGAATACTAGATGTAACCAAGTGGAATTATAGTGGTATACGCTTGTTAAGATTTTTCAGATTTACCAAGATCGTTTTCAAAAGATTAGTTTGTGGTTGAATTGAATTCCAGATTGTCAATTAAGAATTTTATGTAACAGCTTTGATAGTATCGTGATGTCCAAGTTTATTAAAAATGTTGAAGTTTGGTTTGTAATGCAATAAAGGTTGCTATTTACAATAAATTAATGATAGATTCTACAACGATGAATTAGTAATTGTTTGTTAAAATTTGGTAAATAATGTGAGAAGTTATTCTATTGTCCAAAATTCTAAAATGAAGATTTAACATGTTAAGAATGTAATGTTTGTAAAAATTAAATATTTATACCGACGAAAGTTAATAGTGTGCAATTTGAAAATATATTGTTTGACTTTACTAATGAAAGTTGTTCTAGATTAAGTGTTGTTTATATTAATGAAACATTTTTTACAAATTTAAAAGTGATTATGAATTGGTTTTAAAACAAATGTTTCTATAATTTAGATCGAGTTAGATTAAATGATAAGGATGTTCTAAAATTTGATTCAGTACAATTGATTAAGAATTTTCAAATAATTTGTATTCAATTCATTGAAGATAAATGTTGTGATTAAAAGTTATTCTATTCGGATAAAGGAATTTTAATTTGTTGAAAATGTTTATTTGTGCAGTTAAAGAAATTTCAATTTTTACAACAATTATATTCGATGGAAGGGAACAATGTATTTGTTAAAATTCTATGACTCAAAAAAGATGAATGGGTGCTTAATGATTAACTTAAGACTTTTCCAATGAAGAGTTTATTGTAGATTGTGATGCAAGATGAGATAAGTGGAGTTCAGTCTATAATCGATCGATGTTTCTAATTTTGGATAAATGAGAAGTTTAGTCAAGTAAATTTTAGTTACTTAGTCTCAAACAATGCACTGAGGATCAAATTTATTTATATTGATGTCATAGATTTGGACATTGGGAAATTAAAAATTAAATTATAATTTTATATTAAGGTGGTTTTATTAAGTGATTTTGATAGGAAATGATATTTAGGACCTAATTGTGAAAAAGTTGTGAATTAGAGGTTTCTGTTGAAATTCAGAATATAAAAGGTTGTGAAATAGTTTGTAATGATAGAATAAAGTGTTAATTGAGAAAATTAGTTCAATTGATGGCTGAATTGAGCAGGACTAAATTGTAAAAACTGTAAATTTGGGGTAAAAGTGCAATTTCGAAATTTGAAGAGCATAATTTGTGAAGTGAAATGGAAATGAAATATATGCTAATGAGTGAAAATATTTTACATTATAGATCAAGAAACCAAAGAAGAAAGAGGAAAAGAAAAAGTTGCAGAGTAGTCCCTAAATTTTAAAATCTTCTACAAATCAGCCGGGTAAGTTCATATGGTTGAATTTATATGATTATTTGTGAAAGATTGAATGATATAATGTGCTGTAAATGTGAATTTGCTGTGGGATTGTGGAAAATATGATAAAATGAAAGAATAAATGGCGGTAATTCAAATTAGGAAAAACGCAGAATTGAGTACGTTCGTGTCGTGACATGTGATGAATTGACGGATAAGACCATGTTTAATCCATGGCAAATATGAAATGTAGGTATGGTATCATCCATACTGAGATATGAAATGTAGGTATGGTATCATCCATACTGAGTTGTGAAATGTCGGTATGGTATCATCCATACTGAGTTGTGAAATGTAGGTATGGTATTAACCATACCGAGTTGTGAAACGTGGCAATTGAAAATTGACGTACTCAAATTCGTAAGACGCTTCCTAATTTGATAATAAGTAATAAAAAAAGGTGTGAATCAAATGAAAGAGATTGAATGATCGTTAATGTTGAGCTCAACTATGTGAAGTACTCTAACAATGGTTGTGAATGACAGGAACTTTAGTAAATACTTTGTTATTGTGTGGAAATATTATGTGTGGTAAGCTACTTTTAAACCTATGGACTTATTAAGCTTCATCAAGCTTACTTGTGTGTGTTTGATATTTTATGTAGATTGAATTAAAGAGAAGTGGTAGATCGGATCATCACAAAGAAAGTTCACTATCCGATCAATTCCGTAGCTTTTGTTTTATGTTTAAAGATTTATATGGCATGTATAGAGTTTAAATGGGATGGAGTAAAGATGTTATAAACTAGGTAGTAATATTTTGTAATGAAACAGTTTTTGAATTACAGCAGTAACGTGATTTTGAAAAATCACCAAAATTAGAAGAAATGGAATTAGAAAGTGAATGAGATATGAAATGAAATCTCTTTGAGTCTATTTTCATATAAAAGAAATAGAGTAAGCAGAAGAAATGGAAATTAAGAGATATTTAAATTTTAGTGAAACTGGTTCTGAATGAATTCATGGTCCCCTGTTCTACCTTTGAAAAATCATTAAAATTGTACAAAAATAATTATGGGATATGGTTTATATGAATGGAATCCTGAATGAGTCTATTTTCAAATGAAATAAATAAAAAGGTCATATGAATTCTGTACAAAGAGTAATTTGATTCGTAGTGAAGAGAGGTCAGAACAGTTGAACAGTGAAACAGGGGAAACTTTAATGAATAAACTGTACTAATTGGCCACATAAAAAAATTTTGGAAAAATTATAGTGAAAAGATATATGAGTCTAGTTTCAGGAAAAATTAACGGATCTTAATTTGGAGTTCCGTAGCTCCAGATATAAATATTTTAGTGACTATGACGCAGATGGACAGTTTTAAATTTTATGCCAAATTAGTAGTTAAGTTTAGTAATGCCTCGTGCTCGACTCCGGCAACGGTCTCGGGTAAGGGGTGTTACAATGTACTAGTTCAAATACACAATATACTAGTACTTAAGTGGCTAATTTTGTTGTTGCTCTTCTCATTTTTACAAAATTTTACAATCTTTTGCATTAGTAGGGGAATGTTGATAATGCAAAGTGGGCAATCTCACATTTTTTGAGAAAAGGCTTCTAAGAGGGTGATCATTGTTTTGTCGAGTTTCAAAATATATAAAAAGAGAATGATCGAACTGGAAACTAACTCTGACAACGATTGAAGGCAAGTGCACCTATCAAATAGTAGTATAACTTAGGCTAGACCGGATTATCAAACCCAAATGGAGTAAAAGTACAAATACTAACTTTCTTTTTATTATCTAGCCTAAAATAAGTGAAAATCTAAATTTAACTAACTACTAAGCTAAAGACGCAAAGACAAAAAGAATGAATTGGGGGAAATACTATAGGAAAACTCAGTTGATTAAGACGATACCTTTAGGAAGAATCCACCCAGACTTCACTTGTTATGTAACACTGAACCAGATGATTTATTCATTTGACGTGATCCGTTAGATTCCCTAATTTATATTAAACCCTCTCTCGAGGTGAATAAGGTCTAACCCTAGGTTGATAAATTGAAATCTCTTTCTAATTAAAACCCCTAGAATCGCATTAACTCGATCTATAGACTCCCATATTAGGTTTCACCCTAATCCGAAAAAATCTTGTCACGCTATCTCTAGGCGCGCGATCAACTCCGCTCAATTATGTTAGATCTACTCTTAGACAGGGACTTTTACTCCACCACCTAAGCACATTCAACTTGAATCAATATCTCAAAAATATTAACACAAGAATTAAGCACACATAATTAAGAACAAATCAAGTATTTATCATATAGTTCAGAAAAAAAGAACAAGATTCATCTTAGGTTTCATCCCCTTCAGGTATCTGAAGGGTTTAGTTCATAACAGTAAAAATAAACATCTCAGAGGAAAAGATAAAACAAAACATAAGAAATCCCTAAAACTCCCTAAAGGAATTAAAGGAGAGATTCGCCATCTTGAGTAGAATTTCGCTTTTGAGATGAATCAACTGCTATCTTCGAGTGATTCCCACAAATCTGACCTTTCTAGCTCGGCTTCTTGGCCTAGATGACTGCCCCATTTTGAAGATTATGCTTAGGGTGTTTATATAGGCTCTTGGAATGCTTTATTTGGCCCCTAAGTATCCTAATCTGAGTGGAATTCCTACTAGGGTGTTTGAATAGGCTTTGGAATGTGTTCATTTGCCTTCAAGTATCCAAATCTGAGTAAAACTCCTCTTGGCCGTGGCAGGGACACGGCCATGGCACATGCCCGTGTGAATCGATTTCAGGCCATGGTCGAGTCTGCTGAAGAGACATGCTCGTATATTTCGGGGTCCAGGCTATGGTAGAGTAAATTAGGGAGGCACGGCCGTGTGGTCTTGGGCCCAAGCCGTGTCGATTTCTTCTTTGGCCCAATTTGGTCTGTTTTGAGCCCATTTCTCGTTCTTTTCATCCCTAGGTGCTTTCCTGAGTATAAAACATGAAAAGAAAGGATTAATAGCACCTTTTTACATAAATCAAGGGATAAATCATCCAAAAGTATGCTAAATGTAGGATTAAAATATGTTACTTTTACGGTTTATCAAATACCCCTACACTTAAGCTTTTGCTTGCCCTCAAGCAAAATTCTCAACTTACAATTAAAATGAACTTTCCACAATTCATAATTCTCATTAACAATGCCTCATCATAATTCATAGATAATTTATACATCGATAATTTAACTCAAAGACTCCTAATGATTCAAACAATTATAAGTCATATATTTGTAGCATGAAAACATAGGTGTCTCCCTTTATCTAAATAATTACCTCTGATTCAAAACCAACAAGGGTTGACATCCTCACTAAAGATTCACTCAAAGCACTCGAAGTGTTTAAGGTTTAGAAAAAAGCACTCATAAGTAGAACCTAAAAAGTTAATCCCATAGGCTTACCTAAAAATCAAATCTCTACCACTGTAATATGAGATGATACACAAATCAAAAGGTCTTTAATAGGGTTGTAACGGGACTTAGGTTAAAGGTGTGGATAAAGGCTGAATTGGAAGGTTAAAATTGAGATTGAATTGACAAATTACCAAACTTTAGAAAAATGAACTAATAATCTGAATAATTATATCACACAGAAATTTAAAATACTAATAATATAAGCTTCTTCTTCAAGATGTTGAATTTAAACATGTAAGCTCACTTAATTACAGAACTGATAATGAATATACTTCGATTTTTTTTAAGATAACGCTAGCACAAATTGCATAAGAAAGAACTTTTATAATTGAAATAATATAATTGAGCAATTTATCAAATCAAGTCTCGATAGAAGGGTAGTCAAAGGAATGGTGATAACAAATACAAGCGGGGTTTTGGGTTAATATTAGTGGGTGAATCAATAAAAAGGGTTGTTAGGATCAAAGGGTTTACTAAGGGTTAATAGTGAAGGTAGGCTTTTTAGTGGAGTGAGTGGGTTAAAACCTAGGTGCCTTTATCATCTCAGCATATCAAATCAATCATGTGGTCTTGACATGTATAATCGAGGCAAGTTCTAGAATAACAGTTCAATGTTGACACACTCATAATCAAAAAGTGGGCACGAAAAAGAATGTATGCTCTGTAAGGCTCAAAATTTCACAAAAATTATGGGTGTTTTTGATGTCAACCTCGTAAATTTCAAATTTCAAAGTAATGTTCAGATTCAGTTCAACAACCTAGCAAAAATTTTAATTTTAAAAATAGACTTATCATGCTTGATTCTCTAGTATCTTAAAATTTAAATCATCAATGCAAAATTAACTATGACTTACTCAAAAACATATCAATAAGAATCATAAACCATCAGAAATTCCATCCTAATTAGTAATATGAGAAAATTTTTTAAGAACAAGATATAATTCAGGGATTTGAGAATAATGCAAAAAGTTAGGCACTTTTATCCCCCCACATTTAAGATGTACATTGCCCTTAATGTACAAAGATAGATAAATAATCATGTGATATTGAAATAAAAAAAGAAGGGGAGAAGTGACACTTCCTGAATTTTTTCTAGGATCACTATTCACGACCCGGTTTGGAGGAGGAGGCGGTGGTGCTGTGGTGGATGCCAACAATCATTGTACTAGATGAAAAAATTGGGAAACTCGTGACGAATTAGCCAAGAATTATTAAGACACATTTAAAATAAACTAATTATGTATTTATGGACTAGAAAACTAAAGGGAAAGAAAGCAGAAAGTAAGATAAAATTAACATAAAAGATGAATGGACCAAGGAGTCCGTATTGGTGGATGGTTCGCGAGGTGGGTGTGATTCCTAAGGCTGTGTTGAGCCGGTGGTCATGGTTTCGGTGTGATTCCCTAGCAGCCTGAAGAACCTAAAACCAAGAAACTAGAATAAAATAAACTAAATTATGCATAAGAGATTCAAAGAGAAGGAAATTGAAGCAAAAGAGAAAAGTAGAATAAAAGTTAAATGGTCTGAAAGACCCTTGGCTTATAGAGTGGATGAAGCGGCCGGCATGAACTTATGTAGATCGATCTCCCTTTGGGAGATTATGCTTGGCTTTTCCCTCTTCTTTGACATGGATATGTGTAGGCTCAAGAGTTTAGAGACTTGTTACGGAGAAGAGAGAAATTTAAGAAATTTGAGAAGGAAGGGAAGAGGGGTGGCTTTAAATATAGTTTCAATTCTGGTACTCCCCCACGCCCGTGTACCGTGGGAATGTTGTTTCACACGGCCGCCTCGCACGGCCGTGTGTCTAGGCGTCTTGGTTCACCCACACCCATTTTACGGATTGTCACGCCCGTTGGTGATAAGTCAGTGTCATCCACGGCCATATCGCACGGCCGTGGCATTTTATCGGTGCTCGTATGGTGGTGATTGGAGTCTGTGACTCAAAAATTTGATTATTTCTGACTCGTTCCTCTTCTGCCATTGTTAATACGGTGATTCTGTACTTCCACACAGCCACGGCCACGGTCGTGTGCAAGGCCGTGTGGTCTGGAAATCTACACTTTTGGTTACTTTAAAACTAGGTGTTTAAGACGAAGAGAAGAAAAGAAAATAAAATGAAAAAAATGTGTAAATAAATAGGGTTAGTGCTCGGGTTGCCTCCCAAGAAGCGCTCGTTTAAAGTCTTAAGCTAGAATTTCCTCGTATTTGCAAAAATCAGGGTGGTTTAAAAGTTTGAATATCTTCCCTCATGCTGTAAATTCTATTTTTATGGTAAAGTTTAAATCGAGAAGCGTTTACCTTAAAAGTACCGAATATGGTATTGCTTACCTCGACTGTTCCGTATGGGAAGATATTGCATAACTCAAGAGGGATTTCTTCATTTATATTTAGGTCTGACGTGGTAATTCATGGATCTTCCTTCTTTAACAATACCTGATCTTCTATTTTGAAGTGGTTCAACGTGCCTATGATCTTTTCTGGGGGCTCTTTTGGTTTTACTTCGTGCAGATCCGGTTCCCCTTTACAATGTGTCTTCCATGCTTCTAGTTCGTCGACCTTAAGGCTTCGTTCCTTATATATTCTTTTTTATTTGCACGAGGTCTATAGTCTGGCTCAGGTCAGTGGCTTTGTGGTGGATCCTGTGGTGAAAGGTGAACGAATTGGTCATCAACTGAATTTACTTTCTCACCTTCATCAATTGATGTCTTGGTCGAGTCAAGAGCTTGTAGACTGATCGGTTCGTCACCTACACGAAGAATGAGTTTTCCTGTGCCAACATCAATTTTAGTCCCGGCAATTGCTAAAAAAGGTCTTCCTAAAATTAAAGGAATCAAATTATCCTCATCCATGTCTAAGACAACAAAATCTACTGGGAAAACGAATTTATCAATTTTAATGATAACATCTTCGATAACACCCCTAGGAATTCTAACAGGTTTATCAGCTCATTGAATACTCATCCTAGTTTGTTTGGGTTTCCTAGACCTAGTCGCTAAACATTTTATAAGGCATGACATTTATACTTGCCCCAAATCAGCTAAGGCATTATCAACAGTTAGTCTACCAATTAAACATGGAATTGTAAAACTCCCTGGATCTTTTAGCTTCCGTGGTAGTCTATTTTATAGAATTGCTGAGCACGTTGCGTTTAGCTGCACATGTGGCTCCTCGTCTAACTTATGCTTGTTCATCAAGAGTTGTTTTATAAATTTCCTTGAATCTGGCATCTGTGCAAGAGCTTCAAGAAGCGGTAAGTTAATATGTAATTTTTTTTAAGAGTTTAAGAAACTTACCGAACTAACGCTTCGGGATAAGGTATGCGAGGTTGGTACTCTTTGATTACCGATTTTGGCTTTTCTTGTGTTACCTCAATTTTACCTTCTTCTACCTCGTTTTCTTATATTGAATTGGGTTCATCTAACCCTATACTATCATGGGATGTGATGGCTTGGATTTGTACCTTTGGGTTAATCTCAGTGTTGCTTGGTATACGCCCTTGCGGTCGTTCGGAAATTAACATTGCAAGTTGTCCAACTGACTTAGTAATTTCCCCAACTGACTTATCAAGTTCCCTAACTTGGTTCTTGATCCCTTCAATCAATGTTTGTTGGTTTTTAAATGTTGTCTCAGCGTCTTGAAAATGGTTTTCTGTGGCTGCCATGAATTTTGTCAGCATCTCTTCGAGGTTCAGCTTCTTTTCCTGTGGATAGGGCTGATTTTGGAAATTTTGAGGAAGTCGTTGTCTTTGATTTCCTTGATTTCCTTGACCTCCCAATGAAAAATTTGGATGGTTCCTCCAACCTGAATTATAAGTATTACTATAAGGGTTATTATTAGATCTGAAATTATTGCCTATATAGTTCATCTGTTCGCTTTTTGTGCCTGGTTGGTAGGGTGGGTACTCAGGATTCGCCACAATTCCACTTGCGTCGCACTGCATTACTGGATGTATCTGCGAAAAACACAAACTATCAAGCTTTTTATTCATAATCTCTACCTGCGTTGATAGCATGGTTACTGCATCGAGATTGAAAACTCTGGCTGATTTTGTTGGTTTTGTTCTTGTAACCTGCCACTGATAGTTATTCAGTGACATCTCTTCAATAAACTCGTAGGCTGCTTCAGGAGTTCTGTTGTTTAGGGTTCCACCGGTGGCTGAATCAATTAGTTGCCTCGTTGAGGGGTTTACACTGTTATAGAAAGTTTAGACTTGGAGCCATAAGGGTAAACCATGGTGCGGACACCTTCTCAAGAGATCCTTGTATCTCTCTCATGCGTCGTATAATGTCTCTAAATCCATCTACACAAAAGAAGAGATATCATTCCGTAATTTGGCCGTTTTACCGATGGGAAGTATTTTAATAAAAAATTTTCAGTCATTTGATCCCATGTGGTGATTGAACCTCGTGGTAACGAGTTCAACCACTGCTTGGCTTTATTCCTTAATGAAAAGGGAAATAACCGAAGACGTATGGCATCATCAGAAACACCATTTATTTTGAAGGTATCACAGAACTCTAAAAAATTAGCTATATGGGTATTCGGGTCTTCGTCCTGCAAACCATCGAATTGAACAAATTGTTGAATCATTTGTATAATGTTAGGCTTTAATTCAAAATTATTAGCAGCTATAGCAGGCCTAACAATATCGATTATGCTCTTGTTAAATGAGGTTTAGCATAATCATACATAGTACGCGGAGCATTATTTTCTGCCACATCTTGTGGTGGTGGGTTATTCTCGTCCATCCCTTCATAGAGATTGGATCTGCCTTCTCGCTCTTCTTCTGTGTAATTTAGGGTTCGCCTAATTTCTCTGCGATTCCTACGAGCGGTAGCTTTAATATCACTGTCATATACTAGTGGTCCTTTCGGGTTCCTTCTAGTCATAAACTAGAGGTACCTGCTAGGAATAGAAAGAAAGGAAATTTAGCAAAGTAAAAAGAAAATAAACTAAAAATAAAAGTAAAAGTAAATTGCAAAAATAAAAAGAGTGGCTAATGTAATAAAAATAGAGCTTTCTTAATATTTTAGTTCCCCGGCAACGGCGCCAAAAACTTGATCGTTGTTTTGTCGAGTTTTAAAATTTATAAAAAGAGAATGATCGAACCTGGAAACTAACTCTGACAACGACTTAAGGCAAGTGCACATATCGAACAGTAGTATAACTTAGGCAAGACTAGATTGTCATACTAACTTTCTTTTTATTATCTAGCCTAAAATAAGTGAAGTTGTTGTTTAATCTAAATTTAACTAACTACTAAGCTAAAGACGCAAAGATAAAAAGAATGAATTGGGGGAAATACTGTAGGGAAAACTTAGTTGATTA
This sequence comes from Gossypium rotundifolium, assembly GCA_025506655.1. Taxonomy (NCBI): domain Eukaryota; kingdom Viridiplantae; phylum Streptophyta; class Magnoliopsida; order Malvales; family Malvaceae; genus Gossypium; species Gossypium rotundifolium. The sequence goes on along the minus strand of CP106725.1, from coordinate 7,578,732 downwards.
AGATGATACCCTTAGGAAGAATCCACCTAGACTTCACTTGTTATCTAACACTGAACCAGACGATTTATTCATTTGACGTGATCCATAAGATTCCCTAATTTATATTAAACCCTCTCTCGAGGCGAATAACGTCTAACCCTAGGTTGATTAATTGAAATCTATTTCTAATTAACACCCCTAGAATCATATTAACTCGATCTATGGACTCCCAAACTAGGTTTCACCCTAATCCGGCAAAATCTTGTCACCCTATCTTTAGGCGCGCGATCAACTCCGCTTAATTATGTTAGATCTACTCTTAGACAGGGACTTTTGCTCCACCACCTAAGCACATTCAACTTGAATCAATATCCCGAAAATATTAACACAAGAATTAATCACACATAATTAAGAACAAATCAAGTATTTATCATATAGTTCAGAAAACAATAACAAGATTTATCTTAGGTTTCAACCCCTTCAGGTATTTGAAGGGTTTAGTTCATAACAATAAAAATAAACATCTCAGAAGAAAAGATAAAACAAAATATAAGAAATCCCTAAAACTCCCTAAAGGAATTAAAGGAGTGATCTGTCGTCTTGAATAGAATTCGGCTTCTTGAGATGAATCAACTGGCTATCTTCGAGTGATTCCCACAAATCTGACCTTTCTGGCTCGGCTCCTTGGCCTAGCTAACCGCCCCCTTTTGAAGGTTATGCTTAGGGTGTTTATATAGGCTCTTGGAATGCTTTATTTGGCCCCCTAAGTATCCTAATCTGAGTGGAATTCCTACTAGGGTGTTTGAATAGACTTTGGAATGTGTTCATTTGTCTTTAAGTATCCAAATCCGAGTAAAACTCCTCTTGGCCGCAGCAGGGACACGGGCATGGCACACGCCCGTGTGAATCGATTTTAGGCCGTGGTCGAGTCTGCTGAAGAGACACGCCCATGTGTTTCGGGGTCCAGGCCGTGGTGGAGTAAATTAGGGAGGCACGGTCGTATAGTCTTGGGCCCAGGCCGTGTCGATTTCTTCTTTGGCCCAATTTGGTTCGTTTTGAGCCCGTTTCTCGTTCTTTTCGGCCCTAGGTGCTTTCCTGAGTATAAAACATAAAAAGAATGGATTAAGAGCACCTTTTTACATAAATCAAGGGATAAATCATCCAAAAGTATGCTAAATGTGGGATTAAAATATGTTACTTTTACGTTTTATCAAAGGGTTTAAATATAGTTTTGCCTTTTACCCTCATTGAGTAATTGGAGGTTAAAGGCCTTACACAAACACACGCCGCCATCGCCCGACCTAGTTCATGTTCGTGTACACGTTAACACATGTCACACGTACCGCGTATGTTTCTTTTTGAATAAAATTTTTGTTCATTTTATAAGAAATATTTTTTTTATTTTTAAAATATTTTTTCAATTGTAGAAAATCTTCTGGCTGTTGCAAAATATTTTTGGTTAAGGAAAATCCTCTACTATTTTTTAAAACTGACACTGCTATTTTACCATTTTGCCTCTTCAAAAAACAATATAAATAGCAGGTCATTCTTCTCATTTTTTCACAACAAGCAAACAACAATATATTTTCTGTTTATCTTAGCTCGCCTGTTTTCTATTTAGAAACCTTTTCCGATCAAATTTTCGACCAAACTTTAAACTTTAGTTTCCAGTCTACTTTTCCGAACACTTTTGAGAATAGCAATGCCAATTGTGTTCCACCTTCTTTATTCGGGTGTATGAATATTGAAGTATTGTGTTAACCTTGAAGGCAACGTCCACTATACGATTACACCGATCATGGTGGATTTACTTCTAAGGCAGTGGTTCTTCCAAGGCATAGTGATTATTTTATTTATTTACGCTCAGGTTTTTTATCCTGCCAGTGCTAACTATTTTGTTTTGCAGTAGTATATTTCCAACGATGATTGTAGGAATGGTCATTGGTTTGGATAAGAATTGTAATATCTAGGCAGTGAATAATTTTGTTGGTCATGATACAATTGATGGTAAGGATTATAAGGATCGTAATTATCATAAGGTTGCCTATTATGATTCCGTTGTTCATATCAATTGCTTTGACCAGCTTGATATCCTTACCTGTAACCTTGTTTCTTTTTTTGTTTTTTTTTTTTATCTTCAAGAGATTTTCATTGGGATTAGTCATGTTTGGTCGATACTTACCGCACCAATTGTTGATACGATGTGGTTTAGTGGTTGGAAATGGTTCACACAATTGTGTCAAGAGTTTTTGAAAGTGGTTTTTGATGAATCAGAGAATAAGGGTGGAGTCTATAGGTAGTTTAGCAGGGTAACAACATGGGAAGTATCTTATAGTTCCTTGGTCGATAAGAGATACTTACAGGTTCATGTGTATTACGGAAAAGTAGGTTGGGAAATCTTGTCTTCATAAATTATCGTAGGTGGATTTTAATGTGACTTGACGAAGTCCATAAACATACAAGAAACAAATGTATGTAGCTACATAAGGCAAGATATTCTTTGTAAGTCAAGTGCTTTCATCGAACAAACCTCTCCTTATTCTTTATTGATCAAAATGATTGACATGATGAAATCTTTCAAACGAAGTAAAAATTCGTGACAAGCCCCCAAGATTTCCTATTCATTTTTGCCCTTAATTTTTTGGATAATATTAACAAAAAAATCAGATGAGTTACAAAAATGTACATATTACTAGTAATAGCATAAAAAGGTTTTTTAAAAAAAAATCATGTTATATATTTTAGAATATATTAAAAAGTTAAAATAAAAACACTAGAAAATTAAAAGAGAGATAATAAAATTGATGTTTAATTGTATACGTTGAGAAGATATGTGGACTATTTGTAGTCGATGGGTTGATAATTTTGACAAAAGTGTACTCAAAATGTATAATTCAATTATTTGGTTTGAACCTATAATCATCCACGAAAAAGATGGGTGAAATTTAGATTTTTGAATTGGAAACTTGAATAATAGTGGGAAATAGCCAAACCTACCCATTCCTTTACAACTCTCTCTCCATCATAATCGACAACACAAAATAATATTAGTAAAAAAATAAATAATCCAACACCACACACTCTTATAAAAATAAAAACAAAGTTTCTTAATCAAAACCCCACTTTTCTCTCCTTCTCTCACTTTTAAACCCTTTCATATTTCCATTGTAGTTTTACCCTTTTACTTCTTCTTCCTCTATCTTCTTCCTTTCATCTATGTTTATATGTCTTCAAATGAAAAGAACGATCCACAACACAACTATGATCCTTTCCAAGGATTCAACCGATCCACCACCTTCCCATTCTTCGACGACAACAGCCCTTGCATTTACAACCAATCTGCAGCCACTCCACCACCGGCCTTTGATCCTTCATATATGACCTTCACTGACTGCTTAAATGGCTCCAACGTCATCGACTACAACTCCTTCTCGAGAGCCTTCGACATGTCTTGTTCTTCATCTGATGTTGTCAGTCCCATGGATGACAATACGGCTACCGACAACTCCAAGAAAATCCCCACTTGTGCAGATAATAATAATAACAATATTTCTGAAAACCCATCAACCCCCAATTCCTCAGTGTCTTCTTCCTCTAACGAAGATGAAGATTCCAGCAAAGCCAAGAAAGGTAAACAGCCAAAAGGGTGTGAAGATCATGGAGGTGACAAGTCAAAGAAAGTGTAGGTTTTTATTTTTTTCTGGGCTCTTTAGGCAACTTTATTTTCTCATTATTATCTAGTTTGGGGATTATTAATAGCGTTCATACTAGCTAGCTAGCATTTGTGATTTTGGATTTCTACGTCACTGATAAAATTTTCTCAGTAAATTGATTACGCGCTTCTGACTGACTTATAAAAGTCTTTGAAATGACTAATCTACATGGTATTTGTTTTTGGTAACTTTTTTTCTTCTTTTTCCTTTATTCTTTGTTCTGAATTTTTTTTCTCAAGCTACCAAAACCCTAATATATGATGATGATAGGACACAATTTGTATTGATTTTTAAAAGGGTTAATATTGGGTGCAGGAACAAAGCAACAAAAAAGGAGAAACGGCAAAAAGAGCCCAGGTTTGCATTCCTCACAAAGAGTGAGATTGATCATCTTGAAGATGGCTATAGATGGAGGAAGTACGGACAAAAGGCCGTCAAGAACAGCCCTTATCCAAGGTCTATCCTTCTTTCTAATTCCTATGTATGTTTTTGTTTAGAAATGGATACCATTGATAAATGACAATCAAATTAATCCATCTCTCTCTTAACCCTAATTGCAAACATTGTCATTGTCTTAAAACGTTTGTGAAACTTTGCAGAAGTTATTACAGATGCACAAGCCCAAAATGTGGTGTTAAGAAGCGAGTTGAGAGATCATTTGAGGACCCGTCGGTGGTTATCACAACATATGAAGGAAAGCATAACCATCACATTCCGGCAACTCTTCGAGGCCATGCTGCGGGATGTTTTCCCCTCCCATCATGTCGGCGTCGATGGGTCCGACCTTCCCTCATGAATTCCTAACCCATTTCCTTCCATCATCGAGCAATAATCCAGCAGCACATGCCAACTCCATGCATCATCAAACCCAGCAGCAGCAGCAGCAGCTTCAAGTTCCTGATTATGGCTTATTACAAGACTTAGTTTCTTCCTTCACCCGTAGTCAGGGGCCATGAATGAACTTTATAGTGATCTTTATACATATATCTAGCTGGAGTTGCTGTATTAATGAAGGGTTAGTCCAAGTATGAAGTTAGGGGTCGGGCACTCCACTTCTTTTTGTTGTGCAAACTGCTACTCCTCTGATGTTTATTGCCACTCTAGAGACGAAATTGTTGTAGTATTGGAGAGAAGAACATTGATTGTTCCTTAATTTGTCTCTTTTTGTATTATAAAATTTTCATATTATCTTAATTCTTTTCATTGTTACGCATTTAAATCCAAATTTTATATCTATATCTATATCTATATCTATATCTATATATATATGGTATAAACCTATATGATAATCTTTAGGTGTGGCCTGAATTTGAGTCGTATAAGTTTTGAGTTTTGCCCTGTTATTATAATTCACTAAAATAAATAAAAGAATTTTGGTAAGTAAAAATAAATATTTTCATTTTTATAATTTATTATTACTTAATCGAATCGAGTTATTCTAGTTAATTCAAATAAATAATTTGAGTTTCAAGTTTGAGTCAAGTTGAATTTATAATTCAAATAACTCGAATAATAGATTGGTGTGGTGTAAATACCCTTTTGGTCCCTGCCAATTTTGAAAATGAGTAAATTGATCTCTCTCAACAAAAAATAAAAAAATTCAGAATAATTTTTAAAATTCAAAATTTATATTTTTAAAAAATTTCTAAATAATATATAAAGAAAGTTAAAATTTTAAAATTTTCTAAAATAATAATTTTGGAATCTAAATAATTAATTAACGATTCAACTTTATCATACTAAAATATCTTATTTATTATTTTATTTTTAAAAAAGTTTTCAAATATATATGGTTTCAAACTTATGTGCTATAACATGGAAATAGTTATATTATAATAAGATTTTAATTTGACATTTTTTAATTTAACTTGAATAATTTGACTCGAGTCAATTCAAAAAGTTTCAAATCGAGATAGAATGATAAAATAGGACTCGTAAACTCGATTAACTCTAAAATATTTTACTCGATTCGATCGAACACTCTGATATTTAGTTTAGCTTAAGTATGCTTAAATAATGAATGTATCTATGTATAGCAAGCCTAATTCTTTTTATGTCAATTGTCTTTATAGGTTACATTTATAAACCTAGATATAACAATTTTAAATATGTTAAATTGTGTATTATATATAAACATATATACATGATAATGAAATTCGTATTTTCAAAAATAAAGTTTGAAATTCCACACAAAATATTAATATTTTAATTATGTTGAAAAACCTTTTCATAAAAATTATATATAAAAACAAATGAATTTTAAATATTGTTAGTTTCACAATACATAAAGAGATGACACCTTTGTCTATTATATTGAGGGTGGTGGACTTTTTGCAGTACTATCTCTTATTCTTTATTTATTTATATGTGAAAGGGATTCATATACTGCTAATATTTTCCTACATCTCTGTTTAATTCCCTCTATATTCATGGAGATTTCATATACTATTTTTTTAATAAATTATCAATTATTTTTTCGATATAAAAAAATTAATTATCGTCGTTTGTGAACCACTAGAGTAAATGCAGTAATTCACGGAGTGGAGATATCCTATAGTTATAGTAGATTAATACACAATCTGTACAAGAAACAATTGTTTCTGAATCGTAAAATACTTACACAAATAGCTATCTCAAATAGAAATTGTCTTTATATGATTTTCAACGAGAGATTAGAAAATAAAGAGATCGGAAGGAATCCAACGAAATGCTTTAAATGAAATAGGCTTCCTAGAGAATGAACTCGGGATGATAAAAAAAAAATTGATTCTATAAGGTCATCAAAACAAGATGAGCGAATACGTTCAATAAAAAAAAAAGATTTGTTTTCTTCCTCAACCGGATTCGATTCTTTTATTTATTTTTTCTTATGACACGACAATTTTGGATATCAAATTGTTTGACTAAAGCATCAGTCTACGTTTGATCATTTTAAATCAATTAAAGGAGTAAGCTGATTTATTTCTGGTTCTAAGAGCAATAATTTTAATGGTCGACTCGCTTCTTTCAAATTGTTTCTCATAATTAAAAAAGGATAACGAAGATAAAATACGAGCTTTCATATGTGATTATATTGTTAAATTTTTGGTTAATTTTCTAAAATATTATTCCTATGTAAAATAATAAAATGTGTCTATATATATATATATATTCTGTAATGAGAGATTTGTTAAAGTCAAAGGGGGCACCTAACACAAATATAGAAATAAGATTTTTTTTTTTAAAGCTTTCATATGCACCCTATTATATGTGTGTATTAAGAACAAAAATTAAGGTTTGGATTAAATTAATAGCATGAGAATCCAAACCAACTTTTAGTTAATGAACCAAACAACAAAAATTCTTAAACTGTTCACACTTAAGCTTGGTCTTGTTTTTGACTACTTTAATTTTATTTTATTTTTTTCTTGTAATAAAAATTAAAGAAAACAAAAACACTTTTTTTTAGGTACGACCTGTTTTGTAACCTGTTGGTGGATGTGGCAAATTCCAAACCTAGAAACTGCCAAATTGCCTTAAGTTAAACATCATAATATTTATGGTTGACATTGATTTATATTTACATGAAATTAATTAATTAACTATATAGGTTAAGTAAGACCTTGACCTTGAGAGTCTAACAATTTATCATACATGTTTCTATAACTACCATGTATTTAATTTAGTCTGTATACAATATTGTTACAGTTGTGTGACCCAAATTCTAAGAGATTGCTTGTAAGTTAAGTTAAACAAAATATATTTTCTTTCTAAAAGATTTAGTATTTATTAGTGTAATATATTTAGCATTTATTAGCATAGTTTATTTGACCTACTAATTTAGCCTATAAATAAATTCTTTTACAACCTTAGAAAAACAACACCCATTAGAGATTAGAACTCATAACACATTTAGAGAATTTTGTGTTTACGTTTTGAGGGTTCTTTGTTTTCCGGTTTTCGGGGTTTAGTTTTTTATCTCCATCTTTTGTACTCTTCGTTCTTTTGTCATTATAGTAAAATTATATTTGCTAGTGATTTTTTATCCTCTTTGGAGGGGTTTTTCCACGTTAAATTTGTGTGCTCAATTTCTCAATTTATTTCGCTATTTTTTTTTTTACTTGCTACTTAATCGGGTCAATCCTAACACATGCTATACGTGACCAAGCCGGGAAATGGATCTTTGATTTTAATAGATTTATAGGGAGTTTTTTGTATTTAAAACTGAATTGTGGAGTATCTTAGATGGATTAGACATCTTGAGTGACCGAGGCTACGATAATGTCCTAGTTCAAACAGATAGTCTTGAAGTGGCTACTACCATACAGGAGGGACGAACAGGAGAATCAAATTCTGTTTTGATTAGGAAAATTCTTCAGTGAGTTACTCGGTTTAATTATTGGAGCATCTGTCATATCCCCAAAGAAGTAAATCAGGAAGTTGATAGATTGTTCAAATTGGCTCATTTGGATACTCATGGATTATAAGTATTTGAATTATCCCCATTTGGAAGAATGGATTATGTGATGTAATTTGTCCTTTTATTTTTCTTTGTCACTAAAAAAATTAACGAGTTAATTGATTGGTAATAATTCCACATTTGATATAATAAAATACATAAATGTAAAGTTATGAAATAAACAAATAAAATTAGAGTTTTTTAACACTGTAATATAAAAATAATAACAAATAGAATTATAGAAATTTTATTTTTAAATTATATATTTAAATATTAATAAGGACTAAATTGAAATGAAATGAAAAATATAACGCTTAAAATTAAAATAAAGGGTTAAAAAAGAGACATAAAATCAAATTACCAAATAAGGTTTTTTTTTTTTTTTATACAAGGCCTAAAACTACTCATAACCTCTTTTCATCCTTAAATAAGTGGATAAACGCATTTTAGCACACTCAAACTCACATCCTCGAGAAATTATTTTATGAGCCCTTTCCACCACGTCATTTATGGTCCCGTCCAATTAAAATAGGACCCATCATCTTTTTTTTCCACATCATATGTATATTTGAACTAAACTTCCAAACTAAAGATGATGTGTCTTCTTTCAATTGGGCGGGATCGTAGATGAGATAGTGAAAAGGGTCCATAAAATAATTTATCCACGTCCTCTTATTCTAACAACAATGTCAATGCTCAGTTGGCACCAAATAAATTTTCTTTTCTTTTCTTTTCTTTTCTTTTCTTTTCTTTTTTTTTTTTTTTTTTTGAAAAAGAAGTTTTCTTAAATGGGTTTAATTATCATTGAATGGCTAAAAAGAAACCTTGAAACAATAAACTTATCTATCACTTTTTATTGTCGTGGTGTAAGGTTCTTGAATCATCGTATACCACCTCTTATATATATATATATATATATTGCTTTTGTTAACAATTAGGGTTTCACATTCCCAAAACATAAATTAATGACAACGAGAGGGAAAAACTCGATGATACCAACAAAGTCAATGGTTGATATTCTTCATTTTCTTAATTTTTTGTAAAAGAATTTAAATTTTTTATAGAGTTAAAAAATCCATCTTGAGTGATTTTTTTAAAACTCGAAAAATGTTAAATATAACAAAGAAAAAACAAAGAAAAAAGGTTGGGCCTTAAAACAAGGGGTAAAATACCCAAATATACCAAAAATAAACAAAATTTACGGGAAAGGGCCGATTTTTTGAAAATTTACGGAAAATGGGCCATTTCCCCACAAAACACGTCCACGTCAGCGCATTTTGTGGGGAAAAACCAGGAAAGCGGGCCATTGGGGACGCGCTTTATGCCACATCAGCAAAGCGATCTGACGTGGACGCTGCTTTGCTGATGTGGCACAAAGCACGTCCCCAAGGGCGCGCTTTTGCCCTCTTCCCCGTCTTGTCTTTCCAACTGTTTTTAGCATTAGGGTATGAAATTTTAAGGTTTTTGGGCTAGGGTTTATGATTTTTTAGGGTCGTTAGATTTAGAATTTTTAGGGGAAATTTAATTAGGGTTAATTAGGATTAATTAGGCTTTAGTAAAAATATATTTAGGGTTTTGGGCAAAATATATTAACAAAAAAAACTTTATTTGAATTTTTTTGACAGTTGTATCTGGCAAAATAATTTTGAGAAGACGTTTCTGAACAAACAGTGGCCAAAACGCTTCAAGCAGGATGCACTATCAGCAGGGGTACTGAAAAGAGCTCCCACATGGACGCTCTTTTGCTACAGTAGTCTCCGATAAAATAACTTTGAGAAAACATTTCTGAACAAACAGTGCCCAAAACGCTTCAAGCAGGATGCACTATCAGCAGGGGTACTGAAAAGAGCCCTCACATGGACGCTCTTTTGCTACAGTAGTCTCCGATAAAATAATTTTGAGAAGACGTTTCTGAACAAACAGTGCCCAAAATGCTTCAAGCAGGATGCACTGTCAGCAGGGGTACTAAAAAGAGCTCTCACATGGACACTCTTTTGCTACAATAGTCTGTGGCAATCCTTAGACTATAAATCAGCCAAATTTCATTCTCAGGTTGCATAACAGAAATTGAGGCAAAAGAAAAGTAGAAACTGAAAATGAGTGAACGTATTAATGCTGTTATTTACTACGATGGTGAAGTTTGTGACACCGAAAATGATGTTGTTTTTTTATCGGAGAACACAGCGCAACTGGGTTTTAATCGGAACATAGATTTGTTAGAACTTTGCAAAAGAATTAGGCGCAAAATCTTCGGAACAACGCCAATGAAAGTTCAGTCTATTAAGTATAGATCTTGTGCTTCGGTTGATCCGGTGAGATATGAATCATTCGACATCAAAGGTCCTCGGAGCTTTGAGGCAATGGTGGAGACTCATCTTGCCAGTGGATCACCCTATCTTGAGGTATATATACAATTTTCATCGCCAAGTGATCTTCCTTCGACCTCAACATCTACTTCTATTTGGGGGGAATACACGACCCCAAGTCGACACTCTGTTAGTAGGAGGCAGAATACGAAAGTGCCCTTGTTTGGTGGTAGTATGGAAAACATAACCCCCGCACGAGTGGGGAACGCTTGATTGATGGGACATGCATATCCTTCCTTCGATGTCCGATGATAGAAATACGTATTGGGGAACGTCATTAACTTCGAGTGGTTGGCAATCCACATATGATTGGGAACGTTACGAAAGATGTTTAAGGAGGGATAATGTACTCCCCACGACATCCACCAGCGAGAGGCCCTCGTTCGTTACAGATTATGGTAGATCGAATGATGAGTAGGATATGGATCCACCTCGAGAGCCCGGGCCTGATGGTGCAGAAGTTGGATTATTTTCTGAACCAGAGCCTGTTCTAAAAGTACTTGAAGATGTTAAGGGTGGTTCAGACGAAGAAGAAAAAGATTCGCTATTCAAGACGTACTCGTCTCCAGCCCACATGCATAATGTCGATCTATCTCAAGACAATGCATTGGAGTTTCCTGAACTACCACACCGGACGCGTGACCGTACAACTTCGTCATTAGATTCGGCGAATTAGAAGTTGGTAACAAGTTTTCCAACAAGGATGCTTTTCTTGCTGCATTGAAATAATACATCATCAAGAACAGGGTTAACTACAACGTGGTTAAATACAAGCTCGATAAGTACGAGGCAAAGTGTGCAGTGCAAGATGGTACATGGTCATGGAAAATCATGGCCTCGTTGAGGAAAAGGACAGGCTTGTGGGAGATCAAAAAGTACAAAGGTCCACATACATGTCTTGCTGGTACAGTATCACGATGTGTTCAATGTTTTTGAATAATACTAATATTACGTAATGTTGCATTATTTAACGTATTTCATTGACAGGTGTTACACAAGATCATCCGAAGATGGATTTAGACATGTTGTCTGACTTAATAATGCCGACGGTGAAGGTAGATCCCAAGACTATAGTGCCGGCCTTAATTGGCAATATTCGTAGCCAATTGGGGTACACGCCTCTTACAGGAAGGCTTGGATAGCCAAGTAGAAAGTGTTGGAAAAGTTGCATGGTCGGTGGGACGCTTCATATAATAAAGTGTGGCAGTGGTGTCAGGTGCTGGAGAGATGTGTCCCAGGCAGCATAACAGACCTTGAAATGGAACCGGCGTACTACAATAATCGTTTGCTCTGTGGATGCGTAGTGTTCAAGCTTCTTTTCTGAACATTTAAGCAATGTCGAGATGCATTTATATCCTGCAAGCCATTGGTACAAATTGACGGTACCTTTATGTATGGCAGATATACGCATCGACTATTGCTAGCTGTGGCACAGGACGGCAATGGGAGAATCCTCCCGATTGCGTTCGCAATAATACCGGGGGAGTCAGCTGATGACTGGGATTTCTTCCTATCTAGGTTAAAGAGGCATGTCTGCCCCCAACCTGATATATGCATTATATCGGATCAGGGCCCTAGAATACTAGCAACAATAGAGCATCAGGGAAGCCTGTGGCATCGCACACACCATCGATATTGCCTAAGGCATGTTACATCCAACTACTACGGGCAACATCGATCTAAATGTCAACGACGGCAAGTGACCAATATGGGTATGTAATATCTATTAATATAATTTCATTTGTAATATTCAATTTATTATCAATTGAAGAGTGGTATGTAATATTCGCTATCAACGTATATTGGTAGGGTACGAGATCAATAAGGACCATTTTCAAGAGATGTTGGCGAGTTTGCAATCAGATAACGAAGAACATGCAAACTACCTGCAAATATTCCTTTCGAACAGTGGACACAAGCATACGACGGCGGCCTACGATATGGTCATATGACCACAAACCTGGCAGAATGCATAAATTCTGTTCTAAAAGGAATGCGTCATCTGCCGATGACATCGGTTGTGTGAGAGACATATTTTCATTTAGCGGCACTATTTTCAAAGCGAGCAGCGAGTTATAAAGGCCAGATGCAAGGAGGCCATGTATGGAGAGCGAAGGTCTTGCAAGAAATTAACAGGGGGAAAGCACGGGCCAACACCATGCACACAATGTGTCACGATCACGACAACCTATGGTTTCGTGTGACGAAATTTGACAAACCGAACCAAGGTATTGTTGGCGGGCAGTATCGTGTGCACTTGAGGAATAGGACCTGCGACGACTGTGGGATATTTGATGCACTTCGTTACCCATGCGCTCATGTACTTACGGCTTGTCAAAATCTCCATCTTGATCCCATGAGCTATGTCGACGAAGTGTATAAAATAGAAAGCATGTACAACGTGTGGAGACACGTATTCCCACCAGTTCCAGATGAACGTAGGTGGCCCCGTCGATATCGCTTGCACCGTATAAGCTATTGCCGGATAGACAACTGAGGCGCAAACCAAAAGGTCGACCTTGCTCGACTAGAATACACAACAATATGGATATCCGAGAAACGTCAAACCAACGTAGGTTGTGCGGATGGTGTAGGAACTCAGGCCATACATCTCGCTCGTGTCCAAATCGGAATAGTTGACAGTCTGCTTAACTTTTTCTGTCTCTTGGTGTCCATGTAAATTCTATTTATTTGTTAATGAAAACGGTGAACTTTTGTAGAAGGACTAATTTGGGAAAAAAAACATTTAAGTTACAATAAAATTATAAATATTGGACCTTTATTTTTAAAATTAAATTTCAAAAAAATTAAACAAATTCTATTTTATTGAAGATATTAAAATTAAATTACAAAAACATATAAGCAACTATTATTTTATTAAATAAATTAAAACTAAATTACAAAAAAACTTCTTATTTATTAAATAAATTAAAACTAAATTACAAAAAAACTTCTTATTTATTAAATATATTAAATCTAAATTTCAAAAAAAACTTCTTATTTATTAAATATATTAAAACTAGATTACAAAAAAAAAAATAAAAACAACTTCTCATTTTATTAAATATATTAAAACTAAATTGAAAAAAATAAAAATAAAAAACAACTTATTTTATTAAATATATTAAAACTAAATTACAAAAATTAAAAATAAAAACAACTTCTCATTTTATTAAATATATTAAAACTAAATTACAAAAATAAAAAATAAAAATAACTTCTTATTTATCAAATATATTAAAACTAAATTACAATAAAATAAAAATAAAAACTTCTTATTTTATTACATATATTAAAATTAAATTACAATAAAAATTAAACAATTTCTATTTTATTAAAGATATTAAAATTAAATTACAATAAAAAATTAAACAACTATTATTTTATTAAATATATTAAAACTAAATTACAAAAAAATAACTTTTATTTTATTAAAAAATTCAAATTAAATTACATACAAAAAAAATAAACAACTTCTATTTTAGTGAAGATATTAAAATTAAATTACAAACACAAATAAAAAATAACTTTTCTTTTATTAAAAAATTAAAAAAATTTATTACAATTTAAAAATAAAAGGCTCATCCAAATCAATATTGATGCTGGTCGAAATCAGTGCCACACGGGGGTGGTCAATGGTTACGCACTAGATTCCTCCTTCTTCTAGCTTCCGGAGAGGGTCGTGGAACCTCGGGCGGGAATTTCGGTTCCTCCGGCAGTGGGTCTGGTTGTGGGTGTTGCGAGGATGACCCACCTTGATAAAATAACGACCCTGGAGGTGTTTGCATAAACCACGGCGGGGTGTCTGAATCTCGTATAGCGAAGGAGACTGGTAAAAGAAGTGCTTCCCGACGGCGTCTCCTGTGATCCCTCACACAACGATGGCCTCAAGATCGGCTGGCCAGTCGGAGTAGTCGGGAATAGACTTGAACCCGACCATGCATTCCAACCTAGGGTGGAACTGGGAAAAGGAAACATATATGGGTTAGGAAACATATAAGGGCTAGGGTACGCACCTGGCATAAAGGCTAAAGCTGTGATGTCGGTGTTGTCGGCTGAACTGATGGGCCCGGTGACTGTGTGGGCTCTGTTGATGGGCCCAATGACTGTGTCGGCACTGTTGATGGCCCCGTCTCATCACCCTTTCTCCTTGGATTTAAAGGGTCCCGATGTTCCCTTTGTTGACGAAGTTGTCGTCGCCTCTCTTCTTCCGACAACAAATATGGCTTACCATGAATCCTAAACCATGGCATGTATTCCAACACGCACGCTAACTCAGGAATGACGATCGGTTCCCGGATAGGCAAAAAGTCATATCGATTCTCCCACATCTCGATATATGTTGACCAAAATCTTGGCCAATCCGTGTGCAACTGCCGTAACTCCACTTTGTGCTCATCATCGAGCACCTCAGGTGGTACGGGAATCGGTTGCTGGAATCCAAATTGTCGCAGAACCCGACCTAAATGGTGCATCTCCACGGTCGCATAGTTAATCAATGGGACCTTCACGTGCCAAATGTTTGTATTTTGCAAGAACTCTTCCGAAATTACTTCCCGAATTGTCGGATCCTCGTACGGTGTCCATTGAAACTATATTAACATTACCAAAATATTAGTTATATACATAATACTAAACACTAAATACGAAATATTAAATTATAAATACAAAATTCGAAACTTACTTGTGATTCCGACTGTTGGTCCAATAGAAGCCGTATATCTTCAAGCGAGGTAGGTATTTCAACAATTGTACTATATGTAACACCCCAAACCCGACCCATTCACTACGATAGAATTTGAAATGCCATTATGGAAAACGTTTGAAACAAATTTGAACTTAAGGATAAAACACGAAAATTTTGTTAAGTTTAGAAAACAGTGTTCAACTTCATGAATGGTTCATTAAAATTTTAATATCCTGATTATAAAATTTAATAAATATACCTAATTAAATAAACTTTTAGCATACAATTGTACTATAAATGACTAAATCTCAAACCCACGTCTAACGATTTGCACCTTTGCGATTGTAGAACTCCTTCCTACACCACCTAAGTCGAATCGGCTAACATTATATACCAAAATGGCCTATGGCTGAAAATCACTCTCGCCTTACCTTACGGATCTAAATCCCAAACCGCTCCTTGTAGTCGATAACTACTAGATCCCAAAGAAAACCTTCCAAATTTCGCCATGGAATTCTAAAGGAGTTAGATTCTATATTTCGCTAAAGAGAGATTGAAAATCAAATAATAGTTGATCTTACCTTTTGGATGAAATCGGCAACACCCTTCCGTCACAACAAAGATTCGACTTTGGCGAATTTCTGCTTTTAAGCTATGAAGAATTGACTAGGTTGGATTGTGTTTTTGGTTTTGAATAAAAGAGAGGAGACTAGGGAATTGACTGACAAAAGAAAAGAGAAGAGAAGAAAAGAGAACCCTAAGAATTTATGCAGAGAGAGAAGAGAAGGAAGAAAATTAATGAGTAGCCCTCCTTCCTTCCTTTTATAGACTTAAATTATCATCTAAGGAATCCTTACTTGGCCACCACTCTTCTATTTGATAGCTTTATCCTTTAATTATCATAAAATAAAAAGTTTAATCCAACCTTTATCTCATGGGAATAATGATAAATAAATCCTTATTTATCTCTTTAAAATACTTAAGATAAATCATCATTTATCCCTATTTAGCCGATTTTTAAAGAGAATGAAACTCCCTTTTTAAGAGCCTTGTTGCCATCCACCTTTGTTTCGAAGCAAAATAAAACTTCTTTTATTTGCTTCCCATGTGACTCGAACTCAGGCCCAACACCCTTGCATGTGGCGCCATTTCAGAGGCCCTAAGTGGCATCTTCAGCCACTTTTCCAAGCCTGCTTGTGTGTCAAATTTCACATACTTTTTCTCTTAAGGCCACATTGCCTTAATTTCCCTTTTAACTTAAAATTTCAAAATTTCCAATGCATCCCCTTTAATCCTAGAGTTTTAAAAACCTTCAAAACATCACCAACCACACTTAAAGCCTATTAACACTTGAGTTATGCTCCAAACGCACAACCCCTAATCTAGGATGTTACAGCTTCTACCTCCTTAAAATAATTTCGGTCCTCGAAATTACTTACTAACGAGCATCCGTACATCCTAACTTACCCCACTTACTCCTTCATTACGCACTCGATCTTAAAGAACTATTATACTACCTAGGCACATTCTCTAAGTTCGCAATCAAGGTTCCATACACTTCATTAGCAATCATAGGAACGAATCGACCTTATAACGAAAAAAGCAATGAAGGATAATCCGAAATAAGAAACTTACTCGTTGTCACCTCGGGCACATCTTCCCTCGCGATGACGGATCGTGCATAAACCAACCTTGGTCGCCTTGCATCCGCACCTTCACCTCTCTATTTGGTGCTCCACGACCTCGGCCTGAACCATTTCCTCCATGGTTTGGACCACGACCCCTTGTCGCTTGCTGACTATTCCTGGCCGGCTGCACTCCTCCTTGACCTTCTGTCCGAGCCCTATTCGGATCTTGAAGACAGTCTTTAATCAAATGAGTCTTAGACTTACATCTAAAACACTCCCGATTCCGATTCCAGCACTCGCCAACATGATACCTCCTGCATTGAGCACATGGATCGTCCGGATTTCCGAGAGTCGGCTTAGCAACACGAACAAAATTTTGACCTCGGTCTTTTCGAAAGTTCTCGGGCGATTCGATGATCCAAAACTTCTTATCCCGATTCCTCTCCTTATCTCATTACGCCTCACGAGTCCTTAATCCCTTCACTACCTTAGCCTTCTCTACTAGCACAGCGAACTCCCACTCCTGATGTGGAGCTATCAACAGCCTCAGGTCGTCTCTCAATTCGTCCTCGAATCGGACACACCGCTCATGCTCTGTAGTAACTACCCCTCGAGCATAACGACTTAACCTTAAGAATTCAGCCTCGTATTCCGCTACGGACTTGTTCCCTTGAACCAGCCCCAGAAACGCCTTCCTCTGTGCATCAATATAATGAGTACCGACATATTTCTTCTGGTACACCGCTTTAACGTACTCCCAGGTGAGATCCTCCGTAGTGGCACTATCCCGAATCGTTAGTCACCATTGATATGCCTCGTCGAAGCGATGCCACCATTCCTTTCACTTTCTCCTCGGTGATCGATCGAGCTCATCCATAATTCGCTCGGTTGCTTCCAACCAATATTCACCGTCTTGGGTGCACCGACACGCCGAAACACTCTCTCCATTAGCTCGAGTCGTTCGCACGGACTTCCTAGCTCTCATATTTCCACCGCTCCACCACTATCTCAAGAACTCAGCGGCACTACTTATGATCTGACATCATCCCCGTCGATCTTGTCTGCTCAACACCAAAAGCTGGTGGTAGTGGCGGTGGTACCCCATTCTCAGATCCTTGACCCGACCTAACGGGTTCCAACACAGTTATTCTGCCTCGACCACGTCCACGACGACCACGTCCTCTAGAACTCATTTCTAACGCCTCGATTTAGTCTGATTTACGAAATTTTATGCATTAGAAATTTTGTTCCACTATTTATCCACGAGCAATTTTATGAAATGAAGTTTCCAGAAGTTGTGCTTTCGATTAATCAAAGTTTCAGTTCGAGTTCACTACTCTAATTCAAAGAATCACCTTCACAATCACATTCATAATGGAGATATCTTCATTGCTCAACAAGGCCACATTCTTTCAAAGGGTATCCACCACCCACATTCACTATTCGAACATTTTGTCCGTTTCTATCCTGGGGTATTTTCGTCATTTGTCCTAAAGGGTAATTTGGTAATAAATCGGTAAATTTGAAAATCACTAAAGCCATTTTGAAATTTTTTCCAAACTCATGGGCATTTTAACAGAAAGATTTTCCAAATCAAGGTTTTACAGAAATTTCAAAAATCGGGTTATTTTGGTAATTGGGTAATTCAGTAATTTTCCAAATAGGGTATCTTTACCTTTTGCAAAAATAAAATTTTTTGATATTTTTGTAAAGTAAGAATATTTTAAATAAAAGTCGAGGGTAATATGAAAATTTAGAAACCAAGGGCATTTTTGATAATTTTACCAGCCGAGGGTATTTTCGTAAATTTTCCCAAATCAGAGTAGCTTGATATTTTGAAAACTAGAGATTTTGGTATTTTTATAAAATTATTTTAACAAAAGTTGAGGGTAGTATGGTAGTTTTACAATTAAGGGTATTTTTAGTAATTTTACAATATAGGGGCATTTTGTAATTTTATAAATCGAGATATTTTGGAAAAATTTTCACAATAATCTTTTACTAAAATTAAAAGGGTAATTTAGGAACTTTAAAACTAGGAATTTTATAAAAGCGCATGGCTAGTCCCTTTCGGGTTTTAATTATCGGGTTTAGCTTTTGTGAATAAGTCCTCTTGGTTAAGGTGAACCAGTAGCTACGCACTGGTAGGATTCGAGTAAAGAGGAGGTGAGTCGCTAGGACCGCTTAAATACCAAGCTCTTCTGAATACCAATCCTAGACATGCGTCTGATGGTTGCCACACCCTAGCTCGCGACTTAATCACGAGTTTGTTTAATAGTCCTTAAGTCTTATGCATGTGTTTGAGTAGACTAGTCCTAGGTTCAATAGATCCTAGTTCACTAATCTACGTTCCCATAAAAGCCCATATAGTTCACAAATTCAAACCACTTCAACAATCAAGTACTTACCGGTGGACTTGAGTAGGAGACTTAGGTGCCATGCTAGAATAACTGAAAAATTTCTAAAAAGCCCATTTTTTTCGAAAAGCCCATTTTTGAAAACATTTTTGGGCCCCACAACCCTCAAAGTCGAGTTTTGAACCGAGCTCTGATATCAAACTGTAACACCCCAAACCGGCCCATTCACTACGATAGAATTTGAAATGCCAACATGGAAAACGTTTGAAACAAATTTGAACTTAAGGATAAAATAAGAAAATTTTGTTAAGTTTAGAAAATAGTGTTCGTTAAAATTCTTAAGTAAGGTGTGGTGTTTATAAAAATATCCGGATTAAAACTTTAGTATATATAGATTTAAATAAAATCGTTTGCAAATAACTCCTCAATTGTCAATCCATAATAAAACACAATAATAAACTTAATGAGAAATACTTAAATGGACTTTAAATACTTTTAGGGCCTTATTACAATAATTGAATAATCAAAATCTTGAAGATATAAATGCTTAATTAATTAAAATATCTTTCGCATGAAAATCGCTTACGCATGGCCACCTTTGTATCCACTCCAACCCGTCCAAGCTTTACGCACCACCGAAAGGTTTAAAATCTTGGGTGAGTCAAACCGACTCAAGTGCATAGTCATTTCACATATCTCCACATATGGGCTTGGCCCATATCCACACAGATCCATACACATAAATATGCAATTATGAAGCCCATCCCAACCTAGGGTCCATCCATTACACCTACCTTGGGACCCTGCTCCAAGGCCGTGGCTAATCCACCACCGATCACATATGATCCACATATCTTACCTTGGCGGACTTGTTGCTCAAGGTCATGGTTTGAGCCACCGATCCCATAGGGATCCCACATATCAATCAATCCACGGTGATGCACACACTATCAACCGCCGAGATGGGCACTTAGCCAACACCTCCCTTGATGAAGCACATAGCTAACATCAAGCGCTAATGTAACGAGGCTAGCATTAGACCACGTACATAATGATGTACACCCTTTCCTTCAATTTTCACATCCCAAGTCCTATGCATATATGTGTATCATGTCAGATTAACAATCAGAGTAAATATTTATCACATGCTCACCACAAATATCACACATATATCATAGGCAAAATAGAGTACTGACCTGATTAATAACCCACTACGGGTATCCACCATCTTAGCCATTATTTCTGGCTAACATACACATCATAATCAAACATACTTAACAACATACAATAACAGGAGAATAGTGCGATAACTACGCACCTGATTAGCACAATTGACTAAATCCCGAAACCCACGTCTAACGATTTGCACCTTTGCGATTGTAGAACTCCTTCCTACACCACCTAAGTCGAATCGGCTAAAATTATATACCAAAATGGCCTATGGCGAAAATCACTCTTGCCTTACCTTACGGATCTAAATCCAAACCGCTCCTTGTAGTCGATAACTACTAGATCCCAAGAAAACCTTCCAAATTTCAGCCATGGAATTCTAAAGGAGTTAGATTCCTATATTTCGCTAAAGAGAGATTGAAAATCAAATAATAGTTGATCTTACCTTTTGGATGAAATCGGCAACACCTTCCGTCACAACAAAGATTCGGCTTTGGCAATTTTGGCTTTTGGTGCTATGAAGAATTCAATAGGTTGGATTGTGTTTTGGTTTTGAATAAAAGAGAGAGGAGACTAGGGAATTGCTAGACAAAAGAAAAGAGAAGAGAAGAGAAGAGACCCTAAGAACTTGGCGAGAGAGAAGAGAAGGAAGAAAATTAATGAGTAGCCCTCCTTCCTTCCTTTGGAATACATAATCTAAATCCTTATTTATCTCTTTAAAATACTTAAGATAAAATATAACATTAAATTTACCTTGTTATCGGCTTCCCATGTGGAATGAATATGGTGGTCGAGTCGATGTTTGTGTAAAAATGGAAATCAAACAAAAATTTCCAATGCCCATCCTAGAGTTTTAAAAACCTTCAAAACATCACCAACCACACTTAAAGCCTAGTGATAGGCAACCTCTAATCTAGATTTTATAAATCTACTTATTGTACATCATCGGTGGGAATGAATATGCGTTGCCGCATGACATCTCCGATACAACTTCGATAGATACACGCGGCGGATCCCCAACTTAATTCACCGGCTGCTCTAAAATCAACAAGTTTCTGCAGCCACCTCAAGTGTACGAGGTTTCTAAACAGTCCGCATCAGATAACCTCTAATTATCTCAAGAATGTATGCCAAAGCATACCGTATTCTTTCTATTTTGGTCGAACCATCATTCAGCTCCGGGAATGTGTCTTGTAACCAGGCCATCTCGATCCGACCTCCATGAATGTTATCCGGAATGACACTCAGAAGCTCGTAGCATACGGCCATCCAATCGATAGAAGTTGCGGACCCGGTGACTACCGACCCGTCCACCATCAATCCCAACTGCAACTGCACATCTTCCAGAGTGATCGTACACTCTCCACATGGAAGATGAAAAGTGTGTGTCTCGGGTCTCCACCTCTCTATCAACGCACTGATCAAAGTCGGCTCCAACTTGAACCCCCGGCCTATCGTGGCCACGTGCCAAAAACCCGCTTCTCGCAGGTAATTCTCGATCAACGGCGATGGGAGACCATGCATATTGCAAATATAACATTGCAACACCCGATCTACAGACTGTTTAAAAAATTATAAAATAAAAATTAATTAAAATTGCATAAACCTAAAAAATATTAAATAATATTGAAAAATTAAAATTAAAATTTACCATTTTCATTTGATCGACGAAGATGTGCTTGTTGTCTAGACGAATTAATTTCCCGGCCATTGGTAATACGATCGAAAATTTTAAAAGTTTCAAAATATATATTAAAAAATTAAAAAAGGATTTTTGTAAATATTAAAGGACTATTTCAAAATTTCAGAGGAAGTTTCAAGGACTTAAAGAGGAATTTGAGAGGAATTTGAGAGAAGGATGAGTAAGGACTAAAGTGTGAAAAAAATAAAAGGGCTAGGGGGTTTTCTAAGCTTATTTTTTGACCGTTGCAGGAATAAAACGTGCCCCTGGGGACGCGCTTTCCTAGTTTTTTCCTACAAAACGCGCTGACGTGGACGCGTTTTATGAGGAAATGACCCTTTTCCGTAAATTTTCAAAAAATTAGTCCCTTTCTGTAAATTTTCAAAAAATTGGCCCTTTCCCATAAATTTTGTTTATTTTTAATAGATTTGAGTATTTTACCCTAAAACAAGATATTCATTTGTAAAAAACAGGGGGATTACAAAGTAAAAGCTGCAGAGATACCTCTAGCATACAACCAAATACCAATTGTTGCAGAATGGACAAAACAAACAAGGCAACAAAGAGAGAAAACCAGCAATGAACATCCAAAACTGAAGAAATTATACAGAACAAGCGAAATTGCATCAAATTACCAGCAAGCAGAAAAAGGGCAGTGTCGATCAATTCCTACTTTTGCCATTGCATCTGCCAAACAATTAATTTCTCTGTACGCGAATGTAAATCTAACTTCCCCGATCTCCAAGATGAACCTATCAATAAATTCACGAACATCCCAATACACCCACGGTTTAGAGCTTGGATCATTCACCCATTGAACAGCAGTGGCAGAGTCGGATTTGATAATCAAATTAACTTTGTCAAACCAACCGGTTTTGGTGAATACCTCCAAGGCTGTTGTGTTTGCTAATAACTCGGCCAAATTAGAGCAAATAACCTGAAGCGGATAAGAAAATGATGCGATAATAGAATCCTTGTCATTCCTGAGAACACCTCCACATCCGCCAAGCTCGACTGCAATTTTGACAGCTCCATCGACATTACATTTTAAAGAGCCCGCGGGAGGGGGGCACCAAGCTTATTGCAATCTTCAAGATTTTGAATCCTCTCTTGGAATACAATTAACGGAGGTATTCCCACCAACTAGCTTTCTAAATTGAAGGGCAAAGGCAAAAAAAATTTTTTGGTCGAAATTAAACTGTATATTTTTACTAGTAAAAGTATAAATTTATCATTTTAAAGCTTATATCTTTATGATTTTTAAAAGATTAAATTAAATTTTTATCATTTTTAGAGGGTCAAAGTGTAATTTTATCATTACTAATTTAAAATTTTATAAACTATAAAGGGATCTAAATGAAAAATTTTCCATTTTAAGAGAGTTGATTCCGTGGATCATCTCACCTTCTCTTGACACCTTCAACTAGTAGACAGGTTCTAATTTTACCAAAAACAACAATTCTTTCGAATTTGATTTTATTTTTTATACTTTTGAAAACCAACTTGTTTCGCATTAACTAGAGTGACCATACGACTGTTGCGCGTGCAACCAGCCACCACGGTTTGTAACGACCTGAAAGTCAGTGATGTCGAAAAATGTGATTTCGGAACCCGTTCCCATAAATCAAACCCTTAAATATTTAGAGTTATATTATAGGTAAATTGAATTTTAGACAAATAAGTTTATCGAATTAATGATTAATTAAGGATTAGGGACAAATTGTAAAAGTGGTAAAAATTCAATTAATAGTGAATCTTTAATTAGGGTTTGTCAAGGGACTTATGTGGTAATTAAACTATTATAATTTTTATAGTTGACGGTGATGACCAGGGGGTAATGTTTTAAATTATAAAGTTTTATTAATTAAAATTTAATAAGTAAAATTTAAAATATATATTAGTTTACTGGAAAGAAAGAGAAATTATTTTCTCATCTTCGTCTTCATGCACGAAAACTCCATTGGTGGGGAGAAGAGGTTGCGCCTTGTGTCTTCAATTTTGGAGCTTCATTTTGTTAGTGCAATTTATTTATTTATTTTTTGTAATATTTATATTTTTGAAATCTTGGTAGCGAAATTTAGCTGACCCGTGAGTTATTTTTTGAAACTATTAAAGTTCTAGATTGATGTCATTGATGAATTTTTGATGTTTTAGGTGTTAAATTGATAGGTTTTAAGCTTAGGAGTGAAAAAGGATTAAATTGTGAAGTTAATTTATAATTTTACACTATAGGGACTAAAATGCACAAATTTTAAAATTTGTGGTAGAATTGAGAAATTAGAGATACTAAATAGACTATAGTGAAAACAAATTGAAAATATGAGTTCTAAATTTAAAGTTATGTAAGTCCCGAATTTATGAACTAAATTGAATAAAATGTGAAATTTGTGTAAATTTACAATTGAATCTGATTTTGATTGATTATTGATTGTATTGTATGTTTATGTCAATCCGTAGCTAACATCGACCTAGAATCCTCGAAAGAAAAAGGAAAAGTTAAAGTTGTCGATAAATAGCTCGGAGTTCTCAATTTGTGTTTCTATAATTTAAACTATTTCGATTGTTATATTTTTCTATTGTTTTGCAAGGTAAAACTATGAGGTGAGTTGAATTTGCTAAATTGAGTTGAATTGATACGATTTTGATTTGGTTAGAGATGTAGAAGAGTAAATTGAAAGGAATGAAAAATATTGATTTTCGATGAAAATGTAAATGTGATCTTGAGTTGAATTGATTCATGATATTTTATATATATGAATGATGCTTGGTTGATAAATTGAAATGACGTTGTATAAATTAAACTACATTCAGAAATTTGACAAAATTATTATCCTATTAATTGTTCGGACAGAGTCGAATATAGTTGGCGGTAAACACCTTAACAATAAACGCAACTAGCACGACTCGAACCCAGTTTACATCTAGGGTGGTAAACACCTTAACAATCAAGCCATCACATAGGATTCTTGTAACACCCATCACCCGTATTCAATGTCAGAATAGGGTTACGAGCGTTACCAAACTTACAAAACAATTAAACAACCATTTAAATACATTTGCTCAATTCAACCATTCATCATTCAATCTCAATCAATTTGTCCCTATTAATAGCCTGCGAGGCCTTAAACATGCTTTGGGAGTGGTTCGGGATTAAACCGATAACTTATGAAACTTTCACGAAGCTTTAAAAAAATTTCTCAAAACAGGGGACACACGCCCGTGTGACTAGGCCGTGTGTCTCACACAACCACTAGACACACCCGTGTCACAAGCCGTGTGAACATTCGAAATGGAAGCATATGGTCGTGTCCCAGCCCGTGTCCTACCCCGTGTCCAAACAAGTGAGGTTACTGACTTGGGTCACACGACAAACCATACGCCCGTGTTCCAGCCCGTGTGCCCTTCGAAGTGGCCACACACGCCTGTGTGCCAGGCCCTGTGTTAGGTCGTGCCAAACCAATAGGGTATACTGACTTATGCAACACGGCCAAGTCACACGATCATGTGCTAAGCCGTGTGCCAATTAGGGGGTATACTGACTTGTGTCACACAGCCGATCACAAGCTCGTGTGTGAGACCGTGTGGAGCATACTAACTTTATTTCAATTTCAACACCAGGAGACACACGGTCGTGTAGACACACGGTCGTGTATCATGACCGTGTGTCACACACTGCTGAGACACACACCCATGTCTCTGCCTGTGTGGACAAAAATAGGCTATTTACCATTTCCACCCCAATTAATACACTCCTTCACCTACACATATGACATATGACACCAAAACAAAGCATAATAGGCAACCCAAAATAACCAATTTAGCCACAATTAAGGCTAATTCATACCATAACCTATACCCATAACTAACATGTTTAACTCATGTTTTTCTCAATCAAAACATACCAAACATATACATCAATCAACTAGTTAAACCTTTACCAATCATACATTATTTTGTACCATTTCACAAGCATGTTACCAATTCCTCAAATTTTCAACTTACCATTCATGGTACTTATTATCATCAATTATTTTAACCAACTAAATAAGCACAAGACATAAGCATATATATATATATATGCACATGTTCAGACATACCAAATATACCAAAATTAAGCCATCACCCATGGCTATATATACAAACCAAAATATAAGCATTTACAAGCCAATTCATTTGGCCTAGGTCATTACCAAAATATAACTAACATGACTCAAAGTTCCTATACATGCCATATGACCAAACCATAAGTTCAAAAATACCAAAGTGACGGTTGGATAGTGTGACGATGTCTCTGACGATCCCCGAATTCGAGCTAGCTTCGAATTTACTATAAAACACAGGAAAAATAAACAAAGTAAGCTATAAAGCTTAGTAAGCTCGTATGAAGTAAAATCAACAATTTGTAGTATACAATTTACCAATTTGAACTAGTTAACATATAATTCATGATAACAAACAAATTGTAACACCCCTAACTTGTATCCGTCGTCGAACTAAGGTTAAAAGGCGTTATCGGACATATCGAATCATATCACAAACATCAAATATCCACAAACATTCCTTAACAAATTATACACATAGAGTCCCTTTAGAAGGTCTAAGTGACCTTAAACATGCATTGGAAAGGGGTCGAGACAAAACCAAGCACTTACAAAATTTTTTCGAAACTTAAACATTTTCAAAGTTACAGAGGTCACACGCCCGTGTGGGTAGGCCGTGTGCCTCACACGGCCACCAGACACGTCCATGTCACAGGCCGTGTGAAAACAGGGCATACATTCTTACTTGCACCACAAAGCTGAGGACACGCTTGTGTGCCAGGCTGTGTGAAATCTAGAAGGGTTACTGACTTGGGTCACACGGCCAGCCACACGCCCATGTGTCAGCCCGTGTGCGACACACGACCAGTAGACAAGTTCGTATGTCTAGGCCGTGCCAAACTTGTAGGGTATACTGACTTAATTCGAAGGACTACCCCAAGGGACACACGTTCGTGTACCAAAGCCATGTGTCACACACGGTCAAGCCACACGCCCGTGTGTTCGGCCGTGAGGAGTGAAAATAGGCTTAGTTGAAGCCACATTTCTCATCCTTCTCAAGCATACCTAAAATACCACATTTCATGCCATTTCAATACACAAAACATACACCATTTAAACCATCTCCTTATCAACCAATTTCATGCTCAAAACCTAAACCACAACATACCAAAATCTCATAACAACTCATTAATTCATACATGATCAATGTCCCAAAATATCACTTCTATATTCATACTAAAATCATACCAAATTCTTAACAAAATACATACCAAATTGACCATTTCTT
This sequence comes from Gossypium rotundifolium, assembly GCA_025506655.1. Lineage (NCBI taxonomy): Eukaryota > Viridiplantae > Streptophyta > Magnoliopsida > Malvales > Malvaceae > Gossypium > Gossypium rotundifolium. The sequence goes on along the minus strand of CP106725.1, from coordinate 7,551,385 downwards.
TGGTCATTTATAAACATCAAAACATACTATTATTAAGCACAAATCATGTACCAAATCCAAACCATAATTTCTTCCACAAGCAAGCCATATCACATGGCTATAAAATGCATATCTCAAAACATATCACACTAGTCCTAGCCTATACATGGCATACTTTTAACATTTAATTTTCAAAAGGTACCAAAATAGAGTTCAATAGTGTGGTGATGATCCTCGACTATCCCTGAGCTCCTAGTAGCTTCGATAATCTATAAAACAATTGAAACGCACACAAAGTAAGCTTATAAAAGCTTAGTAAGCCATATACAAATAAACTTATCACATAAACAATTATAAACCATTTCATTCATATGAACTATGGCATATCACAATAGCAAATTCATATTTCTCATCTATCTCAATTGTTCATAACCACTTGCTTATAAACATATCACATTTTCATACAACTCACATATAAAATAATCATATTTATACTTATCTTCTATTGCCAAATTTCATATACATTTCATTCATACTTGAAACGGATACATATTCACATATTCAATCATATCTCAGAATGCCCGTTGAACCGTTTGGAATCAATAAGGATACTTGGATAGCTCGTAAAGCTTGTACAATGCCAACGTCCCAGACGTGGTCTTACATGTAATTAAATATCGATGCCTTTGTCCCAGACAAGGTCTTATATGAAATCATATACGATGCCGATGTCCCAGACATGGTCTTATACGTAAATCTCAAATCAATGCCAACGTCCCAGACGTGGTCTTACAGGATAACTCATATCGGAATCCTATGTCAAGACATACGTATCCTAACTATTTCTTAAGGTTCGTACGGGACTTTTTGGACGTCGTCACATTATCGGAACTTTCTTGAATTTCACATATTCAGTTCAAATAGTCATACATCACAATTCATTCACATATAAGCAATAATAATTCAATTCAAACACATTTATTTGTATATCGACTTACCTCGTACGGGAAAGAAGGAAACGAATGGCTATTCAACTACTTTCGATTTCTCCCGATCTAATTCTGTTTTCTTTGGTTCTTGATCTATACACATTCAAATTTAACTCTTTTATTCACCAAGTTATTCAATTCAATCCATTTACACATATTTATGGCATTTTACACTTTAACCCCTATAATTTCACATTTTTGACATTTAAGTCCTTATTTCAAAACAACACCAAACACATAAAATTTCATTTCACCCAAGCATGGCCGAATATCATTCTAGTCCCTAGCAGCCCATATTTTTCATTTATTTCACAATTTAACCTCTTAATTTACACTTTTCTCAGTTTAATCCCTAATTAACATTTTTGTCAAAAATCACTTTACAGAACATGTATATCAAACACCAAGCTTGCATAATTCATCATCAAACATCATAAAACTCATGAATTCATCAATGGAAACTTTCAAAATCATCAGCACTTTCAAAAATTGAGGCATGGGCTAGCTAGAACACAAAGTAATGATCACAAAAACGTAAAAATTATCAAAAACCGAACAAATTACATACCTAAGTCAAAGAAGACAAAGGTCGAACCTAGCTTGCTCAACAATGGTGTTTTTTTCCTTTAACTTTCGGCAATTGTGAAGTAAAAGATGAACAAAATGTTGTTTTATTTTAATTTAATAACATTATTTACAAATTACTAAATTGCCATTAATGAAAACATTTAAAATTTATATAATGGATGACCATTTATGTAATACTCCACTAACTATGGTCTAATCACATCTCAAGGACCTCATATTTAATAAACCATAGAAAATAAATACTTTAACAAATAGAAAGCCACTTTTTAATTTTACGTGATTAAGTCCTTTTTCTCAAATCGAACACATAAACGATCAAATTTTTATACGAAACTTTCACACATGTTTAATCACATACTATAAACACGAAAAATAATATTAAGAGATTTTTTAGACTCAAATTTGTGGTCCTAAAACCACTATTCCGACTAGGGTCTAAACCGGACTGTTACAAAAACCTTCCTCATACTTACTTATATGCTTAGATACAATTTCATAACTTCTTCTATTTGAATCTCATACTTTACATGTACATACCTGTACAAATTCATAACGAACTCATACTTTTTCATAATACTGTCAAATACTCGATATTTCGCACACTAAGTGCCAATACGTAGCCAAAGCTATTAAATCTCGCATACTAAGTGCCTTACATAGCAGAAGCTATCTCGGTCTCGCACACCAAGTGCCATATATAGCCGAAGCTATTCCGAATCGTACACTAAGTGCCATATATAGCCGAAGCTATCTCGAATCACATACTAAGTGCCATACATATCCGAATCATCGTCAAACATGACTATAATCTCATATACACAATTTATGTAATATCAAAGTAGTTAAAGAATAATTGTAACAATGCTTATTTCATACGAACTTACCTCGGATGTAAAAAGGATAACGCAGATCAACTAATCTAACACCTTGTTCTTCCCTCGATCTAGGTCCGAAATCCATTTTTCTTGATCTAAATATATTCAAAACTAACTCATTTTATCAATTATTTAGTCAATTCAATCCAAAATATATATTAAGGCTATTTTACCCATTTACCCCTAAACTTTCACATTTTTTTACAATTTAGTCCTTATTTCACAAAATCATAAATTCATGAAATTCAAGACTAACCCATGCTAGCTGAATTACCATTATTCCTCTAGCAGCCCATATTTTTATTTACTTCACATTTTAACCACACATTTTTCACATTTCACAATTTAGCCCCTAATTTGCATTTTCACCAAAAATCACTTAACAAAACTTGTTTAACTAACATCAAATATTCATAATCTATCATTAAACATCAAAACTCATACATATTTATCAGTGGCAACTTTCAAAATCTTTAATAGTTTTGCGAATTAGTCCCTGGGCTAGCTAGTACTAGATGCAACGATCATAAAAACATAGAAATCACTTAAAACCGAACAAAAATGGACTTGCAATTAAGCTTGGAAGTAGCCGAACCCTAGAAAGTTCCATGGTTTTCTTATGCTTGAATTTTTGGTGGAATCATTGAAGAAGAAAGATGATAGCATTCTTTTTCTTTATTAAATTTTAACTTAATTTAATAATTACTTATTTACCCTTTACTTAAACATTAAAACATGTAAAAATAATGTCCATAAATGTCCACTTAAGCAACCAATGGTCTAATTACAACATAAGGACCTCAACTTTAATAATCCATAGCTATTAGATGCCTTTAACTAATAGAACCCCACTTTTACACTTTAAGCGATTTAGTCTTTTTTTCTCAAATTGACCAATCAAACGATAAAATTTCTTAATGAAATTTTCACACAAACATATTATCATGCTGTAGACATTAAAATAATAATAAAATAATTACTTTGACGTCGAATTTGTGGTCTCGAAACCACTGTTCTATTTGACCAAAAACGGGATGTTACAATTCTTATGTCTTCTTCTTTATTTTGAATAAAAGTTAGATTATGTCATTTTATATCATTTATATTGTGTTAATGGTTTCTTACAAGATTAAATATGGTATGTTTTATGTAAAATAAGAGTTGGAAATCAATTGGAAATAGTTCACCAAATATATTTCCATTATTATAGTTTAGAAAGTAATTAAATGATAAAAAAGAATCCAACATATAGTATCAAAGTACATATTTCCTAAAATATTTTAAAACCTAAATGTAAGTAACGTATATGACTAGATTTGATCATAGGTCGGGTTGGATTCGGTTTGGGTTAGGTTGATGCAAAATTTTAGAATCATTTTTTAGGCCCGGGCTTGGCCTAGCTTGAAAAATAGGCCTAAAATTCTACCCAAGCCCATCTCAGATTAAAAATGCTAAACCCGAACTCGACCCAGTTCGCCCGTTATTATTTTTTTTAGATTATTTTCTATATAAAAATAAATTTTAAAAAATATACTACATCAATTAAAATAAATGGATCTCAACAAATTTAAAATACATTAAAAATTCGTTATACTTAGATTACACTAAGATAATTGCAACTTAGCAAGCAAATGTCTCTAAAATAATAGCAAAATTAACAATAAAATAAGAGTTATATAATATCCAAACAATAACAATAAAATAGTAGCAATATAATAATGAAATGGTAGCAAAACAGCAACGAAACAATAGCAAAACAACTGATTCGAGTCAGGCCGAGCCAGGGCCAATACATCCTACTCGAGGCCCGACCCATTTAGAAAATAGGTATTATTTTTTATCCAAACCTATTTTTCAAACATATATTTTTGCCCAAACCCTTCCACTTAACCTAGCCCATGATCAGGTCTATATATGATTATGTTCAATTAATTACATTTTTTAAGTGATTAATCATGTATCATTTTAAAAAATTAATCATGCCGATTGAGTCTTAGCTCGACTGGCATGGATATTATTCCAATGTAGGAGGACGTGGATTCAAGTGCGCTAAAGTGCATTATCATCTTATTTATACGAATTGAAAAGAGGCTATGATTAATTTTAGACATTGTGTCAAAAAAATATATTTATAGTTAGAACCTATAATGAAATTGTTATATATATATATATATATATATATATATCATATCTGAATTACATATATAACGGATGTTAGTAGGATGAATTATATTTATTACAGGAAAATATGCTTTTAGTGTTTATTTCATGAAACCGTTGCTAAAAGTACTGAATTTAATTGTCTCTTGGAAAAGGTCGAGTAAATAATACACAAGATAAAAGTATTATAAAATTTTTTACTATGCACCAGATAGTATTTTACCTTCTTCACTCAAAAATAGATAAATTAATTCTTATACATTAGATCTAAGAGTAAATTGATGTTTCTGTTAAAAATTTTATCTATTTTTACGGTTAAAATTTATTTCATATACGTCAAATTGAGATACACATGACACGATACATGTAATTATCTAATTATTCTGTTAATAACACCAATTTTTAACAATAAAAATTGATAAATTTTTTTACCGTACTTTTACCCAGGTTGTCATTATAAACGCCAAAAACACATAAAGACATCAGTGAGGACAACACATTTTCCTGAATTCAATATCGACGACGGAAAAAAAAGCAGAAATCCTAAAACAACCATCATAGCATCCATCCAACTCCAGCTAAGATTGAAATTAAACCCAAAATATCATTATTGAATCCGTTACTAATCCAAGAGAAGAAACATGAACTGAGCAGCATCAAACAAACGTTTAGCTTGAACCATATAGCTCAGCAGCTCCGCCGGGACCGGAACATCGGCATACTTCCTAAACGCAAAAACGCATCGAAGCAGGTCCAAATGCGCCATCCTGGCCGAAACATGAGCGTTCTTATAATCCGAAACTTCCATCTTCGTCAATCCATCCCAGAGCGTGTTGGAAGCCGACAACATTGTGTCTCCACACACTTGGTACGTTATTTTCAGACGGACCGCCGCGGTGTTTTGGTACAGATGATCCGCACATTGATGTGCGTACGTTGTCTGAGAATACATGCAAAAGAGGATTGAATATGTCAGGTTGGAAACATTACTAGATTCTCGACCAGTATCGGATAATGTGCAGTTGAGACATACATCTGGTTCTAGGGTTTGGTCGCATAGTTTTCGGACAAACGTCTTATCATCTGCCTTGACTGGTTTAGAGGCTGACAGAAGAAAAACAAGTAAGAAAATCTGAGTAACAATGGTGAAAGTGATGCCTTTGATATCCATTTTTTACTTCTCTGTAAAGTCTCAAATGATATTCAATTTTTTCTTACTGGTTATAGCACTAATAAGAAAATAAAGGGTACCGACAAAATCCAATACATTAATTCAAATATAAAAGGAATTAAATAGTACATTAATTACATTTTTAAATAAAAATTCAAATTAATCTGATAATTATATCATAACTGTTGAAATTAATTTTCAGTCAAATAAATAGTTAAAGACTTTTTATTTTAATGAATCATTCAACACGTGAATGTAACATTAATTATGGCAATTTAATTATTAAAAAAGCTATAAAAATACATTAAAATTAATTTAAATCTAATTTATTGTAAATGAATTTTATGTATATTATTAATTTTTTTTCTCTTATTTCAATGGCGACTTGTTTGTTTGCGTCAAATGAGGGATCTGATTTAATGCCAACTTAATGATTAGCCATTTTTATCTGCAAATTTCCAATGTAAGTAAAAACACCTTCCAAACCTTTTCCATGCATTTAATGCACAACCAGTTGTCTTGCAATTGTTGGTTTCACGATTGCCATTGGTGAAAATTCATTAATTCATTACATTAATTCAAATATACAATTCGGAAAAATAAGTTATCAACACCAAAAAAATTTCAATTTTAGTATCGATACAACACTACGGGATATTGATAACTGATTTTGTTACAATTTAAGTGAGACATATTTGGAGTGATTAGAAGCAATTATTATAATAAGGAAATTAACCTTGAATGCAAAATCGGTAAAAGAATCGAGCATCCACCAAACTAGAAAGGATTGTCAGAAAACTCCTAAAATCACTTGCAAAAGTATAAGTACATGCATAAGCAAGACTAAAAAACTTGTAGATAAAAACAAGACAAAAACTTTTAAAAGTGAAGACTTATTAAATAATAGAAAGCAAATAAGACAATATATAAAACTTATAGAAAACACGGTCCAAATCGGCTTATGAAATCATTTATTATTTCAAAACAGAAATAGATTAAGAAGTCAACAAAAAATCACTACTTGAGTATCTACGGTCAACATATTTTTCAAGAAAAACTATTGTTGGCCGGTGAAGGTTCAACAACGACATCATCATTTGTCCATCATAATTTAGAAAAACAACAAGGATGCTCATAAAATAGATTTGCAAACTGAAAAGAGAGAAAGTGTATAAAGTGAATTAAGTCATAAAATATATTTATAAACTGAAAAGGAGAATACACATAGAATGAAGAAAAAAATAGAAAATTAATGGGAGGAAAAAAAGAAAGACTAACACCACCATTGAAAAAAGAAGCAAACCCTTCGAAGTTTTTCAAGTAATATCTAACCTTAAAATATAATTAATCAATGTTTATGTGTTTAAGGTAAAGCATATATATATATATATATATATATTGTAAAATTATATAATTGGTATAAATTAATCTTTACATTTTGTGAAAATTGAAAAACTAATCTAATTAATTGTTTATTTATTTATTTATTTCATTTTATGTTGATTTCTTTTGAAATAAAATTATATGTTGATTTTTACATTAATTGTTATATTGTTATTTAATTCGATTAAGTTATTATATTAATTAGAGTAACAGAATTACACGAATTAATTTTTCAATTTTCGTAAATTAAAAGAATGAAATTCAGAATTAGATTTTAAAAATTATTACAAGATAAATTGAGTTAAAAAGAGAAAATATTTTAACACATTAAATAACAAATAAAAGAAATAAATTTTAAATTTATACATAAATTTAATTAAATGTGTGATGTAATACATATAAATTTTGATTTGGTGTGATTATTCACATGAAACTTTAATTTTAATTCAATCATATATATTTTAAAAATAAATATAACAATTTATTTTTATGTTAAATAAATATAATTATTTATGTATGTAATATGTAAATTTAAAACATCACGATGATCATAAAATGTTAGTGATTTACAAAATTGTATAAAATTGAATATTCATGTATATAACTATCTAAAAATCAAAGTTCAAGATTACATTTCACATTAACTCTAAATTTATGTGTAGTTTTAAAATTACAGTAGAGGTCACCCAACTATGATTTTTTTTTTCTTTTATGATCATCTAACTATGAAACGTTAGAAAATGGTCACCCAACTATTAGCATTTTTTTATACCTAAAAATCCAAGATAGATGGGTGACCAAAAAAGACAATTAAATAGTTGAGTGACCATTTTGTAACTTTTCATAGTTAGGTGACCAAAAAAGAAAATTACTAATAGTTAGGTGACCATTTTGTACTTTTTGTAGTTGGTTACCAAAAAAGAAAAAAATCATAATTAGGTGATTACTAATGTAGTTTACCGTTTGGTAAAAGAGTAAGACCAATACAAACTAAAAGATGGCCGTGGGCTACAACCTTTCAAACCTTTTAAAATGGTCATATAAGACATAATCTTTACAAAAGTGTTCAAATAAGTGTTTTCATGCACTTCAGCTCAGTTTATAGTAAAAATTATGTTAATGCAGACAAGTTTTAAATGAAGCACATAACATGTAACGACCTGATAGTCAGGAGTGTCGGAAAGTGCATTCTTGAGATCCGTTCCCCTATATCGGATGCGTAAATATTTTTAATAAATATTAATGAAGTTGGTTGTGTAATTAATTAGGCTTCGGTTAAGTGAATTTACTTGAATTAGAAGTAATTAGGTATAAGGACTAAATTGCATATAGGGTGAAAGTTGAATTATAGATTAAAGAATAATTAAAGGGACTAAAGAACAATTTTACTATTATTTCTTTAGTGGGACGGCATTAGGTAAATTATGTGTAAATTTATTATATATATTATAATAATTAAAGTTAAAATATATTATAATATGTTATCTTAATTATTAAGTAAATAAATATTATATAATAATAATAAAACAAATAAGTAAAAGAAATAAAGAAAGACAAAGCTAAACAAAATTAGAAAGAAAAAGAGAAAGAAGAAAAGAAGAAGTCAATCAAAGCCAAGGGCTCCAAAATTTCAAAGTTTAATTGGTTAGTCAATTTAGTTCTTTTTTTTCTTGTAATTTGTATATTTTTGGAATTCCGGTGTTAAGTATTACCCGACCCAAGTTGAAATTTTAACATTGATTGAGTTTTCAAAGGTTGTTAATGTTGAACAATTTTAGTATTAGGGATTAAATTGATAGATTTTTAAACTAGAAATGAAAAAGGATTAAATTGTAGAATAAATTGTAAATTTTGAATAATAGGGACTAAATTGTGAAAAATTCAAAATGTAGGGGTTTAAGTGAAAATAGGGAGTTAAATTTAGTTTAAAGTGGAATTTGTATGAAAATATAGAATTAAATGTGAAGAATAAAAATTAGTCTCTGTTTAGGGACTAAATTGGAATTTAGGCAAATATTGAGTCCAAATTGAAATATTCAATATGAAATTGAATTGTGTTATATTGTTAAATTTTAATTGTTTTAATTCCGTAGGTAATGCCGTACCAGAATCCTTGATTAAAAAGAGGAAAGATAAAATCGACATGAAATAGCTCGGAATTCACAGTTTGTATTTCTATAATCCGAACTTAGATGTTAATTGTTATAATTCAATTTAATGCATATGGTAAGTGTTGAGGTGAGTAATTGACATTTTGATAATTGATTGAAATGGATTGAATTGGTAGATACATATTGAATGTATTGATTATTGAATTGAAATGAACATATGTGTTAATGTGAAAGTAGATATTGATTATTATAGATTGAATTTAATTCATGTGTATATATGTGATTATATGAAAAATTAGTATTGGTTATTGGATTATATCTGAAATGTGAAGTTAAACCCTATTAACTATATCGGGCTGAGTCGAATATGGATGACATGCCATAGGATAGGAAGAGTTTAGGGATTTTTTCGATTTCGAGTCGATGGGGCACTGGGTGTCAATTTTATAGCGCTGGGCACAGTTATTACTTCGGATTCATCCGATGAGGCACTGGGTGTCAAACTGGTGTGTTGGTTGGATCCGTGTATCCGTCCGAGTCCGAATCGTGTTAATAGGGGTAATTAAAAAAACAGTACTATGATAGATATTGGATGATATTATATGAGAATTGAAAATGGGATAGTGATTTGAAACATGAAAATGAGATATGTTGTGATTAAATGAGATACATGAGTTATGTACTCATGAAATGGATATGGAATGGATAATGCTATTGTTTAAATGAAATGTGAATCAAATTGTGAAAAGCTATTGATATAGCAAGTATGAGAATAGGAATATTTGTGAAACAAATGAAATATGATAGCATGTATAAGTTGAATATAGTATGAAATGATATGCTATTATGTATGAACTCAAAGAGTTGGCATATGGTAGTTGTGATTTTTTTTAAATATTAATATGTGTTTATATTTCAATTGTACATTTGTAATTTCTTGTCTTTAAATATTCGGATTATAGAAATACCACTGAGTTTTACTCAGCGTACGATTTTGTTTTTTCGTGTGCAGATTAGGTATTCACTTTTGATCGTCGATTTAGCATCCAACAACGATTCCGAACTCAAATGTGGTGATGTTTACCTTTTGTGTCGGCATGTACTTAGGATGTCTAAATGATAATTGTCGAAATTATTTTTTTAAAAATGGTGAAGACTTTGGTTTTGAAAACAAAAACAAAAAATGGGAGTCGCCACCAATCCTTTTTTATGAGGTGTGATTAGGTCAACTCGTAATTCAATCATTTTAATAAAAATTTAAATTTACTAAAACGATGATTTTTGGTCTACGAAATCCAAAAAATGGATTCGGGAGTCGGTTACACACGAGGAAGGATTAGCACCCTCGATACGCCCAAAATTGGTACCTAGTTGATTAATTGATGTATTTAATGTCGAAAATTAAAAAATTGAAGAAATTTTAAAATACGATCCTTTGTTATAAAATTGAAAATTTTTTGAGAACAGGGCATGTTTCACGTTAATCGAGAAGAAGAATTGCGTCCCGTAAGTTAGGACACAATGTCTTAAATTCCCGATACGAGAATAAACGCCGAAAAAAATTTTTGAAAGGTATTCGATTGTCTCGGTTTTAGGAAGAAATCATATTCCGTAAGTTAGAATACGACCTTTCCGAAATTTAAAACACGGAGTATTGCTTAGTGAAAACAATATTTTTAATATATCGAGTAAAATGTAACATGATTTTGTGGTAGAATGAGAAATGAATTAAGATATTGATATGCATAATAGAATAATAATAACAAAGATGATAATATAAGTACAATAATAATAGCGAATAACATAAACTTGCGGTACATAAAGACATAAATAAATAAACGAATAAATAAATACATAATAAGATAATAATAATGAGGACAAAAACAAAATGAAAATGAAATAAATAAAATAATGAAGGAAAAATAAATGAAATAGCAAAGAAAATTCTAGTGAAAATTTAATTTAAATTGAGAATAAGCAAATAAACATATGAATAAAGAAACTTTGAATGAAATGGTTTAAAATAATAATGATAATAAAAATAATAGTATAATAATAATAATACTAATGATAATAACAAGAATAATAATAATAGTAATAATAAACAAATAATAATAATAATAATAGTAATAAAATAAATAAATAATAGTAATAATAATAATAATGATAATAGTGCAAAAACAATAATAGTAATAATAATAATAAAGTAAAAAAAAAATATTAATAATAATAAAATTAGTAGTGATAATAGAGGAAACAAAAATACGAAATGCAAATAGCAAGAAAATAATAACAATTTAAATATTAGAAGGATAAATAAATAATGAATAATAAATAAATAAGATAAGTAAAATGCAACAAAACAATGATACATATAAAATAAAAGCTTGAATTTGAATAAATAAATAAATAAAGGATTAGATTAGGATTGAAATAAAATTCAAAGCCCAAATTATAATAAATAAATGAATAAACACAAAAGGGACTAGATTGAAACTCGAATGGAATTTAAGGGGCATAAATAGAAATAAAAATGAAATAAAGGACCACATTAAAAGGCACGAATAACATAGAGGGGCCAAAAGGGAAAATATTCTCACCCTCCAAAACGCAGCTCTTTACGTGGGGCTAAAATGCAATAAAAGCAAAATTCTAGAGCAGAATTAAAAGAAAAAAGAACAGAAAGGATCTAATTGAAGTGGGCCGAAGAAGTGAAAGGACTGAACAAATAAATATCCCTTCCACTAAAAAACACGCGAATCTTTAACTTGAAGCGGGTCAAGTTAGCCCATTTCGCATCAAAACGACACCGTTTAGAGTCTGGGGCCATTAAATCAAAACGATGCCGTTTTGATAGGTTATTTAAACCAAATTTTTGCCAAAAATTTCATTTAGCCCATTGCTTTTAAAAAAAACTAAAAAACCTTTCCAAAGTTGTCTCAAGCCTCCCTACGTCCGGCCATAGCTCGCCATCGATCGAGTCATGCGGTGGTCGTCGATCACCCGATCACCGGCCATGACGCCATGCCGTCCGTCATGATGGTAAAAAGAGAAAGAAAGCCCCCTTTTTAATTTTTTTTTAAATAAAGTTTAGATCTAAGATTTATTACGAAAAAAAACAACAAAAAAGAAAAAAAATCGCGAGGGAATGCCTTGCCGCGTTTCAAATCTTCGTCGGAACCCAAATGAGTTTCGCGACGTTCGATGGTTGAAGACTTTCTCAACAGCGGCGGAAGACGAACCAGCAGTAAGTTTTTTTATTTATCTATTTTTGTTTATTTCTAAAATAAAGTAAAAGATAAAAAATATCACCTTTTCTTTTTTGATAAATCTTTCTTTTTTCTTATTTCGATTTCTCTATTTTCTGTGAAAAAATCTCTTTCAAATACATTGGTCTTTCGTGCTTTTATAGCCGAAAGTGTTACAAGCAAAATATTTTTGCTTTTCTTTGCTACTGTTTGCTTTTTTCGTTTGTTGTCCTTGCCTTTGTTTTTTTTTTTTTTGCAGGTGCTGGTGCGCAGTTAATGGAGGGTGTCAGGAGTGACAGACAGTGGTGGCAGAGGTAGCGGCGCGAAAAGAAACCCTAGGGTTTTTCGGGCCACTGGGCCTCTTGATAAACCGTAAAAGTAACATATTTTAATCCCACATTTAGCATACTTTTGGATGATTTATTCCCTAAATTGTGTAAAAAGGTGCTCTTAATCCTTTTTTTTTTCATGTTTTATACTTAGAAAAGCACCTATGGATGAAAAGAACGAGAAACGGGCCTAAAACGGACCAAATTGGGTAAAGAAGAAATCGACACGGCCTGGGCCCAAGACCACACGGCCGTGCCTCCCTAATTTACTCTAACACGGCCTGGACCCCGATTCACACAGGCGTGTCTCTTCAGCAGACTCGATCATGACCTGAAATTGATTCACACGAGAGTGTGCCATGGCCGTGTCCCTGCCGCGGCCAAGAGGAGTTTTACTCGGATTTGGATACTTTAAGGCAAAGAAACACATTCCAAAGCCTATTCAAACACCCTAGTAGGAATTCCACTCAGATTAGGATACTTAGGGCCAAATAAAGCATTCCAAGAGCCTATATAAACACCTTAAGTATAACCTTCAAGGGTGGTTAGCTAGGCCAAGGAGCCAAGCCGAAAAGGTCAGATTTGTGGGAATCACTCGAAGATAGCCAGTTGATCCATCTTAAGAAGCCAAAATTCTACTCAAGACGGCGATTTCTCCTTCAATTCCTTCAGGGAGTTTTAGGGATTTCTTATGTTTTGTTTTATCTTTTCTTCTGAGATGTTTTCTTTTATTGTTATGAACTAAGCCCTTTAGATATCTGAAGGGGATGAAACCTAAGACGGATCTTGTTATTGTTTTCTGAACTATGTGATAAATACTTGATTTGTTCTTAATTATATGAGCTTAATTCTTGTGTTAATATTTCCGTGATATTGATTCAAGTTGAATGTGCTTAGGTGGTGGAGTAAAAGTCCTTGCCTAAGAGTATATCTAGCATAATTAAGCGAAGTTGATAGTGCACCTAGAGATAGGGTGACAAGATTTTTTCGGATTAGGCTGAAACTTAATATGGGAGTCAATAGATCGAGTTAATGCAATTCTAGGGATTTTAATTAGAAAGATATTTCAATTAATCAACCTAGGGTTAGACGTTATTCGCCTCGAGAGGGTTTAATATAAATTAGGGAATCCTACGGATCAAGTCAAGTGAATAAATCATCTGGTTCATTATTAGATAACAAGTGAAGTCTAGGTGGATTCTTTCTAAGGGTATCGTCTTACTCAACTGAGTTTTCCTAAAGTTATTTCTTCAATTCATTATTTTTATCTTTAAATCTTAGCTTAGTAATCAGTTAGTTTTAGATTAAACAACCAATCACTTAATATTTAGGCTAAATAATAGAAAGAAAGTTAGTATTAGTACTTTTAGTTCCTTTGGGTTTGACAATCCGGTCTTGCCTAAAATATACTACTGTTCGATAGGTGCACTTGCCTTAAGTCGTTGTCAGAGTTAGTTTTCAGGTTCGATCATTCTCTTTATAAATTTTAAAACTCGACAAAACAATGATCAAGTTTTTTGCGTCGTTGCCGGGGAATAAAATATTAAGAAAACTTAATTTTTATTACTTTAGCCATTATTTTTATTTTTCCACATTTTATTTTTATTTTAGTTTTAACCTTACTAATTTTCTTTCTTTCTTTTTCAACATAGGTACCTTTAGTTTATGACTAGAAGGAACCCGAAAGGACCACTAGTATACGACAGAGATATTGAAGCTACTGCTTGCAGGAATCGTAGAGAAATTAGGCAAGCCCTAAATTATAGAGAAGAAGAACAACAAGGCGGATCCAATCCTACTGAAGGGATGGACGAGAATAACCCACCACCATAAGATGTGGTAGAAAACAATGCTCCACGTACTATGTATGATTATGCTAAACCTCATTTAACAGGAGGATAATCGAGTATTGTTAGGCCTGCTATAGCTGCTAATAATTTTGAATTAAAGCATAACACTATACAAATGATTCAACAATTTGTTTAATTTGATGGTTTGCAGGATGAAGACCCAAATACTCATATAGCTAATTTTTTAGAGTTCTGTGATACCTTCAAAATAAATGGCGTTTCTGATGATGCCAAATGTCTTCGGTTATTTCCCTTTTCATTAAGGAATAAAGCCAAATAGTGGTTAAACTTGTTACCACGAGGGTCAATCACCACATGGGATCAAATGGCCAAAAATTTTTTATTAAAATATTTTCCACCGGGCAAAACGGCCAAATTACGGAATGATATCTCTTCTTTTGTGCAGATGGATTTAGAGACATTATATGACGCATGGGAGAGATACAATGATCTCTTGAGAAGGTGTCCGCACCATGGTTTACCCTTATGGCTCCAAGTCCAAACTTTCTATAACGGTGTAAACCCCTCGACGAGGCAACTAATTGATTCAAACTGGGGTGGAACCCTAAACAATGAGAACTCTGAAGTAGCCTACGAGTTTATTGAAGAGATGTTACTGAATAACTATCAGTGGCAAGTTACAAGGACAAAACCAACAAAATCAGTCGGAGTTTTCAACCTCGACACAGTAACCATGCTATCAACGCAGGTAGAGATGATGAATAAAAAGCTTGATAGTTTTTTTTTTTGTAGGTACATCCAGTAATGCAATGTGACGCAAGTGGAACTGTGGCGAATCCTGAGTACCCACCCTACCAACCGGGCATAGAAAGCAAACAGATGAACTATATAGGTAATAATTTCAGATCTAATAATAACCCTTATAGTAATACTTATAATTCAGGTTGGAGGAACCACCCAAATTTTCCATGGGGAGGTCAAGGAAATCAAAGACAACAACCTCCTCAAAATTTCCAAAATCAGCCATATCAACAAGAAAAGAAGCCCAACCTTGAAGAGATGCTGACAAAATTCATGGCAGCCACAGAAAACCGTTTCCAAGACACTGAGACAGCACTTAAAAACCAACAAATATCGATTGAAGGGATCAAGAACCAAGTTGAGGAACTTACTAAGTCAATTGGGGAAATTACTAAGTCGGTTGGACAACTTGCAAAGTTAATTTCCAAACGACCGCAAGGGCGTCTATCAAGCAACACTGAGATTAACCCAAAGGAGCAAATCCAAACCATCACAGCCCATGATAGTATAGGGTTAGATTAACCCAATTCAATACAAGAAAATGAGGTAGAAGAAGGTAAATTTGAGGTAACACAAGAAAAGCCAAAACTGGTAATCAAAGAGTACCAACCCCGCATACCTTATCCCGAAGCGATGAAGAGAGATGATACAGAGGAACAGTTCTGTAAGTTTCTTAAAATTTTAAAGAAATTACATATTAACTTACCGCTTCTTGAAGCTCTTTCAAAGATGCCAGATTCGAGGAAATTTTTAAAACAACTCTTGACGAACAAGCGTAAGTTAGACGAGGAGCCACATGTGGAATTAAACGCAATGTGCTCAGCAATACTACAAAATAGACTACCACGAAAGCTAAAAAGTCCAGGGAGTTTTACAATTCTATGTTTAATTGGTAGACTAACAGTTGATAATGCTTTGGCTGATTTAGGGGCAAGTATAAATGCCATGCCTTATAAAAAGTTTAAGCAGCTAGGTCTAGGGAAACCCAAACAAACTAGGATGAGTATTCAATTAGCTGATAAAACTGTTAGAATTCCTAGGGGTATTATCGAAGATGTTCTCGTAAAAATTGATAAATTTGTTTTCCCAGTAGATTTTTTTCTATTAGACATGGATGAGGATAATTCAATTCCTTTAATTTTAGAAGACCCTTTTTAGCAACTGCCAGGACTAAAATTGATGTTGGCACAGAGAACTCATTCTTTGTGTAGGTGACAAATCGATCAGTCTACAAGCTCTTGACTCGACCAAGACATCAATTGATGAAGGCGAGAAAGTAAATTTAGTTGATGACCAATTTGTTCACCTTTCACCGCAGGATCCACCACAAAGTCATAGGCTTGAGCCGGATCATAGACCTCGTGCAAATAAAGAAGAACTATATAAGGAACGAAGCCTTAAGGCCGATGAATTAGAAGCATGAAAGACACACTGTAAAGAGGAATTGGATCCGCACGAAGCAAAACCAAAGGATCCCCCAGAAAAGATCATAGAAACGTCGAACCACTTCAAAATAGGAGATCAGGTACTGTTAAAGAAGGAAGATCCACGAATTACCACGTCCGACCTAAATATAAACGAAGAAATCCCTCTTGAGGTACGTAATATCTTCTCATATGGAACAATCAAGGTAAGCAATCTCATATTCGATTCTTTTAAGGTAAACGCTTCTCGACTTGAACTTCATCATAAAAATAGAATTTACAGCATGAGGGAAGATATTCAAACTTTTAAACCACCCTGATTTTTGCAAATACGAAGAAAGTCTAGCTTAAGACTTTAAACGAGCACTTATCGGAGGCAACCCGAGCACTAACCTTATTTATTTACACATTTGTTTTCATTTTAGTTTATTTTCTTCTCTTCATCTTAAACATCTAGTTTTAAACTAACCAAAACTGCAGATTTCTAGACCACACGGCCTTGCACACGATCGTGGCCGTGGCCGTGTGGAAGTATAGAATCTCCATACTGATAATGGTAGAAAAGGAACGAGTCAGAAATAATCAAATCTTCAAGTCACGGACTCCAACCATCACTACACGGACACCAATAAAACACCACGGCCGTAAGATGCGGCCATGGACGACACTGACATATCACCAACGAGCGTGGCAATCTGTAAAACGGGCGTTGGCGAACCAACACACCTAGACACACGGACGTGTGAGGCGCCGTGTGAAACAACACGCCCACGGTCCACGAGCGTGGGGAGCGTCAGACCACAAAACTATATTTAAAGCCACCCCTCTTCCCTTCCTCCTCACCTACTCCCCATCTTCTTCCTTCCTTCTTTTTCTCTAATTTCTCTCCTCTCCATAACAAGTCTCTAAACTTTTGAGCCTACACATATCCATGTTAAAGAAGCGAAAAAGCAAAGCATAATCTCCCAGAGGGAGATTGATCTACATAAGTTCATGCCGGCCGCTTCATCCACTCTACAAGCCAAGGGTCTTTGAGACCATTTAACTTTTATTCTACTTTTCTCTTTTGCTTCAATTTACTTCTCTTTGACTCTCTTATGCTTAATTTAGTTTATTTTATTCCAGTTTCTTGGTTTTAGGTTCTTCAGGCTGCTAGGGAATCACACCGGAACCACGACCACTGGCTCAACACAGCCTTAGGAATCACACCCACCTTACGAACTATCCAACAATAAGGACTCCTCAGTCCATTCATATTTTATGTTAATTTTATCTTACTTTCTATTTTCTTTCCCTTTAGTTTTTTTGTCCTTAAATACATAATTAGTTTATTTTAAATATGTCTTAATAATTCTTGGCTAATCCATCATGAGTTTCCCAATTTCTTAATCTAGCACAGTGATTGTTGGCATCCACCACAGCACCATCGCCTCCTCCTCCAAAACGGGCCGAAAATAGTGATCCCAATAAAAAATTCAGGAAGTGTCACTTCTCCCCTTCTCTTTTGATTTCAGTATCACATGATTATTTATCTATCCTTGTACATTGAGGGTAATGTACATCTTAAGTGTGGGGGGAGAAAAAAACCTGACTTTTGCATTATTCTCAAATCCCAGAATGATATCTTGTCTTTGAGTATTTTTCTCATATTACTAATTAGGATGGAATTTCTGATAATTTATAATTTTTATTGATGTGTCTTAGATTAAGTCATATTTAATTGTGCATTGATGATTTAAACTTTAAGATACTAGAGAATCAAGCATGATAAGTCTATTTTTCAAGAATAAAAAAAAAATTTCTAGGTTGTCTACCTGAATTTGAATATTACCTTGAAGTTTGAAATTTACAGGGATTGATATCAATGCCCATAATTTTTGTGAGATTTTGAGCCTTACAGAGCATACATTCTTTTTCGTGCTCACTTTTTGATTATGAGTGTATCAACATTGAACTGTTATTCTAGAACTTGCCTTGATTATACATGTTGAGACCACACCTTTGATTTGATATACAGAGATGATAAAGGCACTTAGGTTTTAACCCACTCACTCACTAAAAAGCCTACCTTCACAATTAACCCTTAGTGAACCCTTTGATCCTAACAACCCTTTTTATTGATTCACCCACTAATATTAACATGAAACCCCGCTCGTATTTGTTATCACCATTCCTTTGACTACCTTTCATCGAGACCTGATTTGATAAGTTGCTCAATTATATTATTTCAATTATAAAAGTTCTTTCTTATATAATCTGTGCTAGCGTTATCTAAAAAAAAATCGAAGTATATTCAGTATTAATATTATAAAAAGTGAGCTTATACAAAAATTCTATCTATCGAAGGAAAAGCTCGTATTATTAGGGTTATTACTTTATAGTTAATGTAATTATTTATTATCGTTTTGGTATTTCTAGATAGGTAACTTGTCAATTCAATCTCGATTCTAACCTTATATTTCAGCCTTTATCCACACATTTAACCCTAGTCCCGTTACAACCCTGTTAAAGACCTTTTGATCAGTTTATCATCTCATTTTACAGTGGTAGAGATTTAATTTTCAGGCAAGCATATGGGATTAACTTTTCAGGTTCGACTTATGAGTTCCTTTTCCTGAACCTTAAACACTTTGAGTGCTTTGACTGAATCTTTAGTAAGGATGTAAATCCTTGTCAGTTTTGAATCAGAGGTAATTATTTAGATAAAAAGAGACACCTATGTTTTCATGCTACAAATATATGACTTAGAATTGTTTGAATCTTTAGGACTCTTTGAGTTAAATTATCCATGTATAAATTATCTATGAATTATGATGAGACATTGTTAATGAGAATTATGAATTGTGGAAAGTTCGTTTTAATTGTAAGTTGAGAATTTTGCATGAGGACAAGCAAAAGCTTAAGTGTGGGGGTATTTGATAAACCGTAAAAGTAATATATTTTAATCCCATATTTAGCATACTTTTGAATGATTTATTCCCTGAATTGTGTAAAAAGGTGCTCTTAATCCTTTCTTTTCATGTTTTATACTCAAGAAAGCACCTAGGGTTGAAAAGAACGAGAAACGGGCCTAAAACGGACCAAATTGGGCCAAAGAAGAAATCGACACGGCCTGTGTAACACCCCTAACCCATCATCGTTGTTGGATTAGGGTTACAGGCAATACTAAAACTCACACAAGATGATACTTTTATAAGATCAATTATTAATGTACATATATATTTCATCTATTATCAAATCATTTATTCCATTTCCAATATATCATCAATACAATTAAACATATATCATTAGTGCGTATATGCCTCCTTTTTTTCTATGATAAACCTCATTTCACATACCCATAATTATAATAATCAAAGCAACTAATTCATTAGCAACATTATCTTGCCATATTTGCAATGGTATCCTATACACCTAATCATTCAACAATTTCATACATTCGCTTTAACCACTCTTTTCATTCTTATTAACCTTTAATGCATTTAAGGTTGAACATGAACCATTGATAGCATACATATATATAATATACAACTCTTACCAATGATTCATAGTCACTTAGCTATACATATAATCATATGCCGAATTTATCAATCAACATTCTAAAACGTATAAACTCTAGATCATCTCATAATAACAAACATTGAATATCATTCATCATGACATGAAATTCTATAATAAGTTTAATCATGACCGAAATCAAGTAAGTTCAAAAACAATTAAATTTGGCCATCTTTGCATGGCTCTCATATACATTTTAACAAAAAAGACCAAAAATATCAAAGCTTATACATGCCATAATTTCTAAGTTTAACGTTAAAATTTGATACTAAAAGTAGATGATAATGCACTTGACTTCGACAATGATTTCCCGAATGCGAGCTACCACTCCAAAGATCTATAACATGAGCAAACAAATACATAAACGGTAAGCTATTATAGCTTAGTAAGTTATAAGAAAAGAGGTAGTATATCTATATACAATCAATTTAATAGTTTCTAATTAATTTAACTTATACTTGGATTATATTACAACATCCGTACACATAATATATACATATCATCATTAATCAATATTTTACTTATTTGGTCACCAAATAAATCCAAATATTCACATGTTAAAAGTCCATACCAAAATAGCTTACCCGATTTACATCGAGAATGAACAATCGTATAACATATAAATACCTGACACTCTTGTTTACCTCCACTAAGAGTTTTCGTCTTTTAGGAAAACCTGAAAAATCGTACACGTAGTACAAGCCCATAACGTATCGCTCACATAGATCCATTACTTAACATTTCCACACACACAGTGCCACTTCCCGTAACGTATCGCTCACATAGAGCCGTTACTTAACATTTCCGCACACACAGTGCCATTTCCCGTAACATATCACTCACTTAGAGCCGTTACTTAACATTTCCGCACACACAGTGCCACTTCCCGTAACGTATCGCTCATTTAGAGTCGTTACTCCATTAAACACATAGTTATTTATTCAATTACCACCATTGCTCATTTCATGTTCTACAATTAAATACTACTCAACCCATAATTATTTATCCAGTCCAAACATATCAAAATTTCATACTCATGTATATATATATATATATATCAATTATACAATTACCCAATAGCAACAATCTAATTTCCATATGTCATACTTTCACATTCGCACAAATCAAATACATATACACAAATATGTATTATTATCCATACATTCTAGTATAAATATCCATTTCATTTCATATTCATATCTAGTTCCTTTATAAATCATATATATATATATATATATACACACATATACATTCCAAAGTACTCAATGCATCCACACTTATACATGTATATATTATTCAACTTAGCATTCGGCCAACCTATAAATATATTTGTTCTCATACCCTATAGGATTCGCCAACATTAAATTTTTTTAATTAATTTCAATTAATCCAAGAGATAAATCCATATACATGTACATAATAAATCACATTTCATCTTCATACTCAAAAATCCAAATCCCATTCGGCAATATAATAATTGAAACCTTAAATTCATTTGCACATATACATTTGTTTATAAAAACCATTCAATTAAACCGATTGCTTATAAACTTACTTTGATAGTTGAAGGGTAAAGATGTTTGCTACTCGTTTAATTTAGCTTTCCCCCGATCCGTTTCCAATTCTTTCCTTCCTTGATCTAAAACAAAGTTTGAAAAGAACCCATTCAAATAAATTTCATTCATTTCAATTCGAAACACATAATTTTACCATTCTTCCAATCTATCACTCATAGATTCTAATTCTTACAAATTAAAACTATTTCCTTTCACTTATCCGAACATATAACAATTCATACACTTTTGAACTAAAGTGAATACTCCTCAAGCTTATTTAAGTCCCCTTATAACATTAAAATTAATCATAACATATAATTTACCAATTTACCCCTCTAGTTTCACTTTCTTGCAATTTAGTCCCAAACATAAAACAAAAAATTACATGGAATTCGAATTAACTCCTTGAGGACCGAATTTTCTTTCTCCTAATACAAATCTATATACACCATCTATTCTTGCATTTATACCCTCAACTACTTATTTTCATAATTTAAGTCACCATACATCCATTTCTTCTAAGTTTCTTACTCAACACATGTTAATACCTAGTCTATATTTAACATTCTTCCATAAAATATAACAAAACCAAAGATTTCATCAATGGCCGAACCTAGAGCATGCTTCAAACTCCAAAATTTCCACATGGATTTCATAGTATTCAATATAACTAACACAAACATGCAAGGATTTACAAAAATTAAGCTTAATCACTCACCTTAATAACACATGCAATGACCGAATGTAAATGAAGGTTTTTGCTTCCTCCTTTCTTTAGGTTTTCAGTGAAGACGATGGGAAGAAAGAGATGAGAACAGTAAAAAATGTTTTCTTTATTGACTAATATCCATGAATACTTTTAACATTCCACTAACTTATAATAATAATATAAACAAACATTAATGATTTCTCATCATGTTTTCCGTCCACTAACATTGTTTTAGGGCAATTTGACATGCAAGTCCCTTGATGCAAGAAACAATTCAATTTAATCACCCCTTTATAATGATTAGCTATTTCACTAATTATGCACTTTAATCCTTTCATCTAAATTAGTCACCCAAACACACAAATTAATATATAATAATTTAACACATGCTTGACCACATAACATAAATATCAAATTAATAATTAAAATACTTTTCTAATTCGGATTCGTGGTCCCAAAACCACCGTTCCAATTAGGGTCGTAATTGGGCTGTTACAACTCTCCCCCCTTAAAAAAAATTTTCGTCCCCGAAAATCTTACCCATGAATAGGTGAGGGTAACATTCTTTCATTGACTCTTCGGTTTCCCAGGTTGCTTCTTCTATCCCGTGTTTATTCCACAACACTTTAACTAGCCATATCTTCTTATTTCGCAACTCTTTCACTTCACGAGCTAAGATGCGAATCGGTACTTCTTCATAAGTCAAATCGGGCTGAATTTCAATTTCTGTTGGACTAATCACATGAGAAGGATCAGATCTATATCGTCGAAGCATCGACATGTGGAAAACATTATGGATCTTGTCTAGCTCAGATGGTAACTTCAATTTGTACGCAACCGCCCAATACCTTCGATAATTTCATACGGTCCAATAAATCTCGAACTCAGTTTTCCCTTACGACCAAATCTAAGTATCTTTTTCCATGGTGATACTTTCAAGAACACTCGATCACCCACTTGAAATTCTATATCTTACGTTTCAAATCTGCGTACAACTTTTGACAATCTTATGCGGTTTTCAAACTTTCTCGAATTACCTTAACTTTCTGTTACGTCTCTCTGATCAAATCAACCCCGTGTATCTTACCTTCACTTAGCTCAGTCCAGTATAGTGGTGGTCGACATTTTCGACCGTACAATGCCTCGTAAGGTACCATTTTAATGCTTGGTTGAAAACTATTATTATATACAAATTCAATCAACGGTAAGTATCGTTCCCACGTACCCTCGAACTCAAGAACGTAACATCTCAAAATATCCTCGAGTATTTGAATAACACATTCGATTGACCATCCGACTGAGGGTGAAAAGCTGTACTGAAATGTAATTTAGTACCCAAAGCATCCTGCAGTTTCTTCCAAAATCGCGATGTGAACCTTGGATCTCTATCCGAAACGATAGAAATAGGTACTCCATGTAACCGTACGATCTGTGATAATACAACTCAGCCAACTTATCAAGAGAGAAATCAGTATGTACCGGAATAAAATGAGCCAATTTTGACAGTCTATCAACAATAACCCAGACTGAATCTTTTTTACTTGGCATCAAAGGCAAACCCGATACGAAGTCTATAGTGACTCGATCCCACTTCCACTCAGGTATCATAATCGGTTGAAGTAGTCCCGATGGCACCTAATGCTCAGCTTTCACTTGTTGACATACTAAACATTTTGACACATATTTTGAAATGTCTCGTTTCATGCCATGCCACCAGTAATGATGTTTTAGATCATTATACATTTTCGTGCTACCCGGATGAATTGACAATCTACTACTATGAGCTTCATCACAAATCTTTTAATTAATTCAGGGTTCTTCGGTACACAAATCTGATTCTTGAACTGTAAGCATCCTTCAGCATCTATCTGAAATTCTAAATCCGCACAGGAGCCACAATGACTTTTCTTTGTTTTTAAATCATCATCAAATTCTTGAGCTTCTTGAATCTGTTGTTCAAATAATGGTCTTACTCTCAACTCAACAATGATTGCACCATCCTCCGTCATAGTTATATCCGCATTCATGCAAATAGTGATTTTCGGCTAAGTGCATCGACAACCATATTAGCCTTTCCTGGGTGATTATCAATCACAAGTTCATAATCTTTCAATAGTTCCAACCATCATCGTTGTCTCAAATTCAGATCCTTCTGAGCCATTAGATACTTTAGACTCTTATGATCTGAATAAACGTGACATTTCTCACCAAATAGATAATGACGTCATATTTTCAAAGCAAAGACTATAGCGACCAACTCAAGATCGTGCATCGGATAATTTCTCTCAGGTGGTTTCAACTGTCTCGAAGCGTAAGCTACGACTTTACTCTCCTGTATCAATATACAACCCAGCCCATTTAAAGATGCATCACTGAAAATAACAAACTCTTTACCTAATTCTGGCTGAACAAGCACTGGAGCTTTCGTTAACAAGGTCTTCAGTTGATCAAAAATCTTCTTACACTTTTCTGACCATTCAAATTTAACATCTTTCTGTAATAGCTTTTTCATCGGTGATGCTATCATAGAAAACCCTTTTATGAAACGTCTATAATATCCGGTAAGTCCCGGAAAGCTACGAACCTCGAAAATATTCCGCGAAGGTTTCCAATCAAGTATAGCCAAAATTTTACTCGGGTCAATCTGAATACCCGATCCTGAAATTACATGCCCCAAAAAGCTGACTCCTTTCAACCAAAACTCACATTTACGAATTTTACATACAATTGCTTGTCACGTAAAATCTGTAATACCAGCCTCAAATGCTCAGCATGTTTGGTTTCGTTTGAAATAGATCAGTATATCATCTATAAAAACAACCACAAACTGATCTAAATATGGTCTGAATATCCGATTCATCAAATCCATGAACACTGCAGGGGCATTAGTGAGCCCAAACGGCATCGCTAGAAACTCATAGTGACCATATCTCGTTCGAAAAGCAGTCTTTGGTACATCTGATTCTCTAACTCGCAGCTGATAATATCCAGACCTCAAATTAATTTTCGAGAACACTGAAGCTCCCTTAAGTTGATCGAATAAATCATCGATACGTGGCAATGGGTATTTGTTCTTTATGGTCACCTTATTGAGCTGTCGATAGTCAATACACATTCTCAATATTCCATCCTTCTTTTTCACAAATAGAATAGGTGCACCCCAGAGAGAAAAACTTGGTCTGGCGAAACCCCTATCTGTCAATTCTTGCAACTGAATCTTTAATTCTTTTAGCTTAGTCGATGCCATCCTGTACGGAGCTATCGAAATTGGGGTAGTCCCCGGCACTAGCTCAATCCCAAACTTTACCTCACGAACGGGTGGCAATCCCGATAATTCCTCCGAGAACACATCAGGATATTTATTAACAACCTATACCGATTCAATCTTCTTTCAGTTACCTTGCTATCAATCATATACGCAAGATAGGCTTCATAACCCTTCCTCAGATACTGTCGAGCCATCATCGAAGATATCACAGAAGGTGGTCCACTCAAATTCGCAGACTTAATTCAGATTCTCACATTATTCTGGCATTTTAGATCAATTGTCTTTCGCAATTAACTACTGCATCGTGAACTATCAACCAATCCATACCGAGGATAATGTCAAACTCATCGAAAGGTAGTAGCATTAGATTAGCCGTAAAACACATGTCTCGAATCATTAATAGGCAGTTCTTGCACACTTTATCAACTAATACACATCAACCCAGGGGGTTTGATACCCGAATCACAAATTCAGTAGACTCAACAAGTAGAGTCTTACTAGTTGCTAATGTTTTATAGACATATGAATGAGTTAAGCCAGGATCAATCAAAGTAGCTACACTAGTATCAAAGAGAGTGAAAGTACCGCTAATGATATTTGGAGATGAGGCCCCCTCTCTGGTACGAACGGCATAAGCTCTAGCCAGTACACGGGTATCCGATCGAACAACCACATTTGAAGTCCCTCTTTGTGTACTACTCCTACCTCCCCCAAAACGAGATGATCTGCCTCTAGTTGTACTACCGCTCGATCTCACACTCTGAGCAGTACCCTTTTTCAGCGATCTCCGGGCAATCCCGAATGAAGTGGTCCTGTGAGCCACACTTGTAACAAGTGTGAAAAATGGATTTACCCCAACACTTTTGAAATGTCGCCTGCCACACTACTGACATTCAGGTTTGCTCGATTTTTCATTACCAACACTAGCAACTGAAGTAGCTCGAGAACTCATTGATGGTCGTTCTCGTATAGAAATCCCGGTGTTAGATTTGGGTCGACTACCATCATTCTTGAACTTCTTTGTTGCCATCTGAGAAAATTTACTTGCAGATCTCTTCCGAAAATCTTTAGATTCAAGTTCAGCTTTCCGTTTTTCTCTTTCCAGCTCTTCAACTTTACTCGTTAATCTCAAAAATACCAACTAAAAGCTTTATATCTTCATTTAAACCATCTTCAAATCTCCGGCACATAGTAGCTTCCGATGAAAGACACTCACGAGCGTAGCGACTAAGTCACACAAACTTACACTCATATTTGGACACAGCCATTCGACCCTGTTTAAGCTCGAAAAATTCTTTGCACTTAGAGTCTATGAAGCACTGACTTACATACTTCTTACGAATTTCCATCTAAAAAGTCCCAAGAAACCCTTTCTTTCGAAACAACTGATACGAGTGTATTCCACCAATAATAAGCAGAATTCCATAATAATGATATGGCAACTTTAGACACTCATCAGGTGTACAGGACAACTCGTTGAAAACATGAACAGTATTATCTAGCTAAAACTCAGCTCGCTCTGCATCGTCGTCATCTTCGGCTCTAAATTCTTGAGCTCCGTGCTTTCTAATACGGTCAACAGGAGGCTTATTTACTCTTTCAGGATTGGCAATTGAGGGTACCACCGGTACTGCAAGAGGAATGTTTAGATTCAGGGGTGGTTGAACAGCCGGATTGGTTCGTATGTATTGACTGAACCAATCGTTCATCATACTATAGAAGGCTTGTCTAGCCCCCTCATTCGGATTACTCGTAGCCGGTTGAGATTCCTCTGGCGCGGTCTCTTGCATGGGAGCAGGCGCCACACTATCAACGTCATTAGCTACGGCTCATTCGGGATCGAGATCATTACTATATAAAAGAAATAAACACATTTCACTGTCAGAAGTCATCACACTATCACATTCTATATTATGGCATGTATACCTAGACTCACACGCGCTACATTAGTCCGAGAATCGACTAAACCGTAGCTTAGATACCAATCAAATGTAACACCACTAACCCATCTCCGTTGCCAGATTAGGGTTACAAGTAATACTAAAACTCACACAAGATGATACTTTTATAAGATCAATTATTAATGTACATATATATTTCATCTATTATCAAATCATTTATTCCATTTCCAATATATCATCAATACAATTAAACATATATCATTAATGCGTATATGCCTCCTTTTTTGCTATGATAAACCTCATTTCACATACCCATAATTATAATAATCAAAGCAACTAATTCATTAGTAACATTATCTTGCCATATTCGCAATGGTATCTTATACACCTAATCATTCAACAATTTCATACATTCGCTTTAACCATTCTTTTCATTCTTATTAACCTTTAATGCATTTAAGGCCGAACATGAACCATTGATAGCATACATATATATAATATACAACTCTTACCAATGATTCATAGTCACTTAGCTATACTTATAATCATATGTCGAATTTATCAATCAACATTCTAAAACATATAAACTCTAGATCATCTCATAATAACAAACAATGAATATCATTCATCATGACATGCAATTCTATAATAAGTTTAATCATGACCAAAATCAAGTAAGTTCAAAAACAATTAAATTTGGCCATCTTCGCATGGCTCTCATATACATTTCAACAAAAAGAGACCAAAAATATCCAAGCTTATACATGCCATAATTTCTAAGTTTAACGTTAAAATTTAATACCAAAAGTAGATGATAGTACACTTGACTTCGACAATGATTTCCCGAATGTGAGCTACCACTCCAAAGATCTATACCATGAGCAAACAAATACATAAATGGTAAGCTATTATAGCTTAGTAAGTTATAAGCAAAGAGGTAGTATATCTATATACAATCAATTTAATAGTTTCTAATTAATTTAACTTATACATGGATTATATTGCAACATCCGTACACATAGTACATACATACTGATAAACAGTAAAAGTAAAATATTTTAACCCCATATTTAGTATGCTTTTAGAATGATTTAGCCCTGATTTATGTAAAAAGATGCTTTTAATCCTTTCTTTTCATATTTCTATTTAAGAAAGCACCCGAAGACGAAAAGAATAAGAAACGGGCTTAGAACGGGCCAATTTGGGCCAAAGAAGAAAATAGACACGGCCTAAACTTCAAGCCACATGGCCGTGCTTCGACAATTAGCTAAGACACCGCCATGCCACGATTTACACGGCCGTGCCCCAATCGACAGAATCGAGACATGGCCCAACCACGATTTACACGAGCGTGTACTATGGTCGTGGCCCTATTACGGGAGAGATAAATTTCACTCGGATTTGGATACTTAGAGCCAAAGAAACACTTTCCAAAGCTTATTTAAATACCGAGTAAGAAGTAGACTTAAATTAGGACACTTAGAGGCCAAGTAAAGCATTACAAGAGCCTATATAAACACCCTAAGTGTATCCTGAAAAGGACGCGGTGAGCTAGGCCAAGGAGCCGAGCCAGAAGGATCACATTTGTGGAAATCACTCGAAGATAGCCAGTGAATCCATCTCAAGAAGCCGGAATTCCACTCAAGACAGCGAATTTCTCCTTCAATTCCTCTAGGGGGTTTTAGGGATTTTCTATGTTTTGTTTTATCTTTTCTCTTGAGATGTTTTCTTTATTTGTTATGAACTAAATCCTTCAAATACCTGAAAGGGATGAAACCTAGATGAATTTTGTTATTATTTTCTAAATTATATGATAAATACTTAGTTTGTTCTTAATTATGTTGCTTAATCCAAATCTGATGTGCTTAGGTGGAGGAGGAATAGACCCTACTTAAGAGTAGATCTAGCATAATTAAGCGGAGTTGATCGAACGCCTAGAGATAGGGTTACGAGATTTTGTCGGATTAGGGTGAAATCTAATATGGGAATCCATTGATCGATTTACTGCTATTCTAGGGGGTTATTATAAACGAACGAGAGTTTCACTAATTAACCTAGGGTTAGACATTATTCGCCTCGAGAGAGGGTTTAATATAGGTTAGGGAGTCCTACGGATCAAGCTAAGTAAAGAAATCATATGATTCAGTAATAAGTAACAAGTGAAGTCTAGGTGGATTCTTCCTGAGGGCATCCTCGTAATCAATTGAGTTTCTTCAAGTTATTTCCCAATTTGTTTTTTTTTTTTTTTGTCTTTGCGTCTTTAGCTTAGTAGTCATTAAACTAGATTAAATCAACCAATCACTCCATATTTTAGGCTAAATAATAAAAAGAAAGTGAGTATTAGTACTTTTACTTCCTTTGGGTTCGATAATCCGGTTTTGCCTAAGCTATACTACTGTTCGATAGGTACACTTGCCTTTAAGTCGTTGTTTGAGTTAGTTTCCAAGTTTGATCATTCTATTTATAAATTTTAAAGCTTTGATTTCAGCGATCAAGTTTTTGGCACCATTGCCGGGGAACTAAAATATTAAGAAAACTCTATTTTTATTACTTTAGCCATTATTTTATTTCGTAATTTATTTTATTCCATTATTTTTTTCTCTCTCTAAATTTTATTTTTCTTTCTTTTTCCTAGCAGGTACCTCTAGTTTATGACTAGACGGAACCCGATAGGACCTCTAGTATACGATAGTGAAATTGAACCTACCGCTCTAAATTACACAAAAGAAGAGCGAGAAGACAGATCCAATCCTACTGAAGGGATAGACAAGAATAATCCACCACGAGATGTGGCGGATGCTCCGCACACTATGTATGATTATGCTAAACCCAATTTGACAGGAGCAGAATCTAGTATTGTTAGGCCTGCTATAGCTGCTAATAATTTTGAATTAAAGCCTAATACAATACAAATGATTCAACAATTTGTTCAATTTGATGGTTTGTAGGACGAACACCCGAACACTCATATAGCAAATTTTTTAGAGTTCTGTGATACTTTCAAAATAAATGGCATTTCTGATGATGCCATTCGTCTTCAGTTATTTCCCTTTTCATTAAGGAATAAAGCCAAGCAGTGGTTGAACTCGTTACCACAAGGGTCAATCACTACATGGGAACAAATGGCCGAAAAAATTTTATTAAAATATTTTCCACCGGTCAAAACGGCTAAATT
The DNA here is from genome assembly GCA_025506655.1 of Gossypium rotundifolium. Lineage (NCBI taxonomy): Eukaryota > Viridiplantae > Streptophyta > Magnoliopsida > Malvales > Malvaceae > Gossypium > Gossypium rotundifolium. The sequence goes on along the minus strand of CP106725.1, from coordinate 7,520,349 downwards.
ATAGAATGATATTTTTTCTTTTGTGCAGATGGATTTAGAGACATTATACGATGCATGAGATAAAGATCTCTTGAGGAGATGTCCTCACCTCGGATTATCATTATGGCTTCAAGTCCAAACCTTCTACAATGGTGTAAATCTCTCAATGAGACAACTAATTGATTCAGCCGTCGGTGGAACCTTGAATAATAAAACTCCTGAAGTAGCTTACGAATTCATTGAAGAGATGTCTTTGAATAATTATCAGTGACAAGTTACAAGGACAAAACCGATAAAATCACTGAGTCTACAAAGATTGATGCAGTAACTATGCTATCAAATCAAGTAGAGATGATGAATAAAAAGCTTGACATTTTATGTTCTTCGCAGGTACACCCAATCATGCAATGCAACGCAAGTGAAACTGTGGCGAATCATGAGTATCCACCCTACCAACCGGACACAGAGAGCGAACAGACAAACTATATAGGTAATAATTTCAGATCTAATAACAATCCTTATAGTAACACTTACAATCTTGGTTGGAGGAACCACCCAAATTTTTCATGGGAGGCCAAGGAATTCAAGGAAATCAAAGACAACAACCTCCTTCAAATTTCCAAAATCACCATATCCATGAAAAAAGCCAACGTCGAAGAGATGCTGATAAAATTTACGTCAGAGATAGAAAAGCGCTTCCAAGAAATTGAGAAAACAATTAAGAGCAATGAGAATCAAATGGGGGAACTTATGAAAGTCAGTCAAAGAAGCCACAAATGCAGTCGAACAACTCGCAAAGCTAATGTTAGAACGAACGCTAGGACGTCTACCAATTAACACCGAGATTAACCTAAAGGAGCAAATTCAAGCCATCTCAGCTCAAGACGATAAGGAGTTAGATGAACCAAAATCAATACAAGAAAACAAGATAGACGAAGGTAAGATAGAGGTAACACAAGAAAAGCCAAAATCGGTAATCAATGAGTATCAACCTCACATACCTTACCCCGAAGTGATAAAAAAAGACGATTCAGAGGAACAATTCAATAAGTTTCTTAAACTCTTAAAAAAAACATATTAACTTACCTCTTCTTGAAGCTCTTTTTCAGATGCCAGACGCGAGGAAATTCTTAAGATAGCTCATGACTAACAAACGCAAATTAGATGAAAAGCACCACGTGGAATTAAACTCAGCATGCTCAGCAATGTTACAAAATAGACTACCACGAAAGTTAAAAGATCTAGGGATTTTTACAATTCCATGTTTAATTGGTAGTCTAACTATTAATAATGCGTTAGCTAATTTAGGAGCAAGCATAAATGTCATGCCTTATTCATTGTTTAAACGACTAGGTCTAGGAAAGCCCAAACAAACTAGGATGAGTATACAATTAGTGATAAAGCTGTTAGAATTCTAGGGCATTATTGAAGATGTTCTTGTCCAAATAGATAAATTTGTTTTCCCAGAGATTTTTTGTTTTAGATATGGATGAGGATAATACCATCCCTTAATTTTAGAAAGACCTTTTCTAGCAACTCGCCAAGACTAAAATTGATGTTGCCACAGGAGAACTCATACTTTGTGTAGGAGACGAATCAATCAGTCTTGAAGCTCTTGACTCGTCCAGAATAATAATTGATGAAGGTGAGAAAGTAAATACAAATGATAATCAAATTGTTCAACTTTCATCGCAGGAAACACCACATAACGACAACCCTGAGCCGACTCATAAGTCCCAAAACAACAAAGAAGAATCCTACAAGGGACAAGACCTTAGAATTGACAAGTTTGAAGAGCAGAGGATATACGTCAAAGAAGAACCGCACGAACTAAAACCAGAGGAATCACAAGAAGAGCTCGTAGGAACATCAAACCACTACAAAATAGGAGACCAGGTACTGTTAGACAAAGCAGATCCACACATCACCACAACAGACCTGAAGACAAAGGGAGAAATACTTCTTAAGGTATATGATACCTTCCCCTATGGAACAGTCGAGGTAAGCAATCCAACATTCGGCACTTTTAAGGTAAACGTTTCTTAACTTGAACCTCATCAAGAAAATAAAATTTTAAGCAAGACGAAAGATATTCAAACCTTTAAACGTCCCTAAGTTTTCTAATTCGAGGAAAGTCCAGCTTAAGACTATAAACGAGCACTTTTCGGGAGGCAACCTGAGTACTAACACTATTTACTTTCAATTTTATTTTCAATTTCTTTCCCTTCCTTCTTTATTTCCTCTTATTCTAATCGGAACTGCAAAACTTCAACGCCACATGGCCTTATACACGGCCGTGTCTGTGACCGTGTAGACCACTAGAACCACCATACTGACACAACAGAAGCCGTGCGAATCAGCCCCAACCACTCCACAACGTCACGGATCCAACCACTCCCCCACAGGCACCAGTAAATTGGCACGGCCGTGCTCCACAACCATGTGAAGCCACTGACTTATTAGACATGGGACAAACACGCCCATGCTGTCCAACCATGCCAACACACTGCCTTTTTAGGCACGGGCGTGGTGTCAAAGAAACGGGCATGGGTGTGCAAACACACCTAGACACACGGCCGTGCGATGCGACCGTATCATTCAACACACCCTCGATCCACGGGCGTGGGAACGTGCCAGATTTGAGACCCTATTTAAACCCCATAGCCCTCCTCCTCTCCCTCATTTTTCTTCTTTCTTTTCTTTCTTTCCTTAGAAAAGTGTCCAGGACTCTTGAGATACACTAGAATCATGCCGAAGAAGCGTAAGAAGGCAAGCATTGTCTCCTTAAAGGAGACCCCAACACATAAGTTCATGTCGGCCGCTTCATTCAAAAACCAAGCCAAGGGTCTTTTAGACCATTTAAATTCTTCTTTATGTTTATTTTCCCTTTATCCTACTTATCTATAATTCTCTTCTGCTTAATATATTTTAAATTCTTTTAGTCTTTTGGTTTTAGGTTCTAAAGGCCGCTTGGAAATCAGGCACCACAGCCTTAGAGGTCACACCCACCTCGTAAACCATCCAACAATAAGGACTCCTTAGTTTATTAGTCTTTTCTTTCAAATTCAGTTTTCTTCTTAGTCTCCTTCTCTTTATTTCCTTTGTATTTAATTATAGTATTAGTATATTATTAATGTTTCTTTAGATTTCTTGGCTATATCTTTGCAGGCTACCCAATTTCTTTATCTAGCACAAAGATCATCAGTAGACACCCCACAAGGCCCATAAAAAATGCCACCACCACCTCCTCCACTTACTTTCTACCACCAAAGACGCCAACTTCCAAAATTATCCAAAATTCAAGAAGTGTTACTTCTCCCCTTTTCTTTTTATTACATAATTGTTTATCTATCTTTGTACATTGAGGACAATGTACAACTTAAGTGTGGGGGGTAAAAGTACCTAACTTTTTGCATTATTCTCAAATCCTGAATTTTAGTCTTGTCCATAAGAAATCTTCTCATATTATTAATTAGGGTGAAATTTCTAACGATTTATGATTGTTATTGACATGTTTTTGAGTAAGTCATTGATAATTGTGCATTGATGATTTATACTTAAAGAATACTAGAGAATTAAGCATGATAAGTCTATTTTTCAAAAAAATTTTATAGGTTGTTGAACTGAATTTGAATATTACCTTGAAGCTTGAAATTTACAGGATTGATGTCAAATACCCATAATATTTCTTGAGATTTGAGCCTTATAGAGTAAATATTCTTTTTCATGCTCACTTTATTAATTATGAATGTGTCAACACTGAATTGTTATTCTAGAACTTGCCTCGATTATACATGTCGAGACCACATTAATGATTTGATATAATGAGATGATAAAGGCACCTAGGTTTTAACCCATTCACTCCACTAAAAAGCTTACCTATATAATTAACCCTTAGTGAACCCATTTGATCCCAACAACACTTTTATTGAATTCCCCGCTTAATATTAACCTAAAACCCTTTGTATTTGTTATCACCATTCTTTTGACCACCCTTCTATCGAGAATTGAATTGATCAAGTTACCGAATTAGTTTATTTGATAAAGTTATTTATTTAATTATATACTTATTTTGTTCTTAAAAAAAAACCAAAGTATATTCAAGTATTAGTATATGACTAAAGGAGCTTATGCATTTAAATTCCAATTGTTGAAAAAGAGCTCGTATCAAAAGTATTATTAATAGTAGTATTATTAGTTTCAAATTTTCAATTGATGTAATCATTTATTATTTTTAGTTAAGTAATTGGTCGGTCAATCTCGATTCTAAACCTCTAATTCAGCCTTTATCCACACCTTTAACCCAAGCCCGTTACAACCCTCACAAAGACCTTTTGATTTGTGTATCATCTCATATTACGATGGTGGAGATTTGATTTTCAGGCAAGCCTATGGGATTAACTTTTTAGGTTCGACTTATGAGTGCTTTTTCTTGAAACTTAAACACTTCGAGTTCTTTGAGTGAATCCTTAGTGAGGATGTCAATCCTTGTCAGTTTCAATTTAAAAGGTAATCGTTTAAATAAGGGGAGACACCTATGTTTTCGTACTACAAAATTCATGACTTATATTGTTTGAATATTTAAGACTCTTTGAGTTAAATTATCCATGTATAAATTGTCTGTGAATTATGATGAAGAATTGTTGATAGGAATTGTGAATTACGAAAAGTTCGTTTTAAATGTAAGTTGAGAATTTTGCTTGAAGACAAGCAAAAGCTTAAGTGTGGGGTATTTGATAAACCGTAAAAGTAACATACTTTAACCCCATATTTAGTATGCTTTTAGGATGATTTAGCCGATTTATGTAAAAGGTGCTTTTAATCCTTTCTTTTCATATTTCTACTGGAAAGCACCCGAGGACGAAAAGAAAAGAAACGGCTTAAAGCGGGCCAATTTGGGCCAAAGAAGAAAATAGACATGGCACGGACTTCAAGCCACACTAGTGTGCCGACAATTAACTAAGACACTACCATGCCACAATTTACATGATCGTGCCCCAATCGATAGAATCGAGACACTACCAACCACGATTTACAGGCGTGTGCCATGGCCGTTCCCTCACATTCGAGAGAGAAATTTCACTCGAATTTGGATACTTAGAGCCAAAGAAACACTTTCCAAAACTTATTCAAATACCGAGTAAGAAGCAGACTTAAATTAGGACACTTAGAGGCCAAATAAAGCATTCCAAGAGCCTATATAAACACCCTAAGTGTATTCTAAAAGGGACGCGATGAGCTAGGCCAAGGAGCCGAGCCAGAAGGATCACATTTGTGGGAATCACTTAAAGAGCCAGTGGATCCATCTCAAGAAGTCGGAATTCTACTCAAGACGGCGATTTCTCCTTCAATTCCTCCAGGGGGTTTTAGGGATTTTCTATGTTTTGTTTTATCTTTTCTCTTGAGATGTTTTCTTTATTTGTTATGAGCTAAATCCTTTAGATACCTGAAGGGGATGAAACCTAGATGAATTTTATTATTATTTTCTAAATTATATGATAAATACTTAGTTTGTTCTTAATTATGTTGCTTAATCTAAATCTGATGTGCTTAGGTGGAGGAGGAATAAACCCTACTTAAGAGTAGATCTAGCATAATTAAGCGGAGTTGATCGAACGCCTAGAGATAGGGTTATCAGATTTTACCGGATTAGGGTGAAACCTAATATAGGAATCCATTGATCGATTTACTGCTATTTTAGGGGGTTATTATAAGCGAACTAGAGTTTCACTAATTAACCTAGGGTTAGACGTTATTCACCTCGAGAGAGGGTTTAATATAGGTTAGGGAGTCCTACGAATCAAGCTAAGTAAAGAAATCATATGATTCAGTAATAAGTAACAAGTGAAGTCTAGGTGGATTCTTCTTGAGGGTATCGTCTTAATCAATTGAGTTTCTTCAAGTTATTTCTCAATTCGTTCTTTTTGTCTTTGCGTCTTTAGCTTAGTAGTCGTTAAACTAGATTAAATCAACCAATCACTCCATATTTTAGGCTAAATAATAAAAAGAAAGTGAGTATTAGTACTTTTAGTTTCTTTGGGTTCAATAATCTGGTCTTGTCTAAGCTATACTACTGTTCGATAGGTACACTTGCCTTTAAGTCGTTGTCAGAGTTAGTTTCCAGGTTTGATCATTCTATTTATAAATTTTAAAGCTCTGATTTCAGGGATCACATATCATCATTAATCAATATTTTACTTATTTGGTCACCAAATAAATCCAAATATTCACATGTTAAAAGTCCATACCAAAATAACTTACCCGATTTACATCGAGAATGAACAATCGTATAACATATAAATACCTCACTCTTGTTTACCACCACTAAGTGTTTTCATTTTTTAGAAAAACCTGAGAACCCGTACACGTAGTACAAGCCCGTAACGTATCACTCACATAGAGTCATTACTTAACATTTCCACACACACAGTGCCACTTCCCATAACGTATCTCTCACATAGAGCCGTTACTTAACATTTCCGCACACACAGTGCCATTTCCCGTAACGTATCGCTCACTTAGAGCCGTTACTTAACATTTCCGCACACACAATGCCACTTCCCGTAATGTATCGCTCACTTAGAGCCGTTACTCTATTAAACACATAGTTATTTATTCAATTACCACCATTGCTCATTTCATGTTCTACAATTAAATACTACTCAACCCATATTATTTATCGAGTCCAAACATATCAAAATTTCATACTCATGTGTATATATATATCAATTATACAATTACCCAATAGCAACAATCCAATTTCCATATGTCATACTTTCACATTCGGCACAAACCAAATACATATACACAAATATGTATTATTAACCATACATTCGGTATAAATATCCATTTCATTTCATATTCATATTTAGCTCCTTTATAAATCATATATATATATATATATATACATTCCAAAGTACTCAATGCATCCACACTTATACATGTATATATTATTCAACTTAGCATCCGCCAACCTATAAATATATTTGTTCTCATACCCTATAGGATTCGCCAACATTAAATTTTTTTTAATTAATTTCAATTAATCCAAGAGATAAATCCATATACATGTACATAATAAATCACATTTCATCTTCATACTCAAAAATCCAAATCCCATTCGGCAATATAATAATTGAAACCTTAAATTCATTTGGACATATACATTTGTTTATAAAAGCCACTCAATTAAACCGATTGCTTATAAACTTACTTTGATAGTTGAAGGGTAGAGATGCAGCTACTCGTTTAATTTAGCTTTCCCCCGATCCGTTTCCAATTCTTTCCTTCCTTGATCTAAAACAAAGTTTGAAAAGAACCCATTCAAATAAATTTCATTCATTTCAATTCGAAACACATAATTGTACCATTCTTCCAATCTATCACTCATAGTTTGTAATTCTTACAAATTAATACTATTTCCTTTCACTTATCCGAACATATAACAATTCATACACTTTTGAACTAAAGCTGAATACTCCTCAAGCTCATTTAAGTCCCCTTATAACATTAAATTAATCATAATATATAATTTACCAATTTACCAATTTACCCCTCTAGTTTCACTTTCTTGCAATTTAGTCCCCAAACATAAAACAAAAAATTACATGGAATTCGAATTGACTCCTTGAGGACCGAATTTTTTCCTCATTATACAAATCTATATACACCATCTATTCTTTCATTTACACCCTCAACTACTTATTTTCATAATTTAAGTCACCATACATCCATTTCTTCTAAGTTTCTTACTCAACACATGTTAATACCTAGTCTATATTTAACATTCTTCCATAAAACATAACAAAACCAAAGATTTCATCAATGGTCGAACCTAGAGCATGCTTCAAACTCCAAAATTTCCATATGGATTTGATAGTATTCAAGATAACTAACACAAACATGCAAGGATTTACAAAAATTAAGCTTAATCACTCACCTTAATAACACATGCAATGACCGAATGCAAATGAAGGTTTTTGCTTCCTCCTTTCTTTGGGTTTTCGGGAAGACGATGGGAAGAAAGAGATCAGAATAATAAAAAAATGTTTTCTTTATTTATAATATCCATGAATACTTTTAACATTCCACTAACTTATAATAATTTAAACAAACATTAATGATTTCTCATCATGTTTGTCGTCCACTAACATTGTTTTATGGCAATTTGACATGCAAGTCCCTTGATGCAAGAAACAATTCAATTTAATCACCCCTTTATAATGATTAGCTATTTCACTAATTATGCATTTTAATCCTTTCATCTAAATTAGTCACCCAAACACACAAATTAATATATAATAATTTAACAAATGCTTGACCACATAACATAAATATCAAATTAATAATTAAAATACTTTTCTAATTCGGATTCGTGGACCCAAAACCACTGTTCTGATTAGGGTCGTAATTGGCTGTTATAGCCTGGGCTCAAGACCACACGACCGTGCCTCCCTAATTTACTCTAACACGACCTGGACCTCGATTCACACGGGCGTGTCTCTTCAACAGACTCGACCACGGCCTGAAATCGATTCACACGGGCGTGTGCCATGGTCGTGTCCCTGCCGCGGCCAAGAGGAGTTTTACTTGGATTTGGATACTTTAAGGCAAAGAAACACATTCCAAAGCCTATTCAAACACCCTAGTAGGAATTCCACTCAGATTAGGATACTTAGGGGCCAAATAAAGCATTCCAAGAGCCTATATAAACACCTTAAGCATAACCTTCAAGGGCGGTTAGCTAGGCCAAGGAGCCAAGCCAAAAGGTCAGATTTGTGGGAATCACTCGAAGATAGCCAGTTGATCCATCTCAAGAAGCCGAAATTCTACTCAAGACGGCAGATTTCTCCTTTAATTCCTTCAGGGAGTTTTAGGGATTTCTTATATTTTGTTTTATCTTTTCTTCTGAGATGTTTTCTTTTATTATTATGAACTACCTGAAGGGGATGAAACCTAAGACGGATCTTGTTATTATTTTCTGAACTATATGATAAATATTTGATTTGTTCTTAATTATATGAGCTTAATTCTTATGTTAATATTTTCGGAGTATTGATTCAAGTTGAATGTGCTTAGGTGGTGGAGCAAAAGTCCTTACCTAAGAGAAGATCTAGCATAATTAAGCGGAGTTGATCGTGCGCCTAGAGATAGGGTGACGAGATTTTGCCAGATTAGGGTTAAACCTAATATGAGAGTCCATAGATCGAGTTAATGCAATTCTAGGGGTTTTAATTAGAAAGAGATTCCAATTAATCAACCTAGGGTTAGACGTTATTCGCCTCGAGAGACGGTTTAAAATAAATTAGGGAATCTTACGGATCAAGTCAAGTGAATAAATCGTCTGGTTCAGTGTTGGATAACAAGTGAAGTCTAGGTGGATTCTTCCTAAGGGTATCATCTTAGTCAACTGAGTTTTCCTAAGGTTATTTCTTCATTTCATTCTTTTTTCTTTGAATCTTAGCTTAGTAATCAGTTAGTTTTAGATTAAACAACCAATCACTTAATATTTAGGCTAAATAATAGAAAGAAAGTTAGTATTAGTACTTTTAGTTCCTTTGGGTTCGACAATCCGGTCTTTCCTAAGCTATACTACTGTTCGATAGGTGCATTTGCCTTAAGTCGTTGTCAGAGTTAGTTTTCAGGTTCGATCATTCTCTTTATAAATTTTAAAACTCGACAAAACAACGATCATCTCTCCTGTATTTGGGTTTGACATTTTTAATTTTGGGCCGTAATTAGCTTGTAATATTTGGACTTTGGACCATTTATTATTATTATTATTTTATTTTGGATGCTGTTTATAGCCAGGGCAAAATTGGGCTTCTACAATAATTATTTTGTGGATGGATTGTAAATAAGGTTATAAGTGTAATGTTAGTTTGGTATATACATATAAACATGTGTTTGTGTTTGAAGCCATAATATGGCATGGTAAATTGAACCAAATCTAGATAGGTGCATGTAAATTTAAGTTTATGCTTAAGTGTTTATGAATTAGGCAAAATGGATTGAATTTGGTAGGTTTATAATTTGGATTAAAATGATGCTCTGATAATATGATTTGATGATATAAATGAGGTACCAATGATTTTACATTGGTTATGCACTTAGGATGATTGTTTTAACATGATTTGAATGTGTTTGATTGTGTTTTGAACATGTTAAACGAATGGTTTTTAAGTTTTTTAATGCCCGAGCATGTAGGAAATGATAAAATGATAATTTAAGGCACCTTTTAGGTCCACACGGCCAGACACAAGGGCGTGTGACTTGGCCGTGTGAAACAAAAGGCTAGCACATAGGCGTGCGAGGCCATTTCAAAGGGTACACAGCTTGGCACATAGTGTGACCCAAGTCAGAGAGTTACAGGGCATAGACATGAGCTGAGACACGGCCGTGTGTCCCTACTTCGAATGCCCACATGGCCAGGCACACGGGCGTATGACTTGGCCATGTTAGTCACACGGCCTGACCACACGGCCATGTGAACCCTGCAACTTTGAAAATTTTTAATATATTCCAAAAAAAAAATTCTGAGTTTCCGAATTAGTTCCAACTTATTTCTAACGCCTACTTTGGGCCTCGAGGCTCGGATAGGGACAGTATGTATGAATTTGATTGGTTTCTGACCTGAATATTATATGTTGTGAAATGTTTGAAATTTTTGTCTATTTGATTGTAAATTTCGCTAATGCTCCGAAACACTATTCCGACGACGGATACGGGTTAGGGGTGTTACATAATAACTAAATCAGATATTTCTTAAAAAGAAAAGAATAAAAAACATAAATTGAAACAAGATATACGACATATGAGAAGCCCTTATTTGAGCATATTCGAAAAAGTTTGACCCTTATTTTAGCACTTTCGAAAAAGTTTGGCCTTTGTTTGACCATTTTGAAATATTTGACTTTTGTTTAAGTTCTCTTTGTAGTAGTTAGACCCTTATATGATCATTTTAAAAAGTTTAATATTTATGTGAGCAAACTCTAAAATATTGAGCCCAAATTGAGCATTATCTTTTTTTTTTTAACATTTTCATTAAATTTTTGTGTTTAGTTGGACAAATGTTTATCGAAATTATAAAAAAAAATTGTATTACCATATGAGTTTAATTGGTAAAAGTACGACGGATGCCTTTACATTAGGAGTCAATTACATTTTGCTCCCTCTAATAAAAATAATGGACAAATTAGTCCATGTACATTAGATAAAATAAGCAAACTAATCATACATTAAAAATTCATACATTTCTATTATTAAAATTAGTTAATTTATATCAGGCGTAAAGTCCACATGACACGTCATATATAACTATCTGGCTATTCTACCAACTGCACCAACTTTTAATAATAGAAATAGATTAATTTTTTACCAAAAGAACAAATTTACTTTTTAATTTAATATACAAGGACTAATGTATCTATTTTTTGAGTAAAAAAAGTAAAATATAATGACTCTTACTACAAAAACCGGGTTTTTTACTGAAATGGGGTGGAAAAAAATAAAAAATACCAAAATGGGATGGGATTTTGATTATTTACCGAAATGGGGTAACTTGATTGATGTCAATCAACAGAACATGAACAATGGATCGCATAGGTGGCACCGCTGGACAATAGATCGCCGCGGGCGGCACCAAAACTAGGACAATGGCCTTGCAGGCGGCACCAATAGTAAATAATTCACCTGAAATGTGAAGCAAAGCAAAGCAATGTATGCGAAAAAAGAAGCGTAAGAAGAAGGAGAAGAAGGTGGTGACGTCGAAAAGAAAGAGGAAGAAGAAAGAAAGAAGCGTATGCGAGAAAAAAAGCAAAAGAAGAAGAAGAAGAAAAAAGGTGGTGTACTATTTTTTTTCTTCTTTTCCTACATGCCTCATTTAATGCTTTTTATTGCAAGTGAAGGTGACACAGAGGTGCCGCCTATAGAGTGGCGTGACCAATTTAGTTACCTCATTTCATAAATAATAAATCCCATCCCATTTGATATTTTTATTTTTTCACCCCATTTCAGAAAAACCACAAAAACCTTTATAATAAATTTATTTAATATCAGAGAAATAGAAAAACTAAAAGTAGTGTAAAATATGATTATATATATACCCTTATTAAAAATAAAAATAAAAGTACATAGCATCTAAATCTATTTATGAATTTTCTTTATATATTAATAATACACCCCTAAACCTCTAGAAACTGCAAACGGCGGGTAGACCACTCAACAGAAGAAGTGTTACAAGGCACGCAGTCCAAGTCAAACATTATTATTACAGTCCACAATAGGAAATTCAGACAACTAATCTAAAACGTAAAATATACACTTAGATGACATTTTACCTGTAACCAACCAACCAAACATTCCATTTCTACTTCTCAAACCTTAGTTCTTACTTCTTTTATGTATAATTTATATGATTACTCTTGTATTTGCAACTTTATACCAATAGCATACATGTAGATGTTGTGATTTGGGAAGGTCAGCTTAGAAGGAAAGCATATGATGAAATCTGAAACAGGAAACTGATTACCGTGAGCTCTGAGGCGACAATAAATCATGAATCAAAGACTGAAAAAGAAAGATTGAATACCCACACATGCAATCATTACAAAGTGCAAATCAAAATGATCATTATCATCCAAAGAACATTAATTGAATCCCCAAGAGGGGGGAAAACAAGAAAAATATAAATAAAATAAATAATAATCATATTATATAGTAGCGTAATAAAAGACAGCCCACCGATCCCAGAGACACACCTGTACAACAAGAACCGTTTTCTCTCTCTTTTTTTTCTTTTTTGGATGTTAGCCTTTCATCTGCTTGAAAGCTGCCTTTCATCCCTCTGATTTGCCCAAGAAAACAGCTGATGATGCTCATGCCAGTAATTCAAAACCCCTAACGTGCTTTTTTTCTTCATCCTGAGAGAGACTCATCTCTTCCAATGCATCAATTTTCTCCAACATACAAACAAACTTTGAGATGTACATGTATCAATGGGTAGCTGAAAAGCTTTAAATACTACACCAATTATTCACCATGTCATTGCTTTTTTGTCAGTAGTCCTATTACTCATGCGTCGTGTTGGTTACGCTGCTCTGTGATTCCCCGGCCTTGCTCTCCGCGTCCGTTGGTTCCTTCAATGATTCGATTTCCATGCTGGCTGTTCGGCTCTTTCTGTTCCTCCGGTCCTGAATGATAAGATTGAAGAAGACTGATATCAGGGTTTTGTCAACGGAGCTTGTAGAGTACAATGATCATGCAAAAACAAGCACAAGTGTAGGACAACATAATCATATATGAATGAAAATAAGTTTAAGGCCAAGTTGAGAATGGAACAAGGAGCTACAAGAAGCAAAACAAACTAGAATGAGATTCAGAAACTACAAAATACCGTTATTTTAGGGCTAATAGAATTCAAGAAAAAATCTCCGGTAAACGACCATCAACAATCAAGTGGTAGGAAGTAGAATGCTTAAGACATTGAAAGCACTTTACAGTACTAACTGTCTGGTTTATATATGGACTCGGGTTTTACAAGCCAAAAGAATAGTATTGTATGTATCGCAAGATAGATGCGCGGTAAACACTAGGTCATAATGAATGTCATGTAAGAGCATGACAACAAACTTGAGCATCAGAAATTCAAATAATATCAAAAATACTTCAGGGACTTCATCATTCGTGCTAAGCCTTTATATCTTAGTAATTAAAACAAATTAACTAGCATTGAGACATTCACGCGAACTCATACTCGGGATAGGTTTTCTGCCTAGTAGGATTCCCCACTGTTCTTTTCTTTTTCTCAGTGAATCGTTTAGAGTGAAGGGATGGCAGGAGATGCAACGGAGAAATACACTATCAAAGATACCGAGTATCCTGCTCACTACCAAATATGCTGAAATTTGCAAACCGTAATTCAAAAGAAATGCACTACACCTAGTACATTAATAATTCATGAAAAAAAAAAACCACACAGCATATACATGAAAATAACATTAAATTCCAAAAAACAGGGAACTTATACCTCACGAAATGGATATTCATCAGCTTCAAGCATTCGCACAACCTGAGTCATTTTGGGTCGCTTATTTGCATCAGGATCAACACACCTAAGTGCCACCAAAAGGGCACGTTTAAGAGCACGCGTGGCAGGTCTAGTTTCAAGATTCGGATCCACAACTTCCTCTGCTCTTCTTGTTCCAACCATCATCTTAAGCCACTCAACAAGGTTAACCTGCAGTAGGCATATGGTTTGCTCATGAGAAATTCTTGAAGAACTTAGCGATATACAATCAAACACAGTGAGGGGGCCAAGAGAGGAGAATTTGATGGAAAAAGTGTCAGCATGTATTAATTATCACCTCATTTGATGGTCTGCCATAGTCAACAGGGTCTCTTCCAGTGACAGCTTCAAGCAGAAGAACACCGAAGCTGTAAATATCACTCTTCTCATTTAACAAGCCAGTGTTAGCATATTCTGGTGCCACATAACTGCAAGTCACATACAAAATTTTCAATCCGCAGATACTTGGAATTCAAATACAATAATAAATAATTGCTGGAGAGAAGAAGAACTTAAAAGAGTTACCCAAAAGTCCCCATAACTCTAGTTGTGATATGACTCTCTCCTGAACCCAAGAGCTTGGCCAGTCCAAAATCAGAAACCTTGGCATTGAAATCATCATCAATTAAGATGTTACTTGATTTTATGTCCCGGTGAACAACTTTGGGTTCTATTGCTTCATGCAAATAAGCAAGCCTGCAACCAGAAAGACCAGCTTTTTGTCACACTTCAATTTTTAACTAACAAAAAGTAAACAAAACAAGAAGCTTCAAGTTTGAATGGTGACTTACGCCTTGGCAGTACCAATAATAACCTTCATGCGAGCCTCCCAAGTAAGGGTACCATGCTGGCGCATTGCCCCGTGTAGCCATTGTTCCAAGTTACCATTATTCACATATTCATATACCAGCATCCTATGATAATCAACCAATAATTACAGTTATAATCTCATTTGCAGCTAATCATAATCAAATAACTATGAAGACAGATAGGATGACAAAAGTCTAGCCTGCATTAACATATTAATAAACAATTACGGTAAAAAGTGAATCTGCAAGAAATTGACAAATAAACCGATGAAACACATTTGAGTTCACCTGTGAACTCCTTCTATGCAATAACCCAAAAGCCGCACAAGATTCTTATGACGAACATGACCAATGGCCTCCACTTCCACCCTAAATTCTTTTTCAGCCTGTCCCCTAGACATCCAAATGTGCAATTTATTACAAAACATCCTTTTTAAGAACCAAGTATTAAAAGAAAAAAAAAGTGCCTCAAATATATCCTTACAGATTATTAAGAATTTTTTTAACTGCTACTTCTGTTCCATTGATCAGTCTACCCTTGTAAACCACCCCATATCCACCCTCTCCAAGCACATTCTCTGCTGCGAAGTGATTTGTGGCGAGATCGAGATCCCTAAGAGTAAACCAGTGACCCCACCCAAGATGTGAAATTTCTGGCAGACCAACTAAGGGAGAGGCCGTCACTAGTCCTCCATATGACAATGAAGACTGCTTTCGAACCGTTCCGGAGCTCCCTTCTTCTCCTGAATGAGAACTAAAACCTCTCTCGTGATGGTAAATTGAGCTGCATTGACTTGCATTATCAGGATCACTCGATTTGCTCATCCCCAGATGAGCTAACATTCTCTCAGAATTCTTATCATTCGATTTATCATTAACAGAAAGGAATAAACTTTCTGGTTGATCATTGAATCTCTGAACTCCAACCTTGTCAACCTTGATTTCCTTTGAGACATTTGGTATCTGAGACAGCGAGAACTTGTCCATCGATCGTCTGGATCTTCTCCGAAATGTAACCCAAACAGACAAAATACCAAGAATCAACACAATAAATGCCCCAACAGATATACCAATCAAAACCCAAAGTTTTAGACCCAAAAATGATGTCTTCTTTGATAACTCAGCATTTAAGGCACCCTGAGATGACATCTCTGATCTTCTGGGCTTTAAGAGTCAAAAATTATATTCAGCCTCTTTTATACAATATCAGAATCTTAAGACATTCCTACCTGCATACCAAAACATGTCATATAACACCAGAAATATCAAAATGTGACATGTTTAATCCTTTTAAAGATCCATAGACTCATTTTTGGAGAAATGCTATGGAAAACAAGCTAGATGTGATTGACATTTCATCCATTCTCATAAAACCCATCCTTGCATTCAAATCTAAAGACCCAAAAAAGTAAATAAATCCCATAAGATTCTTGGCTTAATCTTCACCCACCGAAAAGAACAGAAAAAGATGAAAAGGAAAAGTAAAAAAACAATAATAATAACAGGAGAATCTGATACCACATTTAATGAAGTTCATGAGTGAAAAAGAAAAAAGAAAAGAAGAAAAAAACCCCACATTTTTTATGAACTTAAATAATCAAGAAAAATCATTCAATAAACAAGTCAGACCAATTAAAATTTTACAATAAACTTATATTCCATGATTAAATACACCCAAAGTAACTCCATTTCTCTTGAAATTGAATAAACTTGTAAAAAAAAACAAAAGAATCACTTATGATCCAAGTAAGAGACAGATAAAGTAATATAAAAAGAGAAAGAAAGAGAGAGCATTTACCTCGATCTTCTTCCTTGAGCAGTCAAAGAAGCAAAGAAAAAACAAAACCCTTAAACTTTAGCATCCGAATGAGCAAAAAAGCTAAGTCAAGGCAATGCAAAACAAAACAAAACCCCCCCAAATGACTGAAAAAGGGTAAAGCTGCAGTTGCAAAGCGAAAGAGTAGTTTACAAGTAGAGACCCTTTTTTTTTGTTATTGTTGTTGTTGTTTGCCTCCAAGTGGCCAAAAAGAAAGAATTCAGCTTCAACCAAAAATGCATATATATTACATATATAAAGAGGGAAAAAGGCTAAATATATAATGAAAAAAAAAATGGGGGAAAAGAAAAGAAGGGTGGGTAAAATGGTTGGTGGGTCTTGGGTGTTTGAGGGGAAGAGAGGGACCTCAAAGAAAGCTGGAAAGGAAGCTTAGTTTGCAATGGAGGAAACCAGAGAGAGAGAGAGAGAAAAAAAAAAAAAAAAGGAAACAGTGAAGGAAAAGCAAAATTGAGGTGAACTAATGGAAGTGGGCACTTATATTTTGGGATAATAAAAAATTCAATCCAATCCTATGTCAATGGATAATTTATATCAACA
The DNA here is from genome assembly GCA_025506655.1 of Gossypium rotundifolium. NCBI lineage: Eukaryota > Viridiplantae > Streptophyta > Magnoliopsida > Malvales > Malvaceae > Gossypium > Gossypium rotundifolium. The sequence goes on along the minus strand of CP106725.1, from coordinate 7,503,122 downwards.
CAATTTGAATTTAATTTAATGAACAAAAAAGTGTTGAATTTAATTTCACTCCATAGATTTTGCTCTTTTCTTTTCAATTTTTATTAATTTAAATATAAAATATTTATTTTATTTTATTTTATTTTATAAAAGTTCTAATTAATTTTAATTTTAGAGTAAATTACATAAATAATCATCTAATTATTAGTAAAAAATTTGGTTACTTAATTTATGAAAAGTTAGATTCAATTTTATATTTTTTATTACTCAATTTTAATTATTTTTATTTTTATGTTATCATTTAATGATAGAAAAAATAAATAGTTAAATGATATTTAAATAATATTCAAATAAATACATGAATAAAAAAAGGGTTTTTTAAAGACATGAAATTGAGGATTTAAAGAAAAACAACAAAAAGAAGTCAAACCCAAATCCAGCACCTAAAAATCTAAGGTTGCCTTGATGTTTACTTATTTAAGTTGTCTAAAATTATTTTTCAACCAATAAATTATTTATTTTTCAATTGAAAGAATTAATTCTTTAATTTCATTTTCAAGGAGTTAGAATGTCTTAATCTCTCATGAAAATGGCTTTGAAGGTATGATTCAACCCTCTCATCCATAGACAACTCCACTGTACTTTAAAATATATTTTATAATTTTTATTTATATAGATATTTCTTCAAATTAAATAATTTTAAAATTAATTATATAAATATATATAAAATTATATTTTTAATATTTTATTAAGTTTGAATGAATTGAGTTGAGATCGATTTGAATTTATTTTTAGAATCACGATTTGACCCAACATATAACCTCCACTCATAAAAAGATAATAATGGATATTAAGATATTGATTAAAATATTGAATTAGATTAGCCCTATATTATTAAATGGATTAATTTAATCTTTATATTATTAAAAGAATCAAATAAGTCCAGATTTTCATAGAGTTAACATGTATTATTTTCAATTCCAATTCAATTTCATACAAAAGATTTCATTTATAGAACTATAAAATTTTGAAAATATTAAACTTATTAAATAATAAGTGATAACGTTATACCAATTTAATCTTATTTAATTTTTTTAATAGTATAAAGATTAAATTAATTTATTTAATAGTAGAAAAACTCTCGAGTAAATTCACTTTAAACATTTCATACTATTATTTTTTTTATTTTGTAATAAATATGAATGGATATGTAGTTACATATTTAATTCTTATTGATTTCATGTTTTAAAATGGTTGATTAAATTAAAGGAAGGGTCACTATCTTCAACCATTCAACTAGGACATCTTACTAAGATTTGGTAAGGACCCAATTAATCTATGATTAAACAGAAACAGATCACATTACTTACCTTTTTAAAACTTTTATGCTTCATGCAATTTCATGTTTATTATAAAATTTAATATATATTATTTATATTTAAATATTTTTAAATTTTAACTAATTCAACTATTAAGTAAAATTTATTGATCCCCAAAAAAAAGTTTTAAAAATTAATTGATAAAAATATCATGAAGGCCCCTGTATTAGGGTTAGATTTCATTTTGCCTCCTCAATTATAAAAAATAGGTAAATTAGTCCTTGTACGTTTAATCAAATAGTAAACTAGTCATTTTGTTAAAAATCTCATCAATTTCTACTATTATAAATTGGTCATTGTATCTCTGCATGAGGTACACGTAACATGCCACATGTTACTATTTGGCTATTTTATCAATCACACATGTTTTAAACAGTCCAAATAGATTAATTTTTTAACAAAAGTGACTAATTCTCTCTTTGATTTAACATATAGAAATTAATTTGTCTATTTTTTTAATATAAAGAGCAAAAAACAATCCGACTCCCAGTACAGGGACCTCCATGACACTTTTACTATTTATTATATTTATTTTTGCAATGATTCATGGGGGTAATAATGTCAATCAAAATTGTACCAAACATGAATACCTAATCTTGTGTTGATATTTTATTAGTTTTCCTAAGGAAACAAAAGTGACTTTTATTAGGATATAATTATGGGTTTAGGGAAGAAATAAAGCCCCTAATGGGGAAAGTTAATACAGACTTTGATCTGAAGCATAACTTTTTCCATAAAGTTTGTCTCTTTTTTTTTCCCCAAATCTCCTCTTTTTCTTCTATCAGATTTACATTATTGAATTATTACAAAAAAAAAAAAAAGGAGTGGGGGAATGTAATAATAATAATAATAATGAGTTGCATTTGTCTTCTAGGTTAAGATTATTAATTATTTAACGAAAGCAGTCTTCTTCTTTTGTAGTTTCATATAATTCTGTCTTTTGTTCTAATGTTTGAAAACGGAACTATCAAGATTTCATGAGTCTCAAGCTTTTCTTTAATTTTCTAATAATTCGATAATATTTTTTAAATAATTATTTTATCTCGTAAATTGAGATAAAAAGCGTCGATTGTGTAACAGCCTGGTTTAGACTCTAATTGGAATAATAGTTTTGAACCACAAATCCGAGTTAAAAAAATATTTTAATAATATTTTTTACGTTTATGGCATGTGATAAAATATATGTGAAAGTTCTGTGTGAAAATTTTATTATTTGTGTGCCGATTTGTGAAAAAGGACCTAATTGCATAAAATGCAAAAGTTGTGTGCTAGTAGTTAAAAGTGCTTACTTGTCATGGTTTATTAAATGAAAGGTCTTTATGTTGATATTAGACCATTGATAGTGAAATTTGACATAAATAGCCATTAAATGAATGATTTTATAATGTTTTGATTAAGGTTAAAATTGTAAAATGGTTATTAATGTTTATTAATTAAAACAAAACATGAATTAGTGGCCATTTTGTGTTCATCTTGCCGAAAATACAAAGAAAAGAAAGCTAGCTAGGGTTCGGCTAGAATTTTGCTTGATTAATGTATGTGTTTTGATCCATTTTTGATGATTTCTATGTTTTTGTGATTGTTGCTTCGTGTTCTCTTAAGCCCATGCCTTAATTCATGAAATTGATGATGATTTTGAGTTATGCCATTGTTGATTTTGTGAACTTTGTGATGTTTGATGATGAAAACTAAGTGTTTGATGATTAATAAACATATTTTCTAAAGTGATTTTGAGTAAAAATGCATTTTTGAGATTGAATTGATAAATGTGAAAAATTTATGTTGAAATGTAAAAAAAAAAATGTGAAATATGGGCTGCTAGGGACACTATGGTAATTCGGCTAAGCATGGATTAAATTGGATTTTGTGAATTTGATGTATTTGTGAAATAAGGACTAAAATGCTAAAGTGTGAAATTATAAGGGTTAAAGTCAAAATGCCCTAATTGTGTGTTTGTGAATTTAATTGAGTAAAGATGAGATTGAATGAGTTGAATTTGATATTATATAAATCAAGAAAAGAGAGATTCAGACCTAAATCGAGGCAAGAACAAAGTGCTCGATTGATCGACTAGTATCATTGTTTCTACGTCCGAGGTAAGTTCGTGTATAATACGTATTGTTTAAATAATGTTCCTATGTGATGAAATGAATGGAAATGTGAGTGTGGAGTTTGGTAATGTGAAATGTGAGTTCGAAGATATGTGGCACTAAGTGTGCATAAATAGAATTGTTACAGTGATGAAAGGCACTAAGTGTGCGAGATAAAGAAAGCATCGGTTGCATTATTTGGCACTACGTATGTAATATCGAGATAAAATCGATTTAATATGATGGGACTAAGTTTGCGATATTACTATAGCTTGGTTAATTATTTGGCACTAAATGTGCGAGTTCATCGAACGTTTAAAGAGGAGCGAATGAATTATGTCATCAAGCATTGAGGTGATAAATGTGATAGAAAAATAAGTAATGGTACAGGTATGTACAGAACCTATGTGGTTGATGATATTGTGTATGAGATAATGGAAGATTATGTGAATGAATGATGTAAATAGTTGGATTGAGTGCTTGCATATGAAATTATAGATATAGTATGAAAGTGAACTTACTAAGCTTTAAAGCTTACTGTGTGAAGTCTTTCTCTATTTTACGTGGTATTTAAAGCTAGCTTGGATCCGGGGATCGTCAGTGACTCAATCACACTATCGGACATCTATTTTGGTACCTTTTGGTTGTATTTATGTTATATGGCATGTATAGGCTAGTGAGGTTGTGGAATGTTTTGAGATGTATAAATCTTGCCATGTAATATGGCTTGATAATGGATAAGACTTTGGATTGATTTTGGTATATGTTTTGCTATGTGAAAATGGTGTATGTAATGTGTATATATGGTCTTGTGTGAAAGGCCATTATGGTATGCTTAGTGAAATAGAAATAGTATGTTTCATACTACTTGATTTGGTAGTTGAGATGGTAAATGAGTTGTAGGTTATTTGATGTTGGAATTGATGCTTGTAGGAATGACCCAAAATGGGTGGCAATTTGGCCTTGTAAATGGGCTATAATTGCCCACACGGGTGAGCACACGGGCGTGTGTCTCGATCGTGTCCTTCTATGTCCCAATTCGAAGCAAGTTAGACTTGCATACGGGCGTGTGACAGGCCATGTGATTCAAGTCAGTGTTGCAAACGGGTCAGACACACGGGCGTGTGACAGGCTGTGTGACCCAAGTCAGTGTTGCACACGGGGTAAGATATGGTCTAAGGCATGGTAGTGTGAGACACACGGCCTAGCCACACGGGCGTGTGCCCTGTTTAAAAGAAAAATTTTCTAAGTTCCGCAAAGTTTTCGTATGAGATCAGTTTAGTCCCGAACCTTCTCTGAAGCATGTTTAAGGTCTCGTAGACCTTTTAAAGGGACTTTGTGTTAATGATTAATTATGATATGCTAATGTGTGAGCAATGGTTGTTTAAATGTTATGATTCAACCGATAATACCTCGTAACCCTAGTCCGACGATGGATACGAGTTAGGAGTGTTACAGATTGAGTCTTAGCTCGATTGGCATGGGCATTGTTGTTAGTGCAGAAAGACATGAGTTCGAATGTATTAAAGCCCATTATCCTCCTATTTATGGGTTGTGGAAAGACAATGGGTAATGCTAAGTATTATATCAAAACCTATAATGAAATTGTTGAAAAAAAAAAACTCTATAAACCGTATTCAAAAGCTCAAAATGTTATTAAATTTATATTAAAAATAAAATTTTCATATACACAATTACAAAGAATACAAGTGTTTAATTTATTTAATTTTAGATTTTAATTATACTCAAAAGATATAATTAGGTTTTTTTAATTAAGGGAGTAAATACTTGTATCGATCTATTTGATGTATTGCTTCAAATTTATCATTATTTTTAAAAAGATTTTATATATATATATATAAATATTTACAAATATTTCATGAATTAAATAATAAAATTATCTCATACTATGCATATGACAATCTATTAGTCAATAAATTTAAAATAAATAATAAATATTATATTTTATATTTTAAAATTCATTTTTCTTGTACCTACACCATATTTCAACCAATGTGGGCAAAATTAACTGGCAAGCACCAGTACAGTTGATACCAATTGGAATTTGCATAAAAAAAAAAAACCCTAGAGTGTATTGTTTCGGTTTACTACCAAAAAGAGCATTCAAGTCGGTACGGGAACAAAATTGACTGCCTTTTTTTTTTTTAATACAATCACAATGTTTTCATTCGTTTTACAGTCTAAGACTAAGATTCAAATTTGGTTCAAAATTTTAGAGAAGAAATCTGTTTTCACTCCTTCCAACCATATGTTGATATTGACTATCATGTTTTTAATCTCACCACCATTGATACATACGCGAGTGTGGTGAAATTTATTAAATTCCAATCACCGAAGCTGTCAATTTTCAAGTTTGGAAAAGCAATCAATCAACTTGTGATGACTTTTTGGATGAGATCCAAGCATTTTGGGTTGAAAGTCCTCATAGTGTTCGAAGATCTATCTCTTAGCTTCAAAATGCACTTTGAATCACTCGATTTCAAGTTTGGGAGCTCAAGTTATGACTGTTTTAGAAAAGAATGCACGACAAAGATTTCTGAACGAGATTATTATGAAAATTACGAGTTTCGAATTTTTAATTCAAGTTTAAATACTATTGACTTTGAATTTTAAGTTTAATTATTATTATATATGAGCCCATACTGTATTTATTAGGTTTTACTATTTATTTATTCAATTTTGAATTATTTTTTGTGTAAGATTACTTTATTGTGATTTTTAGAAGCAATTTTTTTCGATTTTCTTTGGAGAGTTGATTAGACCCATTAATTGAATTTGTTGGGGTTGATTAGATCCATCTTTCACTTTTTATTATATATTTTATTTATTTAGTTATTATTTTAAATAATTATTCTTTATTCTTAAATTTCTTATTTTATTTATTTTTATTTATTTTCTTAAATCAGTTTATTTTCTTCTTTCGTGTCGATCTGAATCTTTCTTTCTCAAATTCAACAACTTAATACGATGTTCTTCCGCTTGCTTATTTATCAGCCATTATATGTAACAATAGTCCATATTTTAATTACTATTCCTTGAGTTTATATATATTTTTATAAATCAAAAGAAAAGTATTTTTTGGTTAATTTTTAAAAGAAGGAAAAATATACTAAAATGAATAAAAATAATATAATAAACACAATTAATGGAGCATTTGTAATTAGGAAATTAAAAAAAGGTGAAAATAGGAGATTAAGGCAAAGTAAAGGATGAATGTGATAATTATAAATGAAGTGATCTTCAACTTTGTGTTGACAAATCTAAAGTCTAGAATTACTCACATCATATGGGTTTCATGTGTTTTTGTGCATCAGAAACCTCACGAGTCACGTGCAATGCAGCTGAATTTCACTCCCTTTTTCAGTATTTTTTTTATACATAAAAAGACCCCTTATTTAATGAATACCAAATATTTCCTATTTCATACTTTGTTAATGCAGAGGTTTTCTTGCTAATCAATCATAATATTGTTCATTAAGTAAGCTTTGAATTTGGATAATATTTTTATATAAAAGCAAAAGGCAGGTACAAATATAAAGGAAAATGAAATAAATTTCCTTTTTTTTCAACTAAAATCCATGAGTTTACTTTAATATCATTTTGGTCCTATATTTTATTATTTATTTACCTTTTTGCTTTTTGTTTTTCATTCCCTTTAATAAAATTTAATAAAGAGTTAGATTGCAGTTGCACCAAACGTTTCATGACTCACATTTTTAATTACATGCTCTTTCCATTAATTTAACTACTCAATCACATTTAAAATCTTTATGTAATATAAGTTTTTTAAAAGCAAAATATTATAATTAACAATAGTTTCTATAAAACATTAAACCAAGATTTTTACGTCCATTTTTTTTAATTTTTCATTTTAAATTATGTCATGTCTCATTTAACAGTTAAATTAACAATTTTAGTAAAAAATTAACAATTTTGGTAAAAAGTACCTTATTAATATAACATCGATAGATTAAGAAAATAATTAAAATGTTCAAAAGTTTGAGGACCAATTTAGAATGATGGTCACAGTTTGAGGACCAATATTATATATATCGTTTTACAAGTTAATCTCTCCTTAAATACTATTCAATGCAATAATAACAAAGTTAAAGCAATATTGTGATCGCATTACATGAAATCAAAAAATCAAAGCAATATGACAAAAAAATTTCTTACTGTCAACTGCTTAGCTACCATTATACATCAACCAATATGGACCTAACTCATTCACCAATGTCTGACACGTACCAATTACGATCACTTGGCTGTGCATGCATATACCATCTTCAACCTAAGACACCGTGAGATCCAATGGACCAAAACTAATAATACCTTGGCACCATGACTAGGTAAACCTAAAGCATTGAACCTATCACTTGCTTAGTTTGTGTCTAAAATACAACTGCTAACAGTTAATGCACCACTGTTCAACCAAAAAGAAAAGCAGATGATGTTAGCCAGTAATTTTAAAAGGACATAAATAAAAGCTGATTAAGTTGGTATCCGGCTTTTCAGTCTTACCTCTCACTGTAGTTGTTTATATCTGGATCTTCTTGTTCTTGATAAAATTAGGAAGGGCCATGGATCCAAACATCAGGTAATGAAGATTTGAATATTCGAAGCAGCAGAGATGCCTTTCTGCTACCTAGCCTTTTCATTCCACGGCCCTTGAAGACACCAAGTTCAAGTGCTTCTCGTCCTTCTTCCATTGACCTTTTTCTAACAGCTGCTAGCAGAGATGACCCTTGACGGCTAATGCCATCTTCTATTTTTCCATTTTGGTCGGGTTTGTCATTAGCCATGTCATCAAGCTCTTCAATAGTTTGATGCTTGTCTTCTCCCTCAGTTTCAGCTCCATCAGCATCACTGACTTCATTACAGTCAGACTTGCTACTGCCCCACCATTTGTTTGTAATGACAGATAAGCCATCGGATGGGAATCCAAACTTAAATTCATCTGACATTGCCGCTCCCGTCATCAAGCTTTGATGGCTAAAATTCAGGGCCTGAGCTGTTTGTATGTTTCTTATCCCTTGCTGCTGTAAGTTCGGTAATGCTGAGCCACCTTGTAATTTGGGTTGTTCATTGTTTTGTGGTTGAGGTTGAGAGCTGCAGCATGCAGATCCATAAAATACCAGTTATACAATAAGTCTCAAACGATCAACAATAGAAGAGGAAAATTGTGGTTCAACAACAGTAATCATTTGCAAAGAAGCATGAAAAGCATAGGTTTCTCATGAAAGAAAGTCTTTACACGATCTTAATGACTGCAAAGCAGTAACCAACTGAAGGTTTGAAGAGCAGTAATCAAGGGTGAAGAATCAACCAAGCAAAGTGATTTTTTGTTTTTGCAACAATGAATGGCCTTTAAACTTTTAATCTTCCATCTTGAAGCTGGGAGCAGGTCAGCAGGTGAGCGGCCATACGATCAATACTCTAAAAGGTCTTTTTGATTTGGGTAAAATAAAGAGGTGTAGGGCTCAAATAGCACCATCTTTAACACACACAAAGTGAGATTCCTGAGTCTTAACAGAGATGATATGGTAAGATACTTGTATTATCTCATTTCATCATCTGTTTGAACATTTAATCTACAACATTTAGGGAATCCTATTGAGATCTTTTTGAAGGGAAAACAGGCATTAAATCACAAGGAACCCAACATATTACAAACAAAAACAATATGCACAAAATCTTCTTTTAGAGCTCAACTTCCAAAAAAGCACTAAGATGGAGCCTACTCAAGCAGTATGGTCAAAAAATCCATTTGCCAAAATAACAGGTCTATCATCGTTTACACTGGATAATTTTCATCGATTTGTTTTCTTCAAAGAAAACTATAAAAAGAAGAAAAAGCTCAAACTCTTGATTTTTCTTGAAATACTCATGTCTAACACTAGTAGCCGACACATATCCAAGCATAGGTACAAGAATATGACCCTCCAAGAACCCTTCAATACATAGAAAAACTTAAAAAAATTGAACATAACCGTGTTATAAACATACATCCGACCCTCACCCTAGTCCAATGAACATAATCATGATATACTTTTTTTCCTACGACAAGATATACAAAAGGCATCGACAGGTTTATTTAGCATTATCTTCAATAGTTTTTGTTAGTATTTAACTAAAAAATTCTCCCTTCTACATAATTGATTGATAAAAACAAAAACTCTAAAGCATGCTAGCACTACTTATGGTGAATTATTTGTTTACAAAATTCATAAAAAGCACAAAACACACAGGTTACTATCTCACACAAAAAACACCAACTTGAACCCCAACTAACATAAATACGTCCAAGTTATCCCAAATACAATCAAATCGAACAACTCTTTTGGGTTATACCTCTGCCGATGAGCCTTTGAAAGCTCAGCAATTTCCCTTCTTCTTTCTCTAGCTGCATGCCTCTTGATTTCTTCGACGCTCTTTCCAGCTAAAAACTAAACCTCAAATTTAAAAATCACACAAATTGAAACAGAATATCAATTTCAAATTTAAAAAATTAAAAGATTTCCCAAACAAAAGGGGAAAATAGAATGAAAAAAAAAAACCATGCCTTTTTAACTGTAGAGAGTGTAAAGCAGGTATAAAGAATCGAAATTTCTTGTTGTATACTAAAAATCTAAACCACCCATCAAAGAAGATGACACTATCTAACGATTCGATGGGAATTTGAGACATGGGATGAAAGACAAGGGACGCAAAAGGATGAAGCGAAGTAAGGGGTAGGAAGGTTACCTTGCGATGAGGCCATCTGTCGAGACCATTTTCACGGCATATTTTCTTGAGAACAGAGGTGCAAACGCCTGAGGGATGAAGATTGAATATAGAAATCATAAATTAAAAAACACCAAAGTAATTGAATTGTCCAATAAAATGCTTAGAAATAAAATACCAAGAGTGGAAGCGGCGTCGTCAAGGGGAAGAGAGAAGAAGTCGGCAATGTCATCAAAAGAGAGAGATTGAGCAGCTGCTGCGGAGTTGGAGTTATGGTGATGTTTTAAACTCATTTTTCCTTTCTATTTCCACTACTCTCGCCCTCCCTTTGGCTTTCAGAGATTCTTTGTGAAGAATTGGATTGCAGTTCGTTTTTAAAACCACCCCCTCCCTAATAATATATATATGCCGTAATTCCCTTTGTTTTAAATTATTTTTCTTTCCGAATTTCAAAATTCACATTATTCGATTAAAATTTTTATTAAATGAAAATTCATTATAGCATCATTTTTAGTAACACAATTATCTTGTACTTTTAAAATTTGAAATTTAATCTCTACCTTCTTTTCTTTAAGAATTTAATTTTTTTATTTTTAAATTTTAAAATTAAATTCTACTGTTAACATTATTAATTTATTTTATTAAACTAGTTGGTGTGACATTTTAAAATAAAAAATACGTATTTAGTAGCCATATAATTAAAAAATGACGTAGTAATTAACTTGCATTTAACTAAAAAAATTAATATATTCACAATTAAACTTAAATTTTAAAATCTAAAAAGTAGAAGGTTAAAATAACAAATCTAACAAAAAGAAATTTAATAATATTAAGCATTAACCTAAATTTTAAAATTTTAAAAGTAAAAGGACTAAATTCTTGAAAATAAAAGTATCGTGAATTAAATTTTAAATTTACGAAGAGTACATAACTTATGACACATTTTAACAAAAGAAAAATTACAAAATTTACATTCACTATAATAATATTCTCTAATGTAAAAACAATAATAAAAAAGTTCTACTTCTCAATTTCATATATCCACCATTGTGTGTGTCGCAATACTATGGCACATATAGTCACTGTCGAAACCATTTTAAAAGTTTGATTTAAAAACGGAGATCGACTTTAAAAAACGAAAATGGAAGTCGTCATCAATCTCTTTTTATTTAGGTGTGATTGGATCACCTTGGAAATCGTTTTATTTCAAAATACTGATTTTGATCGACGAAAATAAGAAAAATAGGTTCGGGAGTCGATTACGTATGAGGAAGGGTTAGCACCCTTATAACGCCCAAAAATTAGTACCTAATCAATAAAATCATGCCCTAATGTTACAACTTTGAAAATTTTTAAAATAAGATCATTTTATTAGAAAAAAAAACTAAGGCTTGCCTATCTCAAAGAAATAAAATACTATACCCAGTAAGTTAGGATATAGCATCTCATAACTTCTAAACTAGACACGTCTTTATTTTAGAAAATTCCTACCTTGAGACACAAAACATCATATCCAGTAAGTTAGGACACAACGTCTTGAATTCCCAAGAATAAGTTTTTGATTTGAAATTGGTAAATTTCAGTTTTAAAAGAGGAGGGATATATAATATCTTAAGTTCTATGAGAAAAATCGAAACCCAGTAAGTTAGAGCACAATACTTCTCGAAGTCCCCAAATATCATATATCACCGTATTTTTTTAAAATATTTAAATAAAATACTTTAATTTTAAAGGTATATTTATAAAAATGGTTTGAATAAGACGTTGTGTGAATACATTACAACATTTATGTTAAATAACAAGTACAAATCATATCAACAATTACTACCGATAGATAATTAAAGAAAGAATAATACTAAATAATAAGCAATACAAACAATAAAATAATTATACTAAAGCAAAATACTAAACATGATGATAAAACAGAAAGATAATTGGATATAAGATATAAGATATAAAATAGTAGGCAATAAAAATAAAAAAACTATTTTAAAAAATATAAAACTTTATATGCATAATTAGATGTAAAATATAATGATAATATAAAATAAATTATAACAAATATCATAAATAAGAAACAAAAAAATTGACAAAGTCTAACAATAATACATATATTCATGAAGAAATAAGTAAAATATAAAAAATGATGTATAAGCAAAATGTATTTTTGATATAGTAATTTAATATATATATATATATATATATATAAATTTCACATTAAAAATAATATAAACAATATATAATATACAAAATTATATATAACATTGGGGATGAAATAAAAAAAACTATATAATATAATATAATGATATCTAACATATAAAAATAGAAGTAGTAATATAATAATTGATATGCAAATTTCAAAATAATGAAAAATAAATAAAATAACCTAATAAGTAATAGAATCAATTTTAATAAATATCATATATATATATATATATATAAAATTGAATTTTAATATATGTTATATACTATACAAAACTTATATAATATAGGATAAAAATAATTTAAATTATATATAATATAATACGTAATATATAAAAAAAATAAAGAGTATAGTACAATAACAAATATACAAATTATAAAATAATATACATAATTTAAATAATATTTAAATCGAATAAAATAATACATAGAAGTAATCTAATATATAAGATAATACATATAAAATTATATATAAGTTTTATACTATTAATAAATTAATATATAGAATAATAAAGAAAATGATATACACTATTTAATATAATAAAATAATTTAGTACAATGTTAAAAATAATAAAATAAAATAGAGAGATTAAAAAAATATGAATATAGAAAACTAGGGGTTAAATAGCAATTAAAATAGATTAAAAGGATTGAATCAAAAACACGCGTTAAACCATAGGGATTTATTGGGCAATTGAGCCTTTTTCAAAATGACATCGTAACAAATTTGGCCCTTAACACAACCTGAGGGACTAAATTGGAACAAAATATAAGTTTTAGGGCTAGATTGTAAATACGAAAAAATGCTATTAGACATAATTATATATTTGAAAAAATGTGGAAGGACCTATTCCACAAATAGACCATTGACTTAAAAAACACGCGGATCCTATAGTCTATCGGGTCGAGTTCGGGTCAAATGCTTTATACGGCGTCGTATTGATGCTTATTGATTTAAGCATAAACAATGCCGTTTTATCGTTGGTATATAAGTTGCCAAGTTATAAAAAAAAAAAATCATTTTATCACTTCAAAGAAAAAAAATCAAGTTGAGTTTTTTTAAAAACTCTCTGTCTTTGGCCTTCGGCCAGGATTCCAATCGGGGGTCGTCGCTTTCATTCCTCAAATGCAGCATCAGATATCTGGCGATCGACGACCAGCAACTCTATTTTTTTAACGTCAATCGAGAGGTAACAAAAAAACTTTTCCTTTATTATATCCTCCGTGTATTTATTATCTGCAAGAATCGAAAAAAAAATAAAAGAATAACGCGAATAAGGATTAGAAAATCACCTCTGTTTGGTGTTTTTATTTCTGCAAATCTTTTGTGTTTTTATGAATGTGTATATTGTCTGTAACTCTATGTATTAGTTTTACAGAATAATCAGGCTTTTATAGCATTGAAAATAAAAAATAAAAAAGGAATTTGCTATTGTTTTGCCATTTTTGCTGCGGTTTGTTTCCTTTTTTCGCAGGTGAAGGCGTTGATCCTGGTGGCGGAGTGATTCGGGCGTGAATCAAGGCGCGATCGAAGGCCGGACAAGGCTGCTGCGCAAAGGCTTGGGTGCTGTGGCACGACGATTAGGGTTCCTGCCATTGCAGCGCCTAGGGTTTCAGAAATCCGAGGCCACTGCTGATTTTAGTTTAAGAGTTGGGCCATTTTGGGCCATCTGAGTTTGGGTTTAATGGGTTACTTTGGGATCTGGGTTAATAGATCAGGTTGGGCCACGAGTATTTATAAATTCGAGCCTTAGTGTGTAATGTATTGGGTTTAGACAATGGATTGAGCTTGTTTTAATTGTAAATGGACTATAAAAACCGTTTATTCAATTTTATTATTTTATAATTTTTGATTTTTTCTGAATAAAATGGGCCCGGATGTAAATAGGCTTCTACATCCACCATTTTCATTGGTTAGCAGGCAGTAAATGCAGTCTGTTTAGAATTAAGTTGCTGGTTCATCCTTCCATTCATTCAAAACCATCGTATTCAGAAGGTACCTGCATGCAACACTATTGCCATGCCCATATCTCATAATTATATGGCATGAAGATGTTGCCCTTCTATGGATGCTGCTCACTGTCTCCTAATATTTGTTGGAATAATAATGTCAGATCACCATGTCTCATTCAATACTTTCCAACCTTTCTTTTTCTAATTGTAATTCCCAACTACCCCTCATTTTCACATTTAATATGCTACAATTGTTAACCTTGCATTTGAAAATTGAACTAGTTTCCCATTCATCAATTCAACAAAATAGGTTGTAGTGAAAAAAGGAAAGAAATTGTAGGTGAAATGCTCCAGAACTTGGAATCTCTACACATGTATGCATTTTACAGATTACATGAAAGGTTCTTTTTGATTAATTTATGGAGAACCCAAAAATTTAAAGAACAAAGATCTAATAAATACTAAGTCTGTCATAAGAAAGGCTAAAAAGGGGCTCAATGGAGAGCTCACAAAAAGGATAAAAAATTGCTGCTGATTAAGGATAACAGCAAAAGAATTTTCAAGCATACTTAACTGGGGAAGTAATGTCTTTCTCTTTTCTGCCAGCAAGGATCATGGAAATCTGGAGTCCTCTGCTAAATGCTTGGTTGAAGAGCAATCGTGTTTGAAACTCCGATACGAACGGGAACCATGACAAGATAGCTATGGGCATGAACAACACCAGACCCATGATATACTCATATCCCCTTGCTAGCTCCTTTATTGAGTCCCAGAACTTTAAGCTTTTCAACACTGGCCTCATTGCTTGTCCAATCTAGGGATGCCACAATGGAAAACAAACAAGAAAAACAACATTGGACTTTCATGAGAATACTGCAATTAATCAGTGGCATATTATGTTGCTTGTACTCTTCATTTATTTACGAAAATTATATTTGACGCATATTAATTAAAGCATTAGTCATACTAGTTCTTCATAAGAGATTCCAAAAGCTTTTTAGTGTTGGTGTCATATATTGAGCACGTTAATTAAAAGAATATTAAATGTGCAACATGTAAACTGAGCAGTTGCTACTGTATGCCATGGAAAATAAGTGGCAACGTAATATCTCAAGTTTTAAACTTACGAGAAGAATTGCCCATCCAGTCGGCAAGAAGGCAAGGATGGCAGCAAACAAATCCGATATTGTGAGGCCACATACTACAAATAGCACAGTCATGACTGACAAAAACCCAAGGAACAGGAGTGCCTTAAGAATCCTGAACATGAGCTGAAAGTCGGTACCAAATCTTCGCCTACCCATGGATACCATCTATAAACACGGGAATAAATAAGCAGGAAGTGAAAAGGTTAAATATTAATATACATGATACTTGAAAAACATTAGAAAAATATGAGATGAGTAGCCAGTGCCCACTGGAGCATATAGCCAGTTCTTTAAACATGAAGCTACTCTAACCATGTTTCTCATTTGTGTTTGAACGAATTTGCTTACAGATTCATTGCATACCTTTAAAACCAGCAGCCCCGTTAGCATAACTAGCCAAGAGAGCCCGTAAACCTACAAAAATAACAAGTTAGAAGATAAGGAGATGGAGGTATGAACTGCCAGAACAAAGAAAAATTCACACGATGATAAACAACTATTCATAGGCAAAAGCAAAGTGTAGGAAAATGAAGTATGAAAATTATACCAAAATCTTCTTGCTATGATGAGCTATATCAAGGTGGTAGACAATCCCATATTGGTAAATAAAGAAGCGAAATACAAGGATAATCTCAAGCAGCCTTCCCCTAATATTTGTGAATTTGAGGTGTTCTTGTTCTTCTTCCCACCATGATTCCCAACTTTTATCAGGGTTGATACCGATACCACCGCGATTTCCCATCCACCTCTTCCAATCTGTCCAGTCATCCACTGTTTTTTGCCAGTCAAAACCAGATGGATTGAACACAAAAGGGGCAAACAACCAGGATCCAACAAGGAACCACATGGAGACTGTTATGAACATATAAAGGCTTGAACCGCGATAGGATTGCCCATAAACTTCATAGAGGACCAAGAGAATGAGAAGCTCCAACCCTTTTACAAAATGACTTCTGGAGTACAGTCTGTAGTTATCTGCGAACTTTGCATGAAAAACCACAAAGCCACGACCAGTAGCTCGATATTTAGAACCTCCATGCAAGATAGTTCTTCCATAATAATGTGCTTTTGTACCAAGCTGGAAAGTAAAGAATACAGAGGCAAGTTGTAGCTGCATGATGATAAAGTCACCCAGAGCAGTACGGAACCCTTTTTCCAGGCCAATTTCCATAACCATGGGAAGCACAAGCAACAAGCCCAGCTGGAAGACAGACTGTGTTGCCAAAGCTTCTTCAAGGGCCTTGCTTTGATGTATGGTTGCATTCTCAATAATTTCTTGTTCCAATCCACTCATAACCATGTACAAACGTCCATATAAGAATACATATACGATAAGCACTGTAACCTGAAACATTGTAATTCGCAAAATGCTGTCAGTAGTTATCTGCATGCCTACATAAAGGACAGCTGGGTGGGTGTTTTCTTTCACAATTAAAGACTCTAAATTTAATATACTTCCAGTGACTGCTGCTTAATTGCCCAAGTAAATTTACGGTGACATGAGAATCCATCCCATGCATTTAAGAGATAAATAACTATTCAACAACAAAGTGATCAGACTTCAAATACTACAAAAAGAATTTTAAAGCATTTAAGAAACAGAGGTTCATCTTGAAAACTTATTAGGCTATATAAAATTCTTAGCAAAGTAACTTTGTCACCAAAATATTTCGAGAACTCCAGCTTACTCTAGATAACATACCATGCTACTGAAATAGAAGCCCACGGTTGTAAAGTAGAACGATAGCATTCTATAAAAATCAAACCGACGCCCAAGGCGATAAACATCCCTGCTAAGTGTCTGCTCTCCATTTCCATTGGCAACCTTAGCCTCAAAAGCAGATATCTGATTCATACCAACATCACGCCCTTTGCCAACTTGGATATATTCATGATGGGTTACATAACCCCCGCGCAAAGTAGAATTGAATCCTGAACAAGATAAAATAATTAACAAGCACACTATAGCTTTAAGTTAGGTTGTTGGCTGACTGAAGATTACCAGCAAATATATCCTCGCTCAAGTTAATAATTTTTGAAGCTTTGCTTATGCCACCTCTTGTTAAATGGAAGATTCTGTCAAATATATCTGGATGACCATAATGGAATCTCACCCTGGAATGATAAGATATAAACAGTTAAAAGAAACTCTTCTGATAAAGCAACACAAATAAGGCAGCTCAAGCTCAACCAAAACCTTGCAAGGCCATAAAATTTGGACTTTGTGCAATCGTGCCATGTTTAATGGCTTAACTGAGATCAAATATAAAAGACAATCATCAAAAAATAAGTACTAAATACCATACTGAACATATAATATCTCAAAAAAAATTCTCAGTGATTTCTTTCCAATTAATATATTGCAACAGACGGATATTCCCGGCTGCCTTCATTTCTACATTTTTCTTCATCTTCCAAGAAAAGCACAATACAAACCCAAGCAGCTCTCAAAGTTTTATTCGTATTATTGTTCCTTAGTAACCAACAAATTCTATTGTTAATTTGTTATTATTCCTATTTAATACCTATGATATGTAATTCCTCTCTCTTGAAACCTATAAATACGAGTGCCCACAACTCATTTTGGGGGTCTTGGCATTTGATAAACTCAATACAATTATTTCTGCAATTCTCTCCTCAGCCCTATTCTCCGTCGTCCATAAATGGGGGACTTATTCTACTATTCAACCTTATTTCACCATCTCTCCACTTCTTACACCTACTGCTATGCTCAGCATTCAAGGTCTACTCCAGTTTTTCTACCGTCTCTCCATACATCCTCTTTCACTTGTTTGCAATGTTTCTTCCCCTACCAAAAAACCCTGTATATTTAAAACAGTCTCCAATCTTCCTCTTTGTTATCACCCTACCACATCCTGTTTTACTGGTTTTTAATGTTTCCCCATCCCATTAAAAGAAACCATCTACAGCCCCAATTGCTCTTCTTCTCCTGATAATGTTTGCTCCTTTGCACAATTTACTAATGGCAAAATCATTTGATTCATTCGTTTCCAAAACATAAACCCAAATTCTTTCAGCTTAACCACCCTTTGATCAGTGAAGATCTTCACTAAATTAACTCTTAAATCATATTGATTATGGTCATCAGCAGAAAAGTTGGCAACTTGTTCTTTGATTCAACCCAACCTTTTGCCATCAAACTCAATCAATTAACCTTTACTTAATTATCATCCTATATCTGTTCTTCTATTACTTAAATGACTCTATGAAAGTGGTTTAAATCTGGTTTGAATAAGCCCAAAACCACCTTGAGCCTCCACAGTTCTAACTGAAAGTTGGTGACCACAGTTCTATTTACAGAGGTGTGCCAAAGTTGAGATGAGTGGGCCTCTTCGAATTTCCTGAAGCATATTATATTAGAATCAATATTACAAAGTCAAGTCTGAAACTGACCTCACCCATCCAACCTGACCCCACTAGAACCCCTAACTAGCCATGTAATTGAATTTGTTCATGAATTCTTCGGTCTCATTTGGCTCCTTTATTGTATAAATGACACGAATTAAATATGACTGTCAATCATTAAAGGTAATATCACATAACTTCAAGGATTTAAGGAAGAAAGTTTAGGCCTACCTCAAAGGATTTGCTAGAATGCGTTGCCCAATTGTAACAAAACTAGTCTCTTGATTGGACATGAACCAAGCTAGAGAAGAAACACTGTCAAATAAATAAAAGCAAATACATATATTAATACCATCAAACAGTTATGTGTAACATCTTGTCACATTTTCACCAGCTTAATCGCAGTTATTATTCCCAAACATATCAAGCTAGTTCAACAAGGTAAAGGTATTAGTAAACTCACCTTCCAGTGAATATATGCTCCCTTAAACCCAATATTGATGGCTTTCTCTCCTTGTAGCGAGCTTTTAGAAATTCCTCCAAAACATTTCTCATTTTATAAGCCTCTTCAAAATAATTGTCCTGAGAACAAAGCATGAAAAACAGTGTGTAATTTTGCTAAGACATCTTTGAAATTGGTAAATGAGGTTAAATTCCTAGAAATTATTTCTCATTTTTGTAGTTATCATCAAAGTAACAAACCCTCTGCAAACATTGGAAAAAATGAAAACTTCTGAATGCATCTTAAAACAGGTAAAACAAAAAGCTACCTGATTCATGTCTATCGTCTGAAGGGCTTCTCCACGAGTAAAAATAATTGCATGATTTTGATTTTCAGGCTTTCCTTCACCAATTTCTGTCGGGGGACCTGGCAGTCTGATGCGATATATTTCCTAGGAAGATTATCATTTCCCATTATTTATTAATAACATGATAACAAATGAAGCTAATTACGTGAAAGTTTGAAAGTATTCACTGTTTCACAAAGATGAATTCAGGAGTTATTTGAACTTTTTACACAAATAGAGGACTAGTTCAGACTAAAATCTTCACCATTTCTAGTGCTCTTTCCTTTTTGATAATTATCAATATTAAAATGGCCACTCTTCAACATCTCTAGTACCTTATTTAACTATGTTTCTGTCTTATATTAGACTTGAAGTACTACTACTAGTGTATAAAACTAGAAAAAGCAGTCCTGTTCGCTTTAAAATGTACTCCGTAACTTAAGCTATGGATTTAATAACATAAAGGAGAAGAAGATCAAGGTATGCATATTGCAAGATGGACATGCATAAACGGGACATATCACCCATCTAATATAAGCAATTTACATACTCAAAGCTTCACTGACATGCTACATTAGCGTGACAATTAGAAACATCCAACCAAATAAAATTTGCTTAGAATAGGTTGTTAAAGGTAATTTCACGCGTTTGAATTCACATGCTTGTAACACCTTGGTAATGCATCGCGATCCTCCATCTAATGTAAGTTGGCCAACATAAGGCAAAAGTGACATACATTGACTCCTATTGATTGTATAAATAGGCTACCTTTTTAACACAAATTCAGTTCATCTAACACATTTATACTCTTTCAAAAAATAATAAGCATTTAAAATTGATGTACTTACCGTTTGTTATATTTTAATATATTTACCTAAACATTAATACATTTCATCCAATGAAACAGGTTATTGTCTATGGTATCCTGTGACATTGTTAATTAATGCAAGATGCTGTACCAACTATTCTTTTTCCAATATGCAGAACTTGAAACATGATTAGGTTAAGACAGCTTGAATTCTCGTCCTTAAGCACAGTTCAAAAAGTTGTTTGTATAATAGGATGTGATAAAACACACACTCATATTATAAGCTAAATCCGTATTAGACAAGTGTCGTTTCCTACCTCGTCCAACTTTTCACCTCCCTTGACAAGAACAGAATAATAAACCTTCTGAGATCTTTCCTCAACTGTCTCCTCTCTTTCATCGATATAAGCAACACGCAGAGATGGATACCTTTGTAGTTTCCAAATATGTAAAGACGAAATCAGATTTCTATTCTACATGGAGAACTACGAGACTGAAACAGTGAGCACTTACGTTAACATGAGATTTAGAATGTTAAGGTAACAACTGCGGTCTCGCTGATCAGAAGATTTTTTCTGAGCCCCATAGACTTGACAGGAAACAACATAGGTGAACTTCATATTGGCCAGTGCTTGTGCTTGCTCTATGTATCTTGGATTATCCTCAAAGGCCTGGAAGCCTCCCAAAATTTCTACATGGGAACAAATGAATACTTCAAGATAGTTTCATCATATCATCTTTTAAAAGAAATTGGAGGTACAAAAGATATTTATTTTAAATTGCAATTATCAAAGGGGAAAAACAAACCAGAGTCATCTGAAAACTCTAAACAGTATTGGAGTTCTAGAGCCTGCCTGTAGTACATCATCCCTCTCACTGGCAGAAAGAATGCCATAGCTCAAGTAAGAATCTATGTAGTTAAAGCTAGAGAAAATAAAATGATATTTTTGACATTTCGAGACCTGTTTTGGAGAGTGTCTGTCCTCTATAAGATACCCACTTTCGGATTTCCTCTTTCAGATGAGCTTCCTCACTCTCATCTTTGTTTCCAGAAGGTTGCACTCGCTCTAGAAAGTTGTTCCACTCATCTAGTTTACAGTTGCAAATATCCTTTCGGTCATATGTTTTTAATACAGCAAAAGGCATAAAATAGAAAGACATCACAAATTACCTGGATATATTCTCTGCAAGTAAAACAAAATTGATATTCCATCCTCATTTTCCTTGGTGAGTTCCTCGTCTGAATAAAGAACATCCTCTTTGTAGTATGGAGTCAAAACACTGAATCAGAGCAGCAGTATAAGTGACAGTAGAGCATCCATCTAAATAATACATCTTCTAAAAGAGACAACCACAGTGCCCATGTTCATATTAAAAAAAAATTGAAATCACAGTAGCTGATCATGACAATACTTAGAAGGAAAATAAAAAAAATAATGTAGTTTAAACAAGTTAAAAACCTCAGTTATGATCCAATTAAAGCAATAAGCTCCCGCTGTCGGTTGCATAACTGTTTTTTAGCACACTACCGTCATAGATCATTAAAAGAAAACTTGCCCCTTTCCCAGCCCTTGTTTCAAATAAGTGTGGAAATACCATGTATTATCTTTCCATTTCTTTTATATAACTTGTAAATATCCTGTTCCTAAAGTTTAGGGATTAGATCACTTAGTTCCAGGTAGAGTTTATTTTCCTCCTTTTATCTCTTTTATCTCTTAAACTTCTAGTCTATAAAATAGATGTGAAACTAAGGGAATAAAACAAGACAGAATTTTTACAACATGGTATCAAACTAATCAATCTTCCTGGAAATTTTTTCTCCTTCCTTCTAAATTCACTGCTATAACAACCTCCTTGTGGCCTTTATTGCTGCTCTTCTTTTCTTCTTCTCCATCAGTTTTTTCCTTGTGCTAGTAACATTTTTTCCAAGGCCTTCCTTCATTGCCACAACACTATTTTTTTTGAAAACCATCTTTTTTACCGCAACCCTAAACTCTTTTTCAACAGTAAATCAATCCTTTCCAAACAGTTTTTTGGGGTCCTTCATCGTCTACCATTATGTTGGAAACTACTTCTGCCTCTCCTATGCAAACACAGACTATACAAGAACAGCTTTCTCGCCCTACTAGTAAGCTCCAAAATATACTAGCAGCTCATCGACTCAATAGTTGAAATTATCCTGAGCAACCTTCTCCAAGTCCATGGTCATTGGCTTACTTAGGTACACACCTGCTTGGCTCTCACGTTTCTAACCCCAGCCCATTCCCATTTTGGGTGGAATGGATCTACTAATTCTTTTATTCGAGTTAGTAAAGAGGGATAGGATTACAAATAGGGACATAAAAAATCCTGAAAATTAGGGCCTTGCCACCATGCGAATCTCAGCAATCACTAGTTCTGATTCTACATATAATTTGTTTGTGAATTCATGGATTTTACACTCCGGAGCAACTGATCATATGTGTTGAAACATGTGAAACCCAAAATAGATAAATCTTAGAATAAATCATTTGAGATATTCTAGCAATTTATTAGAATAAGGGAATTGTTTTACTTAGTTTATTAGAATTTGGGAATTATTTTCCCAATTAGGTTATGACTCTTTTCTCTAAGTTCAGTTGTTTAGTTAATAAAAGCCAGAACAGTTTTATTAAATGCTCTCTTGAAAACTTTCAATATGACCCATACCTCAAACTTTTTTACCACTTACACACCTTGTTCTAGTAATAAAAAAAAGTTATTGTTGCCAATGGTATTGAAACCATCGTAGCTGGCATAGGAAATTTTTCTATCACATCCACTCTTGTCCTTCAAATGTTCCCCATGTTCCTACCTTAGCTTCTTGTTTCAATTAACAAATGTTATGTTTTAACCCTTTTCCTGTGAATTTCAAGACCAGGATCCTAGGAGAATTGGATGTGCTAGAGCAAAGGATGGATTTTATTTCCTTAAGACATGCACCAACCCAAATGTCACTTAGCCTACTTTATCTTCATCTTTCCTTTCTTCTACAAATAAGAATGCCATTTGATTGCATCATTCTAGTCTACAACACCCTTCTTTTTCCATTTTAGAAACTATGTTTCCATATTTGTTTAAAGGGTTCGATATTAGTAATTTCCACTTGATATTAGTGAGTATGTCAAATGCACTTGTGTCTCATTTTCCATTAGCAATAAAAGATCTTTTTTAAATTCATGATGATATTTGGGGACCATCGCCTATTCAAGACATTTTTGCTTCTAGCTGGTATGTTCTGTTTATTAGCGATTGTACTTGAGTCTCTTGGATTTTCTTGTAAAAAACAAATCAAATGTTAATCATGTCTTTCCCACCTTTCATACGATGATTCAAAATTAATTTGGTACCCAAATAAAAAGCAGTTTAGATCTGACAATGCCAATGTCTACTTTAAATTATGTTCTATCTCCCTTCTTCTAAAAAGAGGAAACTATTCATGAGTCTTCCTGTGTTAACACACTCCATCAAAATGGTGTTGTTGAGCGAAAAAATTATCATCTCTTAAACTCCACTGGGCCCCTCTTATTTCATCATAACGTACCAAAATAATATTAAGGAGAGACTGTTCTTACTTCTACTTATATTATAAATAGACTTCCTTCAAAGAGTCTAGGGTAAGTCCAATGAACTTACTTTCTACCTTTTTTTTCCGACATTTGTCCCTCTAATGATCTTACTCCTAGTATATGTGGTTGCACTTCCTTTGTTCATACCCGTAATCAAGGAAAATTAGACCCTAAAGCCATTAAATGTGTGTTTCTTGGTACTTTCTACTCAAAGGGCTATAAGTATTTTCTTCCACTATCTAGAAAACTGCATGTTTCTGCTGATGTCACATTTGTAGAAGACAAACCATACGTAGTCTTATCTTCAAGGGGGTTGTCTATTATGGAAGATAAGGATTTCTTTCTACCCGAAATTTTCAATCAATTTGTGTCATAGTCACCACCTAGTCAGTCTCAATCTCAATCACCACTTGATCAATCTATGGCTCAGTCTGAGTCTCTTATTATCAACCTAAAGTTAGTACCTGAAACTTCTATTGTTGAACCTCTAGTTGACAACCCGATATCTTTCCCAACTATATATACAATATAGGATAACAAATATGAGGAGTACTCAAGGAAAAAGGCTCACACTTTGGTCTGGCATAGGCTCAATCCCCTAACCTGACTTTTGACATTGAGATAACACCACCAAACCTGAACCTATTCCACCTTTAATTGTTGAACAACTTCCTAAAACTCAACCTGGTAATCATGATTTACCTATAGCTATGAGAAAAAGAATCCAAGAATGTACAAAAAGACCTTTATACCCATTATCCCACTGTGTATCCTTTCAGAGATTCTTACCATCCCATAGGAACTTGCTTACCAGTCAAAACGAAATTGCTATTCCAAACACTTAATTAAAATCATTGTCTAAGAAAGAATGGAAGGAAGCCATGAGAGATGAAATGGATACCTTAGAAAAGAAGTTTATCTACCAAATGAAAAGAGAACAATTGGGTGTAAATGGGTATTTTCTTTGAAATTTAAAACTGATAGATCGTTGGAACGTTACAAAGCAAGACTTGTTGCTAAAATGAACATTGAATACAGTGAGAATCTTGTTGTCATCAGTTTGATGTAAAGAACGGTTTTCTTCATGGAGACTTTGAGAAAGAAATATATATGAGCATTCCACCTAGGTTTGGAGGAGTCAAAAGGGAACAAGGTATGCAAATTAAAGAAAGCCCTATATTGCTTTAAAGAATCACCTCTTACTTAGTTTGGAAGGTTTACCAAGGTGATGCTAGTTACGGGATATAGACAAAACCAAGGAAAGCCAACCCTGTTCATCAAACACTTGACTTCATGAGGAGTCACGACTTTGATAGTCTATGTAAATGACATTATTGGGACAGTGAATGATGAAAAAGAGAAGAAAATCCTACAACAATGTCAGACCAGAGAATTTGAGATTAAGGACTTAGGAAGATTAAAATATTTCCTTGGGATTGAGGCTGCTCATTCTAAACAAAGGATCGTTATTTCACAGCAAAATTATGTCACAGATCTTCTTAAGGAAACAAGAATACTTGAGAGCAACTCTATTTCAACACCAATAGAGCCTAATCATAAACTTGTAGATTGAAGACCAAACCATAGACAAGGAAATGTATCAAAGGTTGATTGGAAAACTCATCTATATTACTCACAGTCAACTAGACATAGCCTACACTGTAAGTGTTATAAGTCAATTCATGCATATTTCTGAGAGAATTCATCTTCAAGATGTCTATCTTGTGCTACATTACCGTAAAGCTAATCCTGGAAAAGGAACATTATCCAAGAGAAATTCTAAACTTATCCTTGAAGCCTATATCGATATAGATTATGCTAGGTCTCCTATAGATCGAAGGTCTGCCTTAGGCCATTGTATGCTTCTTGAAAGCAACTTAGTGACATGACAGAGTGAGAAACTGTAGGAATTATCATCCCTTTAGTTAAGGGATTCTGTAAATATTTTACAATCTCTTATTCTAAGAGATCATATCTCTATTAGTTTCTTTCCTATCTTAGAGTTTCCTAAATTAGAGACATAGTTTGTATATATAAAGGTGTAATATGTTCTATTAAAATATCAAGAAAATACAGAGAATTACTCTGATTTCTACATGGTATCAAATTAGGTTACGGTTCCTTTCCAACCTAGACCATGTCCGAGACTTCTTCTACATATCCTTCTCCTACTCCAGAGATTACTTCAATCCAGAAAATTTTTCTGGTTTTGATGCTCAATCAGATTCATCTGGTCTAACTATCACCTGCCATCGATTGAATGGCAACAATTTTCTAGAATGGTCTCAATCGGTTAAGATTTTTCTCTTGGGAGAAAGATTAGGCTATATTCTTGGTGTAATCAGAAACTTGTTGCTCGCACCTTGGTTTTGCTAAGTGGATGCGTGACAATGGTCGAGTTATGACTTGGCTCCTTAATTCCATGACCCCAGTATAAGCGAAACTTTCTTCTTTACACCACAAAGAATCGAAATCGAGTGCAATCAGTGAAACCTACTCTAAGACCGATAACATTGTCGAATTGTATCATGTTGAAAATCAAGCGACCACCCTTAAGCAAGGAACCATGCCCGTCACTCTCTACAATACTCTTACTGCTCTTTGGCGGCAATTAGATTTGTATGCACAGTATGATTGGGCGAGATCCAAGAGATCTTGCCTTTATCGAAGAATTGTCACTCAACAAGGCTATTTCAATTTCTACAAGGCTTAAACAAGGACACGGGCGAGGTTCGTGGCGGTCCTCGCTATTTCTCCTTTTCCCTCCCTTCAAGAGGCCTTCTATGGTCAAGAAGGAAGAAAGCCGAAGGTGTGTGATGCTTGATGAACCACATTCAACTCCTGAAGGATCTGCCTTAGTGACACATCAATCATCTCCTCTTCCAAGCGGGAGACCTTGGTGTGATCATTGCAAAAAGCCCTACCACTCCAAGGAAAAGTGTTGGAAGCTTTATGGTAAGCCTCGGATGGAAGTCCAAGAACTCTCGAGATACTAAATCAAGCCTTGTCACGCCACATCATCACTAGCTTCACCAAAGAGCGATTCTTTGAACTTCAAAAGTCGTTCGAAAATTTCAAGGGCCTTGTGAGGGTAATCTGGTCATGAAAAAACCAGAAGGTAACCCTTCTTCTACAGCATTTTTTTCTTCCCAATTGACTCCAGTTGACTCCTAATTGGATCCTCGATTCTGGTGTTACGGATCATATGACTGGTAACAAGGCCTTGTTTCGCAATTTTTTCCAAACATTTGGTAACGCTATCAAAACAGCTGATGGTTCTTTGTGCAAAATAGAAGGACATGGCACTGTTGTTCTCAATGAACAAATTGCACTTAAAATGTTCTCTTTGTACCAAATCTGGCTTGAAATCTCATTTCCGTAAGTAAAATTTCCAAAGACTTGCACTGCTCCGCAATTTTTAATGATCTTGATTGTACTTTGCAGGCACTGAACTCGAAAAAGATGATTGGTAAGGCCAACTTGCAGAATGGTCTCTACATCCTCCCTTCCTCTCCTAAAACCGAGATCTCCAACTCTTTAACCGCTTTAACACAAGTTGATACTGTCATGTTATGGCACTTTCGTTTAGGCCATCCTAGTTTCCAATACCTTGCAAAATTGTTTCCTGCTCTATTCATTAATAAAAAGCCAAACTCTTTTTCTTGCAAAGTTTGCTCTCTTGCCAAACATACTAAATCATCTTATTTTCCTTCTCTATACAAGCCTTCTCACCCTTTTGCTTTGATCCATAGTGATATTTGGGGCCCTTCTCGGTGAAGAATGCTGATAATTGTAAGTGGTTTATCACTTTCATTGATGATCACGATGAGGTTAACTTGGACTTATTTGTGAAAGATAAATCTGAAATCTACTTTGGTGTTTTTGTGAAATTTTATAACATGGTTCTCATTCAATTTGGGTCTAAAATCCAGCTCTTTAGATCTGATAATGGCAATGAATTTTTTGCTAGGTCTTTGGGTGATTTTTTCAGTGAAAAGGGTATAGTTCAACTTAGTTCTTGTGTTGGAACCCCACAGTAGAACGACATTGCCAAAAGAAAAAATAGACACCTCCTCGAAGTTACTCGTTCCATTTTGTTTACAACTAATGTTCCTAAATATCTGGAGGGGAAGCCTTATTAACGGCCACATATTTAATCAACCGAATGCCTAGTAAGATTTTAAAATTTCAAACACCTCAATCTATATTTTTGCAGCACTTTCCCCATTTTAAGCCTATCTCCTCCATTCTGCCACTTAAAATCTTTGGCTGCACTATTTTTATCCAAAATATTGCTCCTAATAAGTCCAAGTTAGACCCTAAGTTTTTAAAATGTGTACTGGTTGGGTATTCTTCACTTAAGAAGGGATATAAATGCTATCATCCTCCTTCAAAACAATTTTTTACCACTATGGATATAACTTTTTATAAACAGGATCCCTATTTCACTCAGGCTGAAATTCAGGGGGAGACATGGAGTGATTTTCAGCCAAATCAAGTATCTCCTCCTAATTTTCATTCTCAATCTTCAAAATTGCCACCATTTTCACCTTTACCTACAAATGTGTCACCCGTGACTACTCCAATTGATTCTTCTGTAATACCTATCACTAACTCACCCACACCTACTTTAAACACCCCTCCTGAAAATACACCTACTCCTATCGAAAGTCTTCAAAAAACATCACCACCCAAACAGCTTCGTGCCTACACAAGGAAAAAGAAAAATATCCCTGAGACTGTTTTGCAATCTGATTCCTGCCGAGAATTGGATTTGGGTCCAGCTGCCGAAATGGAAGAAGAAATCAGTAAGTCTACTACTCTAGAAGACTTCCCTATTACTATTAGAAAAGGGGTTAAACAATGCACCAAGCATCCTATTGAAAAATTTGTTGGTTATAATTCATTGATGCCTTCTTTTCAAGCATTTACAGCAACCTTGGATAAAGAACAGATTCCTACAAGATAGCTGAAGCTCTAAAGGATCCTAAATGGATAAAGGCTGTTGAAGAGGAAATTTGTGCACTAGAAAAAATGCTACTTGGACCGTTACAGATCTTCCTCAAGAAAAAAAGGCTGTTGGTTGTAAATGGATCTTTACTGTAAAGTATAACTCCAATGGAAGTATCCAACGATACAAAGCTAGACTAGTGGCTAGAGGCTTTACGCAAACATATGGGATAGATTTCACAGAAACTTTTGCACCTGTGGCAAAGCTCAACACTATTCAAGTACTCCTAAGTTTGGCTATAAATTGCGATTGGCAATTACACCAACTTGATGTAAAAAATGCATTTCTTAATGGCACGCTAGAGGAAGAAGTTTATATGAAATTGCCACCTGGTTTAAAGTTTGTTGAAGGTTGCAACAAGGTTTGCAAGCTCAACAAGTCTCTATACGGGTTAAAACAATCACCCAGAGCTTGGTTCAAAAGGTTCACTAAAGTCATTCTTAAAAACGGCTACAAGCAGTCCCTTGCCGATCATACACTTTTCATCAAGGTAAATTCTACAAATAAGAAAGCTATCCTAATTGTGTATGTTGATGACATAATTCTTACTGGAGATGATGAGGAAGAGATTAGCAATTTGAAGGAGCTGTTAAACAGGGAATTCGAAACCAAGGACTTAGGAAAGCTAAGGTATTTCCTAGGAATGGAGGTGGCAAGATCAAAAGAAGGACTTGTGATCAATCAAAGAAAGTATGTACTTGATTTACTCAAAGAAACTGATTTTCTTGGTTGTAAGCCAACTAATACACCAATGGAGGTGAACTTGAGATTCAACAAAGAAGATGGATCTTTAGTAGATAGAGAGAAATTTCAAAGATTAGTTGGGAAACTTATTTACTTATCCTTGAGAAGGCCAGATATAGCCTTTACTATAAATGTGATAAGTCAACACATGATTAATCCTACTGAACAGCATATGGCAAAGAAAGAAATAGAATTATCAAGTACTTGAAGAAAACTCCGGACACGACTTAATGTTTAAGAAGACACAAGATGAATCATTAAGATTTTTATAGACTCTAGTTGGGCCGGAGATCTCACTGAAAGAAGTTCCACTAGTGGCTATTGCACTTTTGTTTGGGGTAACCTTACAACTTGGAGAAGTAAAAAACAATCTGTCGTTTCAAGAAGTAGTGCTGAAGCTGAATTTAGAGCACTAGCTTTGGGAATATGTAAAGGAATTTGGCTACTTAAATTGCTAAAAGAACTTGGCACTAATCAGGAGGATCACTTTGAAGTTTTGTGTGATAATCAATCTACCATTCAGATTGCCAAGAACCCAGTTCAACATGACCGAACAAAGCATGTAGATATTGATAGGCATTTTATTGCTGACCAAGTCAACAAAAAGACAGCCACTCTTTCATACATTCCTTCAAAAGGACAGATTGCAGACATTCTTTTTAAGGCTTTGCCAAAGCCTGTTTTCAATAAATTCCTATTCAAGCTGGGATTATACAATGTATATTCTCCAGCTTGAGCGGGAGTGTAGGAATTATCATCCCTTTAGTCAATGGATTTAGTAAATATTTTACAATCTCTTATTCTAAGGGATCATATCTCTATTAGTTTCTTTCCTATCTTAGAGTTTCCTAAATTAGAGACATAGTTTGTATATATAAAGGTGTAATATGTTCTATTAAAATATCAAGAAAATACAAAGAATTACTCTGATTTCTACAGAAACAGAACATTATGGCAAGATCAAGTGCAAAAGATGAGTTTAGAGCAATGGCAGAAGGCATTTGTGAGTCATTATGGCTGAAGATTATATTGGAAGATTTGAAGATGGACCAATAAGGTTATATTTTGATAATAAATCAACCATTAGAATCGCACATAACCCAGTGCAACATGATTGGATTAAGTATAATGAGGAAGATAGACATTTTATCCAAGAGAAGCTAGAAAATAGGTTAATTTGTACTCCATACATCCCTTCGAAGGGGCAACTAGCAAATGCCTTTACAAGAGGGCTTGACAATAACACTTTCCATTGAATTATTACCAATCTAGGAATGGAAGATACCTACTCACCAGCTTGAGAGGGAGTATGAAAAATACCATGTATTATATTATCTTTCCATTTCTTGTATATATCTTGTTCCTAAAGCTTAAGGAATAGAACACTTATTTTTAGGTGGAGTTTATTTCCTTCTTTTATCTCTTGAATTTCTAGTCTATAAAACAGATTGTGTAACTAAGGGAACAAAACAAAACAAGACAAAATTTCAATCTTTACAAAAATAAGCAAGCAGTGATATTTCGGTAATTTGATGTTTTCAACGACTGACCTAAAGGAAAGCATGTCACGAACTTTTGGAGCGCTAGGCATATTCATAAATAAGGAATTCGCAAAAAATGTGATGCGTCGCCGAGCCTCCAAATTTGGAGGCACATTTATAGCTGATTCTTTAACAGTCAAAAGCAAGTATAGCCTAATGATCTGCAAAAAAGACATATACATATATAAGTAGACTAGGAACAAAACATTGGTGTGAAAATTGTTACATGATAAAAAAACCAATATGAGTTCATCTCAAATTGACCTTCTCCCTCCACGTCTTCATTTTTATAAGATCAATATCTATCTTTTCGAATCTCTGCTCTTTCTTTTGATCGCCTTCATGATGATGGTGAGCTCTTGCCATGATTCTACAAAGGAAAACTTATAGGTTAGTTTCTCCCAATAAAATTGACACAACATCAACTACAAAGAAGTTTTTATTTTACAGCACTTACCTACTTCCATGGAACATAACGTCCTGTGTAATAATTTCCATGATATCCTGTAGGACATTGATTATCTGAGATCTGAATGTCTCAACATCTTCTACATTAGAAAGCTGCCACATAGAGAGAGTTTAGCATGGGAAAAGACCATATTATTAAAAAGTTTTATAATACCATAGAGAAGTTAAGAAATGTGAAGAAAGAATCTTACCAAGATCCCTAGAAACTTCTCCAACCTATTACTGAGTGCAGGCAGCCCACTCATCCGAAAGTTGGCCAAAAATCTCCGCTCATGTATGCTCATGTCCACTTCATTACAAATCTCTTTAACAATCCTAAAAGTAAAGAGAAGAGAAAAGAATTTATTAGACTTTTTTTTATAGAGAAAAAGGGCATATTTTCATTGCTAAACAAGCCACGATGCTATTTAAGATCATGTTTTAAAAGAAGTTCATGATATGCTGCTTCAGCCTTACAGCCTATCTGCGTCATCATCCAGGAGGTTATATAGTATATCTCTGAGAGTCTCATAACATTCTATCACCGCTGAATGCATATAATCATCTGCTCCTATCTTCTTAAACAACTCTGCATCATCCTCCTTTTTAAAATCTTTTGCCATGTCCAATGCAATAGGAATCTGTTGTGTTATAAACCAGAAAATAAGATACAGGATCTTGCATTGAGATCAAAATTAATATAAAAAACTACATCTACGAACCTTGCTAGCGAGCAAGAAAGGGGGCCACTGGACAACAGAGACATCACTTGATGAAGATGGTACGAGTAGCAAATCTCTATCCCTGGACAACAACGGCAAAAGAATATATCAGAATTCCCTATCTAATGCATTTAAGATTTAATAAGCTTCATTGACAGACAATTTAGAGAGGAATTGCCCAACCTATCGCTGATCAGATCCTGCATCCGCATAGAATGTATAAACTCATTCCAAACAAGAGAAAAACTTGCAATATTCTTTCTTTCAGTTGCCTCATCCTGTCATGTGGAAATGATCATTTTTAGCAAAGAAACAACAAAATGAAGTACAGGCTCCATAATGTATACATTATGCACAAAAAACTCCAGATATTGTCTTCCTTATGCTCAAAAGAACAACATTTTGACTTTGCTGATAATTGAGACAATCACGAGTAATCACATAAACAGTACTGTATCACTTGAGCACTACCAGATGCCTTTTTCTTTTATGCTGATTTGGTGATGGAACAAGACGACGACAGAAGGCTCTAGGAACAGATTCAAATCTAGACCGCAACATTCCCAATGTCCGTATCTGGAAATGCCAAATGAAGGAAAACAACAGTAAAAGATAATCAGTATTTTCTACCCACCAGAAATACAGAAATCAATTCATTTCTTTTCACCAAAATCAAATACAGATCACATAAGGCAACTAAAATTTTTTATTTAGACATGCCTTGAAGGTACAAGAATAAGTTGGCCACTAACCTCACCCAAATGGCTGAAAGCACCACGAATCCCACCAAAAAGAGTGGAAAATATAGCATACCATATTTGGGCATCCATAAAATATACCTATAGGAAAATAAAACGATAGTAGTTAATTTACAAAGAACCTGTTTAATAATTTTAAGTACCTCACAACAGCATAATTTTTGTCATTCCCAAAAGTTTCTACATGGTAACTTACCAGGACAATTGGAGACCAAATAGCAATAACAACACCAATGTTGTGAGTTTTTACTGCAGAAGATTAAACGCGACTTAGTATGGGCCATAGCCACATAAAGAATAAATAAATAAAACAAAGTAAAGAATAGTAGATGCAGAAAGAGGGAAGGGGTGGTTCAAGGTGTTGTTGAAGGTCATACCCTCTGAAAAGAATTCATGCCACTGATAATTATCCACATGCAATTCCATGATTATCTTGGTCGGTTGAACTAGTGGCAGTATCTATCAGCACACAACGTAAAAAAACACCCTCAAAAAATTTCACATATCCTTTAGGGAAAGAAAAAGGCAAAAAGCAACTTCTTTAAATGTGTTCACAAGTACAATATTATGTTAACAATTAACTCAAATTCAAAAAATCCAATATGTTCTTGCTATTGTTGCTACAGACCTCCACACTCAGATTCCCGTACTTTAAGGTAGTTGAGAAGATTTTAAACTTTTTTAAATTCGTCTAGAAATATGGTAACTAGCATCTTTAAATGTTCAGTCTTGCACAGGGCTGTCAGCACATGCATAAAATACTTTTCTTTAAAAAATGACCGATACAGATGCAGAAAATGCATATGCACATCTAACTCCAAATATATGGGAAAAAACCACAGGCAAAGATAGTAAGAACATTTCAAACATGAAAACATTGAGGTTCCCTTTGGTTGTTGCTCTTCCTACTGCCTTTCCTCTCAAATTTTGCAATGAAGGAAAAGGAATTAAGAAACTTTGAACTCATGCATTTAGCTAAAATGTAAATAACAACTGAATCATAAGGGACGTCATGAAAATCTTATGATCTTTAATGAAATCAGACAGCTACAAGTGGATGATGATATTTTTCATGGGATAGAACTAATGAATTTTCATAAGCCTATCAAATGTATATTTTTGCTAAACAATTAGAGAGTTTTAAGTCACTGAAACTCTATTGTACCTAGTTTAGGAGTCAATATACATACATAAATATGTCTAAGCAAACACATACACCATAAGTTTTCTCAGGTTTGGGAAGATCTGTTCAAACTGAAATTTGCATTCTTTAAAACAAGTGGGTTAAAACAAGTACTTGATTATTAGCTTTCCACTTTAAGGCAAATTACACATAAAGTGAAACAGGAGAAATCACCTCCACATAGTAGCTGAATGCTAGTTTGCTGATTAGTAGCAGAATCCAAAACATTGTATACCTGAAAATATGAAAAATGCAATCCATTCATTGGAGAAAAGGCTTGTGCATGTCATAGCACAAATGTATCGATCTTGAATTTTGGAAGGGAAATACAAACATGATTACAAATACAATGACTAGTAAATAGAAAGAAATTATCTCAAAACCTCCCCCCCCCCCTTCCCAACCACCTGTTAGAAAGTATTTTCAACACTGAAAAAGAAGGGAAAAGAAAACTCATTATCTTACTTCAGAAGTGAGAAGAAATCCTCATGCATGCCTCTACCAACATACAACTTTGGCTGCATTGTGGCATGAATTAGATAAGGAGCTGAACCTTCTAAAAACCAAGTAACTAGGTACAGGAAACGAGGCATACTGATGTCAACTAGAGAAAGAAATTCACTGAAAACTAAATATATAAGTTATACTTGCCTGAGCCCACCACATAAAAAGAGTGACTATTCGCCAGTTTGAGCGCTCCATCCTTCTCCGTAAAGGTGGAAGTAGAAATATTATAGCAGCCAGTATATTGGGTATCAAATATATTGCAAGACAATAATTATACAATGACTCATTCTGCCAATCATTAATCCAACTGCTGAAGAACCTTACAAGACCTGTTGGATTTTGAACAGAGCTAGAATAAGCAAGTGGTAAAACCACTGCCCAGAAAGCCGCTATGGCAAATTTTGCAAGGTACCGGAGTATTTGGGAAAAGTTTAAGCTTCTCCAGGCATTGAAACTAAGAATTATATCCAGAGCAGCTGCATGAAAAGTGATATTGAATCACAAAAATCTTAAATCTGTTACTAAAATAGGAAATATCTGAAACTTCAAACTATAATAGCAATGACTTATTAATTAACAAATTTCTGAAGCAAAGCAACCACTTGATTATACACCGTTTTGAGGATGATTAACTGCATTTGCTTCTATGTAACCAAATATTAATAAAAAGAAATTCAACTAGCC
Organism: Gossypium rotundifolium; assembly: GCA_025506655.1. Classification (NCBI taxonomy): domain Eukaryota; kingdom Viridiplantae; phylum Streptophyta; class Magnoliopsida; order Malvales; family Malvaceae; genus Gossypium; species Gossypium rotundifolium. Next base: position 7,467,481 of record CP106725.1, on the reverse strand, counting down.
AAGAACAAACTAGTACCTTGCAGAAAATTGAGAAAAGCAGCAGTAATGAAAATAGTCAACACCTTTCTGAACACATCTTCGTCAAAAAAGCCAAGAAGAGACCCAGAGTTCCATGCAACAATTAGCATAGCCTGAAAACCACAAGATCATGTGATGGAGTAAATTCTTTCAGGCAAATAGAAAGGAACAAAAATTGCATGTTCAGACATTAATTCACCTGAAAAGCCATTATAAAGAATATCCACATTCGATCGAAACTTCTGTAAAGATGCCAAAATGTTCGGGCTTCAACAAAATTCGTTTTGGGCTTTCTCTTTCCAGCAGTGCTTTGATTATTTGTCTGTAAGCAAACAAAAAAACATCAACTTAGATCTTTATAAAGATGAAAGAACCAAATTCAACAGTAGCCGGCAACAGTAGAATGTGAAAACCTGAAATAGACAACAAAAGAATGTAGTGAGATTTAACCCAAATAAAAAGGAGACACAATCATGAAATGAAGGTCTTTCTCTGACTTCTATAGCTTTAAGTAAATTAGGCATAGTGTTTTTGTTACCTGATCAACTCTAGTTTTCTAGTTGTTTACATTTACTGTGCATAATTTGGTAGTCTTGTAACAGATAGTATCATAAGTTGTATGCTCTCTCACACACACACTCATAAAAAAATTGGGGCATTGTCCAGCATCTTCACAATAAAAATATTGAATAAATCCACCTCAAACCCAATATCTCTACTTCTGATTGCTGTCTTAGAATCTCAGTAGTTAATCTTTTGACTTCCAGACTAGACATCAAAACTCATAAATAACAACCCTAAATCTCTTACTTCTGTAAACTCTAAGCCAACTTCAAGCTTTATAGGCAGATTTGTTATGCATATGCCAAGAAACTAATACAATGTTTTTTTCCTCCATATGGAAAATAAATAAAGAAAAACAAATAAATCCTAACCCTTAGAAAGTGATCCAAAGAGTTTCCAAACCTAACCCACTATACTTCTACACCAGAGAAGCAACAAGAGTTTCCGATAATGGGCACATACAATTTTGTTTTCCTCTATCAGCAAAGGTGGCTGACGTACCTTCTAAAAGACAGCTGAGAGGGTGGGAAGTGGGAAATGGAAAGAAAGAGAAAAAGAAAATAATGCTAAGAATTACATGTGCTGTTTATAAAACTTTCACATTTCCCAAAGACAATGCAGAATAGGAGACTGAATGAAAATTATACAAAGCATTCTCAATATCTAAGAGACAGTTAACAGTACATGACAGTAAAAAATTTTACCAAGTCAAGTACTGCTGAAATTTTTTACTAAGTCATGACTGTTAAAAGTTGGTCAAAAAGAAACATTGCATCTGTTAGCCAAGAATAATGGAATTCAAGTTGTGTTTGCCTAGCACTAAATAATTATGAGAATTGAAGTAAGGTGTTCCGCTCACCTTCTCTTTAACATAATATCAAACCCCAGGAGGTGTTGCATAATTACAACAAAACTAACAGAATAGAAATCACTGATGCTGATAGCAACTTCTTGCAAAACAGTTCTACTGCTAAAACACAATAATGAAAACTTTGTAATCATGTTTGTAAAAGCATCCCTTCTATACATAAATCCTGACAAGTGAGAAGCCAAATATACTCATAATCTAGGAGCAATTTGTAAACAATAATATGCAACTCGATATCAAGCAGAGATGCAAAACCATAAGCAAAGAATCTTAATGCCTTCAAGTTTCGTGCTTTTTCTAGTCCTCAAGGAACCTCTCATGGGTAAAGCCATAAAATGGGAGGTTTCCTTCTATCCGTTCCTCTTGAATCAAAACCATTCTAGTTTTGACCCAGCACCACTTTCATCTTTATATAATTCTATGCATTATCCTGACATGGGGTGGCTTTATTCTGTTGTAAATCCATAACAAACTCCATAATTATTATTCATACATTTTATGTTTGCTTTTAACTCTAGCCACCTTGAAACACTAGACCCCTGCAACAGTTGATCTAACCAAAACATTTTAGCAGTAAATCTCTTTGTTTCACTATACTATTTTCACCTAACATCTAGAATTTAATCTGAAAAAGACACATCCTAAAACTCTATAGCACACTACAGCTGTAGTAAAAAGAAAAAAGAAAATTGTAGCACACTTGCTGAAGCTGAAAAGGAAGGAAAATTCATAAGCAAAAGGCCCTAAATGTTGAGTGTTCAATGTCAGGGTTGTAAAAGAAGCAAAATTATAAGCGAAGGAGTTAATTTGTCTGTTTCATTCTTTTTTATTTTTGTTTTTTTCCTCTTACCTTTCTCTTTATCATATGTTCTCTTCATTTATTTATATGTCTTCCTTGAGGTCTTGTTCTTGTTCATTCTTTCTAATTTGAATGAACTACATATGTCTATTTCAATTATTAGATGCTTATCAAACACGCTAGCCTTTATTTTATTAAGGGAAAAAATAAAGATAAACAAATAATATTTCAGAGGAAAAAGAATATTGATGCTCTAACCAAAATACTTTAACAAAAATTGCCAAAAAAAATAAGCAGCAAATACATACCGCATTTGGAGGTGGTGGATCATCCGAGTGCGCAAAAAAATCTGCTTTTACGTTCATAGGCCACTTCAACTGAAAACACTTCCCTGACCTGGAAAAATGAGGTCTTATCTATTTGTCCAACTTTATTTAGAAAACCTCCTTTACCATCTAAGAAACTCACCAAAAGTACTCATTTAGGTCATCATAGTTTCTCCATTTTGAGTGGCTTGCCTTGCCTCCTTTGTTTCTCTTGACTTCCTTTTAATTAAAATAAAATCAATTTTCAGCTAGAAAGCTATGAATAAATAACAAAGAAAAGTATGGAGATGCAACCAAATAATAAGTACCCGTTGGAGAACTTTATAAATAGGGGTTATAACATTCCTCAAAAATGCTTCATCATCAGGTGGAGCATTCTGGTATGTGTCCCCACTCACAGGACGTGCATTGCTAAATAGAATTCCATAGACCTCATTTGCCATCTTATAGAATGAGAGAACAAGATAGATTAAAAATATGCAGTAGCTGACCAATATCAAGTAGGAGGACAACTCATCACAGTCATATCAGTATGATACAGTGTTTTTGTTAGCATTCACAATGTCTAATTTGATTGTCAGATTTAATTGCTGCTTCACTAATTAAACTAAACCAGGATTGTTCTAACAATGAGAAATAACAGGAAAACAAAAGAAGTGGAAGATATTTTGCTTAACAGTTATATAATCAGTAAATAATAGTTGCTTAGGTCATTAATGGTATCCAACCTCACACCAATGAGCAATAGATGGAGAGGTCCAAGTCCCTACCTGAATATATAGGCACAACAAACCCCAAACTTAAACAACATGAGGGTGAAACCATTAAACACTTCCCCTCAAGTGGGCTAAAGACTAACAACTGAAACAAACAAGCTTGGCATTGACAACAATCTGGGGTGAGAAACAACAAATAGCAAATCACAAGCCATTTAACCTAGAACCATTCAGCTATAAGTACAAAGACCTAACTTGAGTGTCAAATTGGGGTTTCTGGAAATAGCATTTGTCTGATCAGAGGAAATTCCAGGTCTGCATTATTATGCACTATGTGAATCACTTTTTGTCTTCCATAATTAATTTAATCAGCTGAGTAACATAATATAAGCTCAAAGTTTTCACTAGAATGAGTGAATCAGTATTCAAAAGATTATACCTAGTTTGGAGGGGATTGATAGACATTACTCATACGCTAATCAGTTAGATTTTATCTTTCTACTTAATGGTTACTTCTTAACAAACCAACACAGTTACTCATCCTTCCTATTAGTTCCTAAATTTTATCTGAATTTTGCAATGATGCACTCGTCATCATCAACTTAACTAGTCAGACAGATAAATGAAAATGACATAAAATAAAATCAACCTGGGAAGAACTTAAAGATGAGAAACTATAAGAACACAATGATTTTTAATGATGATAAATTGATAAGATCAAGGAGAAAAACATGAAATCCAGTTTTAGTTCACTGAATATAAGAGAGAAAATGTTAAAGGAACAAATGAAAAACAAGCACCATCCACAAATAATAAAATTCCAATCATGGACAATGCTTCCTCAAAATGTAAAGAAAACATACATTATGGAATATGTAGCAAAGGCATTCAGGCATGAATCGGATATTTGAAGCTTCACCCCAGATAAGAAGATAAAGTGAAATGTAGATAAGCTCCAGCTGTTGTCTATTACAACCTTGTTGAAACCTGCTAAGTAAAAAATAATACATGCCCCTTATGTAAAATCTTGGTGTTCAACTACAGTTACTTAGTTACTGATCTGCAATAACTAATAGACTAACCTCAAATGTGACTTGCAATGTAAATAATTGCACCATGAACGATAATTCTTGAAAACTTTATCAACCAAATTCCGTATAGTGTCAGCATTTAACTGTAGTAAACTTCAAGTCAGGCTTGAACAAATATGACATAAATGAAACTTAGGTTTGCTACTAACGTAGAAGAATCAAATAAGTATAAAGAAGCTCAGGGGAATAAATATTTACCGCAGTGTAACCTTCAAGATTCTCCTTTTTCCTAACATCCATGTTGGCTAGTAACAATATCAAATGCTCTCTTTGATTTGCTACATTTCCTTTCTTCAAATTTAGAAGTGCATCCACGTATATAAATGATATCAGTCAGTTTAACAGATTTTCCATGAAGAAATAAGAATAACATCTGATAAATAAAAGAGTCTGGCTAAACAACATGAAAGAAATATTTCCCCCTAAAATATCTGTGAACTTATGGAGCCAACTAGATACCTGAAGTTGGATGCATAAAACAGATTGAACTATAGTATTTCATAACATTGCTAAAAATGGTCATTAAAAGTTGGCTAGAGATTTTTGTAATTGATCAGATGAGGCTTTAGAAAGATTATAGTACTAGGATATATAGCCTGCCAATATATTCTATTGATAGCTTAACTTATACAGAAAAGTCGCTTAGATCTAAACAAGCTTTATGGTTAAGCACACAAATTTGAGCCAAACTCTAAAACAAAAAGGTTCAAGGCCTTATTAGTATTCTTAGACTCCATTGCGAAAGAATTTATAGAAGATGACATTGCTTTAAAAAAAATTAAAAGAAACAAAAACTATTTTCTTTTACAGATTAAGGTTTATAAAAAGGGAAAAAAATCAAACCTATGTGTAAATTTTTCAGGACAGTTGGACCATTCACTGTTGGAGGTTATAGCTTTCATTCCCCCAATCTCATGATTATAACTATTTTCAATCACGTTCATAAAGCTCCATACTTTCATCCTGACCTTAAAAGGTTCTAAATAAATGAAAAATCAAATTTGAGGATGTGATGGCCTGGTGGAAATAGCAAACTGTCCTTTGGAGATCCAAATCAAAGTCTAGCTCCTTTTAGACATTAAAGTTTTGTGGGTTTAACAAACACAGCCAGCTTCACAACTGGCCAGAACCAGTAGTACAGTGCTGTGCAAAATAAGTGCAATATAATTAGTAATTCAGGTTATTACCTGAAATCCAAAGTGGAAAGAAAGCCAATCGAGTACATCATTTGCTGGTTTACCCCTCTCTCGACGGGTATCATCAGAAGTGTATCTGGCCACAGGGAGACCTTCCACATTTTGTATAGCACGAAGTGCTGCTTGAATCTGTCAAAATTTTTCAGAGACCATGACCATGGTGAAAATTGACTAAAAAGATTATTCTACATGCAAGTTAACTAATATTATGTATTAATACTATATATTATGTATACAACCTCAGGAAGTTCCATAATAGCTGGTTTAACTCCAACAGCATACAATGGAAGAATGTTATAGTGCTCAAATTGCTCCTTTTTCTTCTCAACCTCTGCAGCAAATCTCTGAGTCTGGAATAACAAAATAACTTAAAAGTAAATATACTTCACATGAAACATGTCCTTCATAATTTTGTATTGGAACACAAATAATATACAGATCAAACCTGATCATCAACTCTTCCAACAGGCACAACTGTTCTCAGCACATCAAACAAGACTGAAGCAATTTGATAAATTTTCGCCATCTCCTCCCTTCAAGAGCAAGCAAAAATCAAAAGGCTAAATCAAAATGAATAACAAGCCTAGCTGAAGTGAAACTAAAGATCTCACGGTTTCTTTGTATATTGTCCATCTGCGATGTTTTTCAAATAAAACTGCTGATAATACATCTGAATTTCTCTTGGATCATTTCTCGCAAGCATAGGTTTTGTCTCTTCTTCCTCCTGAAAGAAAGAAAAAATTATTTGCTCTTAATTTTGAAATAGAATGTAAATTCTAAAGGGTATGTCCTTGAGGGGACACCCCAATGGTTAGAGATTAAGGCTCGATCTTGGAATTGGAGGACTGAAAGAGGGCTATCTGACGTTGTCTAACCCAATGATTTACATGTACACCAACAGAGAAGTATCTAACGAAAATATTAGAAAATCTAGTGAATAAATTCATGAACTTCACTTAGAAAGCAAAACCAATATCTAGTAGCAGTAAAATAATGTCATAGTAACCTTATCACTGGAAACCTATGATGTAAAGATTATCCCTAAATTTATATTTCAAGTTATTTGGAGAAACAGTCGAAGTTGAAAATTGATATAGGCTCATAAGCCATCCATGTAAAAGTTCCCCAATAAAGTGATGAAAATCTTATAAATGGAAAACAACCCCATATCATTTTCTTTCTTCATTATGAAACAAGTCATACTTTAAATATATTTTGTACCCTCATTGGTGATGCAGAGAAAAAATAGAAAGTGCAAGAAGTATTCAGTTTTTTCTATCTTAGAATTTCAGGACAAACATATAAGTTTAGCAGGAATATGTATTGCCAGGAAGATATATCCTCAACTTGAGTCACAGAATTCAATTAATTTTGTTCCTTAATTGCTACAGCATTTAGATAAATATGTGCCGTGATGATATATCTTCTTTTTCACTGGGTTAAACATGTTAGTCTTGCTATTGTGAAAGGAGCTTACAGAATTCTTTGTCTTAACAAGTATCCAAGGAAATCAGAACTGTAAAAGCAATAATAAGCGTTAAAGCCTACCTTCTCAAGTCTATGCAACAGATAAGTCTTAAACTGGCGAACACCACGTCCACTTGACGTTGGATCCATTTGGTGAGCCTTCTCGAACGCATGGAAACGGCCTAATCAAATAAAACCGTAAACAAGGGTCACAGCATAGAACATGTAACTACCAATATGATCACTATGGACAGCTCCATTAACCTTATTCTGAACCAACCGAAATTGCATTCTTCAAAGTGACTGACAGTGCATCAATTAGAAATAATTTTTTTTTTTAAAAGCAAAGAAAAAGGGGAAATGGGGAAAGAGAAAGAATTACAGAGATAAGCGACTCTGGGGTTATCCTTTTCTATTTCATTGGCAACACGAAGAATAGGGGCAATGGAAGCCAAGCTGGAAGGGACCAGCTCACTATCAGCAGTGGAGTTATCCTCGTTGGGAATTTCCACCATCATAGTTTGAGCTCGAGACATCCTCTTTGAAGGCGTCCGAGCCAGCCCGCTGGAGCTCGCCATGAACCCCAACCAATAACTTCTTCTTCTTCTTCTTCTTCTTCTTCTTCTTCACTAAACAAAGTTACTGTTTTGTTTTTCTTTTTCTGGGTTTTTTTTTCTCCTTTGGGTAATGGCTGTAGTATCAGTAACAAAGCAAAGCAAACCAAATTTGCTCTCATAATTTCTTCTTTGCTTAAATATTTTTTCCCTTTTATCTGTGGGGATGAAAAAGGGATGCTTTGAGTGCAGGGTGGGGCAAAGGCACAGAAGTTGCTCTGAGGAGAAGAAAAGAATGATGTGTCGATGAGAAATAAAATTGAGAAATGTGGGTGCTTTTGCTTTATGGGGAAATGGGTTTGCATGATTGCCTTTGTTCCTTTTGTTTTTTTGGTATAAACAAATCAAGGGTAAGCTTTTTGTCGAGAAAGAAAGAAGATGAAGAAAACAGCAGTATCTGAGCAGCCGTTGGAATTGGAGGCGGGAACTTTACTTTCTGTCATTCAACCCAAATGAGACAATTATATGTTTTTTTTTTCCACCAATTACAGCTTTACACATGTTTACCTTTCCTTTTTGGCCCTATTTCTTCGTCATTAAGTTTGTGAAAGCCAAGGGAAGTTTGGTTAATTGTAATGGACGGCTGAAATGGAATAAATTACTGCAGTAACGGAAAAGAATTGTAATAAAATTTTTATGTATGGTTGAATGTCATAGAATTTATAATAGTATAAGTAAAAAGATTTAAATAATCAAAGTACTTTTAACAAAAATTTTTGTTGAGTATATAATTATTGTTATTGTTATTAAATTTTAATAAAATTATTATTAAATATATTTTATTAATAAATAATAAATAATTTAATCATATTTTAACATCATTATTATTAAATATAATTTAATAAAAATATAATTTAATAATATTATTAATATAATTATTATATGAATTAAAAAATCATAATATATAATACTATAAAAATAATATATAATCTATTTTATTATTTTTAAACTACAATACATATTTAATGTGTTAAAATATCATTAGTGAAATGAATAATTTAATTATTTTACAATAAAAAACAAAATATTAGAAGTAATGATCTAGAATTTTGCTCAATGCACGATAGCGTTCATCCTCAATTAAACATTCTACTTCACATAATGATGAATATAATTTTAAAGCACTTTCTTAAATGGTGACTAATCAACACCATTCATAACATCGGAATAAGGCATAAACATAAGAGGCAATGCATTTAATTTCACCTTCAATAATGATGATGAAAGCTACGTATTGGTTGAGCTAACTATTCTTTTGAAGGAACCATTCAGATTGGAGAAGCCTTTAGGGATGAGATATTGTTGTGTTAAGGTAATTATCATATGTCTTCTATGATAAAAGTTGTTTGTTTCTTTTGCTGTAATAAAAACAAATATTATAGACTTTGGCTCAATAGTAATACCATTAAACTGGTGAGGTTAAGATCATATCGATTTGATCACTTTAACTTTTATTCATCGATATTAACCATTAAATGGCACTCTCGAAGGGGACAGGTTACTTTCTTTTATAGTACTACATCCACTCCCAAAGAAACTAAGTAAATTGGAGAGATTTGATTTGATATGATAATTTATCCTTCAAAAAATAGGTTAAACAAAAATCAGTCGTGTATAAACATCAACTCGAGCTTCAAAATGATCGATTCCACTTCTATTTTGCTGTTTACTTCTCCTAAGAATATAAACCTGAATCAAGAAAAAAAAGCATAAACAATAGATGGAGAGTACATAAATCTTTTCATCTCTAATGGCTGTCAAAGCATTGCCTAAAATAAATGGAACTTCATAACCATACATAAATAATGCAGTATCTTAACCACACCTTATAATTTGCTACATCAATGAATATACCATCTACTCCAAAAACATTTTTTATTGCAAGCATCATACCTTAGGCCTTTCCATGCTACTTCCAAAATATATTATCCCAAAAGACAAGGATGAGTACGCAGCTGCAATTTCTATAGCTTTCAGTTTTGGAGGATTTTCTGGAACCTAAACCAATAAATTCACATATAAAAACTAATTCGATAAATGTATTTTTTTTCGAAAGATATATTGTGGTTTAATTGAGATCTCGCCTTGATTGGAGCATCCGCTTGCACGATTAAAATCCCAGCACTTTTATCAGTATCAGCTTGATTACTATCTTGAGCAACAGAGCGAAGAACTTTCATGCAAGCAGAGGCAGGACTTGCCTATGAACTAAGCATGAAAATGACCTTATTAGTAGTACCCCAAGTATTGCAAATTGCAATGAATCTAATGTATGTTTCAAAGGCAGCCAAAATGATTTACTTGTGTCCTTCATTTCTCTTTTTAGCTTACCTTAAATATTCTAAATGGGATCAAAGATGATAAATCTTCGAATTTAAGCAAATAATTTAAGATCGAAAAAATTCAACTTCTATTATATGATTTATCACTTCTAGTTCTTACCAAGCATGGACTGTTATCGATTTCAACACCCATGCTCGGAATCAAGTAGAAAATTAATGTTTCAAAAGATCGTATCCTATTATACTACTTTTGTATTAATAGAAAGAGATACAAGCGGAGACAACCTAACTCAACAAGGTCCATTTAGGATAACTGAAACTTTCTTCATGTAAAGGGAACAAATTCCTATTAGGCATATAAATCCAAAAGAATTTTACAAAGGATTTATGAGACACAAGACTCCCGAGTGCAAATCCTTTCATTAGGTGTTCTCCAAAGACCGCTAACACAACAACCAACTATGAAAGGAGCCCCAAAGAGTCCTTTTGAGGAGGCCCAACAGCCTGCACCATACATTGCTGCTAATCCCACACGACTAGAGACCTGTCACAATTGTGGAAAAATGTGTCTCATAAATTATACAGCCTCAAAGAGGAATGAACTAAGAAATACAGTTCCATCTAGTAATTATCACCTTCAGTGCAATACCACTATTGGAGGCTCCTGATGCTATATTTCATTCAATGTCAACATAAATGACTCCTACAGTGTCTATGATATTGTCTTCTGATGGGCTGAGCATACATGATTGACCACCACTGTTGTCCTCCAAAGTATCACAAGTTTGAGCATGTGAGCCTGACATATAGATGCATAATTTCGGTTAAAAATATTGTCCAAGCTTATTAATATGAAATACATCTCCAAAATTATTTTGGGGGGGGCAAATCTTAAATGAAAATGATCAAAAATAAGTACATGCAGAAGAGACTCAAAGAAACATCCACCAATTTTGTAAGCAATCAAATATCGGTAAAATCAATACAATTCACACTACTAATTATAGATATACAGAGTCTTCACTGCTAAGAGAAAATCATGAATGCTAGTACTAATGCCAAGATTGTTGAAACACTAAGCAATCAAATAACCCATCAAATAACTTATGATTCTCTAAGCATTAAGATTCAAAAATAAACAAAGCGTATTAGCACATATGTCGAATTTCTCTTTAATTTAACTTCAATGGTTTTCTTAACTGAAATGCTTTGTTCAGCTGACACTGTAACTAGCCCAACATTTCAGAATCAAAATTGAAAAGAAGAAGAAGAAGCAAACAATGGCAAATTTACTAGTAAAACGATTTTCTCATCTCCCTTGCCTCTGTTTTCTTTTTCTTTTTATTGCTCAAAAACTCTGTACCTGATTCAAAGCTCAAAATCCAAAACCCCTTCAACCCATTACCACAAACAAAAAATTCCAACCTGAAATTGAAATCCCTTACTATTGGGACAAACAACCTGAAATCCCTTACAATAAACAGAAATGCCCAGCGTAAGAGCCCAATTTTGACCGGGCTTGTAATTAACCAAAACAGAAACAAAAAATAAAATAAATGTCCAATTACAGTCCAAAAAACCATTTACACCCCCAAAGACTTAGACCCACTACCCAATTAGTCTAAACAGATACAAACCCGAGCCTAATTACCTACCCAAGCCCAATCTAAACCGAGGCCCAAATGGCTCAGTTGGTTTATGACGCAAGAAACCGTGAGGTTTCACATGTCATAACACCCCACCTCAGCACCAAAAGTTTCGCCTCGACACTCATGCAATCCCTTCACACCAAAGCCCCTAATCGCGCCAAAATGGCGCCTGGTCATCACCGCGAGATCATCGTCTCTGACCTGCAAAAGAAGAAAGAAATCATCACAGCAGATGTACTTCCTTTTTTATTTTTATTTTTGAGGCTATATAAACCTCACAAAAACATGTAAACGGGAGGGGGAACGAATACACGGATACACATATAGACAGAGAGGAAAATATACGCAAATACGAAGATAGATTCAGAAAATAAAAAGTAAAGGTCTTGTTTTATTTTTTTTTTATTTTCGTATACTATTTTTTTATATTTTTTATTTTATTTTATTATCATATATATATAATACATATAAAATACTTAAAAAGCAAAGAAAAAAAGCTTACATTTTTAGGGTTCCGGCCACCGCGCGCGGTAACCAGAGATGGCGGCGGACGGCGGCTGGAGACTCGTCGAGGAACTCACCGAAAATCGCAAGGGAGAAGGAGAGGGAGAGAAGACTTTCTGTTTTTTGAAGAAAAAAAAGAAAAATGATTTTTTAATCTTTTTTACTTATATAATAACATCAAAATGACGTCGTTTTGGCTTTAAGGCAATAAGCATCAAAACGGCGTTGTTTGGCTTTTACCCGAAATTTGACCCGATTTGACCTAAAGGATCCGCGTGTTTTAAAGCAGAAGGGTTATTTGCACTTTTAACCCTTCCGCCTTTTTGCCTATTTTCAATTAAATCCTTTCTTTGTTTTTTTGCTTTTAATTTTACCGCACAATTTTGATTTTATTTCAATTTAATCCTTCTTTTTTTATTTGTTTTGTTTTTTAATTTATTCTAATATTATATTGAATTAAAATGTTGTATTATTATTTATATATTAATTTGTTTTTTTATGTATTAACCTTATATGTATTATTATTTTATGTGGTTTAATATCATTTAATTATATATTATTTTATAATTTGTATATTATTTATTATATTATTTTTAAATTTATATTCTATAGTATTATGTTATATTAAGTATCATTTCTAAAGCTTTGTTTTATATAAAATTTATTTAATTTATATTGTTTATATTATGTATATAATTTTATGATTATGGTATTATATAAATATATATATTATTTATTATTTTATTTTTTAATATTATTTTAATTACATATTATTTTAGTTATTATATTATATTTTAAAATTTTTATACATTGTATAGTATTATATAGTATCATATTTTTATTTTATATAAAATATATTTATTAAAAAACATGTTTCGTTTATATTGTTTATATTATATTTTAATTATTTAAAATTATTATATACTATTCTTTTTATTTATATATTGTTTACATTGTTTATCTCATATAAGTATGTAATTTATTTATTTATTTATTATTAATCTTGTATGAAAATTTTCATATTTATTTAGTAACTTCTATTTTGATATTTATTATTTTATGTATATATTTTATTTGCCTATATTCTCTCATTTATTTTTTATGATTGTCATTGTGTAGTTATTTTTATTCGTCATTATTTCACAGTTGCTTTTGATATTTATGTGATATTTTATATAGATCATTGTGATTAAAATAAAATCCATTTTTTTTGCAAAATTACTATATTCTATTTAAAAAATTTTAAAATAAGGCAATGTTTTGGCATTTAGAAATTCGGGAAATAGTGCCCTAACGTATTGGGTTGCGATTTTTCATTTGACTAAATAACTAAATATCCTTTTATAAGTTTTATAAATCGTAAGATGACTTTGATTACAAAGGTTTTAAAACATCGTGTCCTAACGTACTGGATGTGATGTTTATATTCCCTCGGAACAAAGAAATCTCAAGTGTTAAATAAAAAAAACCTATTCTTGAGAATTCAAAACATTATTTCCTAACTTACTGGATATGATGTCTTGTGTCTCGATATAGGAATTTTCCAAATTAAAAGCGAGCCGAGTTTCAAAGTCGTGAGGTGTTATTTCCTAACTTACTGGATATAACATTTTATTTCTTTGAAATAGGTAAGTCTTGGTTTTCTAATAAAAGGATCATATTTTAATTTTTTTATTTTCAACATTAGGATATGATTTTATAGATTAGGTACCAATTTTTGGGCGTTATGGGGATGCTAATCCTTCCTCATATGCAACCGACTCCCGAACCTATTTTTGTTTTTCATGGACCAAATTAATATTTTAAAATAAAACGTTTTTTTTTAAAGTGATCCAATCACACCTAAATAAAAATGGATTGGCGGCGACTCTCATTTTTGTTTTGAAAAGTCGATCCCTGTTTTTGAAAATGATTTTTAAAAATGGTTTTGACACCCAGCAATTCGAAAAAACCAAGCTTAGCTTTCTAACCCTAAATTGTCCTAAAATAATCAGATCAACCAATCGACCAATTTTTTTTCGAAAACTCATTTTTTTCACAGCTCCCTTCTAGTGAAATACAAGCAGAGAAGCAAAGAGATGAAATTCTCACAATGGAGGTGAGATTGAGCGGAATAATAACCAAACTCGTCTCAACTTTGGGGAAGCTTTTTACAATGTCGAGACCTCTGTCGATGATGGTCGAGGGACAAGAATAACTAAACGAGAACTAGGAGACAGGGTTGGGGTGTGGTGGCGAGAGTGGTAAAGGGCAAGAATGGGAGGTTATGTTTTTTTTCTTATTTGGTAGAGGCTCTGTATTGCTATTTTTTAGACCAGGTGGGAAATGGCTGTTATAGGAGGAGGCGGAATGGGAGATGAATGAAATTCTGTCGAATGGAGGATTTGGTGAACCAAACTAATGAATAGCTGCTTATCACCGAATCATCCAGGAATAGTTTGGCTATTCATGCCAACCAAACGTGCTGTGATAGTTAGATATCACGGTAGAGTGAGCAAGCAACTGAACTAACCCCTCTTCTTATTAGATAAGGGGAATCCAAAAAAAAAAAAAATTTAGAGAGACCGATAAAATTTTAATTTTTTATAGTTTGTATTTTTATAAATTTTAAAGGATTAAATTAAATTTTTATAATTTTAGGAGTTTAAAGTATAATTTTATCTTTACTAATTTAAAATTTTTAAAAACTTTTAAGAGCTTAAATAATAATTTTACATTTAAGGGGTTGGGCCCCGCCAAATTGTAAAGACTAAATTTTGTCCGGCTTAATTATGGGTTTATTTTAAAAAAATTTAAAAAATTAAAAAAAATTAAAATTTATATTTTAACCCCTAAACTTTCTTGAAATTACATTTTGGCCCCAAAACTTTTCAAAATTACATTTTTACCCTTATCTTTCTTAAAATTATACTTTGGCCCCAACAGCTTTCTCATGATTGCAATCTGGTCCTTCATGGAAAATCTCCAAAATCCGTGAATTTGGGCACCTACCTCCGTGATTTCCTGGCCACCACCTAAGGATGGCCTCCTTCCCCTAGCCACCGCTAGTGCAAAAAACGCTATAAAAGGGATTTTTCCTAAAAAATGAACCCCATCCAAAAGAAAAACCCACGAAAAAGAGAAAAAAGAAAGAAGAAGAAGAAGAAGAAGAAGAAAGAGAGAGTAGGCGTCGCACCATGGAGGAGACCAGCGACCACCACACAGCAATGATGCAAGCTAGGAGGAGAAGAAGAAGAAGAAGAAGAAAAAAAAAAAAAAGAAGAAGAAAGAAAGAAAGAAAGAAAGAAAGAAAAAAAAAAAGAAAGAAAGAAAAAAGGAAAAAATAATAAAAACTTTTACAACTTTGACCACCCACGACCACCCACCCGACCAAATTTCATCATTAAAAAAAAAAAACAAAAAAAAAAAAATCAGCCCAAAAGAAGCATTAAGCAAGCAATTTCTCCCAAGCAAGAATAGCGGGCCAAAGACAAGCCCACCAGCCCCAAATTCAACAACCCAAAGGTAGCAGAAAGAGAAAGAGAAAAAAGAAAAAGAAAAAAAAGAAAGAAGAAAAAGAAAGAGAAAAAAAAAAAAAAGAAAGAAAAAGGAGCCAAGTTGTGTAAATCATTCGATCGGTAGTAATTTTGGCGTTTGGTAATTTTTCTTTACCGCTTTTAATTTAATTTTATTTTAATAATACCTTGTTTTATATTATTAATATTTTTAGCATTTTTTATTATATTTTATTTCATTTTTAATTTTAATAATTTTAATAAATAAGGCAATGCATCAATTTTACACTAGTCGTTGATTTCATCGCTATGTTGGGTGAATATCATCGATTCATGTTAAATACGATACGCCCTTTTAAAAAAATCAAAAAAATCAAAAAAAAAATTTGAGTTTCAAAACTTTTTGTGTTTCAGAAAATTTTCGTATTTTCAAAAAATTCATGTTTCAAAAAAAAATTTTCTCGTGTTTTCAAAGTTCTCGTATTTTCAAAAAATTCATGTTTTTAAAACAAAAAAAAATTTCTCGTGTTTTTTAAGTTTTCGTGTTTTCAAAAATTTTCGTATTTTAAAATTTTCATATTTTCAAAAATTTCGTGTTTCAAAAAATTCTCGTATTTTTAAAGTTCTCGTATTTTTTAAAAAATTCGTGTTTTAAAAAAAATAATAATTTTCGCTTTTCAAAATTTTCGGGTTTTCAAAAATTTCATTTTTTTTAAAAATTTCTCGTGTTTTAAAATTTCTGTGTCTTCAAAAATTTCGTATTTCAAAAAAATTTTCGTGTTTTCAAAGTTCTCGTATTTTCAAAAACTCATGTTTTTAAAACGAAAAAATTTCTTGTGTTTTAAAATTTCCGTGTTTTCAAAAATTTCGTGTTTTCAAAAAAAAATTCGTGTTTCAAAAAAATTCTCGTGTTTTCAAAGTTTTCGTATTTCAAAAATTTCGTGTTTTCAAAATTTTCGGGTTTAAAAAATTTTCGTGTTTTAAAAAATTCTCGATTTTTTTAAAAAAAATTCTCGAGTCTTAAAATTCTCATTATTTTTTAAAAAATTTCGTGTCTCAATCGGATCACGATTAAATATTAAGTTGAACTTGTATTTTTGAAAATTAAGACAACGCGCGTTTAACGAGATACCAATTTTGGGCGTCGCGAGGGTGCTAATACCTTCCTCGCGCGTAACCGACTCCCGAACCCTTTTTTTTTCTCTAGAATTTTGACGCAGACTTAAACCTGATCCTTTTTTAAGAAAATTCAAAAAAAATGATTTTTCTTTAAAAAGAGGATTTATTAGGTGTCCGATCACACCTAGAAAAAAGATCGGTGGCGACTCCATTTTTAAATAAAATTGAAACTCTGTTTTTTAAATTTTTAATAATTTCATCAATTAGCGCCCAAGCAAATTTTAGGTTGCTACAACTGGCGACTCCACTGGGGACATTTTTTTGAGAGTCGAGTCTGAAATTAAACGCGTGATGTCAAAATTTTCAAAACTCTTGTTTAAATTAATACTTAGTCGTGATCCTTAAATTTCGTTTTTTAAAAAGTCATGCATTTGCATCATGTTGTAAATATTTTTCTAACTTGTTTTATCTTTTTGTTTTTCAATACTAAGTTTTAACGGTTTTAGTTTTTTAGTTTTAAAATAAAAGCGAAAAGGTTTGTGAGTTTCTCCCCACACACGTGCACTTGCATTTTGCATAACATGAGCTCTCTACCCGGCTCCGTCCGTTTAAGTGGAAGTAAACACTATGCCTTCATGAGTTAACTCGTCCCTCCGCAAAGCTAGTGAATACTTAGGGTTACATATGACTTATGCTTTCGTGAGTTAACTTGTCCCTCCGCATAAGCATAAGTAAATGTAATCCTCGAATTGAGCTCATGAGCCTATGATGGGCGATAACGAGGCTCAGACTAGCCTTAGTAGGCGACAGTCTGGACAATTCGAGTACCTTTTTAGAACCAAAGCGCATATAGTGAACCGTATGAGCCACCCGATTAGAGCTATGCCGAACCTCCGTCTGTTAATAGTTACCAAAATAAGTACATGGGAGAAACGCTTACCTTTTATTTCTTTTACATTTACACTTTTTATGCAAGCAAATCGGGTCCGTTTAATAATTTAGAGAGGTAGATTATCTGATGAGCATGTGGGGTAAGTTTATTTTGTAAATATGATGGGGTAAAAAAAAAGTAGGTCAATTTCACCAAAATGCAAAATTAAATATCTTAATTTGTTAGATTTTCCATAGTTCTTCTCTGTTTATATTTGTTGTAATTACTAACCAATGTTATTTGTCTTCATTTTTATTTTTCATCATGCATCATAGGCATCTTGTTAGGAAGGTGTTGATTAGAGATTGGTTGCCAAAAACGGGTTTCTGATGGAGGAGTCAATTGCATAAGTGACCGAGAAAAATACCGTGGTTCGAGACTGGTCTTTGAAAACCCAGAAAGCAAAAGGAGACAGTTTAAAGGAAGGATGTATTTCCAACCTTCCCGAGCATGTGACCATGAATGTTCGTCGGAATAACCTCGAAGATTTGACTAGGATCCGGAAGCAGTGGGACTCGGACACTAGGGGCATATTCACCGAAAATGCGGGATATAGCTCACTTAATCGCATCAACGTGAGCGAACAGTTGATTCAAGCCATGGTTCAATTCTGGGACCCAGCTTATTAATGTTTTACTTTCAACCAGGAAGATATGACTCCGACCATAGAAGAGTATGCCGCCTTGCTTCGCGTTAACAATGCACAATTCAGCAAGATATATGTGAAAGAGCCCAAACCAATGACCTTCAAGAAAAAGCTAATGAAGTTGACAGGAATGGCTGATACATGGGCTGAAAAATAGATAAAGAAAAAGAACGAAGTCAGTTGTATTCCATGGTTTTCTCTGCGAGACTTAGTTCAAAACCATCCAGATATTGTGAAGAGAGTGGATCTGTTTGCTTTAGCCATTTACGGATTAATTGTCTTCCCAAAAGTTCTTGGGCATATAGAAGTTGCGGTAGTGGATTTCTTTGAAAAGTTGAGGCAAGGAATCAACCCCGTCCCAACTATCTTAGCTGAGACTTTTAGATCTCTAAATTGTTGTAGGAGAAAAGGGAAGGATGTTTTATCGGATGTGCACAGCTACTTAATGTTTGGATTCTGAGCCACTTCTGAAAAGTGGAGCGCACACCTTTCCACATGTTTTCGAAAACATTCGCTCCATTGGAAGCTTACCTTGAGAAAGATTGGCCGAAAGATGTCACCGAACAAAGACTGGGTTTGATTTTTGAACCTCCGCGCCAAGATATAACTTGGAGAGACCATGGATCCGTCCTTGATCCCCGCTATACAAATGCGGAAGCCGAGATTGGTACCTTTACTCGGATTATGGGGAGGAGTTGGATATGCACCGTTAATGGTTCAAAGACGCTTTGCTTCACTACAGATTCATACCAACTACTGGAGGATTAACACATCTGAGTTTGCTTTTACAGGTGAAGGTTACATGAAAAAAGTCCGAGATACTACAAAGTCTTGGAAGGAAATCTACCTAATGGAGTTAGCTCTGTATGCTGATACTATCACTCAAGATTATAAAATATGGAGACAAAGGCAGTGAATAGTCAATAAACCTCACCAACGGATTATACTTTCCGAATCCTTTCTCGGAAGAAATGCCGTCCAATCGGAAATAGCAAGACATGAATTTGAGCGTGAAAAGGCCATCATTACGGGATATTAGTTCTCTTCAAGAGGAAAATTACCAATGAAGATAGATGTTCAAATTGAAAAATCTAGAAGCGAGAAAGTCCGAGAAAGAAGTGAGATCATTAGAAATGACTTAAAGGATCTTCATCCGGAAAATAAGAAATTGAGAGGTACCATAAAGAATAGCGGGCTGGGCAAATCATCGACGGAATGGAAGGAAGAATTAAGCAACATCAAAGGTGGGATGGAATTCTGGAGAGGGAAAGCGAAGAAGGAAGAGGAAAAAGCTGCTCGTGCTATGATAGAGTTAAAGAAGAAAAATGTTGAATACGAAACTGCGTCTGCAGAATTAATGACTAGTGAGTCTGAGCGTCAAGAGCTAAGAAGAAAAAAACAAGATTTAGAAAATACATTGCAAGCCCATCAGCAACACTTGGATACTCTCCTAAAAGCCCTAGAAGAAAAGAATGGCCAGCATGACATAGACATTCGTGCCTACGAAAGAGCTCTCCAAGAAAAAGATATGTATCTTGGTGGTTTGATTAATGAAATTCGCAAGGCGGCTATACAAATTGTGCAATTATCAGATGAAGTAGAAGATCTCAGTTACCAATTCCCTCCGAGATAAGGATGAAACAGGATGAAACATGTCAGAATTCCTAGAACGAGTGAAAAAACAAGGTGATGTGGCTAGGAAATTTGTGTAATCTATTAATCGAGAGCGGCAAAACGTTTTGTAATAGACTCTTTTGATTAATGAAATGCCTAAATATGGGGCTATCTTGAAATCAACACTAAATTTTTGCATATTTATTCATAATTAACATTCATTTGTCATTTATTCATTCATCCATTCATTACATATGCATATCACTCTACTGAGGCTGAAACCGTATAATCCACAGTTGTGACACTACGAATCTGGAATCACGACATTCTTATAGGACACGTCTAAGAGCTAAAACTATGGATGCTGAACTCAACGAAAGAATTGAAAGGATGGAAAGGACCCAAAGAGAGTTGCAAGAGCAGTTGGCTAAGTCACAATAGGAAGCAAGAGATCTGATGGTAAGATCTCGAGAGGAATCACTCGAGCAAATGGATTAAATGGCCAAAATGATGGAGATGATGACAGCTTTGGTCAAAGGAAAAGGACCCATACAGAGCCCTGACATCACAGACCCCCAGTCAAGAGTTAACCAGGATCCGCTCTATCCTCCAAGATTCACTCCACCTCACGCACATGTAATGCAAAGAGGATATCCTCAAAGGAAACCTGCAGGCTTAGAGTAACGACCTGCACCACCTACTCATCTAGGGCAAGGTATATTCGTATCGAACCCCGGAGCCAATCCTGCCGACCCGATTGTTCCAGATTTAGATGATCCGGTAGAAATAGCCAGGTTGAAAATGGATGATCATGATGTTCAGGATAAGTATAGGAGCTTGGAAGAAAGGCTTAAGGTGATAGAAGGTACTGAAGTCTTCTCTGCACTGAGTGCTAAAGAGCTCAGTTTGGTGTCCGATCTAGTTCTACCTCCGAAATTTAAAGTGCCAGATTTCGAAAAATATTATGGAACGAGATGTCCAAAGGTACATCTTATCATGTTTTGTCGGAAGATGACTGGTTACGTAAATAAGGATAAATTACTAATACACTGTTTCCCAGACAGCTTGGTCGGATCAACTCTTCGATGGTATAATCAACTCAGTAGAGAAAAGATCCGATCATGGAAAGACTTAGCATCAGCATTTTGTGAACAATACAAGCATGTATCTGACATGATGCCTGATCGATTAACTCTGCAGATGATGGAAAAGAAGCCGACAGAGACTTTTAGACAAAACGCTCAAAGGTGGAGGGATATCTCGGCCCAAGTAGAACCTCCATTAACAAAAACAGAGATAACAGTCCTCTTCATCAACACTTTGAAAGCTCCGTTTTACGACAAATTGGTAGGAAGCGCCACGAAAGATTTCGCAGATATTGTAATATCCGGAGAACTTATAGAAAATGCTATCAAGAGTGGAAGGATGGAAGGCTCCGAGGGTTCGAAAAGGGCAATACCCATAAAGAAAAAAGAGGCAGAAGCCTATATGGTGGGAATTGAGAGACACTACACTTCTAACCCATACCTAACCCAATCACAACCCTGATATTGCCCACCTTCAAACTTCTATTTTCCTCCCCAAAGCCCTTACTATTAAGCACCTCCTCCTTACCCCGTCTATGCCACAAATAACCAAAGATCATTCACCATGTTCCCATCAAATACCATGCCTGCTCAAAGCCAACCCAAAAATGAACAAAAATCGACAAGACCCAATCCTGAAAAACCTCAATTCACCCCTATTCCCGTATCATACGAAGAGCTGTGCCCGAAGTTATTGGAAAAACAATTAATATCCCCACATTATATGGCACCCTTGAAGCCTCCATACCCAAAATGGTACGATCCTAATGCTAGTTGCATGTACCATGCTGGAAACCAGGGGCATTCTATAGAAAATTATCTAGCCTTTAAAAAAAGGGTTCAAGGTCTTATTGATGCAGGGATTTTACGATTTTATGGCACTAGTATGTGGCTGAAAATCTGTTCCCTAACCATACTGAAGGGAACGTGAACGCGGTGACAAAAGAAGACATGCGGCAAGCTAAAAGTTATGTTTCTGAAATAAAGACACCTCTGCGGAAGGTTTGGGAGGTAATGGTTAAAAAGGGCCGTTTGTTATCCCAATGAATTTTCAAAGAAAGAAACACAAAGAGTCAATATTTTGTGATTTTCACGGTATGGAAGACCATGACATCCAGTCTTGTGAGGGATTCAGAAAATTACTTCAGGACATGATGGATAACAATGAGGTCAAGATCTTTGATAAAATGGATGAGGCCGAGGAAAGGGAAATATGCGCCTCTGATAATCAACCATCAACTATCCCTTATAGTGTTAATCGGCCTCTGGTGATTTATTACGAGGCCAAGAAGAAGGAAGTCAAACAAAATGTGGTGATTGAAGTGCCATCTCCTTTCCCTTACAAGGACAATAAGACAGTACCATGGAAATATGATGTTAATATTGTCGCATGCAAGGTAAAAAGTCAAAGGTCGTGATTGGAGATATTAGTAGAGTAGGATACTTCACCCATGAATGGGAGGTGTTATTCTCCAAATAGGTGAACCAAAGAAGAAAGTCATTGACTCGAATCGAAAGGAAAGGCACCAATGCATGATATCTGAGGTTGATGTTGAAATACTGATCGGGCAAGAGATTAAAAGACACATGAATGAGGATGAAGCACATGAATTCTTGAAGTTCATCAAACACATGAATATAATGTCGTGGAGCGGTTGAGCAAGCGGTAAGCAAGAATCTCGGTGTTATCTCTCTTGTTGAACTCGAACCACATCGAATGCTTTCTTTGAAAGTGTTGAATCAAGCGTGATGTGACGAGCAACATATCTGTTGAAAAGCTTGATAGGTGGGTGAACAACTTAAATGCGGATAATTTTATCTCTTTTAGTGATGACGAAATACCGAAGAAACGGTAGGGCTCCATAAAAGCATTGCACATTACAACCGGTTGCAAGGGTTATATAATACCGAATGTGCTTATTGACAACGGGTTCGCACTCAATGTCATGCCTTTGGCCACGTTTTCTAAGTCGCCAATTGATATGTCTTATCTTAGGCCTTGTCACTCTGATGAGGGCATTTGATGGGACACGACGAGAGGTCATGGGAAAGATCGAGATTCCTCTGAAGTGGGCCCATGTACATATGATAATCGGTTCAGTCATGGACATCACGCCTTCAGATAATTGCCTTTTAGGGAGGCATTGGATCCATTCTGTTGGGCGGTTCCTTCATCTCTTCATCAAAAGTAAAGTTTATCTGGATAGCCGCTGATCACGATCATTTGGTGAAAAGACATTGTTGCATCTATCTCTCCGACGCACCTACATTGAAGTAAACAAAGATGCGATAGAATGTTCCTTCCGTTCCTTTGAATTTATCAATGCTACATTTGTTCTTGAAGGAAATAAGATTCCCACTCCCAAGTCACAAGGAATACCAAAATGGGAATTAAGCTAACTGTGGGAAAGGGAGCCCGAGCGAAGAAAGGTTTGGGAAAATATCAGCAAGGGATAGTTAGAGCACTAAAGCCAGTACACCACATGGCTCGATACGGTTTAGGGTTCAAGCTGGATGTACGACAAAGAAGAAAACAGTTGCAGAAAGATCAAGAAAGGAGGATTGCAATGCCTCAGGCCAGGAATTGGGATAGGAGCCCATAGCGTATCCTCATTTGTCAAAAACATTTACATCTACAGGAATGATGTACCCAGGGCGAGATAATTCACGAAGCACGCTGTTATTGATTGAAAGGGTCTTGAGCGTCGAGATAAATGTTATTGACAAAGGAGATGATGCAATTGAAGATGTTTTAATGATACGCCCTTGTCCTCCTGGATTCATTTTAAACAATTGGACTGCTGTGGATCTTCTTGTAGTTTCTAAGTCCTCTCCAGGGTAATGCTCAATGTTAACTCTCCTTTTTTGTGTGCCCCTAAGTAATAGTGGGATTCTTTTGTAAGAGCTTATGTTTGCTCTTTATTATTTAAATGAACATTAATGGAGATGCATTTTGTCATAATCTTTTCATTCTCATTAACTTCATAATTATTCTCCTCCTCACAACCTATCCTTACATATATCTCATATCATGCCATAACATATACTTGTTGGTTCCAATCCTTTGATACTCCTTTATAGTTTTCTTTTCCATTCACCTTTCAGGTGCTTAGATATCAACGACATGAGCAATCCGTTACAAGTCCTGAAATCGATTTCGAGAAAGCCATTTGTTTAGGAGAATTCGAAGCTGAGGAAAATGCTGAAGATTATGTCTTGTCTCCTGACTTACAAAAAATGATAGAGCGAGAAGATAAACAGATCCTACCCCATCAAGAATCTGTTGAGACAGTGAACTTGAGAAATGAAGAAAAGAGGCAAGAAGTGAAGATTGGACCTCCATTTCAGATAACACGAAACATGATTTGATCGCTTTGCTTTGTGAGTATAAAGATGTATTTGCATGGTCGTATCAAGACATGCCAGGGTTAAACGAGGATGTAGTGGTCCATAGACTCCCACTGAAACCAGAATGCAAACCTGTTCAACAGAAGCTAAGACGAATGAGACCTAAAATACTGTTAAAGATAAAAGAAGAAGTCAAGAAATAATTTGATGATGGCTTCGTATAAGTCTCCAAATACCCAGAATAGGTAGCTAACATAGTCCCAGTACCGAAGAAAGATGGTAAGGTACGAATGTGCGTGGATTATCGCGATCTGAATCGAGCAAGTCCTAAAGATAATTTTCCTTGCCACACATCGATCGTTGGTGGATAACGACAAAACATTCATTATTTTCTTTCATGGATGGATTTTCGTTATAATCAGATAAAGATGGCTCCCGAGGATATGGAAAAAACTACCTTCGTAACAATGTGGGGAACATTTTGCTACAAGGTGATGCCGTTCGGATTAAAGAATGCTAGGGCAACATATCAAAGGGCAATGGTGATGCTATTCCATGACATGATGCACAAAGAGATAGAAGTTTATATTGATAATATGATTGCCAAATCTCGGGGGAAAAGAGAGCATATTGGAAACCTCAAGAAATTATTCGAAAGACTAAGAAAGTTCCATCTGAAGCTTAATCCAGCCAAGTGTACTTTGAGCTACCTCGGAAAATTACTCAACTTCATTGTTAGTGAGAGAGGTATTGAGGTTGATCCAGATAAGATAAAAGCCATACAAGAATTACCACCTCGCAGACACAAAAAGAAGTCGAGGATTTTTAGGAGGTTGAACTACATCGCTCGATTCATTGCTCAACTTACCAACCAAGTGACCCAATTTTTCGACTCATTCGAAAACATAATCCGGAGAGTGGAGCGATGAGTGCCAAGTGGCTTTTGACAAGATAAAATAGTATTTGTCTAACCTCCGTGCTAGTACCGCCAACTCCGGAAGACCGTTAATATTATATCTAGTTGTGTTCGAAAACTCAATGGGTTGCGTCTTGGGGCAACATGATGAGTCGGGAAAAGAAAGGGCGATTTACTACCTCGCAAAAGTTCACGAATATGAAGCAAAATACCGTCAATTGAAAAATTACATTGTGTTTTGGTGCAGGTAGTTCAAGGCTCGCACAATATATGTTGTATCACACGACGTGGTTAATTTCAAAGTGGACCCAATAAAATACATGATGGAATCACCGCACTTTCGGGAAGAATGGCACGATGGCGATCCTACTATCGAGTACGACATTGTATATGTGAGTCAAAAGTTGATAAAGGGAGCGTAAAGTGACTTCTTAGTAACTCGAGCCACGGAGGAATATGAGCCTTTGAGATTTGATTTTCCAGACGAGGATTTGATATGCATTGCGGAAAAAGAGTGTGAGTCGTCAAAAGAGAAATCATGGAATATGAGCTTTGATGGTGCATCGAATGCATTGGGGCATGGGATTGGAGCAGTCTTAGTGTCACCAGAAGGGAACTATTATCCACTCACTGCTAAATTAAATTTCTTCTGTACCAATAATGTAGTAGAATATGAGGTTTGCATCATGGGCCTTCGTGCAGCTATTGAACGAAACATCAAAATCTTAGAAGTGTACGGGGACTCAGCATTGGTGATTTACCAAATTCGTGGAGATTGGGAAGTGAGAGATTCTAAATTGGTTAAATATCGCGATCTTGTGGCGGAGCTGGTCAAAGAATTCAAAGAAGTGACTTTTAACTACTTCCCACAAGAAGAAAACCAATTGGCTAATGCCTTGGCCACCCTGGCATGAGAAGAAAACCAATTGGCTGATGCCTTGGCCACACTGGCTTCAATGTTTAAAGCAAACAGAGAAATGAAAATAATGCCTCTCCAAATGAGTATATATGAGGTCCCTGCACATTGTTTTAGCATTGAAAAAGAGACAGATGGGCGGCCGTGGTTCCATAATATCTTAGAATATGTCAAGAATCAAAGGTATCCAGAGCAAGCAAATGAGAACGACAAAAGAACAATCAGAAGAATGGCGGTGAGATTTGTCCTTGATGGGGATATCCTGCATAAAAGAGGAAAAGATCAAGTGCTCACGAGATCGTGGATTCATTGAAGCGAAAAAATACTTGAAGATGTCCATGAAGGAATTTGTGGGACGATGCCAATGGTTTTACTATGGCGGGCGATTATGAGACTCGATTATTCTTGACCGACGATGGAAAACGATTGCATTAATTACGCACGAAGGTGCCACAAATGTCAAATTCTGGCGATAAAATTAATGCAACCCTTCGCCCTTCATGTCATGACTTCTCCGTGGCCTTTTTCTATGTGGGCATGGATGTTATAGGCCAATTTCTCTAAAAGCTTCTAATGGCCACCGGTTCATTTTGTGGTTATAGATTACTTCACAAAATGGGTAGAAGCCGCTTCATTTGCTAATGTAACGAAGACTGCAGTTTGCAGGTTCTTAAAAAAGGAAATCATATGTCGATACGGTTTGCCTGAGAAAATTATTTCAGATAACGCTTTAAATCTGAACAACAAGATGATGAAAGAAGTGTGTGAGCAGTTTTAAATAAAGTATCATAATTCCTCACCCTATCGCCCAAAGATGAACGGAGCAGTAGAAGCGGCTAACAAAAACATTAAGAGGATTATTTGGAAAATGACCGAGACATATAAAGATTGGCACGAGAAGCTACCATTCGCTTTGTATGCATATCGTACATCTGTGCGGACATCTACGAGAGCAACTCCTTTCTCTCGGTCTATGGAATGGAAGTCATGTCTTGCCCATTGAAGTTGAGATCCCTCTCTACGAGTCTTAATGGAGTCGAAACTAGAAGAATCGAGAATGGGTTCAAGCTCGATATGACCAGCTAAATCTTATCGAAGAAAACGCTTGAAGGCAATCATCATGGATGATATACCGAAGAGAATGATCATGGCTCATGATAAGAAGGTGCGGCCAAGAGAATTCCGCGAGGGGGAACTCGTACTGAGAAAGATTCTCCCAATACAAAAAGACTTTCGAGGAAAATGGGCACCGAATTGGGAAGAGCCGTACGTCGTAAAGAAGGCTTTCTCTGGTGGAGCTTTGATTCTCACTGAGATGGATGGGAAGGAGTTACCTAATCTAGTGAACTCAGATGCCGTGAAAAAGTACTATGCCTAAAAAAAAAGAAGAAAAAAGATCAAGATGAAAACCCGAAAAGGGCGTCTTGATAAAAAAATAAAGAAAAAAGATCAAGATGAAAACCCGAAAGGGCGTCTTGATAAAAAAAAGGGAAAAAATGAAGGAAAAAAGATCAAGATGAAAACTCGAAAGGGCGTCTTGATAAACAAAAAAGATTAGGATGAAAACCTGAAAGGGCGTCCTAATGAAGGAGGTTCAGACAAAAGGAGCAAGATGATTTGAACGGAGAGTCATGTGGCGAGATTACAATATTTGAAGCAGTCCCGGAAGCTCGAAATCTTCTACACAAGAAGCCGTGCTCGAAGAGATCCAGGATGAAGAAATGTGGAGAAGTTCATGCGTTGAATATCTAGAGCATTTGTGACAATTGAATCTGCTTTCCTTTCTTTATAATGTCTTCTTTATTGAGCTTTTCTTTGTCAATTTTCCTTGCTTATTACTTTTGAAATAAATATGAATGTGAGGTATTTCTTTCGTACCTACTTTCCTATTTTCATGCATCTCATGTGTGGTTCGTCTAAATGATAAATAGTGAAATGACATACTCTAAACAAAAGGAATGTTGAGTATTACCCGGATGAGAATTTGGTAAGTGCAAGAGCCTCAAAGCAAGGACAAAGTTCAACAAGGGGTAAAAGGGTGATACACGAGAAACGCAGATTACACGAGGATGGGTACAAAACTTGAAAGGGAAATCAAGAATCAAAGCAATGAATGCAGTCATCATGAGAGTCGTAACGAAAAGAGATATACGGCAAACAAGCCCAAGGCGTATGGCATAATCATGTAGGCATAAAAGTATTTAAGACCAAACATGTGCATATCATGATAACATCATGCATGACATATACAGGTATTCCAATAAAGCAAAAGGTTTTGATGATAGCTGTACCAAACCAAGGACAAGGAAGACATTCGAGTTCCACCAGATGATATGTTTTGAAATTTTGATACTTTTTAAAATTATTTCATTTCTATTTTTCAAAAAAATCAACTCATATGGCGAGAGGTGAGTTGAGCCTCAGGTCACACGTTGAGGTATTTTTCAATTTTCGTTTTAAAAAAAAAAATCAACTCATAATGCGAGAGGTGAGTTGAGCATCGGGTCACACGCCGAGGCATTTTCAATTCTGTTTTTCAAAATCAACTCATAATGCGAGAGGTGAGTTGAGCCCGAGGTCACACGCCGAGGTATTTTTCAATTTCGCTTTTCAAAATCAACTAATAATGCGAGAGGTGAGTTGAGCCTCAGTCACACGCCGAGGTATTTTCAATTTCTATTTTCAAAATCAACTCATAATGCGAGAGGTGAGTTGAGCCTCGAGTCACACGCCGAGGTATTTTCAATTCGTTTTCAAAATCAACTCATATTGCGAGAGGTGAGTTGAGCCTCAGTCACACGCTAAGATATTTTTCAATTTCTATTTTTCAAAATTCAACTCATAATGCGAGAGGTGAGTTGAGCCTCGAGTCGACGCCGAGGTATTTTTCAATTTTCGTTTTCAAAATCAACTCATAATGCGAGAGGTGAGTTGAGCCTCGGGCACACGCCGAGGTATTTTTCAATTTCATTTTTCAAAAATCAACTCATATTATGAAGGTGAGTTGAGCCTCGAGTCACACCGAGGTATCTTCAATTCTGTTTTCAAAATCAACTCACATTATGAGAGGTGAGTTGAGCCTCGTCACACGCCGAGGTATTTTCAATTTTGTTTTCAAAGATCAACTCATAATCCGAGAAGTGAGTTGAGCTTCGTGTCACATGTCGAGCTATTTTCGATTTCTATTTTCAATAAAGAATAAAATTGGACATCGAACAAAATTTAAGCTTTTTTAAGTCTTTGCTTTATCCCTGCTTTCACAATGATGAGCAAAGAGGGCAATTGTAAGCACTAAATTTTATCCCAAGCAATTATGGGTTTATTTAAAAAATTTAAAAATTAAAAAATTAAAAAATTAAAATTTATATTTTAACCCTAAACTTTCCTAAAATTACATTTTGGCCCCAAAACTTTTTAAAATTACATTTTACCCTTATCTTTCTTAAAATTATACTTTGGCCCCAATAGCTTTATCATGATTGCAATCTGGTCCTTCATTAGAAAATCTCCAAAATTCAGTGAATTTGGGCACCTACCTCCGTGATTTCCGGCCACCACCCTAAGGGATGGCCTCCTTCCCTAGCCACCTGCACACGCAAAAAACGCTATAAAAGGGATTTTCCCCAAAAAATGAACCCTATCCAAAAGAAAAACCCACGAAAAAGAGAAAAAGAAAGAAGAAGAAGAGAGAAGAAGAAGAGAGAGGAGTAGGCGTCGCACCACCGACGGAGGAGAGACGACTACTGGACAATGGCATGCAGGAGGAGGAGAAGAAGAAGAAGAAGAAGAAAGGAGAAAAAAGAAAGAAGAAGAAAGAAAGAAAGAAAGAAAAAGAGAAAAAAAGAAAGAAAGAAAGAAAAAAAGGAAAAATAATAAAAACTTTTACAATGGCCTGACCGACCGACCCACGACCGACTGACCAAGACCACTTTTGACCCATCATTAAAAAAAACAAACAACAAAAAAAAAACCAAAAAAAGAAGCATTAAGCAACAACCCACTTCCCAAGCAAGAATAGCAGCCAAAGACAAGCCCACCAGCCCAAATTCAACAAATTAAAGGTAGCAGTAGAGAGAAAGAAAAAAAGAAAAAGAAAAAAAGAAAGAAGAAAAAGAAAGGAGAAAAAGAAAAAGAAAGAAAAAGGAACCGAGTCGTGTAAATCATTCGATCAGCCGTAATTTTAGGCGTTTGGTAATTTTTCTTTACCCGCTTTTAATTTAATTTTATTTTAATAATATCTTGTTTTTATATTATTAATATTTTTTAGCATTTTTTATTATATTATATTTTATTTTAATTTTTAATAATTTTAATAAATAAGGCAACGCATCAATTGTACACTAGTCGTTGATTTCATCACTATGTTGGGTGAATATCATCGATTCGTGTTAAATACGATACGCCTTTTAAAAAATCAAAAATCAAAAAATAAAAAATTTCGAGTTTCAAAACTTTTATGTTTCAGAAAATTTTCGTATTTTCAAAAATTCATGTTTCAAAAAAATTTTCTCGTGTTTTCAAAGTTCTCGTATTTTCAAAAATTCATGTTTTAAAACAAAAAAATTCTCGTGTTTTTAAGTTTTCGTGTTTTCAAAATTTTCAGATTTTAAAATTTTCATATTTTCAAAATTTCGTGTTTCAAAAATTCTCGTATTTTTAAAGTTCTCGTATTTTTTAAAATTCGTGTTTTAAAAAAAAATAA
Organism: Gossypium rotundifolium; assembly: GCA_025506655.1. Lineage (NCBI taxonomy): Eukaryota > Viridiplantae > Streptophyta > Magnoliopsida > Malvales > Malvaceae > Gossypium > Gossypium rotundifolium. The sequence goes on along the minus strand of CP106725.1, from coordinate 7,436,616 downwards.
TTTTCTTTTCAAAATTTTCGGTTTTCAAAATTTCATTTTTAAAAAAATTCTCGTGTTTTAAAATTTTGTGTCTTCAAAATTTCAGATTTCAAAAAATTTTCGTGTTTTCAAAGTTCTTGTATTTTCAAAATTCATGTTTTAAAACGAAAAATTTCTTGTGTTTTAAAATTTTCGTGTTTTCAAAATTTTGTGTTTTCAAAAAAATTTCGTGTTTCAAAAAATTCTCGTGTTTTCAAAGTTTTCAGATTTCAAAATTTCGTGTTTTCAAAATTTTGGGTTTAAAAATTTTCGTGTTTTAAAAATTCTCGATTTTTTTAAAAAATTCTCGAGTCTTAAAATTCTCATTATTTTTTTAAAAAAAATTTCGTGTCTCAATCGGATCACGATTAAATATTAAGTTGAACTTGTATTTTTGAAAATTAAGACAACGCGCGTTTAACAAGATACCAATTTTGGGCGTCGCGAGGGTGCTAATACCTTCCTCGTGCGTAACCGACTCCCGAACCCTATTTTTTTTCTCTGGAATTTTGACGCAGACTTAAACCCGATCCTTTTTTAAGAAAATTCAAAAAAAATGATTTTTCTTTAAAAAGATGATTTATTAGGTGTCCGATCACACCTAGAAAAAAGATCGGTGGCGACTTCCTTTTTAAATAAAATTGAAACTCTATTTTTTTAATTTTTAATAATTTCATCAATTAGCACCCAAGCAAATTTTAGGTCGCTACACCAGCACCCCTGTATTCACCTCTGCTTTAGTTTTGATAAAATTAAAAATAATGATAGTGATAAAATTACCAACGATTCAAGTATATAGTGATAAAATAAAATAAATAATGAAAAGATTCAAGTTGTGGAATGCTTAATTTTAGGAAAATTAGTGGTTTTTGCGGTTTATCTCGAGGGAGTGGAATCAAGCTGCTGATTGCTTAATTAAACAAGCCTTGATCGAAAAAGATAACTTGCTAGTGTTTGATCTCCCCCACGATGGTTCACACCTTTATTGATATAGATAAGTCTAAGGGTGGTTCTTCTCAGAATGTCGCTATGTAATTAGTTTAGCTTCTTCTTAATTTTTTGTCTCAAAAAAAAATTGTATTTATATACATAAAGAAAAATAAATGATACAAAACTTGTATTTTAATAGACATAAACTTTTATAATAGTAAAAAATTATAATACTCTCATTAGATGTCCATCGACAAATAATATATCTCATTAAAATATTATTAAGATAAAATTCTATGGAAAAAAACTCTTAATGGGGAAAAAATAGTACATATATCTATAATACACAAAACATGTTGCCTAATTAAAAACTTTACCAAAAAAACTTGGCACGACAAAACGGAAAAGGAACACATCGCATATTTATTCCCCTCATAACAACGTCACATAAAATCCCATCTTAAACATATTCAATCTGGAATACTAGCTTTTTAATAATCACTTGAATGGATTTGTTAAACGTTTATATCATCATTCTTCTAGAAGTCACGAATAAGTAATAATTTTGGATAAATATATTTTGATATCTTCAAAAACTACAACAATAATCATTACATATAGATACAAATGGTCCAATAGGAGTAAGAATTTTCAACAGCATTTGGAACATTTCGTTTCTGAGCAGAAGAGCCATTTTCAAGTAGTGCTCGATCGATTATGTATTAATCAATATTCGATAGATTGGTCTGAGGTTATCGACAAAAAAGATTTGTCTAAGTCACTTCGTTTTTTTTTTATCCAAGTTACTTCTCTTTTTGTCCAAGTTGCTTCTCTTTTTGTCTAACTCACTTCCTTTTTTCTTTGTGAGTTTCGGGAATATCCCCATTCATAGATTTGAGATCCACATCGATGAATTGAAAGGTCCAAATGATCAACTTTGCAATACGTTGTTAGAATCAATAGGTCTTCAGATCATTCATTTAAAAATTTTGAAACCTTTCTTATTAGATGATTATAATACTTCTCAAAAACCAAAATTCTTGATCAATGGAGGAACAATATCACCATTTTTTGTCAATAAGTGTAATAACCTAAATTTCAGTGGTGTCAGAAATAGTGATTCGAGACCACCAAATCTGACAAATGAACTCGTAGACCATATTATTTAATATTTACAAGTCAAATGTAGCTTTGAAAATATTTTTAAAATAGTAAATTATGTTTTATAAAGATTTATTTGGTCAAGAAATCGAGAAAAAGAGGTATCGAGATCTCGTGTTATAAACCGAGTCATAAGTATTTTATGAATATTTACGGAATGTCAATAAGTTAGTATTAAAATTTCGTTAGAAAATTTTAACGTTTGAGTGGTTAATTAAATAAAAAGGGCTAAATTGAAAAAGGTGTAAAAGTTGCTAGAAAGATTAAATAGATTAATTGTCAAATGAGGAAGGATCTAAAGTTAAAATAAGCCAAAGGAGATATTTTGGGCGGCAATAGCTGAGAAAAATCAGGAAATGGGTGAAATAAGGGCAAAATTAGAAAATTGCCAAAATTAGTTAAATAAAAATGGGACCAAATTGGAATATCTAGAATTCTCTTCATTTCTCTCCATTTTTTTCAGCTGAAAAACAGCCATGGGAGAGAGTTTCAAGCTGGTTTTCATACTCAAGCTTCATGTAAGTTTAATTCTTACTTTCTCCTTGAAATTTCTATGTTTTTAGACTTTTACAATTGGATCCAACTTACTATGTCATTAGTTTTTGTTTCTATGGCTAATTTTTAAAGTTGATGTGGATTAGTGCTGGAAGAATATGATGAATAAATATTGAATTGAAGCTTTAATTTTGTTATATGATGATTTTATCAAGTAAAATTGATGGAAATTAGTTTTAGGACCTAATTGTGAAAGAGTTAAAATTAAGGCCTAGTGTTAAAATTCTGATTTTTAAAGGTTATGAAGTAGTTTAAAATGATAGAGAAAAGTATTAAATGAGAAAATTATCTCAATTGAGGGGTTAATTGAGCAAGGATTGAATTGTATGAAATGTGGAATTTGAGACAAAATAGAAATCAACATGTTATACTAAAACAGTTTTGGACAGCAGCAGTTGTCTAACTTTGAAAAATCATCAAAAATGGTATAAATTGAATTAGAAGTTGAGTGAGATATATAATTAAAGCTTGTTGAGTCTATTTTCATATAAAAGAAACATAGAAAGCAAAGGAAGTCTACATTTTGAGATATTTAAATTTTGGTAAGACTGGTTTAGAATAACTTCGTGAGCCCCTGTTCTTACTTTAGAAATTCACTAAAAATTGTACAAAAAGAATTATGCATTATAATTTATATGTATGTATTCCTTAGTGATCCTATTTTCATTAGAAATAATCAGAAACACTATATGAAAATTGTACTATGAGATAATTGATTTTTAGTGAAGAGAGGTCAGAGCAGTAGGACTGTGTAACAGGGGAGAACTTAACTAATAAACTGTACTAATCGGCCATACCAAAAATTTTTGAAATATTATGGTAAGAATATATGTGAGTCTAGTTTCAAATAAAATTTACGGATCTTAATTTGGAGTTCTGTAGCTCAAGATAAAAATAATTTAGTGACTATGACACGGATGGACAGCTTGAATATTCACATAAGTAAATAGTGAAAATTATAGATAATGTTACTTACAAGTGTGTTGTTTATACTAAGGGTGTGGATGGAGAGGAGGACGAGGAAAAATAATAAATGAATGACTTGTGTATAAATTGATCACATGCTCGATTATAATTGATAAACGTTGAGGTAGAAATGATATAATGTTTTATTTCAAATATTTATTATGAAACTAAGATTATCGTTATGGTATAAAAATCGAATTGTAAGTTCATATAACTTGAATTATCTTCTTAAATGCTTGAAATGTATGTTATTGATGTGAATATAATTTGAATGTTCATTGTATGAAAGTTGATGAAACATTGATATATTTGATAAAAAGTGGAAGAAATCCGGTTGAATGAAAGGAAAATTGATGGATCCTCGAAAAGGAATTGATGAGAAAAGGGTCTAGCCAGACGAGTGATCCTATCTCGATATAGCCCTCCCAAGAATATGTGTGAAAAGGATCTAGCCGGACGGGTGATCCCGATATAGCCCTCCAAGAATATATGGAAAATGGATTTAGCCCTGATCGTAATCCAATTAGGGTCTCAATTTAGCCTCGACTGTAATTGGATCAAGCTCATTAGAGTAATTGTCGTTGCGGGATTTATCTCGGACCGTAATCCCGACAATACTCTATGAGTTTATATTACGAGGATTTAGCTCGACCGTAATCCATTGTAAGGATGAGGTTCGCGGAGTGTGCTCTCTGAAATGGAAATGTGCCCACATGAACATGAATTGACGGACCTAGATTTGTACACTAAAGTGTACCTCTGAAAATCCATCGAAAATTCCAAGAAATTCAACGGGATAAATATGGAAAAATATCAAGGGAATGGAAATCATGATATATATATTATGTGATATAAGGAAATACGAGTTGATGAGACATGAACGTAGAACTTGGTTGACGAATGAGTTCATTTGTGATTATATATTGGTACATCATTGAGTCTATTATCTGTATGAATTGGTATTCCAATTGAGTTAATGAGAAGAGTTCTAATATGAAATAATCTTAATTCTAAATGAAATATTATGAAAACGTATTTGAAATACATTGGTATGTCTTGTATATGTTATTTGAGTTCATAATGTGTAAAGTAATGTATGTGGAAATATGAGATGATGATACCTGTACATGGAATTTATTGGTGGATACGTACATCCAAATTTATATGATAGATTGTAGTGAACATTGAAATTGAGCTCAATAAGTGATTTGTCACTTTAAATTGTGATTGGCAGGAAGGGTTAGTGAATTGCATGTTTACGAATTGTTACACGTATTTGTCGAAATACGAGGAAATGATGGTAATTGATACATGGAAATATGAGACTATGATATATATAAAAACATGACATATGTTTGATAAATGTGTTCATTCATAATTATGGAATGGTGCACCTCAAGTGCACTATATGTGTAAAGAAACTTTTATAGTCAATTTCGGTATTTGAGCGATAAATGGCTTAAATTGTCTGTGAGTATTCTGTACTCCTCGGTAATGCCTCATACTTTATTCCAGCAATGGATACGGGTAGGGGGTGTTACAATAAGATACCAAAGTGGATGATTGACTCATTCCATACTAGAAATAATCGTAGGAAATCTTTTGATAACATGGATACCTATTTCTCAATGATATCCCATGATCAATACAATTGGCTGAATCACGTGAAATCATTTCATAGAAGTTCATTGATATCTTCTTTTTATAAAGCAAATCGACTTCGATTATTGAATAATCCACATCACTTCTGCTTTTATTATAACAAAATATTCCCTTTTTTTTTGTGGAAAATACCCGTATCAATAATTATGATTTTATGTATAGACAATTTCTCAATATCTTGTTCATTCGCAACAAAATATTTTCTTTGTGCGGTGGGAGAGAGATACTATTTCACCTTCACCAATCGAAATCATAATCCTTCTATACATGCGCATGTTGGTCATTTTAAAATATTATTTCAACTATTATTCACTAAGTTAATTCTACGCTCAAATTAATTTAATTTATATAATATTTATTCAAACAAATCGAGCAATTTTCCAATAACTTATATATGCTTCTAGCATTCTAATTTTCAATAATTTTAATAGAAACTTCAGTATATAGTGATTATTATAAAATTATAACAACAATCCTTAGATGCATGTAAAATCTTTCATGATCGGTCATGGCAATAAGATTTTAAAGTTATATCATCTCATTTCAAATTTATAAATGTTATTTTTATTTTTTATGTTTTTAAGAGGTAGTTATAGATATTGTTTACCATCAAACTTAATAAAGTATTAATTGAAAACTTGAATATAAATTTTTGTCACTCCACCGATAATTCAATTAATTATACTATAAAATTTATATTATATGAAAATTAGATATATTTTAACATAATGTAAATATTAAAACTATAATAAATTATTTATATTTAGAATTTTAGTAAAATATATAACAATATTCAATATGTATATTTACATATAATTATTGAATATTAAATAAAAATTATTTAATGAAAAAAAAAAAAACACAAGTCACCTAAATGGATTCAAGTTAACCATTTATAAATATGAGCGAGCTTGAACAAAACTTGACTCATACTTTCGATTGGGCCAAGCTTGGGTAACTATGTATAATATTAAAAACATGAGGTTTAGTATGGTGGTTGCTTAATTATGTATAATATCAAAATCATAATGTGTGGTGTGGTCATTGTTCACCTTGTCTCTTATTGACCATGAGGTCAGGGATTTGATCCATGTTCGTGAGAATGGATCACATTTCTTGATTTGTAATTTACTTCTTTGGAAAACACCCACGACGAGGAGATTAGTCATTGCTACTGGCAGTGGACACCTTGGTTTCGACCAAAATTTTGCAAATTTGGCACTATCATTAAAAACTGTTTTTATTCTGGTCACCCACCATTAATTGGGAGTTAAACAATATTATTGTACACACTACGCTCATTTTAGTCACCTAATTTTAGAGAATTTCCATCTTGATTATTTATTTCTTTTTATTTTTATTTTTTTTTTTCAAACAATTTTCTGTAAAAATCCAAGTTTTTCCCCATAAAAATCCAAAATTTCTCTTTTCCTAAAAAACTAAAATTAATTCAAAAATAAAGGAAATAAAAAAGACAAAATGTTTTTCTATAAGAATACAACGATAGAAACTTAGGTAATTATCTGTAAAATCTAAGTTTTCTCTTTTACTTGAAAAAAAATTAAAACTATTTCTAGAAAATGGAGAAATTAGGAGAAATTTAAAATATGATTTGGTTTTTCCTATAAAAATCCAAGTATTTCCTTATAAAAATATCGTAATTCCTTTTAATTCATATATAGGTATGCCCATACGAGCATGTAATCGGGAAGCTCTTTCGAGCCATGTAATGGGAAGCTCATGTGAGCCATGTAACGGGAAGCTCTTGCAAGCCAAATATCGGGAAGCCCATAAGATCCGTAAATGGGAAGCTCAAAAGAGCCAAATTCGGAAGCTCATGCGAGCTAATATTAGGAAGCTCCGGATAGCCATTAATCGGAAAGCTCATAAGAGCCAATTATCGAGAAGCTCCGACGAGCCAAATAACGGGAAGCTCGTGAGAGCCAAATACCGGAATGCTCATAAGAGCTGTGGTGTGTCCACAACACATGCAGGACCACAACCAATCGGGGACCCTTAATGACAATGTCATTTGTATCCATCGAATTTCTTAGGTTCAAACGGGACTTGGTACTTTGTCGGATATCTTCGGATATGTGAACGATATTTATACATGGTAAATATACATTTCGCAAACATAATATTCAATTTAAACATATAAACATACATTTTAGTTACACGAACTTACCTCGATAAGTATTTGTAGGTTTGTAATCTACTAATCCGATACTTTTTTTTTTCCTCGACCTAACTCCGTATTGTGTCTATCTGGATCTATACAAATGAATTTAGCTCAATTTAATGCAATTCACATTCAATTCAGTACAATACACATCTTTAGAAAAATACTATTTTGCCTCTATACTTTTAATTAATTACGAATTTATCCCTAGGCTCGGAAAATGAAATTTATACAATTTAATCCTTGCTCCAAGTCTAGGTGATTTTCATGTATCACAATAGCAGCCCAAGTATTTCATAAAATTCATAAATTTTCCATGAATTTTCCATCTTTACAATATAGTCTCTAAATCATAATTTCATCAAAATTCTCTTTACAAAAGTTGTTTATCTATCAACAACCTTTCATTTTCTACCACAAAACTTCATAATTCAACTATATTCATCATGACAAAACCCTAATACTTTGATATTTTACAAATTAATCCCCGAGATATCTAAATTAAGCTATTACGATATTGGAAACATAAAAATAATTAAAAACGGAACAAGATTACTCACCTAATTAAGCAAAATAAGCTTGTCTATCTTCAAGCTTCATAACTAGGGTTTCCATGTTTTTTGATTTAGGAAAGATGATGAAAATGACTTAATTTAATTATTTATTTCTTTTATCATCATTATCTTACCATCTTTCCAAATTAACCCTTTAGTTTTCTTAAATTTCCAATGATAAATAATCATCATTATCTACTAACTCCTCTAAATGGTCTATTTTTCATATAAGACCTTAAATTTTGAATTCCATAGCTATTTGGTCCTTTTAGCTACTAGAATTAAACTTTTGCACTTTGTGCAATTTGGTCCTTTTTATCAAATTAAACATGTAATCGGTAAAATTTCTTAACGAAATTTTTATACGATATTTCTATCATAATGTAGACCACAAAATAAATTTAAAATAAATTTTCTTCCAGCCTCGATTTGTGGTCCCGAAACCACTGTTCCGGTTTCACTAAAAACGAGTTGTTACATCCCCTGTATCTTTAATTTGCACAAAATAAAATGCTCAGACGGCCTAGCACACAGGCGTGTGGCTTGGCCATGTGACCCAAGTTAGAGAGCTCACAAATTTGGGCACGGGCGTATGTCTCCTGGACCTTTGAAATTTTTTTATGTTTTTTGAAAAAAATTTTGAGTTTTCGATTTAGTCCCGATTTATTTCTAATGTGTATTTTGAGCCTCGAGGGCTCACATAAGGGACAATATACTTGATTTTGATTGGTTTTTGATATGAATGCTAGATGAAATGAAATATCTGTTATTTAATATGTAGATTCTGGTAATGCTCTGTAACCCTGTTTTGACGATGGATACGGGTTAGGGGTATTACACCTATACTTAAGTATAATGAAGGGTATAAGGCTTTTATTACTAAATTGACCCTTTAAGTTATATTCTAATTTTTATATTGATCTTTAAAGTTTATTTTTATCAAAAGTAGTCCTCAAGCTATTAGTTTTATCTCAATTTACTTTGAAAAATGATATTAACCCAATAAGAATAAGGCAAGTGCTATATTCTTGTTGGATGTTGTACTGTTTTTAGGTAAAAAGAGACAAAAATAATAGTTTAGGACTACTTTTGAGCCCAATAAAACTTAAGAACCAATATGAAATTGGGGTATAGTTTAGGGGACAATTTACCAATAATTCCTAAATATAAAGATAAGTAAATACTCACTTTTTATTTTGTCATGGTTTTAATTTACTTATTTTTGTAAATTGGCCCTAAACTGGTTAACAAACATCAACTTATTTTTCTTTCAAAAATAAAAATAAAAAATCAATTCAGTATTTTTGGTACATGATATATATATTATACTATAGATGATATAGATTTAAGCATATATCTTTTGCTTTATTAGAAAATTGGTCTCTCAACTACATTTCAATCCCCATTATGGTTCTTAAAGTTTTTTTTACTTAAAGTGATACTTAAACTATCAATTTTATCTCATTTTACCCAAAATGTACAGACGCTCAATAAAAACTCGTCACATGTCAATTCTTATTGGTTGATATTGTTTTTTAAATAAAATTTATAGTTTAGGTATTACTTAAAAAAACTTTAAGGACTAAACTAATAATTAAACTATAATTTAGGGATCAATTTGTGAATAATGCATACTTCTTTTATCAAATAATATTCAATCAGATAAAATAACATTTAGTCCCTAAATTTTAATTTTTTCACCTTGGTCCTTGAACTTTTTTACTTATATCAATCTTGGAAGTTGACAATTTATGATGATATGGTACTATGAAATTGTGCTACATCTTTACCTATTTAAATTTTTTATAATTGTTAATAAATTGTAATATATATATTTTGTATTCTTTTAGATGTTATATAATTTTTAACTTTTCAGATGACCAATCGGTCATCTAAGTTTAGGGATTAAATTTAGAAAAATAGTTAAATTCAGGACTAATGTGGACCAAGAAATAATTGAGAAACTAAATTGGAAAAGTTGACAAATTTGAGGATTAAATGTTGGTTTATCCCTATTTTATCAAACAAATACTAAAATATAAAAAATAAAAAATCGAAGTAAATTAAATTATGAAAAGAAGGGTTAGCTTAATGTAGAGCGTAAACCCTTCCTCCGTCTCTGTGCAATTCTAAAACCCTAACTGAGCCCCATTTCTTTTCCCTTTCTCCAAACCTTTTACTGTTAGAAACAACATATTTTCAAAAACGAAAATATGATGAACACCGTCTTCAAACGCACAACTTCCTTAGCCTCCAGGCGGATCCTCGCCGCCTCTGCTCAAACTCTCCTTCATCACTTCCACTCTACAGCAACAGTTGCAGCAGCCGCCAGAGATGCTGAGACTTTCTTTATTAACAGATTCAAACCCTTCCCTGGCTTTCCGGCGTCTGCAGCGAAGGGGTTTCACGCCAAATCAGGGCCGTTGTATTTCAGGGCATCGACGAGCTTACAGGCAGAGTATGCCGTCGAGGATTATGTCGAAGAGAAGGGAAGTGAAGCACTTGAGATCTCTAATCTGGGGATTGCTCCCGAAATTGTTTCTGCTTTGAAGAATAGGGGTATCACCAAATTATTTCCAATCCAGGTATATACGTGTGTATATATTGTTAGGCTCTTTGCTTTTAATGATATATATTGGAAAATAAGATGTAAAATTTCCCTTTATTTTTTACTGTAGAGGGCGGTGTTGGAACCAGCGATGCAAGGAAGGGACATGATTGGAAGGGCAAAGACAGGGACAGGCAAAACGCTTGCCTTCGGGATTCCTATCATGGACAAAATCATTCGATACAATGCTAAACATGGGTTTGTTGAATTTTTTTCCCTTTTATCTTACTTAAGTTTACCGATGCTTTTGCTACTTGCTTTTTTTCAATTCCTAAATGGAAAGGTAAAACAAAATGCATGTTTTTGCGTTTATTATGAATAGTTAAGCTATCTCAATTTGTTTTATGTCTTATCTATTTTTTCATTTTTAACTAAATTATAATAAAATTATAATGATGCTACTTTAATGTAGCCTTTTTAACGTTTACTTTTAGAAATTTTTAACAACTAATATAACACGTGAACAACCAAAGAGACCATATTGGTTTATATTTTGATTCTTTTTCGTGCATGTGAAAGATAAACTGTTGTATGGGTAATTTTTGTCATCATTTTAATCAAGAAGACATGTTTTGTGTGAATATGTAGCCGTGGTAGAAACCCTTTGTGCTTGGTTTTGGCACCAACAAGGGAACTTGCTAAACAAGTTGAGAAGGAATTTCATGAGTCTGCTCCCAACTTGGATACAATATGTGTTTATGGTGGTACTCCAATTTCTCGTCAAATGAGGCAGCTTGATTATGGTGTTGATGTAGCTGTTGGTACACCAGGTCGCATTATTGATCTGCTTAAGAGAGGTGCTCTTAACTTATCAGAGGTTCAATTTCTTGTTCTTGATGAAGCTGATCAGATGCTTCAAGTTGGATTTGCCGAAGATGTTGAAACCATACTGGAGAGGCTGCCTGCAAATCGTCAAAGTATGATGTTTTCAGCAACCATGCCCAACTGGATTAGAAGCCTTACCCAAAAGCACTTAAAAAACCCATTAACGATTGATCTGGTTAGCCTGCCTATCTTCTTTTTCCAATCTGCTATGTTATATTATGATTTCTGACTTATAGTTATTGGTTCATCCTTGTATTTGTTCTCTGCAAATTATTTAATGTTGCATTGATGCTGGTTACATATGGAATCACAGAACTAAAAATGAATGCTTAGTATGATGAAAGTTTTACCTTCATAATCCATATTCCTGTGAACACCACTTATTTCTTGTGGCTTATGTGCACCTTTAGGTTGGAGAAAATGATCAAAAGTTGGCAGAAGGAATTTCCTTGTATTCGATTGCAGCAGATATGCGTGGGAAAGCAGCAATTCTTGGTCCACTAATAACAGTAAGGGTCATGCCCTTGTGGTTTGTTTGTTTTCTTGCTTGGCATTTTTATTTTTTGTTCTTTTCATTTTAATTTCAGTTCTGTACCCATTTCAAATGTCTTATAGTTTTTTTTTCTCAATAATTATTGCTTTCATTGTCAAATTCTTTTTTAGGAGCATGCGAAAGGAGGAAAGTGTATTGTTTTCACTCAAACAAAGCGTGATGCAGATCGGTTGGCATATGCCATGGCAAGAAACTTTAAATGTGAGGCTTTGCATGGTGATATATCTCAAAGCCAGAGGGAAAGAACTCTCTCAGGATTCCGAGATGGGCATTTTAATATTTTAGTTGCTACTGATGTTGCTGCTCGTGGCCTTGATATACCTAGTGTTGACCTGGTAAGCTTTACATATTATTCTTTGGGTTTTGTTAGAAACTAATGTTTGCTATGTTTATTTTTTATTTTCAACTTGTGATTCCAGACTTGTCTTGTTAGATATTTTTATTAGTCATGTTACCACTTTAAGGAAAACCTACTTCTTTTATGTCTGTTCAACGTGACATCCTAGAAGAATCTGTATGACTTGTGTGTGAATTTCCTACCACTGTTGCAAAAGTTTATCTTATGGTTCATTTTTGTAGGTTTCAGTATTCTGCTTTTTCTATTTCCAATTAATTGGTTGCCTATACTTAGGCCACTTTTGGAGTATTGGACCATAGTTTCTAATTTTTAAAACCATAGAAACTGTGCAGGCATCGTTAGAAAATTCTGCATGTTGAAATAGGAATTTATGGAAGAAAAAAAATCGCACTGTAAATTTTTGCTGAACTGCTAGTGGATACTGATGAAATTTCTCAGGCATTTGGGAACCCGTCATTATTTTATAGTGCATGTGTTTGTATATGCTAGCATTGTTTTGAAGAAAGTTTCTGCATGAGTTGATATCGTGAATTAAAAAATTGCAGCAAATTGATTCTTTTGTTCTGTCTTCAATTCTTCTGTTCAGTATCTAAGCCTAAATTTTCTCATAGGCTTATAGAATTCAAATCCTTGATGTTCAGTAGTTAATATGGTGATTGTTCTGAGCTCTTTCCAAGCCAGTAACTTGTTCTCCTTACTCTAGTTTTATATGTTCTGTTATTGATCTTGTATTCTTAAATAGGTAATACATTATGAGCTTCCAAATACATCTGAAACTTTTGTCCATCGAACTGGCCGAACTGGTCGTGCTGGAAGGAAAGGAAGTGCAATTCTTATCTATACTCAAGACCAGAGTAGGGCTGTTAAGGTTATTGAACGAGAAGTAGGCTGTAGATTTTCTGAGGTAATATATTGTATCCCTTTGATGTTCATGCTTGTTTTTCCTTTTCTTTTCCCTTTCTTTTTCAGGGATCTTTTACAACTTTGATACTACTTTATTGAGGATTTTGAGCATTAATAATAGGGAAGTCAAAGAAATTTTAAAAGCTAAAGTGAAGGATTTTGAAATGGGGCTCGCAAAAGTCTAAAGTTTTGACATTGATACTCTTTTAGCCTTTTGGAGCTGGAGCTGGCAAAAACATTAAAGCTATTTCAGCTTTTTATCTTATGAAATCAAAACTAATTTTTTAGCCCTGTTTTCATCTGGTTTGGTTGGCAGCCATTACTTGTCGTTAATAATGTTCTTTGAGCCAAAGACCTAACTGGTTGTAGGGCAAACTGGCTGGTTTTGATTTGTAAAGCACTTCTTGACAATTTCATGCTAAATTTCTAACCCTAAGTCCTAACTCTTTAGTAGTTAAGCTTCGAATAATGTTTATACATGTCATTTTTCTATTCAAATCTGAAAATTCTAATGTAATTAAAGTATATGTGGTGTGAGATTGTCAGCCTTTGTTCCTTTGGAAATGTAATGAGTGCCTATTATTGGTTCAGGTGATTTATTGTCTCTTCTTGAAATTTGTGAGAATTAAAAATCATTTCCTAAGATAGAAATTTAACTAAATTTAATATGCAACTATAAGATCCCATTAACCAGACCCTTGTTTCTTTCCACCAATGAGATCCACTATTCTCCATTTGAAAAACAAATGTAAAGAATTATAAAATAGTATCATACAGTCCAAGAATATTAAGAATGGTGTTATTTCGATTTTGCACGTAAGATTTTATAACATGAGGTATGAAAAGATGGGGGAAAAAGACAAGAACTACTATTATAACACACAAAAATATCTAATTCAAATCATTAAACCAAAGTTATGCATAAATGGATAATTGTACCTGAAAGATATACATGAAGTTTTACATTGATTGCTATGTTACTGTATGTTCTCATGGATAGAACTTATAGGCTGATTACTCTTTAATTTGTTGTAGCTTCCTAGGATTGAGGTTGATGGTGGGAGCACTGGTATGTTTAATGATATTGGTGCTGGTGGTCGATTTGGAGGTGCACGAGATCGTGGATATGGTGATATGGGTTTTGGTCGTTCTGGTCGGCCTGCGGAATATGGATTTGGCCGTTCTGGAGGCAATAGGGGTCCTGGATTTGGTCGTAGTGGCAGTCAGTTTTCTGATGAGATGGGTGGTTATGGAGGTCGTTTTGGTTCTAATAACCGGTCTGGAAATTTTGGTGGTTCTGCATCCAGTCGTTCTAGTGGCTTTGGTAGTTTTGGTTCTAGACGTGCTAGTGGATTTGGGGACTTTGGTTCAGGTAACCCAGGTGGATTTAATGACACTCGTTCTGGTCAAACTGCTGGTGGCTTTGGTGGCTTTGGTTCTGGTGGATTTGGTGACAAGCATTCAGGCCAAAGTAGTGCGAGCAATGGTGATTCTCGATCTAGTCGATTTAGCCGCTTTGGGGTCTCCGATGTTGATAATGATCAGAGCACTGGAAGAACACCCTTCTAAATTCTTTGAGGTAAGCACGATATGGCAAACACCACTAGGAGCTCTCCCTCTATTTTTCTTGTTACCTTTTGCTATCAATTTGAAATAAACATTTCTTTTGCAAATCTTGATTCATTTTCATTTTTGCAAGATTGCCTGGTGCTACCTAGGTCTTTATGCATTCTTAATGCTTATTGTCTTCCCTTGGGTTTGTGTGGGATTAGTTTTCTCTGGTAAAGCCTTCAAAATTGTAGTGGATTGGATTTAATGCAAATATAATAGAGATACCATTTTTCTTTATTCTGTTCTTGGTTTATTCCTTGTAGAAGTGGAAACCTGCTGCTGCATTATAGAATGTAAAGGTGATGGTAGGGTACATGCTACAATTCTTATGCAAACTTGTAGCTTGTGGACAAGTTCACAATATATGTGTTAACCGAATATGCTTGGTTGATTATATTGAAATAAACAAGTCTTTATTTGGCAGTCACCAGCTCTCTCGAAAATCAATTATTTTCAATGATAAACACAAGAGCAAATACAAATATACCATCTAGATTTTAGTTCTGTTTGGATTTGGGGTTTTGGTTATAATTTGGTTGAGTAATGTGTTCTCTTTGTGAGTATGGTGGTCAGAGGAAGAGATGGTCAGCATAGATGCAACTGGAGGTTCTCTTTAGTGACAGGTAACCGAGTTGGTAATGCAAAAGAAATGGTTTTTTTTTTTTCCTTCAAAGAGGAGTGATGACTAAAAGTTGTTTACCTCCATTATTTTCCATTGATCTTCCTTTTTCCGTGCCTTTCAAAATCCAAAGATTTGGAAAATGCACAAAATGATTTCTCATGAATGGAGCACACAAATTCTTGACTTATCTTATGTTTGCTTTTTAAGGTCTTATCTTCATTTTTTGCTCTATCACATCATGTTGATGACAAAAGTGCATTCACTGCATATCTTTGCTTTTATTTGGCTGCCAACAAGTGCTTACTCCATCCTCTTTGTCCATTTGCTAGGATTTGATTGACTAGTTGTTTGTGGCCTACGAATACATTTGTTCTCATTTGCATTTATTTTGGAATGGCAGGGAAGAAGGCAGCAATCTCGATGACTGCTTTCAGTGGGAAACAGATATTGAGAAACAAGGATTTTTTGTTTTGGTACGTGATAAGTTTGTTGGGAAGAAAGAAAGGATATATAACTCTAATCGCTATCCTCTCCCTTGCCGGTTAGTGCTTAAGTTAACTAATATATATACTAGTTACTCACATGGGAATGCTTTAAGATGCTGACTATTAATATTGAATTGATTCTATGTGAAGAGAAAATATAATAAAAAAGTACGATCATGTATTACGAATTAAGTTGTCATAGACTCATAGTATATTTCATTATGGGAAAGTGGCCTGATTTTCGGTGTCTTCTTTAGTGGTCAGAAACAGAGGCAAGAGAGGGCTTGCAATGGCCTTGCTCCTCCCGGAAAATGATAGAAAAAACCTGTTCCCCCAAGACCCCGAAAGTTCTCTGAACATATCGTATAATTTATTTCTAGCATGTTAAATTTATATTTGAAACGTTATGATATTATAGTGTAGCCAAAGCCAAGCATGCTCTTCTTTTCCGTAAGGTCGCTCACTAACAGTAACCAAAGATGCTAAATATCGTCTATTCTTCTTCTTATATGTATTTATGAGTGTTTTTATCTTTATTTTTATATAATAGATTTGATCTCGCAACATCATACATAATAAACATTTTAAAAATTCTGATTTAGTAACAACTGGAAAGCCAGCCCGAAACAGTGCATTATGCTGCAATTGTATTTACCTCTGCTACATAGCAAGTAGAGTGCTTCAGCACTAACAAGCTCAGATAAGTTTGAACAAGACCATCATATGCGTCCCAAAACTCCGCCTCAAACACTGAGCAAATACCACGCTTCTTGAGAATCCCCCAACACCCTTCGCTGTCTCGTATTAGTCCGCCAGCCACTGCCACATTGTCGACAAGGCGAACAACTCCATCAATATTAACCTTGCACCATCCCACTGGTTGGCACTGTTATACCACAACTTGTCGTTTAGCTCTTCGCCTATTCTGGAGACCATTCATTCCATTGCCCCTGCTAACCCAAACAGCTTTACCCCTCAGCCTTGTAGTCCTTTCCAACACTCCTCCAATATCTCCTAAGTTCTCATAAAACAGAATCAGCTTATTTCTTCTTTGCTAAGGATTCCAAAAAATTGCTCCAAATAGGAGGTCTCAATTCTGGGTCTCCTTAGCAAAGTGCCCAAAGTACTCTAAATTGCTAAATAGCCAATCCTTCATATCAATTGAAAGGAACTCGTCCAACCTACATGGTTTAACAAGTAATGCCTAGAATGACATAGCCACGCTGCACCGACGTAATACATGGCAGGTGTCCTCGACCATATTGTCACAAAATTTACAGTTGGGATTCAACACAATATGCCTGCAAACTCCTTCCACATTTGTCAAAATCTTACCACTACCAGCAGCCAGAGAAAGACTTCAATGCTTTTAAAGACCACGCGACTTCCAAATCCAGTGCTATCTTTTATCAACATCTTCCTCGGCAACGTTAGAATATCATATGCCGAGCTGACCGAGAACCTGGGTTTATTATCTCATATCCACACTGGAGAATCGACAACATCCTGTGCTCGAAGCCAAACCCATTACTAATCTTTATCTGAACCTGCAACGATACGTTCTTGGAAAAATAAACGCGAGGTTTCTGGTTGCAAATAAAACCAGGTCATCAGCAAAGAATAAATGGGATATGTTTGGACCATTCCTTTACTAACTTAATTGGATTCCAACTGCCTCCTACGTTAACTTCCATCATAATAGCCTGAGCCAATCTCTCCATGCATAAGATGAACAGATAGGGAGAGGATTTCCCTGTCGAATTCCCCTCGACAGATGAGAAGTTTCAATCATGGACTCGTTCCGTAGAATATGTGTCGACTCTGAACTCACATAATGACATGGTATCTTTCTGCAAATCCTTAATAAACTTCCACTTCAATCTATCATAAGCCTTGTATAAGTCACCGTTCATTGTCGGTCACTCTTTGTAACTTTTTTTTTTGCATAGAATAAATAGTTTCTGCAGCAATGATAATGGTATCCATAATACTCTTTCCTGGACAAAGTTTGATTGATTAGACAGAACCCAACTCAATAAGAACATGTATCAATTCATCAGAGTTTTCAACTTTTCTATTAGTGAAAACAATAAAAACATTTTTTTAATTTTCTATTTTTTCTCATTTTTTATTTTTAAAATTATTTTAAAAATTCAAATAAAATTCTTTATTGATTTTCTGTTTCATTAAAGTATAGGAATTAAATTTTAAAAGAATACAGGATGTTTGGCACATTTAAACTAAAAAAAAAAAAAAAAAGAAAGAGAAAAATGGAAAAATGGAGAGAAAAACGACTGATTTTTATCAAAGCGTTAAATGAGGAAAAGGTATATTGCCGTTGGAGTTTACTGCCAACGGAAATCCTCTTACAGTTACAGCAAAAAGAGCCCCTATCTTCCTGATTTGGTATATGTTCTGTTTTTACAGCTATTTTCATTTCTTGTTTCCTCTTTCTTCTCCGATCTCTAACAATAATTTCAGTTGTCCTCCTTCCTCAATTCATTTTATGTTTCGATTCGAAGTCTAATTCTTCGTTTCGTTTTAATCTCTTATAGGTTTGAATAACGACGTTTTGTTTAAATCCATTTTTTTTTTCAATATTTTAGATTTCAATTTAGTTCTTATATAAATATTTGTAGAGGAAATTGATAAAAAGGAGGAAGATGGGCCTGAAGCAAACTATAAGAAGCCTGGATGCGTTTCCTCGTACGGAGGAACATTTGTTGCAGAAGACGCAATCGGGAGCACTTGGTGAGTTATCCTTTCTTTTTATTTATTTATTTATTTCAATTTAATCCAAAAATAATGCTTCTTATTCATTAAAAGCATTGCTAATTTCATCTCTCTCTTTTTTTGGGGTAAAATTCTGTATTATAGTCTCGATTGTTGGTTTAGTGATAATGGCCACGCTGTTTATTCACGAGCTTACGTATTACCTAACAACATACACCGTTCACGAGGTTTGCATTTTTTTTCTAATTTTCATCAGTTTTGCTACCTGTTTTTGTAGATTAATTGTTGGGATTGAATGATGGCATTGTTATTTTGTTGAATTTCTTAATATTTTTGTAGAAGCAACAACTCACATTAACATGTTTAGAATTAGACCTTCTGGTTCCTAATCTTCTGTTTCTTGCTGAAGTGTGTCATAGAGGCTTAATGTTCCAAGGACAAAATTGAAACTTGTCTTATGGTGAAATATGCTCATATACTAGCTTGGAAGAATGATAGGCAAAAATCTGGGGGATGTAAATTATGTGGCCACAGATTATGTATTGTTCTTGTATAGTTGTAGCTCGAGTGATGTGATGGTTTTTTTATATTTGGGTTGTGCGTGCATTATGTTTATTTTCTCTCTGGCAATCTCTGTTTTATCTTGGTCTGCTTAGTGGCATCCAAGTCGTTTGCTAGTTTGTTGGATAATCTTTTGTGTATGAAGTCTTCTTCAAGATAATGAATTCTTTGATCTTGTGCTTTTTTTTTCATTTAATTCTTTTTTAAATGCTTTTATTGCTGTCTTCTGATATCTTTGCAAATCAAATCTATATCTTTCCCTAAACTACTTAAACTTACTGATCTATCTAATATTAGTCACGCTAAAGTCTGTTTACAATATTTCCGCATCTTTTGGATACAGTTGTTATCTGATAACTGTTTTAACTGAACTGCCACTTTTTTGAAATATAAACCTTGAACCCTTCTGCTGTTCTACAGCATTCATTATCAGAATCCCATTATTTCCAGGACTGACTCACCTCAAGTGCCATGAAGGCAGCTTTCTATAAACTCTTCTGTATTAATAAGAGCACCCAAGCACCTTAAGTTCTTAAACCAGTTGATTTCCTCTCCTACCTTTCTGAGTTAACTCTGTGAGTGAATTCTGTTGCCAATGATGTGACGCCATTCGTAGTTTTAGACTGTTGGTTGAGATGATCTAACTGAACAAGTATTCAGCAGATGTCTGTAGACTTGAAACGTGGAGAAACGCTTCCAATTCACATTAACATGACATTTCCTTCATTGCCTTGTGATGGTTTGTACCCGCCTTTTGTGAAAATCTTCCTTTTAATTGTAGATTCTGTTTTTATCTCATATTTGGAATATTGACTGTTGGTTGTTGCTCTATCATATTAATCTTGTAGTTGCAAGTGTAGATGCCATTGACTTGTCAGGAAAGCACGAAGTAGATCTTGATACTAACATATGGAAAGTAAGACAATTTCTTCTTTTGAGCATTCTTTATTAGCTTCATGATAGTTGTGTACTACTGAATGCAATATTCTTCTTAAGAGAACCCCCCTCTTCCCCCTTTAGAGATGAGTGTAGGATTTGTGGTTAGATTTCCTTGTTTGATATTTGGCTAACTGTGTTAAACTTCCTGCAGCTTCGCTTGAACAGTCATGGTCATATCATTGGCACCGAATATTTGTCTGACCTTGTGGAAAAGCAGCATACCACTCGCAATCATGGTATTTTCCTTTGTGATATCCACCTCATGGTTTTAATTTAGTTTATTCTTTTGAAAGCTGCATCCTTGTTCAAAATACCTGGTTATGTTATTTGGAGTTGTTGTTTTTGTCAAGTAAACACCAGTATTTGCTCCTTGTTGTTGGTAATCAATACTCTGCCTTTTTCTCTTTTCCTTTTATTTGGGGTTGAATTGAGCTGATTGGGTTTTGGGGGAATAAGTGGGAGATAAAATACAACCAAAGGATCGATTCTTATAAACTCACCTTTGTTTCGAGAAATGGAAACAGTCAGGTTTCTTCCTCAAGATGCTTTAATGCAAAAAGAGCTACCTTAGTAGTTGGGCTTTCACCTCCAAACTAATGTACTGGGAACTCTCCTCTTGAATTCTTTCTCTTCATTAACTAGGTGTAAAAGGCTTTTGTTCACCAAGTCTCTGTCAAGGGTTGCCATCTACTATTATCAGACATCTTTTAAAGTATCTGTTATAGGAATGAGTCATGTACTTAGGCTGTCAACTATAGCTGGGTGAGTGTTAGTTTTCGATAGACATTTACAGAGGGTCCTTTCTTATAGGTAAATTGGGTTGGGTTCCATCTAGAGGTCACTTGGCTTATTAATTAACTGAATTTGAGTGATGCAAAAGATCAAACGTTTCCTCCGTTGCTGTTTTCATCCTCACCCACATGTTCTTATTGCTGTTTTTGAGAAGGTCTTCTGGTCAAAGGTGGAAAATTTGATTTTATAAGCTATATGTATGGATGGCATGGGATGCTAAAGCAATCATGCTTGGCTCCTTCAACAAAAGATGTGAGTCACTTTGAAAATGAAGAATAGGCATGTTCTGTGATTTATTAAGGCAAATATTTGTGACTTGTGCTTAAGCCTCTTTTCAAGCTTTAGATTGTTTATTGTTTCTCTTTTTCGGAATTACCTGATTGCTCAGCAGCTTTTGTTTAGGATACGTATTGGGTTTCCTTGCTTTCTTTTAGGCTACGTTAAAGTTTAAATTTATGGATATAGAATTGTCATTACTTACTTTTGTTTATTTTCAGTTAATGTTTTATATGTATAAAGAAAAATAGAGAGAGTAGTCCTGTTATGTCTCTCCAAGGCATAAGTCAGTAATTCAAATAATAAATTTCTTGGAATGAATGTAACCAGATGATAAGGAGCATCATGATGGTTCTCCTAAGAAGCCTTACAAATTCAGTTTTGATAAAGATGCAGAAAATATGATCAATAAGGTGAAGAAAGCATTAGAAAATGGAGAAGGATGCCGGGTATTTATCCCTTGGAGTTTCCTTAATTAAAATTATCAGCTCTTTAATTAATCGATTAGTGTTTAACTTTTTATTTTTGGGGCCATCAGAGTGTCAAACAAAACCATATAATGGAAAACTAATCAATTAATGTAACTTTTGCTACAGGTTTATGGGGTATTAGATGTCCAGAGGGTGGCAGGAAACTTTCACATTTCAGTTCATGCGTTAAACATTTATGTTGCTCAAATGGTTAGTAACTTTTTCTCTCAGCATTCTAACTTTGTCTCACATCCTAACTCCTAAGTTATGCAAGACTGGTTGTTTTACATGTTCGTTCTTGATTGATCTTTTTTGAACTATTATAAGACTAATAGTCTATTTTTCTCTTTTAACGAAGAAAATATATGAATATCTTTTATCACATAAGACTGTAAATTACTGTATTCCCACTGATAAAAAACCATCAAAACTCAAATTATGAAGAGGTGAAATAAAATCACTATCATTACTTTCATTTGATTGGTTTTCTTTTTCTTTTTCTTTTGTAGTCTAAGGTTCTCTTATTTTTTATGCAGTTAAGATTTATTTGACATATGACCAGCTCTTTTAAAACGTAGTTGGTAAATTATGTGGTGCCAATTATTAATTGTGAAAAAGATTAAGCTTTGTAAGTCAGAATCATAGATCAACTTATTGCAGTTCAAGGGGGGATTGAAGGTCAGAAGGAAACAAATTCAGGTCAAAATAAGTATTAGTTATATTACACTGACTTGGTAGATTTAAAACTTTTTCCATGTGAAACGTTGTCCACTTTAGCCCTATGGAGATGTAGATACCAATGCCCTAAACCTGTTGAAAGCCTGACCTTGTTGGGCATTGTGTACTTGATATGTTAATGGTCATATTTCAATTCTGAATTTATTATGCGGATTTCCGGACTCTTGGATGTGGTTCGGAATGTATTTCTCCTCAGGCTAAAATATGATGTCTTGACTTTTTAAATCTATTGTATTCAGTGTTATTAAGCTGATAGAAGTACTTTTGGTCTTCGGAAGATCTTTTTTCCATAAATTTATAGGGAACCGTCCCTAGAGTTGGTGCACTATCCATCTGATCTCCAGCTATGCTCATGTGTTGGGCTCTGCTTAGGTTTAGGTCGAATATTTTCCATTAATTCAGAGAAAAAGGGCATTGAATGACTTTAATGAGAGGTGAGAGAAAGTTATTGGCCTCGAAGATAATTTTCTTCTAAGGTTTGAAATTTTAATTAGAGTAAGGAATTTAAACTTCTTTATATAGTTTGAAAGAATGTACTAGGCTTGCATACTATGTTTTCTCTCTTAGTTTCTTGGCACTAGAATCATGAGTATTCTAGAACACTCTCTTATTTTGTTCCTTTTCTGCATTGCTTTTTCTTTTGTCATCAGCAAATTAAATAGAAATCCTCTTTTCTTTGCTGACAGATCTTTAGAGGAGCAACACATGTCAATGTGAGTCATATGATTCATGATTTATCATTTGGGCCAAAATATCCAGGACTTCACAACCCACTTGATGATACAGTGCGGATTTTACATGACACAAGTGGAACATTCAAGTATTATATAAAGGTTTGAATTTTGATTATTCTCTTGATTGACCAAATATTTATGGCAACCTCAGACTTTTCAAGTAACTTGCATATGGGCTATGGCAAATATCTCATAGAACTATGCACTGCAAAAATTCTATAAATAGTTTACAAATTGATGGTCCATGTTTTCTGTATTAAATTGATCTTTTGCTTTTTGCGACGTTCTTGGGGATCTAGTTAGCGGCCCAATCTGCATTGTAGCTATTCCTGAGTATCTATACTTATTATAAAACCCTGATTTAGTTTGTGTCATAGGTTAACCCATTTCTTTTAAATGATAACTAATATTATTATGAATGTGCTTTTATCTTTTCATACTTCTATATAATCTTTAAATAGAAAAATTAAAACCACATCATGGGTGTGACATAATCTAGTGTTTGTAAATAGAGTTAAAACCTTCTTAGCATTCTCCCTCACTCTTCCATTTAGTGCTTTAGCCAAAATAGCTAGCATGTAACTGTCTGAGTTGTATATCATTTTTTATTGTGTCATTGTATGATTGGTTGGGAAGAGAGCCAACATAAAGCTTTTAAGGAGACTCTACTTAAACATAGGTTGGTTCACTTTATCTAAAGCAGTTGGAGTATCTATTATATTGGTAATTGTTTTTATTCTTCACACAAGGATACCGCACTTCATGTTCTCATACCTATCTTCACTCTTCTTTTGCGGCATTCTGTAAACATTGCCAGGTCTTCCTCTGGTACATGTCACTTCTCTACCTCTAGGCTCCACGCTTCCAACCCTTATAAAGCTATAGTTTAAATAGTATATCCTTCCAGTTGCTCTCCTTCCCTATAGATATGGCGTTAGCTTTAGAATAGCTCCCAGATCCATAAAATAATAACAAGCTGTTAAGTTTTGTCATCTCTATTCATCCAAATGTTCTCTTACGGTGCTTGCAGATAGTTCCTACTGAGTACAGATATATCTCAAAGGAAGTTTTGCCAACAAATCAATTCTCTGTCTCGGAATATTTTTCACCGATGAGTAAGTTGGATAGGACATGGCCAGGTTGGTTGGAAGTGTGATTTTGTAAACATCAGAACTATCTACTTTTGGTTGCTGATTACTAACTGTTTCACCCTTTTTTTTTTCCAGCTGTTTACTTTTTGTATGATCTGTCACCAATCACTGTAACAATAAAAGAAAAGCGCCGGAGCTTTCTCCATTTTATCACTCGACTCTCTGCAGTTCTGGGTGGTACATTTGCATTAACAGGTTTGCTACCTCTGGTCATTCTGTGAATCATCCAAAGTTACTGATAAGCTGCTTAAACTTTACAAATTAGGCGCAATTGCAGAATCTAGGTGCTAAATGTGAATTTTAGCATGGTTTTTAGCAGTTACCTTAGTTCTTTATACAAGTTAAAAATTATGGTTTTGGTTGTGATTTAGACCTTTGGGTACCGTTCACTTCAGGTTAAGACCTTATCATAAATCTTATGATTTCTCCACATTTTTGGGTTCATTTATTTGAATGCTTTAGAATTTCATGTGGAAAAAATGCTCTGGTTCACACATTTACCGGTTAGAAAACTTATACCACTTGTGTATGCTCATATCCTCGATCTTATTTCGCTAACAGAGGATGGTTTTGGATCAGGAATGCTAGATCGTTGGATGTATAGACTTATCAAAGCACTGGCTACACCAAGTGATAGGGGTGCATATCGGTAGATTGGAATTTGGAGTGCAAGAGAACAACATAAACTCACATGTGCACCTCCTCAGAGGAATCCCCAATTTTGTGGAGACACAGCCTTCTGAACATAGTCTGACCTTAGTATGCAAAGAGTTGAGGATGGAAGAATATATAAATACACACACACACACATACATATATGTCTGTGACTTCAAAATTTATTCCATGCAGCCTTGTTTGTTGTTTTCCCTTGCACTCAAGATTCAGATGCCCTAGGTGGTTTTCTCATTTTTGTAATGCTATTTTTATTCAAGCAATGGGCAACTTAGGGCTTGCTATTTTTGTAATGCTATTTATAACTGATCCATGGGGGTTGGTTTTTGGACATAGAATTTCTATTGTTAAAGATACACTTGAAGTACTATGTCTTGCATATATTCAGACATGAGTAGGAGGAAATCATATGCCAAGAGACGAGATTTGCAGCTCTCATGACTTTTCGAGTTTATAAAGAAAAAGATTTGGGAGTGCTTTTTCATGCTTGATCGTATTGACAAAATGTCTATTGATCTCATAAACTCCACGGCAAGAGAAGGCAAGCAATTCAAACTAATTCTTATAACTAAATCCATATTTTACTCTCTTTTATTTTTTGTGTGAAGTTCCACTGCAACTATTAAATATCCTTCGTGTGTGTGGAAGTGAAGTTAGCTATTAACACAGTTTGTATTTTCTATTTATTTTTAGACATATTCAATTTGTTTAAAAAAAAGTTGCTTCTTAACAAGTTTTTATATTTTAAAACTTTTATTATTTTCACCCATTTTCATTTTTAATAAAAAAATATATATTTTTTTTTATAAAAGAAGCTTAACACATAGACTTGGTATAATATCCAGCCAAAATCACCACAAATAGTTGCACAACTGCTACTATCTTTAAGAATACGCCAATAGGGGAGAAATATAAATTGACATCCACTAAAAGTTGTAGAAATAAGCTAAATATGAATCATATTAAGCAATTGTTAATAATGCATGTTAGTCTATTATCACCAAATTCCTACGATGATATATTTTGATTAATTAATTGGACATACTTAAAAGGTCCTATAGAAGGCCCAATTTGCTCGGGGCCCATTCTACAACATTCTAATCAACCCATAAAACCCAAAATCAAACAACCCCAAACCCAATTAGCATGCAAAACTAAAAACCCAACAAACCAACTCAATTAGACTCAAATTAAAACCAACATTAAACCCAAAACACTAAATCCAAAATAGCAAGCCCAATTAGCCCAATTAACTCCAATTAGGAAAAAACAAACAAAAAACAAAACCTAGGTGCGCCGCACTTGGGGTCTTCTGCCTGACCACTGTCCCATCCACCGCCTCTGGCCATCACTTGCACCGCCCAAGCACCTGCACCCCATAAACGAGAATAGACAGAGAGCAATAGAAGGTGGCTATAAAAGCCAATTGTATTCATTTGTAAAGGGGACTTTTTTTTTTCGATTATCAATATAAAACAAGAGACAAATTCACACAAGAAAAAATATCATAGAATAGCCAGCATATATCTAACGAAAAAGGGCAGAGATTAAACATAGAACCTCTAAAAATCAAGAACAGAAACTAAAAGGAGGTAAATTTTTTTCATTTTTGGAAGCTTTTTCTTTTCTCTTTCTCTCCTTTTTCAGCATGCATATATATTATTTAAAAAAAATCATAAAATTTTACCTCTTTGGGGCTCCAACGGCCGTGCACGGCTACGGAGCCCGCTGGGAAGACGATCGGAGTGGCGCGGAGGACGTCCCTGCAGAGAGAAAACAAAAGGGGTTAAAATTTTTTTTTTAAAAGCAGCTGAAGAATGATTTTTTTTTGGGTTTTTTTAACATATATAGGCATTGCAAAACGACGTCGTTTTGGCCGGCGTCCATAAGCCCCAAAACGACGTCATTTTGCCTCAGGATCCGCGTGTTAACCCGACCTGCCTCAGGATCCGCTTTTTTTTGAAAAGGGGATATTTACGCATGCAGTCCTTCTGATTTTTCCTATATTTGCAATCAAGTTTCATTTTCCTGTCAATTTGACCTTTTTTTTAAGTTTATATTTTAGTCTCCCTTTATGTTGCGCGTTTTGATCAGGAGGGAATTTTTCTCTTTTGATCCCTCCACTTCTTTCACGTACTACAATAAGGTCCTTTTTCCTTTTATTTATTTTCAAATTGGCCCTAAACTTCCATTTTATGATCAATTTAGTCCTTTTCCGCATATTCGCCTTTTATTTTCCAATTAATTTGTCTAACATTATTATTATTATTATTATTACAAGTATTATATTTATTAGACTTATTTTCATTATTAATATTATTACTATTTTCTTTTTACCCCGTTTTTTACTATTATTATCATTAACACGCTTTTATTATTCGTATTCTTTATTAGCATTATTATTTTCAATTAAATATTATAAATGTATTATATTATTATTTCAATATTACCATATTTTACTATTACATTGATATTTATTTTACTACTGTCATTATTTTCGTTACTATTATATTAATGTAGTATTACTATTATTATTACTATTATATTATTATTATATTATTTTTACCTATTACCTTTTAAATATTCCTCGCTCACATTATATATTATGCATTTATTTTTATGTCTTTTTATATCATTGCAAACTTTAAAATATTCACTACTTGTATTACTATCATTAATATTATCATTACTATTACTATTATTTTTAAAAATAGTTTTACACAATATTTATTTATTTGCTACTAGTTCTTCTTTAATTGCAAATATTTTCGGGCAAAATATTTAAATATACCAAAAAAAATTTATTTACGGAAAAGGGTCGATTTTTTTAAAATTTACGAAAAATGGCCATTTCCCCACAAAACTGCATACGTCGTAGCTTTTTGTGGGGATGAAGAGAAGCGCTACTTGGGGAGTGCTTTTGCACATCAAGACAAAGCGCTACCGACGGGGACGCTTTGTTGATGTGGCAAAAGCGCTCCCAAGGGCGCTTTTGCCCTTCTCTTTTTTCAAATTGCTTTTAGTGTTAGGGTATGAAATTTCAAGGTTTCTGGGCTAGGGTTTATG
The DNA here is from genome assembly GCA_025506655.1 of Gossypium rotundifolium. Taxonomy (NCBI): domain Eukaryota; kingdom Viridiplantae; phylum Streptophyta; class Magnoliopsida; order Malvales; family Malvaceae; genus Gossypium; species Gossypium rotundifolium. The sequence goes on along the minus strand of CP106725.1, from coordinate 7,408,491 downwards.
ATTTTTTTAGGGTCGTTAGATTTAGGGTTTTTAGAAAAAATTTAATTAGGGTTAATTAGGGTTTAGTAAAAATATATTTAGGGTTTTGGGCAAAATATATTAGCAAAAAAAAATCATTTGAATTTTTTTGAAAGTTGTATCTGGCAAAATAATTTTGAGAAGACGTTTCTGAGCAAACAGTGCCCAAAACGCTTCAAGCAGGCTGCACTGTCAGCAGGAGTACTGAAAAGAGCTCCCACGTGGAAGCTCTTTTGCTACAGTAGTCTCCGGTAAAATAATTAAGAAGATGTTTCTGAGCAAACAATGCCCAAAATGCTTCAAGCAGGATGCACTGTCAGCAAGAGTACTGAAAAGAGCTCCCACGTGGACGCTCTTTTGCTACAGTAGTTTGTGGCAATCCTTAGACTATAAATCAGCAAAATTTCATTCTCAGGTTGTATAACAGAAATTGAGGCAAAAGAAAAATAGAAACTGAAAATGAGTGAACGTATTAATACTATTATTTACTACGATGGTGAGGTTTGTGACACCGAAAATGGTGTTGTTTTTTCATCGGAGAACACAGCACGACTGGATTTTAATCGGAACATAGATTTGTTAGAACTTCGCAAAAGAATTAGGAGTAAAATCTTCGAAACAACGCCAATAAAGTTCATTCTATTAAGTATAGATTTTACGCTTCGGTTGATCCGATGAGATATGAATCATTCAACATCAAAGGTCCTCGGAGCCTTGAGGCAATGGTGGAGACTCATCTTGCCAGTGGATCACCCTATCTTGAGGTATATGTATAATTTTCATCGCCAAGTGATCTTCCTTCGACCTCAACATCTACTTACATTGAGGGAATACACGACCCAAGTGACACTCTGTTAGTGGGAGGCAGAATACAGAAGTGCCCGTGTTTGGTGGTAGTGTGGAAAACATAACCCCTGTACGACACTCGGTTGGTGGATGGGACATGCATATCCCTCCTTCGACGTCTGATGATAGAAATACGTATTGGGGAACGTCATTAACTTCTAGTGGTTGGCAATCTACATATGATTAGGAACGTTACGAAAGATGTTTAAGGAGGGATAATGTACTCCCCACGGCATCCACCGGCGAGGGGCCCTCGTTCGTTGCAGATTATGGTGGATTGAATGATAAGTCGGATGTGGATCCACCTCGAGAGCACGGGCCCGATGGTGCAGAAGTTGGATTATTTTCTGAACCGGAGCCTGTTCCAACAGTACCTGAAGATGTTGATGGCGGTTCAGACGAAGAAGAAGAAGATCTGCTATTCAGGGCGTGCTCGCCTCCAGCCCATATGCATAATGTCGATCTATCTCAAGACGATGTATTGGAGTTTTCTGCACTACCACACCGGATGCGTGACCGTACAACTTCGTCATTGGATTCGGTGAATTAAAAGTTGGTAACGAGTTTTCCAACAAGAATACTTTTCTTGCTGCATTGAAACAATACAGCATCAAGAACGGGGTTAACTACAACGTGGTTAAATCCAAGCTCGATAAGTACGAGGCGAAGTGTGTAGTGCAAGACGGTACATGTTCATGAAAATCATGGCCTCGTTGAGAAAAAAAGACAGACTTGTGGGAGATCAAAAAGTACAAATGTTCATATACATGTCTTGCGATTACACAGTATCACTATGTGTTTAATATTTTTTAATAATACTAATATTACGTAATGTTGCATTATTTAACGTACTTCGTTGATAGGTGTTACACAAGATCACCCGAAGATGGATTCAGATATGTTGGCTGACTTAATAATACCGATGGTGAAGGCCGATCCCAAGACTACAGTGCCGACCTTAATTAGAAATATTCGTAGCCAATTGGGGTACACGCCCTCTTACAGGAAGGCTTGGATAGCCAAGTAGAAGGCATTGGAAAAGTTGAATGGTCGGTGGGACGCTTCATATAATGAAGTGTGGCAGTGGTGTCAAGTGCTGGAGAGATATGTCCTAGGTAGCATAACAGACCTTGAAACGGAACCGGCATACTACAACGATCGTTTGCTCCGTTGATGCGTAGTGTTCAAGCGTCTTTTCTGGACATTTAAGCAATGTCGAGATGCATTTATATACTGCAAGCCATTGGTACAGATTGACGATACCTTTATGTATGGTAGATATTCGCATTGGCTATTGCTAGCTGTGGCATAGGACGACAGTGAGATAATCCTTCCGATTGTGTTTGCAATAACACCGGGGGAGTGAGCTGATGACTAGGATTCTTCCTATCTAGGTTAAGGCTGCCCTCAACCTGATAAATGCATTATATTGGATCGGGCCACAATAGAGCGCAAGGAAAGCCTGTGGCATCGCACACACCATCGATATTGCCTAAGGCATGTTGCATCCAACTACTACGGGCAACATCGATCTAAAAGTCAGCGACGGTAAGTGACCAATATGGGTATGTAATATCTATTAATATAATTTCATTTGTAATATTCAATTTATTCTCAATTGAAGAGGGTATGTAATATTTTCTATCAATGTATATTGGTAGGGTACGAGATCAATAAGGACCATTTTCAGGAGATGTTGGCGAGTTTGCGATCAGATAATGAAGAAGGCGCAAACTACCTGTGTAATATTCCTTTCGAACAGTGGACACAATCATACGACGGCGGCCTACGATATGGTCATATGACCACAAACCTGGCAGAATACATAAATTCTGTTCTAAAAGGAACGCGTCATCTGCTGATAACATCGATTGTGCGAGAGACATATTTTCATTTAGCGGCATTATTTCCGAAGCGAGCAGCGAATTATAAAGGCCAAATGCAAGGAGGCCATGTATGGAATGCGAAGGTCTTGCTAGAAATTAATAGGGGGAAGGCACGGGCCAACACCATTTACACAGTGTGTCACGATCGCGACAACCTATGGTTTCGTGTGACGGAGTTTGACAGACCGAACCAAGGTATTGTTGACGGGTAGCATCGTGTGCACTTAAGAAATAAGACCTACGATTGTGGGATATTTGATGCACTTCGTTACCCATGCGCTCATGTACTTGCGGCTTGTCAGAATCTTCGTCTTGATCCCATGAGCTATGTCGACGAAGTGTATAAATTAGAAAACATGTACAAAATGTGGAGACGTATTCCCACCATCCCAGATGAACGTAAGTGGTCAGTCAGATCGCTTGCAATCGTATAAGCTATTGTTGGTAGACAATCAAGCGCAAACCAAAAGGTCGACCTTGCTCGCGTAGAACACGCAATAATATGGATATCCGAGAAACGAGCAACCAACGTGAGTTGTGCGGATGGTGTAGGCACCAAGCCATACATCTCTCTCGTGTCCAAATCGAAATAGTTGATGCCTTCTTAACTTTTTTGTCTCTTGGTGTCTATGTAAATTCTATTTATTTGTTAATGAAAACGGTGAACTTTTGTAGAATGACTAATTTAGAAAAAAAAACTTTAAGTTACAATAAAATTACAAATATTAGACTTTTATTTTTAAAATTAAATTTCAATAAAAATTAAACAAATTCTATTTTATTAAAGATATTAAAATTAAATTACAAAAAATATAAACAACTATTATTTTATTAAATATATTAAAACTAAATTACAAAAAAATAAAAAACTTTTTATTTTATTAAAGATATTAAAATTAAATTACAGAAAAATATAACAACTATTATTTTATTAAATATATTAAATCTAAATTAAAAATAAAAATAAAAAACAACTTTTTATTTATTAAATATATTAAAACTAAATTACAAAAAATAAAAATAAAAACAACTTTTTATTTATTAAATACATTAAAACTAAATTATAAAAAAATAAAAATAAAAACAACTTTTATTTATTAAATATATTAAAACTAAATTACAAAAATAAAAAACTTTTTATTTATTAAATATATTAAAACTAAATTACAAAAATAAAAATAAAAATAACTTTTATTTTATTAAATATATTAAAACTAAATAACAAAAAATAAAAATAAAAATAACTTTTTATTTTATTACATATATTAAAATTAAATTAGAATAAAAAATTAAACAATTTCTATTTTATTAAAGATATTAAAATTAAATTACAATTAAAAATAAACAACTTCTATTTTATTAAATATATTAAAATTAAATTACAAAAAATTAAACAACTATTATTTTATTAAATATATTAAAACTAAATTACAAAAAATAAAGAATAAAAATAACTTTTATTTTTTAAAATTTCAAATTAAATTACATATAAAAAATAAACAACTTTTATTTTATTGAAGACATTAAAATTAAATTACAAACAAAAATAAAAATAACTTTTATTTTATTAAAAAGTAAAAAAATTTATTACAATTTAAAAATAAAAAGCTCGTCCAAATCAATGTTGATGCTTATTTAATCAGTCTACACGGGGTGGTCGATGGTTACGCTACCGGATTCCTCCTTCTTCTAACTTCCTGGGTCGTGGAACCTCAAGGGATTCCGATTCCTCCCAAGAATGGGTCCAGTTGTGGGTGTTGCGAGGATGACCCACATTGATAAAATAACGACCGGAGGTGTTTGTATAAACCACGGCGGGGTCTCTGAATCCCGTATGGCGAATGAGACTGGTAAAAAGAAGTGCTCCCCGACGACGCCTTCTGTGATCCCTCACGCGACGGCGGCCTCAAGATCGACCGCCGGTCGTAGTAGTCGAACGGACTCGAACTGTGCCATGCATTCCAACCTGGGTGGACCGGGAAAAGGAAACATATATGGGTTAGGATACATATAAGGTTAGGTACGCACCGACATAAAGGCTAAAGGCTATAATGTCGGTTACATACCGAATCGATGGGCTTTTGGATCGTGGGGGGGCTATTGATGGGCCCGGTGACTATGTCAGTGCTGTTGATGGTCTCGTCTCATCACCCATTCTCCTTGGATTTAAAGGGCCTCGACGTTCTCTTTGTTTACGAAGTTACCGTCGCCTCTCTTCTTCCGACAACAAATACGGCTTACCATGGATCTTAAACCATAGCATGTATTCCGGCACGCACGCTAACTCAGGAATGATGATCGGTTCCCGAATAGGTAAATAGTCATACCGATTCTCCCACATCTCGATATATGCTGACCAAAATCTTGGCCAATCCGCAGTAATCGCCAGAAGTCCACTTTGTGCTCATCATCGAGCACCTCAAGTGGCACGGGAATCGGTTGTCAGAATCTAAATTGTCGTAGAACCTGATCTAATTGGTGCATCTCCACGGTCGCATAGTTGATCAATGGGACCTTCACGTGCTAAATGTTTTGATTTTGCAAGAACTCTTCCAGAATTACTGCCCGAATTGCGGGATCCTCGTACGGTGTCCATTGAAACTATATTAACATGACCAAAATATTAGTTATATACATAATACTAAACACTAAGTATGAAATACTAAATTATAAATACGAAATTCAAAACTTACTTGTGATTCCGACCGTTGGTCCAATAGAAACCGTATATCTTCAAGCGAGGTAGGTATTCCAACATAACTCACCGAATGGTTCCACCTAATTACATAAATTTTTAGCATACAATTGTACTTTAAATCTACGTAATAATTGTAAAATATAACATTAAATTTACCTCGTTATAAGTGGGAATGGATATGGGTGGTCGAGTCGAGGACGTAAAAATAGAAGTCGAAACCGTGCCCATGATTGCAGTATTGATAGGCAACCTCTGATTTTCACTTTACTCGGCAGCGTCGCCCCAGCACATCTCCGGTACAACTTTGATAAAACGGCAGATCCCCAACTCAATTCACCGGCTGCTCTAAAATTAACAAGTTTCAGCAACCATCTCAAGTGTACAAGGTTTCTAGACAAGTTCGGCATCAGATAGCCTCCAATTATCTCAAGAATGTATGCCCGAGCATACCGTATTCTTTCTATCTCGGTCGAACCATCATTCGGCTCCGAGAATGTGTCTCGTAACCAGGCCATCTCGATCCGACCTCCATGAATGTTATCCGAAATGGTATCTAGAAGCTCGTAGCATATGGCCATCCAATTGGTAGAAGTTGAGGACCCGGTGACTACCGACCTATCCACCAGCAATCCCAACTGCAACTGCACATCTTCCAGAGTGATGGTACACTCTCGCATAGAAGATGAAAAGTATGCGTCTCGGGTCTTCACCTCTAAAACACACTGATCAAGTTCAGCTCCAACTTGAACCCCCAGCCTATCGTGGCCACGTGTCAAAAACCCGCTTCCTGTAGGTAATTCTTGATCAACGGTGATGGGGGACCATGCATATTGCGAATATAGCATTGCAACACCCGATCTATAGACTGTTTAAAAAATTATAAAATTAAAATTAATTAAAATTGCATAAACCTAAAAAAATATTAAATAATACTGAAAAATTAAAATTAAAACTTACCATTTGCATTTGGTCGACGGAGATGTGCTTGTTGTCTAGACGAATTATTTCCCTGGCCATTGGTAATACGATCGAAAATTTTAAAATTTTCCAAAAAATATACTAAAAAAATTAAAAGGGCTTTTTTGTAAATATTAAATGACTATTTTGAAATTCCAGAGGAAGTTTCAAGGACTTAAAGAGAAATTTGAGAGGAATTTGAGAGAATTTGAGTAAGGACTAAAGTGTGAAAAAATAAAAGGGTTGGGGTTTTATAGGAATTTTTTGATGTTGAGGCCTAACGGTCAAAAATTTTTGATCACAGAGAGCGGCGCCTTGGGGACGCTTTGCCACATCAACAAAGCGTCCCGTTAAGGCTTTGTCTTGATAGGCAAAAGTGCCTAAGGGCGCTTTCTCTTAGATCCCACAAAACGCTACCGACGTGGACGCGCTTTTGTGGGAAATGGCCATTTTCAGTAAATTTTAAAAAATCACCTTTTTCGTAAATAAAATATTTTTGGTATATTTAAGTTTTTGCCCAATATTTTCTAGCTTATTATTCCTCGTTATTTTAGCTTATTCGTTTTATTCATTTATTTTATTCTTATCATTGTCATTCATTTTACATGTTTATTCTTATTTAGTTCTGCTTGTTAATACCAAAATTTGTATCTATTTACTCATTCTTTATTTTTACATTTTATTACAAATTCGCGTTATATTAACCTTTACCCGATACATCAAGTTTTCAAATAATCGATATTTTGTATTAAGGATTCGAGAAAATCGTGCCCTAACTTACTGGGTTCCGGTTTTCCTCATTCAATCTGAATAATGAAATATCCCTTTTTAAAATCGCAATATAAGTTTTAAATAAAATACTTGTTCTCGGAAACTCGAAATGATGCGCCCTAACTTACTGGACACGACATCTAGATACCTGAGATAAGCTTTAAAATAAAGGCAATATTCCGTATTTGGAATTTCGAAAAATCGAGCCTTAACTTACTGAGTTCCAGTTTCTCCTTTGACAAATAACGAAATATCCTCCTCAAACTTAAAACTGAGTTTTAAAATCAAAAGGCAACCTCAATTTCGGGAGCCCAAAGTATCGCACCCTAACTTACTGGGTATGATACTTTATCTCTTCGAAATGAGAGGGTCTTATCATCCATCTCGATTTGTTGAAGTTTTAAAAAAAATAACAGAGGATCTTATTTTCGAATCTTTTCAAATTTTCAACATTAGGACATAATTTTATCAATTAGGTACCAATTTTGGGCGTTACGAGGGTACTAATCCTTCCTCGTACGTAACCGACTCCCGAACCCATTTTTCTGAATTTCGTAGACCAAAATTGTTGTTTTGATAAATTAAACCGTTTATTAAAATAACCATTTTACGAGTTGACCCGATCACACCACAATAAAAAAGGATAGGTGACGACTCTCATCTTTTCATTTTCATTTTCGAAACTAAAATAAACTTCCGTTTTTTTAAAAAAAATGGTTACCACACCAAAACTAGCACTTAAATAACCTATCTTCTTTCTCATCTCTCACATCCCAATATTATATTACTCAATTTTGACAAAAATCCTCCAATAATGATTTCTAACCAACCTAGCTAGCTACGCACACTACATTACTAATTTTAGCATTTACAATCGAAAAGACAAAAACTAACCAAAAAAAAAACCTGGTATAGATAATTATAAAGCTAATACGATTTTTAGAGTAAATAGAACATATTATTATTTAGATATGGAGGATTTTAGTGAGTAACTTCTTATAAATTTTAGAGAAAATAGAACATATTTTAAGTAAAAATGAAGGCAAAAACAATATAGTTGGATAGAGGCAAAATGGTACTAATTGAAAATCTTTGTATGGATAATTCTCCCTTTTATTAACTCCCGAAATAAATTTGAAGAAATTATAAAGTTGAAACAAATTAATACAAGTTGCACATCTTGTAATTTGGTTTATTTATTTATATTGAAATAGAGATGGATATATCCCAAATTTCATGTTTCCCTCAAAATATCCTAACCATTTTTATGTAGAGATTTGAACGTTTGTACTTCTATCTTTGTTCCACCTCTTTAGTCGACGAGCAGTAATGGAGGCATCCCATTCTTCTTCTTCTTCTATATATGGCTCCCGGCTTCACCAAAACTTCTTCAGACGCTCGCCACTGGTTTCCGCCATGCCCCTGAATTCCCGACTTTCATTTCCCACAACTCTTGTGGCAAACCCTCTTCCACCAAAGCTTTATTTCTCTACTAAACATGCAATTCTTAGAGTTGGACAATCCCCAAGGTCCTTTTTTTTTATTCTCATTTTAATCACTACCCTTTTCTTTTCTTTTCTTTTCTTTTTTTTTTTACTTTACTTGCGATTCCATTTGTTGTAGTGCCTTGTTTTTCATTTGGGTTGAACTCTTCCGTGGGGGTATTTTTTAACAGGTTGCTCAAAATAGATGGTAATAATCCTTTAGTTGGAGTGATCTCAATGGGAATGTTGGCTCCAAGAAAGTTTTTTAAGAAGAGGAAGAAAGTGGAACATTTCAAAGATGCAGCTGATGAAGCTAAACAGAAGAGCTGGAGGAGACTAATGCAGGAAATTGAGGACACAGGTTCTGCTTCTACAGTACTTAGACGCCAACGGACTAATGACCAATCTCTTTCTAAAGACTTGGTTTTAGGCACTTTGGTTAGATTTAAGCAGATGAAAAAATGGCACTATGTTAGTGAGGTATCTTTCATTAGTTATGTGTATGCATGTATGGATGTTATGAGCCTTATATCCTTTAGCTTTAACATTAGCTAATTGTCATGTTCCTTTTTCCAATAAATAGGCTCTAGGTTTTGGGGTAGTTTTGGCTATCTACTTAACATATGCTTTTCACCTGATATGGCTCAAATGGAAAACAAAGGAAAAACCATTGAATTTTGTTTTACCAGCCCTCATGGATTATTTTGTTGATGGCTAGTAAATTTTAAGTAGTCCCGGTATGATAGTGTTGTCATTTTAGTACAAAATGCACACATTTTATCCGATGAAGAGGTGAACATGTAAAAACTATAGCCAAAATTTAAGGCATAAATAAATACATTCATGAATAGATTTGGTTCAACAATGTGGCATTTGTTAACTAGATCTAGAACTGTTATGGTCATTTGTACTTTAGAAATTTTTCCCAAGTTGCACTTGGTCCAAATTAAATTTTTTATTGCTGTTCTTCTGATCAAAGTAGAAACAAACACACAGGGATGAGGGGGGAAAAGAACAAGGATAATATACTCGAAACTTGCTATCATACAAAAAGGCAAGCACAAACTTTTGAAAACTAACTGAACCTTGGGATTCTTGCAGACTGTTTTATGTTCTTAGTTTGTAACAAAGAGAAAAGAATATTTTTTAAAAAGGTTTTTGTTTAAAAGTAGACTAGATCTTTTGAATTATAACTTGTGTAAATATGGGAATTCTGTGTGATTTTTATGTTATAATTGCTCAATACATGATATGCTAACCATTTTGATCCTACAGATTCTTGAGTGGCTTCGAGGTCAGAGCTGGTGGGACTTCAGTGAAATGGACTTCCTGATGCTTATAACAGCATATGGAAAGCAAGGGGACTTTAACAAGGCTGAGAAAATTTTGAGCTTTATGAATAAAAAGTGTTATGTACCAAGTGTTGTATCACATACTGCTCTTATGGAGGCTTATGGGAAAGGAGGTCGATACAATAATGCTGAAGCCATTTTTAGAAGGATGCAGTCTTCAGGCCCTGAACCTTCTGCTGTGACATATCAAATAATTCTTAAAATACTAGTTGAGGTAGTCTGATTCCTCAAAACCTTGTTCTATCTTTTATAAAATTTTCTTTCTTAACAACATTAACATAGAGATCATTAAATGATCATCCACATGATGCTATTGGTAGAGAGACTTTTTGATTTCTGGTAGAAGTCGGCTTTGTCCTTGTTTTCATTAAATTATAAAATTTTCTTGGCTTTTATCTGAGTATTGATCTTTGAATATCTTATTAGGGGAACAAATTTAAGGAAGCCGAAGAAGTTTTTGAGACACTTTTGGATAAGGAAAAATCTCCTTTGAAGCCCGACCAAAAAATGTTTCACATGATGATTTATATGTATAAGAAGGCTGGGAGTTATGAGAAGGCCCGTAAACTATTTGCGCTGATGGCTGAACGAGGAGTTAATCAATCCACAGTCACTTACAATAGTCTTATGTCATTTGAAACTAATTACAAGGAAGTGTCAAAGATATATGATCAGGTACAATTTTTGGCATTGTCTGACCTATACTTTTCATTTTTATGCATTATAGCAGGTGGTTGTGGTTAATACAGTTTTGGAAAGAAATCTTTTATAGGAACACATAAGTTGCACTGATTCTAATATCAAAAAGTAACTCTAGTTTTATTTTCCATATCATTCTGCTTTGTTCACCATATCCTTGAGTACATGGAAGAGTTTTTCACTGTGGTCTCAATTGAGGGTAGTATATAGATCTTGTTTTGATCATCTTGACTGATAGTTGTGTTTAATCATCAGTCCCATGCTAACATTTCCTTGCACAAAAGTGGTTTTATCCCACATCTGTTAAGTATTGGATTTCATGTGGTCTTATGTTAAGTTGGCCCCTTCATTTATTGCTTAGCGTGGTATCAAAATCCAGGTTCTGTTATGATGGTCTTCATGTCTAACCTCAAGTGTAGTTGATGATCAGTAATGAGTTTGTCCATGTGTTAAGTCCTATGAACAGCAATTGAAGGGAGTCTTAAGTGGTGTTATCCCACATCTATTAAGTATTGGGTTTCCTATGGTCTTATGTTAAAGTTGGACCCTCCATTTATTGCCAATTGGTTTAGGTGTTGGATGCTTAACATTGTACTTTAACTAAATTTGTAGTCTAAATGTAGAAACTAAAAACTGAGTTGCACATAAACAAATGAAGGCCATTACAAATGTTTAGAATTTTTGCAATAAAACATTATTGAAAGGAGAGTCTATGTTGGGATCATTTGTCATTTCTCTCTATTCAGTCTAAAGTCCCTAACCAAGACCTCCTGGTATGTTTTCTGTTAAAAGCATTGTCTGATTTTCTTTGGTGGTTCTATTTATTTGAGGTAGGAAAACTCCTATGTGCATCTGATCTTATTAGGTTTATGTTAGGTTACTAAATTCTGAGGTTGTTATAACCTACAATTTCCTTTAGTTGGTAAAGTTCTTGTCATCATACTTTTGTCTTGGAAAAAGATAGATTCACTTGGAGCTTACATGAATTCTTTCCAATGGATTATCCTGAAAAGAGTACACATTTTAGGGTTTGAATTATGGAATAAGTGTCTAGGGTGGCTGTCAAGGTTGAATATTTTTGAGAAAGCATTGGAAGATGTAATATTTATCAGAGCAAATATATTGGGGTTTGAGTGTGTAGCTTGCTAGGGGTAGAAACGGATGTTAGTTTGTTACATTAACTTTAAGAGGTATTAGTGGAATAATTAGACTTGGTTGTGCAATTAGTAATTACACTAGTTATTCAAATTAAAAATCATTTCAATTAGTTATTGATTTTTTTAATGTTCAATATACTGCAAATTAATACCTGAAAGATTAGTTGTTTATTCCCTCTAGTGAGGTAGGTAATCATTTCAATTAGTTATTGATTTTTTTAATGTTCAATATACTGCAAATTAATACCTGAAAGATTAGTTGTTTATTCCCTCTAGTGAGGTAGGTAAATTTTGCTTCGTTCTCTCTTAAAATGCCGTCAACAGCTAATCGTATCAATTTGTACATCGTATAACTTGTGTTTACATGCAACAGAAAATATCTGTTTTTAGAAGTGGCACGTGTTCCTTTTTTTTTTTTTTTTGTTGATATTGCATTCATATATTTGTGTGTTGATGTATAAAAAATCCATAGCCCTTTCTAAATGCCTGTGTAGGCAATCACATTTCTATACCACATATGAAAGATAAGACATGTTTGGTTTGCCTCACATCTATTTCGGATGCATTCTGTAAAAGTCCCATACATCTTTATGTGAAAAAAAGCAACTTATTCTTCAGTATGCATTCACAAGAAGCATGTGTGCTAACAGACGCCAAACTGTTTCATACAGTCAAACCAGTGTTTGATTTTTTAGCTTCTTGCTGTCTTTCTCTGAATATTTTGATGATAATAATTATGTAACAGTTTGTAGTAACTTTCTTTTAGATGCAAAGAGCTGGTCTTCATCCTGACGTGGTGAGTTATGCCTTGCTCATTAATGCTTATGGCAAAGCCAGGAGGGAAGAGGAAGCATTGGCTGTTTTTGAGGAAATGTTGGATGCTGGAATCAGGTGTGTAAGTTCAACTTGTATATTCAATTTGAAGCCACAGTGGTTAGAAATTAATGCAGTTAGTTAAGCTTTCTTGCCCTCTCCATTGTAGAGTTAATGTTTCTCATCAGCTATGGTCACCTGAAAAATAGAATGGAAAGTAAATTCTGCAAAGAAGCAGATTAATTTTCTTTTTTGACATCTGATATCTCTAAAATTATGTCACGTCCAAACATTTGGCCGATTAATGGATGAACATGACTTATTTGGTTGTTAACCTACCATGGGAGGATTTAAGGTCTAAATTCAACTCCCCCCTACATCTTAGCCATGTCCACTTGCACCAAAATACATTTTGACCCCTTAAAACAGTTGACACAAAGTAGTTGCTTTCATCCGGTTATTAAGTGTTCCGGGTAGTTCATTGGGCTGTTAGATTCTACCTGGATGGTTGAATTAGTATTAGATGTGACACAAACCAAACGTCTTATTTTGTGACTTAAATCTAGGGCAACATTTTACCAATGGCCTAGGTGATCATCTATTCTTGCTTATCCCAGCTTTACCCCTGATAGGATAGTTTTGTCGTCAATCTTTATAGTTTATATGGCTCAGGCTTCATGCTAGCTTCATATATTTGATGGATTCAGTGGACATCCTCCTGAATATGGGTAGGCAAGTGAACGGGATAAAGCCGATGTAGGTGGTGCATAATGCTGACTTGAGTACGCAACTAACATGTAATGGAAAATCATTAATCTTATTTTGTGGTTTAATTTAGATATATCAGTTTTCTGGGTTTTCCTTCATTAATTGACTGTGGAGTTTGTGGCTAGCTATTTGGAAGCTGTATATTCATTCTGCCAAAGTTGATGCTAAATATTATCGCGGATATCTTAGTGCTATCCTATTGTCTCCTTTTCAGGCCTACCCATAGGTCTTATAATATTTTGCTTGATGCATTTGCAATTTCGGGAATGGTGGAGCAAGCTCGGACTGTTTTCAAAAGCATGAGACGAGACAGGTAAAGTGTTATAATTTGAAAATCAAGCAACTACTATGACTTTTCCTAATGAATGGTCTCTGGTTATTGTGTCTACGTATCTTATTTCAGTTCATTCCGTTGAAGCTCTATTTGTTTCATGCAAAAAGGAAAGAAAGTTACTTTAGACCCTAGCTTTAGGAATGAGATTTTAGATTATCTTTCTAATTGACATAGTTTACTAGGATTACCGAGTTTAAGATGGTTTACTCGTGGCTTTTGTCCTTTCAAAGCAGTAACATTTACGATTGATTCAGTGCTGAAACATCGACATTAACTTTTTCTTTGCAGATATACCCCTGACATTTGTTCTTATACAACTATGCTATCAGCTTATGTCAATGCATCTGATATGGAGGGTGCTGAAAAATTCTTCACAAGACTGAAACGAGATGGACTTAAACCCAATATTGTCACATACGGGACGCTGATGAAAGGATATGCTAAGGTAAATAATCTCGGGAAGATGATGGAGACATATGAAGAAATGCGATTAAGCGGTATCAAAGCGAATCAAACCATCTTCACAACTCTCATGGATGCATACGGAAAGAATAGGGACTTTGGTAGTGCTGTTGTTTGGTACAAAGAAATGGGATCTTATGGTTTTCCACCCGATCAGAAAGCGAAAAACATCCTTTTGTCTTTGGCAACAACTGCAGATGAACAAAAGGAGGCAAAACAACTTGTGGGGTGCATGGAGACTAAGGTGAATGGATTTTCGAGGCTTCTTGATGAAGAAGATTTCAATGATGATATCGAGGAGGCCATATTGTATGAAAAAACGGGTCGATTATAGTTTCTTAAGCAGTGATTGTTATCAAGAAAAGCAAGCAATTTATACATACTGGGATACTCTTTGATATGTAAAGCCTGGAATTTTGTCTACTGGTAGTATACACAGCCATGAAAAAAATATACATCACAGTTAATGTAGAATTTTTTGGCCGAATATCAGAGTTGTCTTACGTAGCAAGTTATAATTATATGATTGTATCTCTATTGTTCTTGGCTTCAATTTCATCGGGGTTTTCGTTTTCCAATTCCAGCTGGAATTATTTATATTTGGCAGATGCTTCAATCTCCTGCCCTTCAAGATAAAAGAAAAAAATTGGAGCCTAAAATTGGTTTTCAATTCAGGTTTTGGTCACTTTTAATCAAAGATCCATTAGAAAAAGTGGAAAATCGACTGAAATCGAAGTGATTGAACGGTTTATAGAATGTTAATTCAAATATTTGATTATCTGAAACCGAATTAAAATTTATTTTATTTAGTTTATAATTACGCTGCTAAATAATATTCCAAAGTTTTAAAGTGAAATTAATTTTATCAAAATAAATTCAAAAATTCAAAATAAAAAAATTAATATGAAAAACCGAGAACTGAATTGAATTATGATGAACAGTTTAAAAAATTCAAAAAATCTTATCGAATTGAACTGATACCATGATTACTTTTAATCCTTCAATCTTAACCCATTGCCATGTTTACCAAAAGTTGCTCCTCGTGGCCAAAGAGAGTGTTTAACTTTTACTAAATTCTTCATTTGATTTTTGGACTTCACCAAATTTAAAAATATATAAATAAAATTCAAAGTTTAAATGAAAAAAATGGGATCCAACAAAAATGTTAAATCTATATAACGAAAATTATTAACGAATCAAAAGTTATATAAATAAAAAACCTATTATTTATGACCAAAAAAATATATGAACGTAACATGAATACAAAAATCATCAGATGACAAGATGAAAAAAAAAAGAGAAGAAAATTGCTGATAACATAACAATCGCTCCCTAATAAAGCCTTTGTTGTTTCATGTACGTGGTATTGTAATGTAAGTTGCAGATGTTTGAAGTTATAATTCAGGCTTCAGCTTAATTTCAAGCTAGCCATGCCAATGCAATATGCAAAGGCATGTATTTCTCTGGCTACCCCAAAAAATGAAGGGTAAGGTTTCAACACAACTCATAATAGTACATGGGACAGGCTACACCAACATGCAATCGCACCAAATTTGGTTCCCAACTTTTGGTGTTATATATTACCACAACTTCCCAAGCCATATATCTAACAATGGTTGGTGCTATTAATGGTGGTGGTGGTGTCCGCGGCGACGGTGACTTCTTTTCCATTGTTAGATGATTGACATGACTTAACTTGGCCAGACTAATTGGCCTTAGAAAAAGAAATAGAGTTAACAAACTTCTATCCATTATTAGAAGGAAATAATTTACAATTTCATTGCCTACATTCAATGTTATTTGCACACTCACACATGTTCACCCACATATAAGTTTGATGTGATTTTATTTAATGATCATAAAAATTAAAATTCAATAAACTTACTATAATCAAATTATCATTTTCATAAAAAAATTAATGACCACTAAAAATAATTAACCACTTGTAAGTTTTAAAATCTTAATTTATCCTTTTATTTTTAATAAATGTTATTATTTAAAAAATTGTTTTTAACCCTTGGGTGAGATGAATTCTCGTTATTATTATCATTATTTAAAAAAATTGCTATTAATAATTCTTGTATTAAGTTTAAGTTACAAATTTAGTTATTGTGATTTGTAGTCTAAATTTGATATTTTTAATTTTCATATCATTATACATATTAAATTTTGCTACTAATTTCTGTAAGGTGTCTTAAGTTACAAATTTAGTCCTTGTACTCTATTTTGATATTTTTAATTTTTATATTTTTGAATTTTAAAATTTCGAGTCCTATTCAAATAATAGCGTTAAATGCGTTTTGTTATTTCTAAAATCATGTGTGGCAATATTATCACATATATAATAATATGTCAATTTACTATTTTCACATAATATTAAAAAAACCGTCATTGTACTTTACGCATAGTATGATACTAATAACATAACTTGACCTAATGAATTTATCTCATACCGTTTAGATAAATTCTAAAATTGAAAAGTACAAAAATTAAAAAGACCAAATTATAGTATAAAAATAAAATCCATAACTTTATGGATAATAAAAAGACTAATAACATAATTTAACCTATTATTTTAAGATTGCCCAAGTTTAAATCCTAAGACTTGGCATTAACAAGAAATTAAACATTGCAAGTCAGTTTATCACCATACCAGTGGCTAGTTGACTGCAACAAAAAATCTTGCAATGTTTAAATTTTGAGATAAGAGGGTTTTATATGAGACTCACAAATAGCCATTGCATTTCAAACAATTGAAATTCCCATAGAAACAAATCATTGGCTTCATCTTTTGCCATTGCAGCGCATGAATCCACTGCTCCTCTATAATTTTATATTTATATAGTTTTACACCTCACATGGAATAGCAGCTGTTATACAGAGTAGCTATCAGATTCCTGAAATCAACAACGAAATCTACCGTATGCCAGTGGACTCGTACAATGCCTAATGCTACTACACCAGGAAAATACGTATATGCTTAATGCCCTTAATCACTTATAGTTTCTAGTGTCCCTTTCAGTTTATTCTTGTTGCTGTACAGTTGAATTTTGAATTATGAATGATCATCTTCTGTATGCCTCTTGAACACATTCTTTCATGAATTCATTCAACGCTAGCAACGCTGCTCCAACTGCAGGCTCCACCTGAAATGCATACAAGAAAAACAGTTAAAAGATAGGTTGTGGTATTTGAAAAACGATGTATTTATTTAGCATTTGCGTAAAGAATGCTAATGACGATAACCACTCAGCATTAAACCAGGAGGACCTCCATCCTACCCATCCCTTGCATTAAAGAACTACCATTTGCCAGCCTGTCATCTACGATATTTAGCGACACTCTTCTAAAGACAATAGACCTATGTTACTCGGCCTCAGGTGTGAGTGTTGAATCAAGGGTGTCAGACAAAGGTACTTCAAGCAAACTGAAAAGTCGAAGCAAAATAGCATTAGACTATAGGATAGGTTGAAAGGATTAATATGAATAGAGCAAACTCAAAGGGAGACCGATTGTCTTGGGATCAGCATATAACCGATATGTGTAGGATGAAAAGTTATATGCAGGCAGACCAGCCTAAACCTGCCCCATCCCAAAACCATGTCAGGGCATAACAAATAAGACTGTACTTGCCATGGACAATTAGTTATCAGACAAAAGTAGTAGTCTGAAGGTGTAGGCCAGCCAATAGACCCACTCAAGCAGGAGCATTTTTGCATTCATTTATCTTATCTTCTCGTATGTTTTGATGTCATGTTCCAATCATAACTCTGATATTTATTCCTAAACATCAGTTTTCGCATTTTGCATCTCCTTTTGATTTCCACTCTACTAAGGTTAGTAGCAAGAACATGTGATTATTTTTGTCAATGAAGTGACCAAAAAGAAAATAACAGTGGTTCAAATATTAGAATGTGGAAGGCAATTGTACCAAGCACTTGGACTATATTAAATTATTCTTACCTTAGGCCTAATAGGATGGGCCCCAGGATAGTCTTTGGAGATAAAGTCCATGACTTCTCTTCCTATGTCCCACCTCTGGTTTGCTTCAAGAACACCACCAACCATAACAAGAGGGAAGGAATTTTTTCTATCTGCAAGGGTAGATGCATTGAAATACGGAAATTCAGCAGCCGTAATCTAATCAATCTGTGGCAAAGCTATCACGGAACAGATATCCAAGTTATACATTATTGCTCAAAAAGTAAAGTCCATAATCTGCTGTTTGCAAGAACAAATTAGCTCTAATGATCCTGATACTAGCAAGTAGTAAGCATAAGAATGGACCACATATTTGTTTAAATGATTATTCAAACAAGAAAAACAATTTATGCCATAGAAATAAAAAGAAATTAAATAAAAAGAAAAAGAATATTACTTTTTAATGTTATGCCTTGGAATCACATGAAGTAAGCAAAGTAGATTAAGATTCAACAACTATATAAATGGCCCATAAAATTTAAGAAGATGCTTCGCAGTGTCAAATGATCTTGTAAAGGATTGTGACCTAAGAGTGGTCATTACAAGGTTATAATCAAAAGAAAGCAGATACTAGAGCTTCAAGTTGCAGTTGAACACTTTTAAGCACAAGATGAGCATTGGATGATGGCCCTTGTAAAATAAACTAATCAAATATTCTATTCAAAGACCAATCATTTTTGTCAAGGGGATAGAATAGATCCTTTATTTTGTGTTTCATAATAACTGCATGATATCTCATTGAGGCCTAAAAAGTTTAATCTAATTTGACTATGTCTGAAAGGTATAGCAAATAATCCAATGTTCTCCATATATTCAGATTTTCTGCAAGAGTAAAATATCTTTGCGTTAAATTTAAGCAATACTGCACTATCTGAGACTACAAGGAATTCTCTGCTTCTAAATATAAGAATAGTCCAAAAAAAGGTCTCTATTTTGGATTTTGCTTGATATGCCAACCTGCACCGCACAGGCCAAGTCTCTGAACAACAGCTTTCACACTTAAAGCTAACTCTTGAACTGCCTCTTTCAAAATCTTATTTGCAACTTCATCACCAGCCTCTGCACAAGAGACAACAACTGGGACAAGTGCGGCGATGCGAGCCCAGGATGGATCTGCATAGGTCCACCTAAAACAATAACAGAATAACAAATGAAATTCAACATTTATTGATAACAAGACCATGAAACTTAATTATATAAATCTATCCCAGTCTTTAGTTGATGTAACAAGTTTGTAACACTAACTATTTCTCAAGTTTCAGAACATGTGAGAAGGGAAAATAAGTTTTTCACATGATAATCTAGTGTTGAGAGAATAGAGAAAGGTCTTATACAAGAATTAAATAGGACAACTGAATCCATCATTTATGAACTTTTAAAACTAGTTACATTTCATCCATGACCTTTTAGGTGAAATAGCACCCAATAACCTTCTATAATAATATCATCCTTCTATTATTAACCATTAGAAAGTTGACAAAAATGGCCCTATATGCAACCGTGGGAAAGAAAAAAGGGTGTAGCCCAAGCACAAGGCTCACACTATAAGTAGGGTTTGGGGAAGGTCCTGATGTTTGCAGCCTTTCCCCTGTTTGTACTCAGAGGTTGTTTTCAAGGTTTGACCTGTGACCAAGCAGATAACAAGTAAATACTAGACCATTGCCCCAAGCACAACCTTCAACCATGACTCTTTTTGCAGTTTCATTTCATCAATCATTTTCCAATTTAAAAAATATTGGGGTAAATTACACTAGTGATTAATGACTCTTTTTCAGTTCCATTTCAACAGTTTCCAGTTGCAGGTATGCACGGTTCAATGAAACTCACCTGACTGACTGCATTAGAAATTGTAAGGAAGTTTCCATAGGGAAAAAACGCTTATGATAACATTCGTGGCAAGTAACCCAAAAAACAATGGCCAGAGAAAAGACAAATCCAGATTATTAACATGCATCCCTTTATCATAACAACTGTTCAAAAAAAAAAAAGAAGTTTATCATAACAAAAATATGCGTTTTAAAGTCCTGGAAGGAATTTTGGAGATTTAAGTAAAAGTGATGGAGCATAGAGAAAGATAGCAGAAAAATGAATATGATGAAATAATAATAATGATGAAAATGAAATTCTGTGGAAAGATCACAGACTGATAAGTGCTATTTACATAATTTTTTCCTGCCAAAAATTTGCTATACAGCATGACTCATCTAGTTTACATGGTCTTTTTGTTGACTTCTTACTTTTAACTAATGAAAGGATGATATTGACACACATAAGAAAGGTCATGAAGTATAATGTTAAATTTAAAAGGTTATGGATGAAATATAAACCACCCTTAAAAGGAGACAACTGAATAGTACAATTTCCCAAAATAATAAGCTCCTTGTGAACCAGTTTTCATATTTATTTGAATCCTTTAATTTTCATCCCAAACAGCAAAGACATTCTAGGAGGCAATTATTAGCCATATCTTCAAGCATTAAGCCATACATAATGAAGGGAAATAATTTCTCAAAATAAGTAAACGTTTACATCAATTAGAACAATACCCAATTAGTTCATCAGCGGAAGAGAGACCAAGTGTCTGCAGAATGGTAGATGTAAGCATCGTATGTGGTCCACGACCGTCATGAGCTCTAATTACAGCAGTTAGTGCCAGCGCAGCTATTCCATATCCACTGCATGTAAAGAAATGAGCACATAAAGAAAAGTACACCAGTAACAAGTCATACAAGAAGGCAAAAAAGAAAAAAAGAAACAATTAGCTATATATTGTCCAACAACGCCAGTAACAAGATTGAACAAAGTTTCTACTAGATTCCTTTAAAGGCTGAACTTCTTTCTTCTTATCAAGAGATTTATCTTGAACTCGGTGTTCCCCTCCAATAACACAAAACTCAAGAAAGCATCTTTGTTGCCTTTATCATTGTTCATTTAGTTTTAAAAAAAAAGTGTAGGAAAATAATTGCATTAACATTGTTGCACAAATAAGAAAAGTGAAGTAGCCCCGACTGTTTTCATTTGGTTCCACGTTGATAAAAGAAAGATTTATTTTTGAAATAACAATTCTTGAATAATGTTTTTGGTAAAGCTGAGTTTATTTCTATAGGAAATGAAAGCGCAATATTTTTGATAGAATAGAGTTTCCTTTGCTAAAGGAATTAGAATCGTAATATCAATTTCAATAAATCTAATGTGTCAGCTGCGATTCAAATCCAATTTGTAAGCCATTAGCCATCTAATGATATAAATAATGTACTTGAACTAGTTTAAAATTATGTATTCCAATACTGAATATAGCCAAAACAATGAATTTTAGACTCAAAAGTTTAAGCTCCAAATTTAAGTTCCCAAAAAAGACCTTACACCTTAAGCTTTGTGTCACTTTACATCAATAAAATTTATATAAAAAAAAGTCCCATATGGTAGAAACCAAACATCTTGAATTGAATATTACAGCAAAATAAACAATAAAATAGGAGGCTTATCTTTTTCTTCTTTTTGTAAAAAAAAAGTCACAGTACCTTCCCCAATCACCTAGGACAGGTCCAGCGCCAGCTGCTCGAGCTTCTCTGCCATCTTCTGTGAATCCATAGGCAATGGTTCCAGTACCAGCAATTAGTACACAACCATGTAGCTTACCCATTGTCCCACTAGCTAAAGCTGCCACAGCATCATTTCGCACATAGAGCTTTACTTGGGTGGGGAATATGTCTCTATACAAGTCATCAAATCGCAGATTCATGACAATGTTAGTTGCATATTCATATGTAGAACAAACTTCAGATAAAGAAGCAAAAGGGTTACATGATTATCATATCAAAATTTGAATATTTTGGGTGAGAATAATACAGATGAAACATTTGCCAAACTTTTACATGTAAATTATCCATAACTCATTTAAGTGTACATATTGTCATATTGCAATAATTCTGGCATAAAAAATGAATCAATATCTAAAGACAGTTCTCATTTAACAAACATCTAAGATATTGTACATTAAAGTAATCACATGGGTTTTCCTGAAATTTCTATTAATTTAATCAGAATCTCCATTTCATTTAAAATGCACGTTGTTTTCTCCTCGGAGTCTAAAGACAGTTCTCATTTATATGTTCCAAGTTAATGACAGTTTCACATTAGTTCTGGCATCTTTTCAATTATGTTGAGCTATAAACAAAATGCCAGTCTCAAATCTTCTGCAATACTCAAGCTGCAAGATTACAAATAGAGAGCAAACCTAAGCCAGGTTAATATTCTTTGTTGGTCTGTAGGATGGTTAACCCCAGATACAGCTAAACAAACAGCTCGAACTGCAGATCGATTAGAACCAGATTTTGAAAGTGCATCTGCCATAACTTGCTCTAATGTTTCCCTGGCCGCAGTTTCTGTAATGTACAGAAAATTGACATACAAAACAATGGCATGAACTAACAGTAAGTCTATTTTAGAGCCAAAAACAGAAGAAATAAACAACAAAAACTAGATGATGAAGTGCTGCTTTTATCTTATCCAGCAAATGAATGATAATTCGTGTAACCACAATCAAATATCACAACGCATTTCATGCACTATCTAATCCTCCCTTTCACTAGTTCTTTAGAAGTTTCCAACGCATTTCTTTGAGAATGAAGAGACAACTTCAATGTTTTCACATAATCAAACATAAGTGCTGCAAATAAAAGCAAAATACTGCCTTCGTTTTTTTTTCTTCACAAAATGTTAATCTTCATTGCTTTAATTATTCAAATATGCAACTATTTGCTGTTAAATGCATGAAAACTTTCTTGTCTTTGGCTTCCAACTAAGAAAAATAAAAATGAGAACCCTAAGCTTAAAAACAACAATAAATAAATAAAAATTCAGAGAGAGCGGGTGAAATTACCGCCAACGCTGTTATGATTGGAGCAGCCGGCGACTGCACGGGCGAGAACGGGAAGAGGGTCGGGAAGGACGTCGGAGAAAGGCATAATTGGCATACAAATGCAGACAGTAGAAGTGGTGCCACCATCCAATCCTAAAATAACCGGCCGGTTCGTCGCCACCGCCACCTCGTGCTCGAAGTCCCAGATTTCCCCATTCCTATATCTCTTCATTCCTTTTTGATGACTCTAACTAATAAAAATTTCAAACAGGGGAAATCAGAAATGCAGTAACAAAGCCCAAAAAAAAAATTTGACACCAATTTCTTCCTTTTTCTTTTTTTTTCAAAGCGTTTTACTTGGGCGAAATGTATTTGGTAGATTCGACATTTTTATGTTGTTCTAAGGATTGGCATTTTGAGTCATCATATTGGTTTTTTTTTTAGTTTTTTTTCAACAAAAATTTCTAATTGAGGTGATAAAAATTTGGTAATAACTGAAATTTCATAAAAAGTATCTTTTAGAAAGGTAATAGATATTAATATAATATTGTTTTTATATTATATGTCATTTTTAAATAAAATAATTAAAATATATATATACAATTAAATGTAAGATTGAAGTGTATTTTATGAATTAGGAGAGAGCTATTAGTAATCAAAGATATTCCGGTGAAATTAAAAAATATGTTAGGAGGATCGAAATTAAATTATAATTTTATAATAAAAATTATAATTTTATTATTTTAATAGATTATAATGTAATTTTATTTTTACTAATTTAAAATTTTAAAGAGTATATATAAAAAATTATTTTAGAAGGACAGACCCTATCAATAACTCTAATTTTGTTACTGTAAATATTGTGTAAAAAAAATAAATATAATCAAAAATTATCATTTTATTATCATAACAAATAAAAAATAAATATTTCACTAATAATTCAATCATATTATAATAATGGGAGTGATATTTATAATAAAGAAAATACGAAAAGCATAGAAAATGAGGGACTTGATTCGGACGGCTAATGCGCCAAACGCTAAATTTATGGTAGGCTTGGATCATCATTTTGGGTTTAGCATTATTTTAAAGATTGGGTAGAATCCTCTGTTTTTACTGTAATTAACTATGATGCGCCCATATTTTTATTGTATTTCACTCGCATCATTTTCATATAAAAAATTTTGGATCCATAATTCTACCCTTCCACTTCCATTACCTTAGTTCTAATAATACACTCCCCTCCTATTCAAAACTATCTTTATAAAATCCAATGCATTAAATAAAATATTCAATTTTATTACTATAATTTTTAATCTTTTTAGTCTTTAAATTTGTATTATTTATCAAATCACCTAAAAATTTTATTAAATTTACTAATTTGAAATCCAAGTGGCAATCCACTTGTATGCCACACATGTATGTTCCCAAATCGCTTAGCATAATTGTGTTTTGGAAGTTTGGAAAATTAGCAAACATGGTTATTAATTTTTGGATGAGACCCAAGCATATCTGAGTAGATTTATCAACTTGGATATGTAGGGTTGTTTTTTTATCTTTTCAACGCAATTTAAAACGTGTCAATTTGACTTTTAAAACTTAAGTTATGATTGTTTTATTGAAGTAGCAAAAAGCTCTATACATTTTAATTTGGGAATGACAAGTTTTTTAGTTTTAGATCAACTTTGGACAATGCTTTATTTAATTGGGCTATGTTAGAACCTCAATTAGATCTCTATTTAATTTGATGTTCAAACAAATTTTCAGATAAATTTTTGAATAAAGGTTTGGATAGAACAGTTTAAACACGTCAATACAAAAAGCAAAGCAATAAGAGAAATAAACACAAATCTAAAATGTGAGTCAAAAAGATAAGTAAAGAGAAATAAACATAATAATCGTTAACACAATTTGAGTGTAATAGTCCAAATTTTAGTGATATAGTAAATAGTAGTTCGAGGCCACCAAATTTGGCAAATGAACTCGTAAATTATATTATTTAATATTTAAGAGCCAAATGTAGCTTTTAAAAGATTTTTGAAATAGTAAATTGTATTTTATAAAGATTTATTTGGTTAAAAATTTGAGAATAAGAGGTATTGAGATCTCGGTGTTATAAACCAAGCCATAAATATTTTTATGAATATTTACGGAGTGTCAATAAGGTAGTATTAAAATTTCGTCAGAAAATTTTAACGTTTCGGTAGTCAATTAGATAAATAGGACTAAATTGAAAAGATACAAAACTTGCTAAAGTGATTAAATAACTTAACTATTAAATAAGGAAGGACTAAAAGGGAAAATGGACCATTTTAAAATGGCTGAGGCGGCATAGCGTGAAAAAAATCAAACATTTTTATGTGAAAAGGACAAAATTGAAATTTTAATAAAAGTTACATGGCCAAAGTTGATTTTAATGATTTCTAGGTCATTTCTTCTTCAACTTTCTGTCAAAAGCAGCCATGGAAGAGGGTTTTGAGCTGGTCTTTCATACTTTAGTTTCAAGTAAGTTCAATTCTTGCTTTTTCCTTGAAATTTTTATATTTTTGGACTTTTACAATTAGGTCCAACTTAGTATTCTATTAGTTTTTTATTTTGTTGAAAATTTTGGAAGTTACCATTTATAATTTCATATTATTTTTGTTATTTGATGATGAAATTGATATGTTAATGGATGTTTAAAGGTGTTTTATTAAAGAATTTTGGATGAAAACATGTTTTAGGGGTTAAATTGAAAAGTGTAGAATTTATGGAAAATTATAAAATTTCATGGAATTAATGGGCTGTGATTGGTATTTATGAGAATAATTAGGCTTGGAATAAGGATTAAATTGCAAGAATTTCATTTTCCGAGCCTAGGGACAAAATTGTTATGAATTAAAAGTTTAGGGGAAAAATGGTAATCAACATTTTGCACTAAAATAGTTTTGAACAGCAGCAGTGGTCTAACTTTTAAAAATCACCAAAAATTGTGGAAATCAAATTAGAGGATGAATAAAATGTGAAATTAAAGCTTATTGAGTCTAGTTTCTCATAGAAGAAATGGTGTAAGCAATTGAATTGTAAATCATGAAATATAATAAATTTTGTGAGACAATTTAGAATGATTTCGAGTTCTCCTGTTCTGACTTTGGAAAATCATCAAAAATTAGAGAAAAATAATTAGGATATTAAATTTATATGTTTAAATTTTTAATGAGTCTATTTTCAAGAGAAACAAACGGGAATATCATCCAAATTTTGTGTTAAGAGATAATCAATTTTAGTAAGCAAAGGTCAAATTTATCAAACAGCATAACATGGATAAATTTGAAGATTTTACTGTACTAATTGGCTAAATATAAATTTTGAAATTTCATGGTAGAAGGATATATGAATCTAGTTTCAAAAACATCAAGCGGATCTTAATTTGGAGTTCTGTAGCTCAAGATAAAAATAATTTAGTGATTATGATACTGATGAACAGCTTTGAATATACATATAAGTAAATAGTGAAATTATAGATAATGTTACTTATAAGCGTGATATATACATTAAGGATGTGGAATGGAGAGGAGGAGGAGGAAAATATATAATTGACTTGTGTATAAATTGATCGCATGCCCGATTATAATCGATAAACGTTGAATTAGAAATGATATAATGTTTTATTTCAAATATTTTTTATGAAATTAAGATTATCGTTATTGTATAAAAATCGAATTGTAAGTTTGTGTAACTTGAATTGTATTCTTAAATGTTTGAAATGTATGTTTATGTGATGAAAATGTGATTTGAATGTTCAATGTATGATTATTGATGAAATGTTGATAATATTCAATAAAATGGGAAATAAATCCCGATTGAATGGAATGGAATTCGATGGATCATTGAAAAGGATTTGACGGTAAAAAGGATCTAGCCCGGACGGGTGATCCTGATATAAGCCCTCCCGAAGAATATGTGTGAAATAGATTTAGCCCGGACGGTAATCCAAATTAAGCTCATTTGAGTAATTGTCATTGTATGGGATTTAGCCTGGACTAGTAATCCCGACAATACTCTTTGAGCATATGCTACAGGGGATTTAGCCTGGACTTATAATCTCGCTGTAAGAAATGAGGTTCATGGAGTGTGCTCTCTTGTGAGGATTGGCCTAGGTAGTAATCTGCCAGAAGAAATGAGGTTCATGAGTGTGCTTTCTGAAAAGGATTTATGTATATATGTGTACGAATTGACGGCTAATGAGATTGTACACCATGAGTGTACTACAAGAAATCCATTGAAATTTCGAGGAATTCAATGGGATAAATATAGAAAACGATAAATACATGAAATTATGAAATTGGTGAGCATATTCAAAAGAATTTGTCATTTGAAATTGTGATTGACAGGAAGAAATAGCGAATTGCATACTTATGTATGGTTACAAGTATTTATTTGAAATACAAAAAATAATGGTTATTATATATGGAGACATAAGACTATGATTTATGAACATGGAATATTTTGATAAATATGTTCATTCGTAATTATGGAATTATGTACCTCATGTGTACTATTTGCATAAAGATTATATTTCAAATACTTTGATGAATAAAGCTCAAATATAAAATAGTATGAAATCAAGACAAGTTATTATGAAAATGTATTTAAAATACGAGATATGGTTGCTATATGTTATATGATTACATAATGTGAAATTGTCTAAATATATGAGAAATTTAATGAGAATTGAGCCCATACATGTTTCTTGGTATTTATATGAAGTGTATGACTAACAAGGGTGATGAGGTTATGTGTTAGGGCTCGTGATCAAGATGATTGAATATGCCTTGTATGTTTATATTAAATTTAAATGAGTGAGTTTTCGAAAACTCGTTGGTTAGGAAGCTCGACGGAGATCACTCACACTATCCATTGACCTATTTTGGTATGTATGGTAAATGAATTATGGTTATAATGGCATGTATAGGTTAATTAGTTAATGTTGGCTTATAAATGATCTAATTGTAACTAGCCATTGGTATGACTTGTATTTAGTAAGTTTTGAGTTACATATAATTATGATTTTATCATGTTTGATATGGGTTTAAAATGAACAAATGATGCGATGATATAAATATAGGGATGAAGATGATGGTTAAGAATGCTATAAAAATTAATGAATATGTCTATATATATATATGAATAGTTGGTTGATAAATTTAGATATTTAACCATATAAATTGAATCTTGAACATATTTAAATATTGATGTAAGTAAAGTGAGAAATGAGGCTTGGATATAGTCTTGTTTTTGTCCACACGGGTAGACACATGGGCGTGTGTCTAGGCCGTGTGTGACACATGGTCTAGTACATGGGCGTGTGTCAAGGTCGTGTGTCCCCTGTATCCAGAAGTTGTAGTGTGTCACACATGGCCTAGACACACGCCCTTGTGTTTACCCGTGTGGACAAAAACAAGACTATATCCTAGCCTCATTTTACTAAATTATTTTTATCTTGAGCTACAGAACTCAAAATTAAGATCTACTTGATGTTTTTGAAACTAGATTCATATATCCTTCTACCATAAAAATTTCAGAATTTATAGTTTAGCCAATTAGTACAATAAAATCTTCAAATTTATCCCTGTTCTGCTGTTTGATAACTTTGACCTTTGCTTACTAAAAATAATTATCTCTTAACACAGAATTTAGATGATATTCCGTCTTGTTTCTCTTGAAAAATAGACTCATTAAGAATTTAAAAATATAAATTTAAGCCCATAATTATTTTTCTCCAATTTTTTATGATTTTACAAATTTAGAACAGGGGAACCCGAAATCATTCTGATCTTGTCTCACAAAATTTATTATATCTCATGGTTTACAATTTCATTGCTTACACCGTTTCTTCTATGAGAAACTAGACTCAATAAGCTTTAATTTTATATTTTATTAATCCTCTAATTTGATTCTCACAATTTTTGGTGATTTTTCAAAATCAGACTACTGCTGCTGTCCAAAACTATTTTAGTGCAAAATGTTGATTACCATTTTTCCCCTAAACTTTTAATACATGACAATTTCATCCATAGGCTCGAAAAATGAAATTCTTGCAGTTTAACCCTTATTCCAAGCCTAATTATTCTCATACATACGAATCACAGCCCATGAATTCTATAAAATTTCAAAATTTTCCATAAACTCAACACTTTTCAATTTAACCCCTAAAACATGTTTTCATCCAAAGTTATTTAATAAAACACCTTTAAACATCCATTAACATCTCAATTTCATCATAAAATAACAAAAATCATATGAAATTATCAATGGTAACTTCCAAAATTTTCAAAAAAATCAAAAATAATAGAATACTAAGTTGGACCTAATTGTAAAAGTCTAAAAATATAAAAATTTCAAGGAAAAAAACAAGAATTGAACTTACTTGAAGCTAAAATATGAAAGAACAACTCAAAACCCTCTTCCATGGCTGTTTTTTGACAGAATTTGAAGAAGAAATGGCCTAGAAATCATTAAAATCAACTTTGGCCATGTAACTTTTGTTAAAATTCTAATTTTGTTCTTTTCACATAAAATCTTCACGCTCAGCCATTTTAAATTGGTCCATTTTCCCTTTTAGTCCTTCCTTATTTAATGGTTAAGCTATTTAATCACTTTAGCAAGTTTTGCACATTTTCAATTTAGTCCTTTTTATCTAATTGACTACTGAAATGTTAAAATTTTCTGACGAAATTTTAATACTACTTTATTGACATTCTGTAAATATTCATAAAAATATTTATGTCTCGGTTTATAACACCAATATCTCAATACCTCTTTTCTCAATTTTTAACCAAATAAATATTTATAAAACACAGTTTACTATTTCAAAAATATTTTAAAAGCTACATTTGACTCATAAATATTAAATAATATAATTTACGAGTTTATTTTTCAGATTTGGTGGTCTCGAATCACTATTTCCTATATCGCTGAAATTTGGGCTATTACATTAAGGATTCATCAATTCCACATCTACAGAGCCTCGCTTAGAGAATAATTTTAAACAACAATTCATATGGTACAACTATTAGCTAAAGCCCCCCTAAAGTTAAATTCAAATTATTATATCTCTCCACCCAAATATCTATCCATACAAATCCCTAAACAAGGAGTGTATAAATACACCTCCAAATGACTAATGAAGAAGTCAAGCAACAACCTATTTGTAGGCTAATACAAGAGTCTCTTCCACAGCATTTTGTTAAACTTGAAGCACTCATTTAAAAGCTAAAAATATCCCTTTAATTATCTCTAATAATTATCTCATAAAAGCCTTAATATCCAAGTAAAACATGCAGTTTAAACTTTAAGTAAAAGGATAATCATCTGATTGGTTCGTCAATTTATTTTAACAGTCAACATTATCAATAACGATAATCATTAACAAATGAACTTAATTTATTTTAATTATTTTAACAGATGATAACATGGTCAATTTATTTTAATCCCGACAAACCCTTAAAATGAATTTTTTTATTTAGGTTATTTTTATAATTTATAAAATTTTTAAAAATTATAAAAATAAAAACTATTAAATAATAAAATTATATGTTTTATACCATTAAATTTCAACCCAAGAATTTTTCCAACTTCGCGGGAGCAGGATGTTATTTTGTTGTCCTTTTCAGCTATGAAAAACAAGACAAATTTTGTCTCCCTCTCTCAACTGCAGTTGTTGGATTTGTTTCCAATTGGCCGCGCCTTTGACACACCCAAGGTCACCAGCTTTCATACTTTTGTCACCCACAACTTTCCCAACCAAACCAGATTTTTTTTTTAATTCACTTTTATTAAAAAAAATTCAACAACCTATTAAAAGTAAAAATCTTTCAGTCTAATTATCACTGGTGACGATAATTGGACCAAGTAAACATACATTGTAAGGCTCAGAAGTAGAAGAAAGAATTTTATTTATTTATTTATTTTTTATTTTTAAAATTGAAAATGGATTTTGTTTATTAATTTGACCTTTTTTTTTTAAAAAAGTAAAATTTATAAACCAAGAATTATGTCATTTCTTAAAAATATTGAAATTCATAACGTCATAATTTATGAAAAAGGAAGTTTTGTAATTTGTTATTATTTTAACTTTCAGAAATAATAAATGGAAATATGGTTGACTTAACTTTGACTTCTTATAAAGCATTGAAGGATGACTATTTTTTGGGTTTGGGAGATCCAATTATTTGTTTGATATAAAGAAATGCATTGTCTAAAATTAGAGGTGATTATGGGTTGGGCTGCTCGGCTCAGCTTGACAGTCCGCCCGAAAAATTGAAAGATTCAGGTAAAAATATATGCTCGAAATATAAGTTTGGGCAAAAACACGATGCCCGTTTAAAAAACGGGCTGGGCCTTAGGTAAAAATTTTTTGGCTCGGGCCCGGCCCAAATTATATATTAAATATATATTTTATTTTTAATCAAATACACTTTTTAAATTTACATGTTTTTTATTTGTTTTTTTGTTTTAATATTTGTTGTAAAATTTTTTATTTAATGAAAAAAGCTAAAAAAATTTAATATGGGCCGGGCCGGGTCGGGTTTATCATTTTTCTTTTGACCGGGGCTCGGGCCTAGAAAATAGGCCTAAAATTTTGTCTAGGCCCGACTCGACCCAGCCTATGATCACCTCTGGCTAAAACATTATATTCAGTGTTGGATTCAATTTTTATTTAATTAAAAAAAAAACTTGGGAAATGAGTTTAGCTAGCTTAAGCTATTCCATGGCTGCTTATGAATCTTCTATATGCTAAAGCTTATAGGTTTGTGTAATAGGCCCGATTTGCTCGGACCTAAGACCAAATAAAAAATCAAACTAAAAATAAAATAATTAAACAGTTCAATCCAATTTTACAAGTCCAAAATACTAAAAACTTAGCCCAAATTTTTACAGGCCTAAAAACTTAAAAAAATTTCAGAAAAATAGAAGCAGAAACCCTAATGCCACCATGTGCGCTGCTCTCCCCTCGGTCGCCCCGCCTACGCTTCGTCCCGAGGCTTGGCACCCTCGACTGCCATTTCACCAAAGACGCATTCACCGCCTCAGTCAACGCCTGCAAACAAGCAAAAAGAAAGAGCTCAGAAACATAACAGAAATAGTAGCAAAAATGAAATTATGAACAGCAGCAATAGTGAAATAAACAGTAGAATAAACTATGTAAAATCGGCTATAAAAAGCCACAAATATTATCAATGTATTTTTACACAGACAATATTAATCAAAAAATGGAACTCAGTTAAAAAAGGTGATTTTTTTTATATATTTTAGCTTGTTATTATTTTTGTAAATGAAACATAAAAGAAAATAAGAGTTGAAATTTACTTGTCTCTTCGTGTCATGCCACCATCGGAGGCTCCCTCTGTTCACAAAAGCCTTAGAAATCCTTTAGGGTTTCGATCAGGCTTCAAAAAAAGGGGGTATACAAGGAGCCGAAAGGCGGAGAAGGGCGTCGGTCGAACTGTTTTTATTTCCTTTTCTTTTTAGGCTCTTGCCTTTAGATCTAGATTTATGCTTAAAAAAGACTAAAGAAGGTTATTTTTGACATTTTTCGGCCACCGAGAACAGCGGCACCGTCTTCGGTGATCGGTGGCCGTCACGGTGGCCGACGGCCGGACCCATGGCCGGATTAGAACCCTAGCAGAGAAAAAAATGGTTCAAAAGTTTTTTTAAAAAAAAAACAATGGCATAATGTTTTTTTTAAAAAAAAATTGACTTATATAGGCCCTGCTAAACGATGTCGTTTAGGGCTGGCATCAATAGCCCCAAACGGCGTCGTTTTGGCCTTGACGCGAGATCCGACCCAGAAAAGCCTCAAGATCCACGTGTTTTTTTTAAAATATGGGCTATTTGAGTGAATGGTCCTTCCGCTTTTACGGCATGCTTCAATAACCCCTTCCATGTTTTCTTTTTTTTTTAAAAATTTGCCATTCATTTTTATTTTTGTTTCAATTTGGTCCTCAGACCATTTGAAAAGGTGGACACCCGAAACGGTGTTGTCTCGGGCCAGCCCGACCCCCCTGCAGAGTCCGCGTGCTTTGATTTAAATGGGATTATTTGAGTAGTCAACCCCTCCGTCTTTCATTTAATTTTTAATATAGTCTTTTTATTTTTTTAAATTTTTCGCATAATTTTATTCTCGTTTCATTTCGGTCCATTATGAAACAGCGCACTCTGAGGACTGGGAATAATTTCCCATCTAGTCCCTGCACCTTTGCGTGTGTTTTATTTTAGCCCTTCAATCTGCCATTTCCTTTCTTTATTTTAAAATCTATATCCAAGTTTTGTCTAAATTACAATTTAATCCTTGACTGTTTAATTTCGACCATTTATAGATTTTATTTTTTATTTTTTATATATTATTTTATTTATTATTTACCTATTTATTTATTGTTCCTTACTTTTTAAATTTTTAAAATTGATTTATTTCCTTGTTATTATGGATTTTTTTTATTTTTTGCCTTTATTATTGTTATTATTATTTCGCTATTTATCTATTCATTTATTTATTTATTATTTATTATACTTTTAAACATTAGATTGTTTACATTTTCTTACTTGCCTATCTGTTATTATTATTAGAATAATAATTATGACATGATCATTGCTATCTTCGTTACAAATTGACATTTTGTCACTATAGTAGTTACATCTAGCACAACATTTTTATTTTTATTTTGTATATCATCGATCCATTTTAATGTATTCTTGCTCTACCATGTCATAAATTGTGTTTAAACGCACTTACGCATTTTTTACTATGCCCGAATAAACTAAACATGTATCGTTTTAAATATTACATTAATTTTTATCCAAACACGTCAACAAAAAAATTCAAAATAAGGCAATATTCTATATTTAGAAATTTGAGAAGTCATACCCTAACTTACGGGGTTTCAATTTTTCTAGTTGGACCTAAATGACCGAATATCCTTTCAAAATTAGAACACATGAGTAAAAAATAAAAGGCAAACTTATTCTCAAGAATTCGAGGTGTCGTGTCCTAACTTACGGAATGTAAAATTTTGTTACTGCGAGATAAGAGAATCTTTAACATGCGTTTCAATTTATTCAAGCATTTTTTAAACAAAAAAAAATATTAATACAAAGAGAGATCCTATTTTTTAATTCTCTTCGAGTTTTCAATTATCGACACCAAAACTTTAATTAATCAACTAAGTACCAATTTTGGGCGTCACGAGGGTGCTAATCCTTCCTCGTGCGTAACCGACTCCCAAACCCGTTTCTTAACTTTCGTAGACCAAAAATCTTTGTTTTAATAAATCAAACCGTTTATTAAAACGATCAAATTACGAGGTGACCCGATCACGCCTTATAAAAAAGGATTGGTGGCGACTTTTATTTTTCATTTTAAAATAAAAAGTCAACCTTTTAAAAAAATAGTTTCGACAATTTGTACATGCCATAAACACCTCATGGTTTTGCTCTTCAGAATTGGAGACAAATGTGTCCTTTTTAAACTTTCATTGATACATTATAATAAATGGTAAGGCTACTAGGATTGAGTTTCTTTGACTGGACTGCCACAAAGATATACATACATTACATGGTTCTATTACAAACAGGGTGGGGAGAGAAAGAGGAACCATTACTCTCTTTATTATTATTATTATTATTATTATTTTTTTTTTTTTTTTTTGTAGAAATCATTCCCCCACACACCACTAGTAGACAATTCCCATTATTTGATCCCATAAATTGGGTATGAGAATAAACACCCTTGACCAATGGGCCAAACGATGAGGCTCAAAGGAACCAATACTAGAATATGAGTTATTCATTCTATGCTTAACATTCAAGAATTAAGTACTGGAGCAAAAAGAATTACAGCCTCTCCACAGGAAAACCGATAACAGGACTTATCTCTGATGCCAGTGAGCGTAGCTCGTCCACTTCTTCGTTGCTTAGTCTCCAGCCAAGGGCACCTGCAAATTCCTCAGCTTGTGCAGCATTTTTGGCTCCTGGGATTGGCACAACGTTCTCCTGTGCTATTAACCAGTTGAGCACCACCTGTAGTAAAACAAGCTCATTTCATAAAAGATCTCAGCACATTTTAAAATAACCCATCGACTAGTTGCAACTCGAGATGAAAAAGCATAAGAAAACAGCCTGTTTCCACCTATTTGTGACAACTTCCAGATGTGTATCTAAAAGTTACAGAGGATATGATACATGGATACCAAATTAGGATAATGCCATCAAAGAGGACTTAAAGCACTTGCAAAGCTTTGTGGTTTTTCCTCGTCTCATTGTGATCTTAGTGCATGACTGCATATGCTGTTTGGTCGAGGAATGGGTCATGGAAATCAAATATACTTTAAAGAAGACAACTTCTGTACCAATTACTTCACCAACTTGAGCCAAGATTTTCCCAGCTGGTGTAGGCCATGATCATGAAATTGTTGTAGACAGACTAGTAGTGCCCATAGTTGTAATTAAGCTGAGTCACATATTGTGCAATGAAAAGAAAACGCCATCAAAGCCTAATGCCTAAAGATGTTGGGTGTCCAATGGGCAGCACATTAAATATCGAGTTTCTAATGCGCTTGTCTTTTTGCTAAGTGCTGTTAATATGACCCTAATATTGAAGCGGCAGATCTATCAACAGATTTAAGCATATATATATATATATACAAGCAGAAGAACAAGAACAAACCTGTGTTGGAGTTTTCCCATGGTTCCCTCCTATTTCCTTAATTCTGATAAGGAGAGGTTGGAGCTGTATATTTAAAAAGACCTTAGCAATCAAGTCTGAAATTAAAATTGGGATACAAAACACTCAAGAGACATACCTTAGTTAAAACCTCCGGAGTGTAAATCTGGCCTCTAGGTCCAGATGGCGGATTTTCTGGTTTATATTTCCCGGTAAGGGCACCTGAAAAGAAGATATGGCACCCTACTTGTGTGAAAAAGAATATATATGCAAGACTCAGTTTATGCATTTGACATTAGTTCTTGTTTCCAAACTCTGGTTATTTGATTTTTGTACTACATCATCCCATTTTGGTGGATAATCGACCTTGCACATGCAAAGTGTTGTTTAAAATGAATGCTAGTAGTTCCAAATCCACATCCCCTAACGTGCTCGATTTTATATTTATTATTGTTAATTCTTTACATCAGTATCATGGTAGACAACAAAAGATTTGCACTGAAGTAAATATAAACAAGCAACTAAAAAAAGAAAAAAGACGCATATGACCTTGTGCAATAGGACAATAAGCAATCAACGTGACCCCGAGCTCATCACAAGCAGCTTTTACTCCATTCTGCTCAGGTAACCTGTATATGAGACTGTAATTCACTTGGTTCGAAGCTAGAGGAATTCCTCTCTTCTTGAGCCTTTCATAAGCATCACGAAGTCGCTTCTCTGAAGCAAGGAGTTTTTACACTATGATATTTACAATGTATATAAGGAGGAATAAGAACTGTGGCAATCAGTAATTCACAACAGAAATATTACCACTGTAGTTTGAGACACCAACCGCCTTCACTAGGCCCTGTTCAACAGCATCGCCAAGACCATCAATATACCCTGAAAAATCATTTTCCAGTGAACTCAGCTTCTATTCAACATGATTGGGCTGCAAACATCCAATTGTACTAGCTTATATAAAGTCTGATTCTTCAATGAAATAGTGGGCGTTGCATTGCGAACAACCTTCATTTCCCCATATACCAGGCCTGAAATGCAATAGAAGAAAATTTGTGATGAATTACTAAGAAATACAATCAATAAATCCTATAAAGCATCGACTACAGACCAATGGAGTTGATAAAGGTCTACTGATGAAAGGCCAAGCCGATTAAGGGAATCCTTGAGAGCACAGATGACACTTTGACGACCAAACCTCCAAGGCAAAGCCGCAAACTTCGTTGCAACAACAACCTCTTCACCGGGATTTTCTCTTTCCTTTATAAATCTTTAAATAAACAATGTATTTTGTTAGAAGAGTAAGCCAGCAGATAACTAAACTACAGCAAGCTAATTCCACCTTCAGCGAGATTTTGAAGTAACACCGTTGTCCTCAATGAAATTCAAGACACATACCTTCCCAGTAGAGTTTCAGAATTTTCAGAACCTAAGGCGAGCTGTGAAAAAGGAATCATCAACGGTATTCTTCCATAAATAAAGTAAATAAATCATCTATAGATGATCTCGTGTTTTACCGGAGAGCCATAAACTTCAGCTGTATCGAAAAACGTAATACCGCAATCAAGACTTTTATTGAAAGCAGCCTTAGCAGCCTTCAATTTCTGATCTGCTTCCACAGCAAGTACAAATCAATCAGATATGCAGAAAGCATAAGCAACAAATGCAGACCAAGAGCTCCAAATAGAATATTCTCAATACATCACTTTGTGGCAGTTGTACAAATCAAATCTAACACTAAACCTAGTAATTGGAAGAATACAATAAATCAATAATTCTAATCCAAGAAGCTGCCAGTATACAAGGGCTACAAATATATAAACTTAATTAGAGAGAAAAAAAGAGAGTAAAATAATCCAAATTCTGGATATCAAACAGCCTTTTAACTTTTGAACCATACAAACACGTTACACAAGCAAGAAACACAGAATTACATTAAAATATGGGGAAGGGGGGAAGAGAAGAAGAAAAAAACCCATTATTCTATTATTTTCATTTTATGAAATTACTTACACAAAACACCATAAAAAAAGCAAAAAATCAAAGAAAAAAGAGCTGAAAAATGTAAAAGTTCACCATCCCATTGAAAGTTGTTCCAGTAACTGGTGTCACCCCAAGACCAAGCTCCGATTCCGAGCTTTGTCACTTTGAGCTCCGATCCTCCTAACTTCAATTTGTCTTCTGTATCTGTTTTGAGAGCAGCAGTAGTGGCAAAATCCTCGGAAGCAACCGCTCTTATTCGGTTGGGTTTCATGCAACTGAAAACTGAGAAACAGGCACTGCTAACATTCATGGCCATTGATGATATCCCTTTAGAACTCAAGGGCAAATTCTATACTTGCAATTCCTAGCACAAATAAGATTTTATTTTATTTTAAAAAAATATATAATTATTTATTTTTGCTGGGAAATTTTTGTATCCAGTGGAAAGTGAAGTATCCACATAAAAAAAATGAAACGAAATCCACAACTACTGACACCCGTACGTAGTTTAGCACCTATCCACAATAAATTCAAAATACATCGTTAAGTTTTAATTAAGTTGATATTAGTATTTATATTCACATTATTCTTTTAAATGAAAGTAAAAAAAAAAATGTATTACCTTCAAAACTTATGAGGTAAATTAGAAAAAAAAGCAATTTTAAAGATAATTAGGATTTAAGTCATTTTTCTAAATTTATCTTTATGTTAAATATATTTTATTGTTAACTAATTTGTTCGATATATTTTTCTTTTATATATAATTTTTTATATATTAAATATTTATTTTCTCCACTTCTTCAAATTATGGGTATAGTGATTTCTAATATTATAAAATCAAGTATTTCAAATATCATTGTTATTTAAAAAGTCAAAAGTGCTATCTTTTAGTGTCCCAAAGAAACAATATTTGTTATGGTTAGGTTGGAGTAAGGTGGTGACTTTTCTCGATATGGCGAGGGACGAAAGCTCTCTCTTAATAGAAGAACTAGTACAGTTGACGGTGAAGAGTTCTTTGGTTGTGTCGAATGGTAACCTATCGTTGTTATGCTCTATGTGAACGAGGAAATCGTATAACTCGAATAGCCTTTGTGCACAATTGAATAGTATATGGAAGACTAGGAGAAAATTTGAGATCTAAGTGGTAGGGCAAAATCTGTTTCAGATCTCGTTTGAATGTGAGGATGATTTGGAGATGATCATGGAGAGGGGACCGTGGTTATTTAGAAGACAATTGATTATTTTGATAGATTGAAAGAGGCTACAGAAAGGAGAAATATTAAATTGGTTTTCTCCCCAATTTGGTTCAAAATTGGTCATTGTTTGCCAGAGTGTGAAAAGAAAGATTTGATGCACACAATAGGTTCTACTTTTGGAGGAGTAATGCGATCAGAGATAAAAAGCAATGTTTGCCGTTTGAAAGTTCAATTCGATGTCCAAAAATCACTACGGAGGGGAATTTTTATTACAACTGGCAATCAAGAGAAAGTATGTCTTCCATTTAAGTATGAAAACCTACCGAATGTGTGCTTTGGTTGTAGTCGTAAGGGTCATGCTATGAAAGATTGTACTGATATCTCAATTTCGGGGGAAGAAAAGTTAGAAGATGACCTCCCTTACTCACTAGCGCTAAAAGCTGAATTTACTTTAGTAAGTAAAGAATGTCTGCAATTCGGTTTCTCAGTAAAAAATCTATAACACAATGCTCATATATTAGGGAGACTGTGAATATAGAAACATTGGAGGTCAAATTTCAAAAAGACATCACCTTTAGTAAGATGCCGACAACGATTCATCATAGGGAGGAGATCCTGCAAAGAGGTAGAGTTTTTGACAGAATTGCGACCTGCGGATTTGTTTTGTAATTATAAAGAAATTAGGGCATCTAGCCAACGTTGTTCTACGAAAATTGAATCTAAAAAAGTTAATTTTCATGTTTCAAATCTGGGGATTGAGCAGTTTTGGGGAAAAGATGAGAATCTGAATAGATTGGGTGAAATAGCGATAGAAAAGACCGAAAAGCCCAAAAGAATGAGCTGGAAAAGATTGGAAAGGACTGTGCAGATTGATGATGTCCAAATGGAAAGCATGACAGGTAAGAGGAAGGGTTTTTTTAGTTATAGAGGATGAAACTGAAAATTCTTCTCTTAGTCAGAATAATTATAAAGGGGAGATTTGGTGGAGATGGTTTTGACCAGTATTTGAAGACTTCTCAGGAACAACTGGTTGTTTCTTCTTAATTAGGATCGACGGCTGCCCATAGGCAAGTTGACTGGACTCAATGAAAACCATAAGTTGGAATATTCATAGATTAGGGAGTCCACGGGCAAAACATAATCCTCAAATGGTCTTTTTTATGGAGATGAAAATTGATGGCAGACATATGGATAGGGCTAGGAAGAGTTGCATATTTATTAATGGGTTTGATGTTAGGCAGAAGGTTCTCGGGGTGGGCTATCATTGGCATGGAAATGAGATATTCTTGTAACACCCCAAACCCGGTCAACACACCACGATCGAATCTGGAATGTTACGGGGTGAAAATGTTTGAATAAACAAGTTCCCTGGTTTATCTTTATTGGAAACTCTTTTATCGTTCTTAAAGTTTAGAAAACCCTAAACAAAGTGATGTTGGAAACGTTTTTGTGTTGCTTTAAAATCCAGAGAACACATGCTTGAAAATCCGTTTGTTGTTACTAGTTTGTTTGAAAATTTAGGTTTGAAATCATCTTTGTTAACTTTGTTGCTACCTTGTGAATAATGTCACCCGATGGTAACGTTGAAAAACCCGATATAGAGTATAGTTTTGTAAACTTCGATTTACTTCCGGTTACTAAAGCAAACCAAGTTATTAATCCTATGCATAAGATAATTAAAATATAATCAAGAAATAAAAACCCAAATTAATACTTAGCGGCCTTATTACAAAACCAAAACCAAATTTAAGTAAATAAATAAAACCAAAATGGTAATTTAAAATCAAAACCCGAAACTAGCATGCATGGCCGCCTCGAGTCCTCCCCGGCTCCATATCCGCAATCTGCGCCTCATCTGCAAAATATAAGGGAAGGGGTGAGTCACCGAGACTTAGTGTATAAATCCCCAACCCGATAGTGCAAGAACTTACGCAAATCATCAGTATAACATGCAAATCATGCAAACCCCATAACCTAACCATCCAATCTCCTTTATCTACCCCGTGTGGTCAAAACCACTGGTGACCGTAGCCACAAATATATATATCGGTGTGGTCAAAACCACTGGTGACCGTAGTCACAAATCAAGTGATGGGGCCAACCCATCACGTGGTCAAAACCACTGATGACAATCCCATAATCAACATGTGGGGCTAACCCACTGTGGTACCAAACCATTGGGACGAGTCACAATATCCATATGTGGTCAAAACCACTGGTGGTCAAAACCACTGGGACTTAGTCACAAATTATAATATCAAAGACGGGGCCAACCCGTCGTGTGGTCCAAACCACTGGTGACAGTCCAAATAATTCTTCCCCCTCCTCTCAACAATCCCACCATCATGACCATAACATTCGTGGCATAATAACACATGATGTTGCAAATAACACATGGCATAACATTAAACAATGACATGATAGCATATAATGGGATCCATAATTAGGGGACTTACCCGGAGTCCATGCTCATGCCCACAAGGCATAACTACCTGTTTTAATGGCTATAACAGTAACACAATAAACATATCATACTAACGAAGTGTGTAAGCGTTACACACCTAACTATTTGCGAATCTAGCGAAATCCTGAAACTACGATATATTTCTAAACCAATAGAACCCGAAGATCCCGAAACGTTTGCCTCCTCCCTTCCTGTATTCGGCCAACACCTTGTTAATGAACAAAAGCCCATTCGGCTTATCTAAAAATCCCGAAGGATGAAATAACGCACAATAAGACCCTTACCAAGATCGATTACACCCGAACCTTTAGGCTTAAATCGCAAGCCAACAAATCTCGGAGATTTACTGAACACGGCTACCCTCCTTCCTACAATCGGTTAGACACATCATTAGGAATCCAAAAGCCATTCGCCTTTAGCATGAATCCCGAAAATCAAAAGAGATTGTCACTCCCTTACCTTAGTCGACAAATCCCGAAGATCTAGAAGATCTAGATCCAAGCCAAGATCCAAATGAAACCCGAGAACCTACATATTGGCATCACCCCATTCCTTAACGCAAGAGATCCCCTCGGCTCTTAGAAAAAAAGTTCGGCCCTAGCACCAAAGATGAGGGAATCGGCAACCAGAAGAGATAGAGAGGAAAAAGAGATGAAGTAACGAAGACTTACCACACCAAGGGTTGAGGTTCGGCTATGAGAACCAAAGAAGAGATAGGTTTCGGCACTTAAGATGATGAAGAGAGACGCAAGAAGAGAAGAACTTATCAGCAGAGTATTCGGCCAATCACTTTGAAGGAACAAGAAGAGAACTCAGGGTTTTCGGCTTCTCAAAATAATGGAAAGATGAAGAAGAAAGTGGAGTAGGAATGAATGGATTCGGCAGAGGGAAATGAAAGTGATTTCTGCAGAAGAAGATTAGAAGAGAAAAGATGGCGAATGGAGGTAAGAATGTTGGTTTCGACTTGAGCAAAATAGGGAGAAGGGAAGTGGAAGCAAGTTTCAGCTTACCAAAGAAGTAACCAAGATGATTCGGCCAAGTCCCCCTATTGCCAAAAAGAGAAAGCAAAAAGAGAAGATAAGTGAGAAGGGTTTCGGTTTATGACTCTAAACACAAGAGAAAGAGACTCTCCCAACTAGCCGAAATGTTCCTTAGAACCACCATAAACATTCGGCACACCCTTTTCCCAAGCATAAAAACCGATTGCTTCCCAAACTCACACCACAACCAAAAATTCAGCCAAACACAACCCACTCATACTCAAACACTTGCCGTCCCCTTCACCCCTCCTTGAATTCCTCTCATCCACTCATTCAAACGAGTTTGAATGAGTCCAACACCTATAATTTTTCCTCTCCACATATCTTAAATCTGTTAACTTAATCCATATCCTTCCAACAGAGTCCTACCTAAGCACACCACTTCCCACTTTAGTGTCAAAATAATAAGCAAAAAATGAGA
The DNA here is from genome assembly GCA_025506655.1 of Gossypium rotundifolium. NCBI lineage: Eukaryota > Viridiplantae > Streptophyta > Magnoliopsida > Malvales > Malvaceae > Gossypium > Gossypium rotundifolium. The sequence goes on along the minus strand of CP106725.1, from coordinate 7,365,600 downwards.
TTTCTGTTGCTCGAACCTGAGCACTCCTTCCCTGCATGTGGCGTCACCATCTAAGCACCTTAGTGGCGCCTCCTTTGCCACTTTGCCACTAGGTTGTTTAAGTCACAACCCTCTAATAAATTCTTTTAACCCCTAACTCTCCTAGCTCCCTCTTCCTAAGCACTAAAACAAAATTTTTGGCCATGACCCAGGCCTAACCCGAGGTCATGCCTAGCCCCCAAAACATGCTAAACTAGCACAGTAAGCATATCGTCACATGTAAACACATGCAAAATGCAGAGACCCCGCTTTAAGGATGTTACAGTTCTACCCTCTTAAAAATAATTTCGGCCTCGAAATTACCTGGTCAGAAGAGTTGAGGGTATTGCTGCCACATCACATCCTCTGGTTCCCACGTGGCCTTCTCCGTACCATGGTTCCGCCATAACACTTTCACCAAAGGAACTGACTTTCTACGCAAGACCTTGACATCTCGATCCGAAATCTGTACCAGTTCCTCCTCGAAAGACAAGTCTGAGCTCACCTCAATCTCCACAACTGGCACAACATGTGACGGATCTGATCGATAGCGCCTAAGCATAGAAACATGAAAGACGTCGTGAATCTGACTTAACTCTGCTGGCATTGAATGATAAGCTCACCGTCCCACTCGCTTCAAGATCAGATATGGCCCGATAAACTTAGGGCTTAGCTTCCCTTTTCACCCAAATCTCAATACTTTCTTCCATGGCGATACCTTCAGGAAGACCTTGTCACCCACCACATACTTTATATCTCTACGCTTAAGATCAGCGTAAGACTTCTGCCTGTCTGACACTTCTTTAAGACGAGCCCGAATCACCTTAACCTTATCCTCAGTTTCTACCACCAACTCTGGACCCAATATCTGCCGTTTACCTAATTCTGTCTAACACATCGGAGTACGACATTTTCGTCCGTACAGTGCCTCATATGGTGCCATCTGGATACTCGCTTGATAACTATTGTTATAAGCGAACTTCGTCAATGGTAGATACTCCTCCCAACTACCACTAAAATCCAGAACACAGCCCCTTAGCATGTGTTCTAAAATCTGAATTACTCTCTCAAACTGTCCATCAGATTGCGGGTGAAAAGTTGTACTGAAATCCAATCGCCTACCTAACACCTGATGCAAGGCTTTCCAAAACCTCGACGTGAACCTGGGATCCCTATCCGAAATAATTGACACTAGCACTCTATGCAACCTTACTATCTCGGCCACATACAACATGGCTAACTTCTGGAGCGAATAATTAACCCTCACCGGTATGAAATAAGCCGATTTAGTTAAACGGTCCACAATCACCCAGACTGAGTCCTTCTTGCTAGGCGTAAGGGGTAGCCCACTGACCTTTCCCACTTCCACTGAGGAATCTTTACCAGCTGAACTAAACCTGACGATAACTGATGTTCAGCTTTGACCTGTTGACACGTCAGACACTTACCCACAAACTCAGTCACTTCCTGCTTCAGACCTGGCCACCAGAATTGCTCTCGCAAATCCTGGTACATCTTGCTACCTCCAGGATGCATAGCGTATGGGCTGCTATGTGCATCCTGAAGAATCATTTGCCTCAACTTGACGTCTTTCGGCATACAAGCTCTCCCTTGAAAACACAACACTCCATCGTTGGTCAAGCTGTAACCTTCCAAACCACTACTCTATACTTGCAACCTCTGAGCATTTAAACTCTCATCCACTAACTGTTTCTCTTTAATCTGCTCTACCTAAGTCGGCTTAACCTGCAATTCTGCCAAAAGACTCTCGTCGTCATACAGGCTAAGATGAGCAAACATCGCTCTCAGGTCCGACACTACCTTACGGCTCAACGCGTCTGCAACCACGCTTGACTTTGCGGGATGATACTTAATTGAGTAGTCGTAGTCCTTCAACAGCTCAATCCATCTGCGCTGTCTCAAATTTAAATCCTTCTGCGTCAAAAGATACTTCAGACTCTTGTGATCCATGTAAACTATCGACTTTTCCCCATACAAATAGTGCCTCCAAATCTTCAAGGCAAAAACTACTGCAGCCAACTCCAGGTCATGCGTCGGGTAGTTACCCTCATGCGGTCTCAACTGTCGATACGCATATGCTACTACTTTCCCTTCCTGCATCAGCACACATTCCAAGCCAGTATGTGATGCATCACAGTAGACCGTAAATACCTTTCCTACCTCAGGCTGAACTAGAATCAGAGCTTCCGTCAGAATCTTCCTCAACTTGTCGAAACTTTCCTGTTGTTTCTCCGACCACACAAATAGAACTCCTTTCCTCAATAACTTGGTCAACAGCGCCGCGATCAGAGAAAGTCATTTCACAAATCTCCGGTAATACTCTGCCAGACCTAGAAAACTCTGAACCTCTGCAACCGACCTAGGCGGTTTCCAGTCCAACACTGCCTCAATCTTGTGAGGGTCCACTCTAATCCTTTCAGCTGACACTACGTGACCTAAGAAAGTCACCTCCCTAAGCCAGAACTCGTACTTACTGAACTTGGCAAATAACTATTTTTCCCTCAGAATTTACAACACTACCCGCAAGTGCGTATCATGATCTTCCTCAGTCCTTGAGTACACCAATATGTCGTCTATAAATACCATGACAAACTGGTCTAAGTACTACTGGAACACCCGATTCATCAAGTCCATGAATGCTGCCAGTGCGTTAGTCAACCCGAACGGCATCACCAGAAACTCGTAATGCCCATACCGAGTACGAAATACCGTTTTATAAACATCAGCCTCCTTCGTTTTGAGTTGATGATACCCCGACCTAAGATCTATCTTAGAGAAAATCGATGCACCCTTGAGTTGATCAAACAAGTCGTCAATCTTGGGCAACGGTGACTTGTTTTTTATCATCAACTTGTTCAACTAGCGATAGTCTATACACATCCGCATTGTATCGTCTTTCTTCTTAACAAAGAGCACAGGCGCTCCCCAAGGAGATATACTCGGTCTGATGAAACCTCTGTCCAACAATTCTTAAATTTGAGCCTTCAGCTCTACCAATTCCTTTGGCACCATTCTATACGGGACAATAGACACTGGCGCAGTTTCGGGTAACAGGTCTATACCGAATTCAACTTCGCGATCAGGAGGCAGACCCGAAAGTTCATCTAGGAATACATCAATAAATTCTACTACAGTTTAGACACTCTCTACAGCTGCATCCTTGGCTCCTAAAGCACAAACATGCACCGTGAATGCCTCACAACCCTTCCTTACCATTTTTTCTGCCTTCAGTTCAGAGACCATATTGGATAAGTAATCTCTTCTATTACCTATCATCACCACCTCCTCACCTTCCATTGTCCTCAACACCATGCGCTTAGCCGCGCAATCTAAACTGGCCTGGTACTTCACCAGCCAATTCATCCCGAGAATCAGGTCGAACTCCCCAAACGGCAGTTTCATCAAATCAGCCAAAAATAAGACCCATTGAAGTTCTAGGGGTACATCCCTATATAGTTTACTTACTTCTACAGAGTGACCTAGAGGGCTTATCATCTTCCTAGAAGTAATCTTAGAGTTTAAGTTCATGGTTTCCACTATGCTACTGGCTACATATGAATGTGTCGAACCCACATCTATCAAAGCATCATAAGGTAATCCAAAAATTAAGAACGTACCGGTTATAACATCCGATGCGTCGCCCTCCTCTCGACGCCTCGCTTCGTAGACCAATCCAGGCTGTCTCGCCTCTGTACCACCTGCACCTCTGCCCGGTGCTCCACGGCCTCTACCAGAGCCATTACCTCTCCTGGCTGCACCACGGCCCCTTTGTGGCTGCTGACTATCCCTCCTGATTTGTGTACGATTCTGATCCCCAGACTGTAACCTAGCTGACCTCTGTGGACAATCCCTCACTCGGTGCTCCATCGATCCACACTCAAAACATCCTCTGTTTCCAGTCCAACATTCTCCCGTGTGAGACTTCCCACACCGAGCACATCGTGGCGGCCTTGAGTATTAGCGGCGATGAGGCCTAGCAGGTTGATTCGGCTCACTATATCTATCCCGTTTCATTGATTCCCGTGAGACCCGATGATCCAGAATTTCTTTTATTCCAACCCTTGTCCTGATTCAGTCTTATCGACTGTTTCACTTCCTCCGCAACTTTGGCCTTTTCTACTAAGACCGCAAACTCTCTTTCCTGCTGTGGAGCAATCAGTAATCTCAGATCATCCCTCAATCAGTCCTCGAACCTGACACATCGCTCATGCTCCGTAGCCACGATACCTCGAGCATACTGGCTCAACCTTAAGAATTTTGCCTCGTACTCCGATACGGACTTATTCTCCTGAACCAGCCTCAGAAATGCCTTCCTCTGCGCATCAATATAACTGGTCCCAACATACTTCTTCTGATAAGCCACATTGAAATAATCCTAAGTGAGATCATCCGCTGCAGCACCATCCCGAACCGTGAGCCACCACTGGTATAACTCATCTCGGAGAAGCGACACTATCCCTTTCAGTTTCTCCTCAGCCGTTAGATCTAAATCATCCATGATTCGTTCCGTCGCCTCCAACCAATACTCAGCTGTATTGGGCGCCACACCAGATACACCTCGAAATACCTCAGCTCTATTGGTTTGGAGTCGTTCAGATATAGATTTCTAAGCTCCCGTACCTTCACCTACTCCAGCCACTCTCTCAAGCACTCGCAGCATTGCTTGCGACACTGCATCATCCCCCGTCTGATCCTGGTACTCAACACTAGCAGCTGATGGTGGTGGTATCTCATTCTCGAACCCTTGACCAGACCTAACGGGTTTCGATACGGTCATTCTACCTCTACCACGCCCTCGGACATTACGACCACGTCCCCTAGAACTCATGACTATGCTCACGCCTTAATCTGCTTTAAAAAAATTTATGCATTAGTTTCTGTTCCACTGATTACCCACGAACAAGTTTTATGTAAAGAAGTTTAGTAGTAGTTCTTTCGATCATTACAAAGTTTTCGTTTCAAGTCTTCTACCTTAATTTAGAGAATCACATTCATTCTTCAATAATATCCTCCACCCATACTCACCACTTGCAGGGGTATTCTCATCATTTCACTACCCAGGGGTATTTTCATAATTTAACCTATCGGGGCATTTCAATAATAAATCAGGGTTAATTCAAAAATCTTTATAAATCATAGGTATTTCAAAAATTTTAAAAATCGGGGGTATTTTGGTAATTTCATGAACCAGGGGTATTTTCGTAATTTTTTAAAATATGGTTCTAGGTGATTTTACAAAGTAAGGGTATTTTGGAAATTTTCCAATTCAGGGTACTTAGGCAACTTTTCATACCGAGGTATTTGGTAATTTTTACAAGTCGAGGTAATTTGGTCAATTTGCAAGTCAGGGGTATTTTGGTTATTTTTCAAATTGAGAATTTTTTCAATTAAGAGTACTTTAGTAATTTCAAAACCAAGGTTTAATTTTAGGGTTGTACAAAATAAGGTGACTGGTCCCTTTCGGGTTTTAGTTATTGAGTTTAGGCATGAATAAGTCGTCTCGATTAGGGTGAACCGCCACTACGCAGAGTAGGATTAGAGTGAAGAGGAGGTGAGTCACTAGGGCTTTAAATACCAAGCTCCCCTGAATCCATTCCTAGACATCGCATGCAGTTGCCACACCCTTAACTCAATGACGTACTCACGAGTTTGTTTAGTTGATCCTTAAGTCTTATGTAATTTTGCGTTGGAGTAGGCTATTCCTAGGGTTCAATAACTCCTAATCTTCTAATCTATGATCCCGAAATACCTATTTCTTTCCCATACAATCCACACAATGGTTAGGGATACTTACCTGGGCAGATTGGTGCCGGAGACTCAGTGCCATGCTGTTCAAACCATATACATTTCCCACAAAACTTTTCAAAACCCTACTTTTAAACTTTTTGGGCCTCGGGCCTACAGCCGAGCTTTTGAACTTGTCTTTGATACCAAAATTGTAACACCCCAAACCCGGTCAACACACCACGATTGAATCTGGCATGTTACGGGGTGAATAAACAAGTTCCCCGGTTTATCTTTATTGGAAACTCTTTTATCGTTCTTAAAGTTTAGAAAACCCTAAATAGAGTGATGTTGGAAACGTTTTTGTGTTGCTTTAAAATCCAGAGAACTCATGCTTGAAAATTCATTTATTGTTACTAGTTTGTTTGAAAATTTAGGTTTGAAATCATCTCTGTTAACTTTGTTGCTACCTTGTGAATAATGTCACCCGATGGTAACGTTGAAAAACCCGATATAGAGTATAGTTTTGTAAACTTCGATTTACTTTCGGTTACTAAAGCAAACCAAGTTATTAACCCTATGCATAAGATAATTAAAATATAATCAAGAAATAAAAACCCAAATTAATACTTAGCAGCCTTATTACAAAACCAAAACCAAATTTAAGTAAATAATAAAACTGAAATGGTAATTTAAAATCAAAACCCGAAACTAGCATGCATGGCCGCCTCGAGTCCTCCCTAGCTCCATATCCGCAATCTACGCCTCATCTGCAAAATATAAGGGAAGGGGTGAGTCACCGAGACTCAATGTATAAATCCCTAACCCGATAATGCAAGCACTTACGCAAATAATTAGTATAACATGCAAATCATGCAAACCCCATAACCTAACCATCCAATCTCCTTTATCTACCCCGTGTGGTCAAAACCACAGGTGACCATAGCCACAAATATAAATATCGGTGTGGTCAAAACCACTGGTGACCGTAGTCACAAATCAAGTGATGGGGCCAACCCATCGCATGGTCAAAACTACTGATGACAATCCCGTAATCAACAGATGGGGCCAACCCACTGTGGTACCAAACCACTGGGACGAGTCACAATATCCATATGTGGTCAAAACAACTGGTGGTCAAAACCACTGGGACTTAGTCACAAATTATAATATCAAAGACGGGGCCAACCCGTCGTGTGGTCAAAACCACTGGTGACAGTCCAAATAATTCTTCCCCCTCCTCTCAACAATCCCACCATCATGACCATAACATTCGTGGCATAATAACACATGATGATGCAAACAACACATGGCATAACATTAAACAATGACATGATAGCATATAATGGGATCCATAATCAGGGGACTTACCCGGAGTCCATGCTCATGCCCACAAGGCATAACTATCAGTTTCAATAGCTATAACAGTAACACAATAAACATATCATAGTAACGAAGTGTGTAAGCGTTACACACCTGACTATTTGTGAATCTAGCAAAATCTTGAAACTACGATCTATTCCCAAACCAATAGAACCCGAAGATCCCAAAACATTTGTCTCATCCCTTCCTGTATTCGGCCAACACCTTGTTAATGAACAAAAGCCCATTCGGCTTATCTAAAAATCCTGAAGGATGAAATAACGCACAATAAGACCCTTACCAAGATCGATTACACCCGAGCCTTTAGACTTAAATCGCAAGCCAACAAATCTCGGAGATCTATTGAACACAGCTACCCTTCTTTCTATAATCGGTTAGACACATTATTAGGAATCCAAAAGCCATTCGGCATTAGCATAAATCTCGAAAATCAAAAGAAATTGTCACTCCCTTACCTTAGTCGACAAATCCCGAAGATCTAGAAGATCTAGATCCAAGCCACGATCCAAACGAAACCCGAGAACCTACACGTTAGCGTCACCCCCTTCCTTAACGCAAGAGATCCCCTCGGCTTTTAGAAAAAAGTTCAGCCCTAGCACCAAAGATGAGGGAATCAGCACCCAGAAGAGATAGAGAGGAAAAAGAGATGAAATGTGAAGACTTACCACACCAAGGGTTGAGGTTCGGCTATGAAAACCAAAAAGTGATAGGTTTGACACTTAAGATGATAAAGAGAAACGCAAGAAGAGAAGAACTTATGAGCGAGTATTGACCAATCACTTTGAAGGAACAAGAAGAGAACTTCGGGGTTTTCGACTTCTCAAAACAATGGAAAGATGAAGAAGAAAGTGGAGTAGGAATGAATGGATTCATGAGGAAATGAAAGTGATTTGACATAAGGAGATTGGAAGAAAAAGATGTCAAATGGAGGTGAGAATGTTGGTTTGGCTTAAGCAAAATAGGGAGAAGGGAAGTGGAAGCAAGTTTGACTTACCAAAGAAGTAACCAAGATGATTCGGCCAAGCCCCTATTGCCAAAAAGAGAAACCAAAAGAAAGATAAGTGAGAGGGTTTGGTTTATGACTCTAAACACAAGAGAAAGAGACTCTTCCAACTAGTGAAATGTTCTCTAGAACCACCATAAACATTCGGCACACCCTTTTCCCAAGCACCAAAATTGATTGCTTCCCAAACTCACACCATAACAAAAAATTTGGCCAAACACAACCCACTCATACTCAAACATTCGTCGTCCCCTTCATCCCTCCTTGAATTCCTCTCATCCACTCATTCAAACGAGTTTGAATGAGCTCAAAACCTATAATTTCTCCTCTCCACATATCTTAAATCTGTTAACTTAATCCATATCTTTCCAACAGAGTCCTACCTAAACACACCACTTCCCACTTTGACGTCAAAATAATAAGCAGAAAATAAGATTTCTACTGCTCGAACCTGAGCACTCCTTCCCTACATGTGGCGTCACCATCCAAGCACCTTAGTGACGTCTCCTTTGCCACTTTGCCACTAGGTTGTTTGAGTCACAACCCTCCAATAAATTCTTTTAACCCCTAATTCTCCTAGCTCCCTCTTCTTAAGCACTAAAACAAAATTTTTGGCCATGACCCAGGCCTAACCCGAGGTCATGCCTAGCCCCCAAAACATGCTAAACTAGCACAGTAAGCATATCGTCACATGCAAACACATGCAAAATGTAGAGACCCTGCTTTAATGATGTTACAATTCTTGTTACAATTATAAGCTATTCTAAAAATCATATTAATGCTCTAATTAAGGAGAATCAAGTTGATAGGGAATAGCGCTTCACAGGATTTTATGGAGCACCTTTTACTACCGAAAGGTGTAGTACTTGGAATTTACTTCAAAAACTGAGAAGGACTCAGACTCATCCTTGGCTTGTTTGTGGGGATTTTAATGAAATCTTGTACTCCTTTGAGAAGAAGGGAGGGGTGCCAAGAGATGAAAAAAGAATGGAGGATTTTGGAAAAGTTCTTGACGAGTGTCGTCTTTTGGATGTAGGGTTCTCTGGGTCATGGTTCATATGGGAAAGAGGAAACTTACCAGAAACAAACATAAAGGAAAGGTTTGATAGGGGTTACAAATACAGAATGGTTTTCAGTTTTCCCACATGTTCGTATTCAACACTTGCCTTACTCACATTCGGATCATTGTCTTTTGCTCATTCATACAGAGTAGGGACATAAGGAGACAAGGAAAGCTCCTTTTCAGTTTGAGGCATGGTGGATATTAGAAGAAACATTTGAAATGATGATTAAGTATATTTGGGGATCATCTTTGGGGTCGACATTAGATAAATTAGAAAACTTAAGACATGGATTGAGTCATTGGGTGTTTAAGATTCATAAAGGAAGGGTGGGGCTCAAAAAAAATTGAAGCAGAAAATTAGAGAGCTTGTTTGAGGAGGATAAGACTGATGAGACTTTGGCTAAAATCATTGATATGAAGATACATCTCAATTTAGAAATTAATAAAGATGAGGCTTATTGGGAGTAAATAGCGCGTGCTAATTGGTTAAAATTGGGGGATAAAAACACGACGTTTTTCCATAATTGTGCTACTCAACGAAATAGATCTAATATTATAAGAAGCTTATAGAACAAGGATGGGGAAGAAGTTAGTGATGTGGAAGAGATGAGAAAGATAGTTAAGAGCTTTTTCCAATAGTTGTTTACAACCAGAGGGGTGAGCAATATGGAATCGGTCTTGCCAGGAATTGAGCATTGCATTTTGATGAAGTAAATTTGCTGCTTACAATGAAGTACACTAATAAAGAGATTTGGGTAGCATTGAAAGCGATAGATCCTACAAAGGCTCCTGGTGATGATGGTTTCCCAGCGATTTTCTTTCAGAAGTGTTGGCACATTGTAAGTTCAGAGGTAACTTCTTTCTGTTTGGAAATCTTAAATGAGGGTAGGGATTTGGATTTATTAAATGTCACTAATATTGTGTTGATACCCAAAACCTCACATCTTACAAATTTGGCAAATTTTAGAACCTTTAGTCTATGCAATGTTCTTTATAAGGTGATTGCTAAGGTGATGGCTAATAGATTTCAGCAAGTTCTATATGCATGTATTGATAATGCATAGAGTGCCTTTGTTCCAGGATGTTTAATCACTGATAATGTGCTTGTGGCTTATTAAATCATGCATACATTGAAGCATAAAAGAATTGGAATAAAATGGCACATAACAGTCAAGTTGGATATGAGTAAGGCTTATGATAGGGTGGAGTGGGATTTCTTAAGGATTATGATGGAGCGAATGGGTTTTGTGCAATCTTGGGTAGATTTCATTATGAGGTGTCTAACTTCAATTTCCTATTCGATAATCTTAAATAGGTGCAAAGGGGAACATTTTAAACCATCCAGAGGTCTTTATCAAGGGGATCCGCTCATCCCTTTCCTTTTTCTGATTTATAGTGAAGGACTCTCATCCCTTATGCGTTCGAAAAAGAGGATGGGGGAAATCAAAGGCGCCAAAGTAAGCAGAAAAAGTCCGCAGATTTCTCATCTCTTCTTTGCTGATGATTGCATTTTATTTGAAGAAGCAACGGCCATGGGAGCAAAGAAGATAAAGGGAATTCTGAGTACATATGAATTGTGTTCTGGCGAATGTGTGAACTTTGAAAAATCCACAATACTTTTTAGTACTAATACTCCGGATGTTGATAGACATCTTGTTAGGGAATTGTTGGGGGTGAAGAGCTCGAACGATGTTGAGAAGTATCTTGGTCTTCCAAATTTTGTAGGTAAGAAAAATAAGGCCTCCTTTCAAAGTTTAAAGGATTGAATTCGATTGAAAATTTATGGGTGGAGTTTGTGGTTCTTGTCACAAGAGGGTAAGGAAGTCTTTATTAAATTGGTTTTGCAATCGATCCCTACATATTCCATGATGTGCTTTCTTTGCCAAAAATTTTATGTGGATAAATGGATGCTATAATTGCCAAGTATTGGTGAAAAAAAAGGGTATGGGCGCAAAGGAATTCATTGGTGTAGCTGGGATAAAATGTGTGAGTTAAAATTGGATGGTAGGTTACGTGTTAGGAATTTGGCGAAATTTAATGTGGCCTTACTTGCTAAGCAAGGATGCCGTCTCATTCGTCAACACGATTCATTATTATTACGGGTCCTAAAAGCTAAATACTATCCATCTACCAGCTTTTTAAAGGTGGGGCTAAGGTGTGCACCATCGTATACTTGGAAAAGTATTTGGGCAGCAAAAGGTCTCCTTAAAGGCAGTCTGGGTTAAAGGGTTGATACGGGGGAAAGCATTTTAATCAATAAGGATGTGTGGCTGCCTGGTGTAATAAATTATATATTACATAATCGAATTAATAATGCAAATTAATCTATTGTTGGCTGCTTAATTAATAGTGCTAATAGAGTATAGAAGGAGGATGTTATTCGCAATACCTTTGAGACGGATGATGCAGATGGAAACCTGCAGATTCCACTTGCGAGGGATGAGCATGCTCATATGGTAATATGGTGCAATGAGCCCTCGAGTGTGTTCTCGGTATGAAGCGCCTATAAATTATTATAGATTCAGAGCATTACCCTACTTTTAATTACTTATAGGTTACAACACAATATTTTTACAAACAACTGTGGGATTTACAACTTCCCAACAAAATTAAAATAATGCTATGGAGAGTGTCTTGGTATTTCATCCCCATGATGGTCAACTTATATGCTAAAAGATTAACTTAAAGTAAAAATTGTCCCAGATGTAAAGTGGGATTAGAGACCTTATGACATGTCTTCGCCGAATGTCCTATTTCAGTATTTTAAACCTTGAATGGGCAATTACAAGGTAACATATTAACTGTTTTGAATGGCTTACCTGGGTATTTAGAAGATGCACAAAGCCCTAAAGACGTTTGTTTGGTTGTGGCTTGTGATCGTTTTGGTTGGATAGGAATAGGAACCTGCATGAAGGGAAAACTCATTCAGGTATAAGAGTAGCTAATTTCATCAAAAATTACATTCGAGAACTCGATTGTTTGGTAGAGAAAATGACTACATTTATTGGTGAGAATGAGAATTGGAAAGCACCTGAGGGTAGTTCCTTAAAATCAATTTCGATGCCCCGTTTGACTATAAGGGTTTTAAATAGGCTTCGGGGATTGTGGTACGCGAAAGGAGAAGTTCTGGTCTCTAAGTCCCGTTTGCACGTGGTGGATGCCTCGGCCTTTGATGCAGAAGCCCTTTCCTGTCTTAAAGCCGTGCTCACAACGATTGAGTTGGGTTTAACAGATGTAATAGTAGAAGGGGATTCCAGATCCATCATTAACAATTGCAAAACTGGTTTAGTAGATAAGTCTCAAATTAGTGCTCACATCATAAACATTCGGAAGGAAAATAATAGTTTTCGGTCATTAGTTTTCCATTTTGCTCCCAGGTCGGCAAATCAACTATCCCATAACCTAGCTACGATAAGTCTAAAGAAGGGATAAATTATTTACCTGGTGGGTTGTGTTTCTAGGTATACTCAATGGTGACTAGAGATGGAACGGCCACGAGAACCAGATTGATGAAAGAAGGGTTTGAAATGGTGATTTGGAGTTGAGAGGTCCCATTTCTCTGAATTTTTTGGTCATTATACTTGTAACACCCCTAACCCATATCCGTCGCCGGATTAAGGTTACAAGGTATTACTGGACATAGCACAAATCAGGAAAAACATACTACTTTTCTTGTTTCGTAATTCAATCACATCAATACACATACATTTTATATTTAATAACAATATCACACAACTTATAAATCAAAACACATTCAAATAATTATTATACATATAGTTCACTTAACCAACTAAAACCCAATCATGCTTCACTATTTAAAATTCATGAACAAATCATGCTTTAAAATTTTAAGCTGTCAATATTAATTATTTATCCACATATTCTAAATAACTAATGTGCAACAAAGACATGTTTCATGTACTTAATACATATAAGGTTCGAACTATATGACTTCAAGAGTATTGGCATTTGCTTCCTGAATACATGTTCAAACATATATCCTTACATTTCATGCATCGAACAAATGTCAATACAATTATCTCATAGACTAACTGTTTTGGAAATCATCCATACTTTGGGAAGTTAAAAATATGGGTATCAAAATGTTGGCACTAGAAATCTGGGATTTAAGGCACCAAAAATGGGATTGAGAATTTGGGATTTAAGGCACCAAAAATGGGATTGAGATTTGGCATGAGATATTTGTAATTTTTTGGTCCCTAATTGTATAGAAACTTTGCAAGTTGATCCATGAACCTCAACTATAAATAGGCCTAACCATTTCTCATTTTCATCAACCCATATTTTGCCATTCTCTACTTAAGGCATTGTTCTCTCTCTTTGTAAATCTTCATTGGAGTGAAATATATTTGGTAGTGCCCGAGGACGTAGGCAAAATTTGCTGAACTTGTTAAAATTCTAGTGTTCTTTATTGTATTATTTTGCATATTTTGTAAGTGTGATTGTAGTGATTTATTGTGCTATTAAATTACGATAGAGGGATATTCTGTCTAGGAAAGACCTGGTACTTAACCAATCCTTGTGATCCACATCTCTTTCCTGGGAATTGAACTTAGTGTGATTTTTCAGTACAATAATTTTACTCTTTTACACCCTTCCGCACAACAATTGGTTTCATAGCTAGATTTGTACTTGAGGAATACGATCGTTTATGATACTATTTGCATATAGGATATTTTTATCCACGGTACTATTCATGTTGATGGTACTGTTCACGTATACAGTAGTTGGGATTAAGGAGAAAAATCGCAAATGCATCGTCATCAGCAAAAACTACTGTGACCAATGCAAAATTTGAAGTAGAGAAATTTGATGGTACCAATAATTTTGGTATATGGCAATGTGAGATCCTGGATGTCTTATGTCAGCAATAGACAGGTGTGTGGTACAATCCGCCTATGTTTGGCCAAAGAGCAGAAGTACTCTGTCATGAGGGTGACATCAGTGAAGAAGTTGTGGGATACACTGGAAGAAAAGTTTCTAATGAAAAGTCTTGAAAATAGGCTTTATATGAAAAAAATTTTATCGATTCACGTATGCACCCGTTATGTCGATGAATGAACATGTGAACTTATTTAATAAAATCTTAGCAGACTTGCTAAATTTGGATGAGAAATTTGAAGATGGAGACAAGACATTATTGTTATTGAATTCTCTTTCTGATGAATATGGTTATCTTACCACCACATTGCTTCATGGGAAGGATACGATCACATTTGATGCAGTCTATAGTGCGTTGTATAGATCTGAGACTCAAAAGAAAGATAAAAAAGATCACAGAGATGCAGAAGTCTTAGCAGTAAGAGGCAGTTCGCACAGTAACAACTCTGGTAGAAGGAGTAAGTCTAAAGGGAGACCTGCCAAAGATAAATGTGCTTTTTGTCGTGAGAAAGGGCATTGGAAAAAGAATTATTCTAAGTTAAAAAAGGGCAAAGCTATTTCTAATGCATGTGTAGCGGAGCATGATGAGGAGTCAGACTTTAGCTTGGTTGGCATGGCAATGGCATGCATACAGATGAGTGGATTTTGGATGCGGGATATACTTACCATATGTATCCTAATAAGGACTGGTTTTCTAGTCTTAAAGAACTAGAAGGTGGAGTAGTTTTTTATGGGCAATGACAGCACTTATAAGACAATGGGAGTAGGTACAATCTAACAGAAGAATCACGACAGCTCAATCCAAGTTTTGACAAATGTTCGCTACATACCTTGCTTGAAGAAAAATCTCATCTCATTAGGGGTCCTATAATCTTAAGGTCTCACAATCACTTTGAGAGATGGATTACTAAAGGTAGTAGCTGGGATATTGATGGTGATGAAAGGTACAAGAAGGAATAACCTGTACTATTTAAATGGAAGTATAGTTATTGGATCAACATCAACAGCTTTTGTAAAAGATGCAGATTCAGAGGCTACCAGGTTATGGCATATGTGATTGGGACATGCTGGTGAAAAAGCTTTGCAGAATTTGGCAAAGCAAGGATTGTTGAAAGGTGCAAATTCTTGCAAATTGGAATTCTGTGAACATTGTGTTCTGAGCAAGCAGACGAGGGTAAAATTTGGTTTAGTAATTCACAATACGAAAGGAATTCTGGACTACGTTCACAGTGATGTGTCGGGACCTACCAAAGTGGCTTCTTTGGGAGGAATGCACTATTTTGTTACTTTTGTTTATGGTTATTCAAGAAAAGTATGGATGTATCTAATGAAAAGAAAAAGTGAAGTTTTGGATGCATTTCTGAAATGAAAGAAGATGGTGGAGACTTAGACTGGTCGAAAGGTCAAACGACTTCGATCAGACAATGGTTCTGAGTACAAGAATGATTCATTTCTACAAGTATGTCAAGATGAGGGCATTATGCGACACTTCACTGTTCAGGATACACCACAGCAGAATGGGGTGGCAAAACGTATGAATCAGACTATACTGGAGAAAGTTCGATGTATGTTATCCAATGCTGGATTGGACAAGGAATTTTGGGCTGATGCAGTTACATATGCGTGCCATCTAATTAACCGGTTGCCATCAGCTGCAATAAATGGAAAAAATCCTATGAAGATGTGGACTGGTAAACCTGCTACTGATTATGATTCTTTACATATTTTTGGTTTCACTGCATATTATCATGTAAAAGAATCTAAGTTAGACTCAAGAGCAAAGAAAACATTATTGGTAGGTATAACTGGTGGAGTAAAAAGGATACCGTCTCTGGTGTCCTGATGCAATGAAGATTGTTTTCAGTAGAGATGCGACTATTGATGAATCAACCATGATGAAGAACAAAGATTCACAAAAGGATGACAAAACCAGTAGTACTTTGCAGTAGGTGGAGCTTAAAAAGGTTAATGATGATCCAGCTACTATTGAAGGAACAAATGATGAAGAAGTTTCGACCCAAGAACTTCTACAACAACAAGATTCAATTGCATATAGGAGGCCAAGAAGAAAGATTCGTATGCCTGCTCGCTTTGATGATATGGTGGCCTATGCATTTCCAATTGCAGATGATGATGTTCCTTCTACTTACACAAAGCAAGAAGTAACCCTGATGATGTAAAGTGGAAGCAAGCCATGAATGAAGAAATACAATCTCTTCATAAAAATAGGACTTGAGAGTTGGTGACACTGCCCAAAGGAAAGAAGTAATTGGATGCAAATGGGTATATGCAAAGAATGAAGGATTTCTTGGTAAAAATGAAATTTGATACAAGGCTAGATTGGTAGCAAAGGGTTACGCTCAGAAAGAAGGAATAGACTACAATGAAGTGTTTTCTCTAGTTGTGAAGCATTCGTCTATTCAGATTTTGCTAGCCTTGGTTGCGCAATATGATCTTGAACTAGTTCAACTCGATGTGAAGATCGTGTTTTTACATTGTGATTTGGAAGAGGAAATTTATATGACTCAGCCAGATGGATTCAAGGTTGTTGATAAAGAAAATTAGGTTTGCAAACTAACAAAGTCACTTTATGGATTGAAACAATCTCCGAGGTAGTGGTACAAGCGATTTGATCAGTTCATGAAAGGGCAAAGGTACACAAGAATTAAATTTGATCATTACGTGTATTTTTAGAAGCTACAAGAAGGAAATTTCATATACTTACTCTTATATATAGATGATATGTTGATAGCATCTAAGAGTAAAGTTGAAATTAAGAGATTGAAGACTCAACTCAACATTGAGTTTGAGATGAAAGATCTAGGTGAAGCTAAGAAGATTCTTGGCATGGAAATATGTAGAGATAGAGCTAGTGGCAGAGTTAGCTTGTCTCAGAAGCAATATTTGAAGAAGGTAGTTTGGCATGAATGAGCAGACAAAACCTGTAAGTACCCTGTTGGCTTCTCATTTCAAGCTTTCTGCACAACTATCTCCTTCGACGAATACGGAACAAGAATACATGTTACAAGTTCCGTATTCTAATGCAGTAGGTAGCTTGATGTATGCAATAGTGTGTACAAGACCTGAAATTTCACAGGCAGTTAGTATAGTGAGTAGGTATATGCATAATCCTAGAAAAGGACATTGGCAAACTGTGAAATAGATTCTACGGTATATTCAAAGACCATGGATGTAGGATTACTGTTCAAAAATGATACTACACTTAGTAAAGGTGTTATTGGGTACGTTGATTTTGACTATGTCGGTGATTTGGACAAACGAAGATCAACCACCGTTATGTGTTTACACTTGCTGGAGGACCAATAAGTTGGAAGTCTACACTGCAGTCTACAATAGCGTTGTCAACCACGGAAGCCGAATACATGGCTGTAACAGAGGCTATAAAGGAAGCTATCTGGTTACAAGGTATGGCTAAAACCTTGGGATTGGTTCAGGAGCATATTAACGTGTATTGTGATATTCAAAGTGTTATTCATTTAGCAAATAATCAAGTCTATCATGCACGTACAAAGCATATCGACGTACGATTCCATTTTGTGTGGGAAATTATTGATGAGGGGAAAATTCATCTTCATAAGATTAAGACTACAGATAATCCTGCAGATATAATAACCAATGTGGTAACAACAACCAAGTTAGAACATTATTTGAACTTGATCAATATCCTGCAAGTTTAACAGTTGAAGAAGACACTATCAAGTATTGTTGGCAAATTCAAAAGAATTGTGTGAAGATAAGATAATCCTAATCAAATCTTCAAGGTGGAGATTATTGGAAATCATCCATACTTTGGAAAGTCAAAGATATGGGTATCAAAATGTTGGCACTAAAAATTTGGGATTTAAGGCACCAAAAATGGGATTGAGAAATCTGGGATTTAAGGCACCAAAAGCGGGATTGAGATTTGGCTTGAGATATTTGTAATTTTTTGGTCCCTAATTGTATAGAGACTTTGCAAGTTGATCCCTAAACCTCAACTATAAATAGGCGTAACCATTTCTCATTTTCATCAACCCACATTTTGCCATTCTCTACTTAAGGCATTGTTCTCTCTCTTTGTAAATCTTCACTGGAGTGAAATATATTTGGTAGTGCCCGAGGACGTAGGCAAAATTTGTTGAACCTCATTAAAATTCTAGTGTTCTTTATTGTATTATTTTGCATATTATGTGAGTGTGATTTTAGTGATTTATTGTGCTATTAAATTACGATAGAAGGATATTCTGTCTAGGAAACACCTGGTACTTAAGCGATCCTTATGATCCACCTCTCTTTCCTGGGAATTGAACTTAGTGTGATTTTTCAGTACAACAATTTTACTCTTTTACACGCTTCCACACAACAAACTGTTAATCATATCATTTTTTTTATAAATTTCTATACATAAATATATTAAAAACATAACAACCATATTACATGGCCTAGTTTTTATTTTGTTCTTATTCGAATATGCAGCATTAATTAATATAATACCATGACCGAACATATTATATACAATTACTTAAGTCACGAATAATGCACCATATTTAACCACAAATATTAGATTAATTATATACATAATCCATTAACATATTATATGCACATACAACTGTATTTAAATATGTAATCACCATTACAATGATATTCAATAATAATAATTACTAAAACTTTTTTATTTAATAGGATACCTACTTTTAGTAGATTTAACAAATCATTACATAAAGCTTAATGACCAAGATCATAAGTAACATACACAATTATTTAACCTTTCAAAGAACCTAAAACATGCATACTTTCCATTTACAAGTTTGCGTATATGTGTACACAATTGAGCCATTTTCACATGTCCATATTTCATTATCACTACAAAGCTAGTCATTACATATTCGGTATTGTATATCATCCAATTCATAGTATATTTATATATTGCTATAAACCAAATATCATGCTTATCATTTTAGGCCATCTCCTTAGCCTAATATACATATACACTTAAATTATCATTTCTAAACCAAATTACCCATTTAAAACATGCCATTTCAACTCAATGATAAAACCACAAATCTTAATCCAATACACACTCGAATATATAATCATTCTTTTACCCCATTAATAAGCTGAAATATAGATAGTTTCCAACCTTCATATGCATATTTCAATTTATATATCATAACCCAAACTCACATAAATACCAAATCCAAACATACCACACATATCATATATATATAACGTGATCGTTGTTTTGTCGAGTTTTAAAATTTATAAAGAGAATGATCAAACCTGGAAACTAACTCTGACAACGACTTAAGGCAAGTGTACCTATCGAGCGAGAGTATAGTATAAGCTTTGTCGAAAAAGGAACTAAAAGTTAATTAATGTATATTAAAGCCTCTAAGTGAAGTTGCAAATAACTTACTAACCCACAAAGACAGAGGTTAATTAAAAGAAAACTCTTGATCAAACCCTAAGAATCCCCTAGAAATAGCAATAAATCGATTTATTTACTTAGGAATCCCATATATTAAACCCTTCACCAAATAACTTCTAACCCTAGGTTAAAAAAATCTCTTTCTCGAATAATAACCCCTATCTCTATGGACTCATGCGATCAACACCCTATCTCTAGCTCAACTAATTATGCTAGATTTACTCTTAAGTAGGGTCTATTCCTCCTCCACCTAAGCATATCGATTTGGATTAAGCATGCATAATTAAGAACAAACTAAGTATTTATCATATAATTCAAAAATCAATAACAAGATTCATCTATGTTTCATCCCCTTCAGGTATCTGAAGGGTTTAGTTCATAACGAATAAAGAAAACATCTCAAGAGAAAAGATAAAACAAAACATAAGAAATCCCTAAAACCCCATGAAGGAATTGAAAGAGAATTCCACCGTCTTGAGTAGAATTCTAGCTCCTTGAGTTGGATCAACTGGCTATCTTCGAGTAATTTCCACAAATCTGGCCTTCTGGCTCGGCTCCTTGGCCTAGCTAACTGCCCCATTCTCAAGATACACTTAGGGTGTTTATATAGACTTTTAGAATGCTTTACTTGGCCTCTAAGTGTATACTTCCTACTAGGGTGTTTGTATAAGCTTTAGAATGTGTTACTTTGCCTCAAAGTATCCAAATTCGAGTGAAATTGCTCTCCCTCGCGACAGGGCACGGCCATGGTACACGCCCATGTAAATCGTTTTCAGGTCGTGTCTTGATTCTGTCGATTGGGGCACGATCGTGTAGATCGTGCCATGGCCGTATCTTAGCTAATTGTTGAGGCACGGTCATGTGGCTTGAAGTCCAGGCCGTGTCGATTTCCACTTTGGCCCAAATTTGCCCGTTTTAAGCCTGTTTCTCGTTCTTTTCGTCCTCGGGTGCTTTTCTAAGTATAAAACATGAAAAGAAAGGATTAAGAGCACTTTTTACATAAATTAAGGGCTAAATCATCCAAAAGCATGGTAAATATGGGGTTAAATATGTTACTTTTACGGTTTATCAAATACCCCCACACTTAATCTTTTGCTTGTCCTCAAGCAAAATTCTTAACTTATAATTAAAACGAACTTTCCATAATTCACAATTCCTATCAACAATTCCTCATCATAATTCATAGATAATTTATACATGGATAATTTAACTCAAAGACTCTTAAAGGCTCAAACAATTCTAAGTCATAAATTTGTAGCATAAAAACATATGCGTCTTCCCTTATCTAAATAATTACCTTGAATTCAAAATCGACAAGGATTGACATCCTCACTAAAGATTCACTCAAAGCACTTGAAGTGTTTAAGTTTCAAGAAAAAGCACTCATAAGTCGAACCTGAAAAGTTAATCCCATAGGCTTGCCTGAAAATCAAATCTCCACCACTGTAATATGAGATGATACACAAATCAAAAGGTCTTTAACAGGGTTGTAACGAGGCTTAGGTTAAAGGTGTGGATAAAGGCTGAATTAGAAGGTTTAGAATCGAGATTGAATTGACAAGTTACTTAACTTTTGGAAAAACAATTGATCTAATATTCTGAATAATTACATCACATTAAACTTTGAAACTAATACTACGAGCTTTTTCTTTGATAATTGAAATTTAAATGTACAAGCTCACTTTTTATACTACTAATGCTGAATATACTTTGATTTAAAATTTTTTTTATTCAAATAGAAATATAATAAAGAAAACTTTATCAACTGAAATAAACTAATTCGAGAACTGATCAAATCAATTCTCGATAGAAGGGTAGTCAAAAGAATGGTGATAACAAATACTAAGGGTTTTGAGTTAATATTAGCGGGTAAATCAATAAAAATGGTTGTTAGGATCAAATGGGTTCACTAAGGGTTAATTTGTGAAGGTTGGCTTTTTAGTGGAGTGAATGGGTTAAAACCTAGGTGCCTTTATCATCTCATTATATCAAATCATTAATGTGGTCTCGATATGTATAATCTAGGCAAGTTCTAGAATAACAATTCAGTGTTGACACACTCATAATCAATAAAGGGAGCATGAAAAAGAATATATGCTCTATAAGGCTTAAAATCTCACAAAAATTATGGGTATTTGATATCAATCTCAGTAAATTTCAAACTTCAAGGTAATATTCAAATTCAGGTTCAACAACCTAGAAAATTTTTATTCTTGAAAATAGACTTATCATGCTTGATTCTCTAGTATTCTTTAAGTATAAATCATCAATGCACAATTATCAATGACTTACTCAAAAGCATATTAATAAAAATCATAAATCATTTAGAAATTTCACCCTGATAATATAAGAAAATTACTTAGGAACAAGACTAAAATTCAGGATTTTAGAATAATGCAAAAAGTTATGTACTTTTACCCCCCACACTTAAGATGTACATTGTCCTCAATGTACAAAGATAAATAAACAATTATGTAATAAAATCAAAAGAGAATGGGAGAAGTAACACTTTTGAATTTTAGATGATTTCCTTGGAGGATGGTAGATGTCGTGGTGACGGATGATTTGTATAGTAGTGAAGTGCTCCTAATGATGTGTTTTATACTGCTAATTTATCAATGAGAAATCTTGGAGGCGTAATTAAATAAATGTTAGGAATACTCGAAGGTTAGATGTAGATGATAATCATGATAAAAGTTGTCAATGTATGTGGAAAATGTTTAAACATAAGACAAATCAAATATTAAAATAACGAGAAAAATAAAGTAAAAATTTAAAATAAGGAATACAAAATCTAGATAAAAGGACTCAAAGGTCCTCATCATCGGCTGGATCCTGTGGTGGTGCTGGTGATGAGATATGGAGGTGCTGGCATATCTGTTGGAGGGTGGCCTCTATCCCATCAAAACGTCGAGTGTTGTCGGTAAATCGCCGAATCGGTCGAGGCGCAAGGATATCCGCCAATGAGTTGCTGCATGGGATGGCCGCTGGCTCGGAATTGGTGCCTCTTGTGAAGATGGTGAGACATCATCAGTAATGTCCTCAGGCTCCTCCTCATTTGTGGGTGTCACTAATTGATATTGAGGGGGGTCAGTCTCTAAACAATGTTTAATCATCCTCATGTGTAGCATCGTCTGGATGCCTTGAGGTGACATCTGCCCAATCATTGTGAGGAAAGATCTCTAGTCGTCGGTGTTAAGGAGGCCGAAATGTCGAGCCAACCGTGTTATATATGGGCCCATCGATAGAATTCCCTTTCTGTGCGCCTCTGTTTGATGCTGCATTGTTCTGGCAATAAAGTATGCAAGGTCAAACACGTGTCCTTCCAACATGCAGAATAAGTAGTATACATCGTGTCAATTAACCACGCTGGTGCTATCACGACGACCTGTAATGGTGTGAGCAAGAATGGTGTGAATGTACCGTAAGTATGGGGTTAGAGCTATCACCTTGGAGTGGTTGGGGTCGTAGATGCTAGTGGTAGGATGTAAGCTGCACCAGCAGTAGATGAGAGTGCAGTGGACCTGTCAGTTTAAGTCAGAGAGTGGATTTTCTTCTATAAATTTTGGCGTATAGAGTCCGAGTGTCGAGCAAAATTGCGGTACCCTCAGTCGATGTACCGTGCCCCCTAAACGGAATTAGACTGTACCCGGGTCGTCGAACTGTGCCATCACTATCTACAAAGTGAAAGTGGTACAAAACTCTAGTATGAGCTCCAAATATGTGGGCTCGATGATTGAGAAAAGTTGTTCCCACGGGTTGGTCGATATGAGGGCTTGAATATCGACTGCGAGCCCGACTTGTTCTAGTGCATCCCAATCAATACACCTAATGGTGCCGAAGGGTCTATTCCAGATTGCCTTGTAACGCTCTTCTTGAGCCGCCTGAGAAAATCATAGGAATTAATGTGGTAGCTCGGAAGAAGCACTTGCGGAAGATGATCCGGGCCCTTTTCTTTTCTTGCTTGGGGCAGCTGTGGATCTTTTTGGTCGTGATGATGGCATGGTACCTAAAAAAAAAAAGGGTTTGTACCAAAATGTTATCCAGGTTCAAGATATTTGAATAAGCAACCAATTCAAAATAGGAATTTGTAATAGCATAAATGAGAAATAACTAATAACACTATCATTATCATGCTGCAAATATATATGATATTCATGAAATATTGAAATAAACATGAGAAAAATCACACTTAAAACTAAAAAATAATAGTCAATTACTAAATAGCACTATCACAATGATGAAATAAACATGAGAAAATTCATACTTAAAACTAAGCAAAAAGAATAAACAAAATAATATGAAATTTAGCAAACTTTAGTTAAGAAAGTGAAATAGTGGAAGGAACCAGGGGTGATGGTGGTGGTTTTCTGTCGGACACGGGTTGAGCACGGTGGTGGCATGAGTTTGCAGCACAAAACGGCGGTGACGTGAGTTTGCAGCATAAACACGATGGTGGTAGGGGCGTGAAGTTTGGCGACACGGCGGTGGTGCGGGCGTGGGGTGGTTTATATAGTGTTTTTAGGGAAGAAACGAGAGTTGAGGAGGTTTTGGGAAGGTAGAGAATATGGGTGTGGCCGGATTTTGGGAGGAAGAATGTTTGAAAGTTGTTTTTAGGGTAGCTTTTGGGAAAGTGATGGGTTAATTTGGTTAAATAGGGGAAGGGACATGGGCTAGTGCCATGCCAGTGCTTTATTTTAAGTGCTGTGTTTTTCACATTTTTAGGCTCATTCAGATGTTTGGCCACGGCCGTGGGTATAGGTGGCATGCCCGTGTTTTGTTCACACGGTCCTGTAGAACGGACGTGTTCCGCCTGTGTTCAATAAGTCAGTATGTTAGCATGGTGAGGTCACACGGACTGTGTAGCCCATGTGTGGCAAGTCAGTATCTTCACACGACCGTCAGGCACGGGCGTGTCTAGCCCGTGCTCGATAAGTCAGTAACCTCACACGGTTAGAAGGAATGACCGTGTTTCACCCGTACTCAATAAGTCAGTAACCTCGCACGGGATAGTCGGCACGGGCGTGGCCTCTTATCGTAGGTTGATAAACCGTAAAAGTAACATATTTTAATCCCACATTTAGTATGCTTTTGGAAGAATTTATCCTCGATTTATGTAAAAAAGTGCTCTTAATCCTTTCTTTTCGTGTCTTATGCTCAGGAAAGCACCTAAGGATAAAAAGAACGTAGAACGAGCTTAAACGGACCAAATTGGGCCAACCCAAAAAATCGACACGACCTGGACTTCAAGCTACACGGCCATACCTTGCCATTCACTTCACACGGCCATGCCACGATTTACACGGCCATGGCATAATTGACAGACTCGAAGCACAGCCTGTACCTCGACATGCACGGCCATGCCACAGCCGTACCTAAATCAACAGAATAGAGAAATGGGCTAGAAGACGACATACACGGGCATGCCATGATCGTGCCCCTGCCGCGGGAAAGAGCAATTTCACTCAGATTAGGATGCTTGAAGCCCAAGAAACGCAATCCTAAGTTTACTTAAACATCTAGGAATGAATTATGCTTGAATTATGAGTATTTAGGAGCCAAGTAAAGCATCCTAAAAGTATATATAAACACCCAATGTGGCTATTCAAGGGCGTCAAGTTTTAGCAGAGTTTTTTGCCAGAGCTTTACTCATTTAGGGAATTACTCGAAGATAGCCAGTTGATCCATCTCGAAGAGCCGGAATTCTACTTAAGACGAAGAATCTCTCTTTCAATTCCTTCAGGGGGTTTTAGGGATTTCTAATGTTTTGTTTTATCTTTTCTCTTGAGATGTTTTCTTATTTAGTTATGAACTAAACCTTTCAGAAAACTGACGGGGATGAAACCTATGATGGATTTTGTTATTGTTTTCGAATTTATATGATAAATACTTAGTTTGTTCTTAATTATGTTGCTTAATTTAATCTGATGTGCTTAGATGGAGGAGGAATAGACCTCGCCAAGAGTAGATCTAGCATAATTAAGCGGAGTTGATCGAGCGCCTAGAGATAGGGTTACGAGATTTTGCGGATTAAGGTAAAACCTAATATGGGAATCCATTGATTGATTCTTCGCTTCCTTAGGGGTTATTATAAGAGAACGAGAGTTCCACTAATTAACCTAAGGTTAGACATTATTCGCTTCGAGAGAAGGTTTAATATAGGTTAAGGAGTCTCACGGATCAAGCGAAGTAAAGAAATCATATGGTTTAGGGATAAATAATGAGTGAAGTCATAGATGGATTCTTCCTGAGGGTATCGTCTTTATCAATTGAGTTTTCCAAAGTCTTTTCCCAATTTATTCATTTATCTTTGCATTTTAGTTTAAAGTATTTCATTAGTTTTAGATAAATCAACCAATCACTCCATATTTCAGGCTAAATAATAGAAAGAAAGTGAGTAGTAGTACTTTTAAGTTCCTTGGATTCGATAAGATATTCTTGCCTTAACTATACTACTGTTCGATAGGTGCACTTGCCTCTATCGTTTTCATAGTTAGTCTACAGGTTCGATCATTCTTTATAAATTTTAAAACTAGACTATTTTGCAGCGATCAAGTTTTTGGCGCCGTTGCCGGGGAACTCTAAAATATTAAGAAAGCTCTATTTCTATTACTTTAGCCATTATTTTTACTTTTAGTTTATTTTTAGATTAAATTTTTATTTTTTACTAATTCTCTTTCTTTCGTTCTTAAACTTGCAAGGTACCTCTAGTTTATAACTAGAAGAAATCCGAAATGACCATTAGAATACGAAAGTGACATTGAGGCAACCGCTCACAAAAATCGCAGAGAAACTAAACGAGCTCTAGACTATCAAAGAGAAGAACAGAAAAGATCCAATCCTACTGAAGGGATGGCCGAAAATAATCCACCTGATACGCAAGAATAGAATGCTCCGCGTACTATGTATGATTATGCTAAACCTAATTTGACAGGAGCAGAATCTAGTATTGTTAGGCCCACTATAGCTGCTAATAATTTTGAATTAATGCCTAACACAATACAAATGATTCAACAATTTGTTCAATTTGATGGTTTGTAGGATGAGGATCTAAACACTCATATATCTAATTTTTATAATTATATGATACCTTCAAAATAAATGGCGTTTACGCAATGCCATACATCTTGATTATTTCCTTTTCATTAAGGAACAAAACAAAGCGATGGTTGAACTTCGTTACCACGAGGTCAATCACCACATGGGATCAAATGACCGAAAATTTTCTTTTATAATATTTTCCACCACCAAAACGACTAAATTTAAGAATGATATATCTTCTTTTGTGCAGAATGATGCAGAAACATTATATGATGCATGGGAAAGATATAAGGATCTCCTAAGGAGATGTCCACACCACAGATTACCTTTGTGGCTTCAAGTCCAAACTTTTTACAATGGTGTGAATTCTTCAACTAGGCAAATGATTGATTCATCAGCCGGTGGAACTTTGAATAATAAAACTCCTGAAGCGACTTACGATTTTATTGAAGAGATGTCATTAAACACCTATCAATAGCAAATTACAAGGGCTAAACCGACAAAATCAGCCGGAGTTTTTAACATAGACGCAGTGACAATGTTGTCAACACAAATGGAGTTAATGACTAAAAAGCTTGATAATTTATGTTATTCACAGGTACATCTAGTCATGCAATGCAAAGTAAGTGGGAATGTGGCGAATTTTGAGTACCCACCTTACCAATCAGAAGCAGAAAACGAGCAGACAAACTATATAGGTAACAATTTTAGATCTAATAATAATCCTTATAGTAACACTTACAATCCAGGTTGGAGAAACCACCCAAATTTTTCGTGGGGAGGCCAAGGAAATCAAAGGCAGCAACCTCTTCCAAATTACCAAAATCAACCTTATCCACCGGAAAAGAAGCCGAGTCTTGAAGAGATGCTGAAAGAGTTCATGGCAAACACAGATGCCTGTCTCCAAAAAATCGATACAACACTTGATAACCAAGGAATATCGATCAAAGAAATCAAGGAACAAGTCAGGGAAATCACTAGGTTAGTGGGACAACTCACAAAGCTTGTTTTAGAACGTCAACAAGGACGTCTACCAAGCAACGTAGAAATAAACCCAAAAGAACAGATACAAGCCATCATATCTCAAGAGGGTACAAAGGTAGACAAGCCCACCTCAATACAAGAAACCAAGGAAGAAACATGTAAAATTGAGGTAGCACAAGAAAAATCGATAATTAAAGAGTACCACCCTCAAATTCCTTATCCCGAAGCATTGAAAAGAGATGATTCAGAGGAATAATTTGGTAAGTTTCTAAAACTTCTAAAGAAATTACACATTAACTTACCTCTTCTTGAAGCTCTTTTTCAAATGCCCGACTTAAGGAGATTTTTAAGACAGCTCTTAACAAATAAATGCAAAATAGATGAAGAGCAACATGTGGAACTTAACGCAACATGCTCAAAGAATGCTACAAAACCGACTACCGCAGAAATTAAAAGATCTAGTGAGTTTTACAATTCCATGTTTAATTGGTAGTTTAACTATTGATAATGCTTTAGCGATTTAGGGCAAGTATAAATGTCATGCCTTATACATCGCTTAAATGACTAGGTCTACTAAGCCCAAACAAACTAGGATGAGTATCCAACTAGTGATAAAACTATTAGAATTCTTAGGGCATTATTGAAGATGTTTTAGTAAAATTGATAAATTCTTCTTCCAAGAGATTTTGTTGTTTTAGACATGGATGAGGAAAATTCAATCCCTTTAATTTTAGGAAGACCTTTTCTTGCAATCGCCAAGACTAAAATTGATGTTGCCATAGGAGAACTCATACTTAGTGTAGGAGATGAATCACCAATCTTCAAGCTTTCGACTCGGCCGAACCACGTAAGATGAAGGTAAGAAAGTCGTTTCAATAGATAATCAAATTATTCAACCTTCATCTACAGAAACATCACAAAGCATCAAAAGCGAGCCAACACAAAATCATATGATCAACAATTTAGAAGAGCAAAAGATACACACCAAAGAAAAATCGAATCCACACGAAATAAAACACGAGGAACCATCAAGAGCTCATAGGGACATCAAATCACTTTAAAATAGAAGATCAAGTCTTTGTTAGATAAAGCCGATCCTTACATCAGCTCAACAAAATCAAGAAACAGGAAGAAATACTCTTTCAGGTACGCGATGTTTTCCCACACGAAATAGTCGAGGTAAGCAATCCAATGTTCAAGAATTTCAAGGTAAACACTTCTCGACCTAAACTTTGTCACGAAAATAAAAGCTGTCGAGAAGAGGGAAAATATTCAAACCTTTAAACCTCCCTAAATTTTCAAAGCCTAAGACAGTCCCAACCTTAAGACTATAAACAAGCACTTCTGGGAGGCAACCCGAGCACTAACACTTTTTATTTCTCAAAATTATTTTTCTTTTCTTTTCTTTTCTTTTCTCTTCTCTCTCCACAATTAAAGCAAAGATGTAGGTTTCCAGGCCACACGGCCTTACACACGGCCATTCCCGTGGCCGTGTGGACCATTAGAACTACCACACTGACAGAGCAGAGCCGTGCAAGTCAGTCTAACCACCCCCCAACGTCACGGATCAAACCACCCACAGCACGGGCACCGATAAAAATAGCACGGCCGTGCCTCATAGCCGTGTTAAGATACTGACTTATTTAGTACGAAAGATCACGCCCATGAGTTCCAACCGTGCTCCTATACTGGCTTTTTAGGAACGAGCGTGCAAACCAACAAAATGGGCGTGGAAGGACAATACACCCCATAACACGATCGTGCGATACAACCGTGTGAATCGACACACCCTCGGTACACAGGTGTGAGAACGTGCCAGATTTGAAATCCTATTTAAATCCCCTCAGCCCGTCCTCTTCGTCCCATCTTCTTTCTTATTCCTTCTTCCTCTTTTCTTTCAAAATTTTCTTCCTATTCATAGAAAAGATCCAAGACACTTGAAGTAACACAAAGATCATGCCGAAGAAACGTAAGCATCATCTCTTCAAAGGAGACCTCAACATGAGTTCATGCCGGCAGCTTTACTTAATTGACACGCCAAGGGTCTCGAAAACCTTTTCGGTTCTATTTTTCTTTTCTCATCTTCTTTATTTTCCTTATTTATACTTTTTTTCTGCTTAATTTAATTTATTTCATATTAGTTTCTTGGTTTTAGGTTCTAAAGGCTGCTAGGGAATCACACACCATAGCCTTCGAGGCTACCCAATTTCTTCATCAAGCAAATTACTTTTCGGTAGCCACTCTACCAGGCCCATAGAAAACACCATCACTGCCACCAAAGACATCAGGGATCATCCAAATTTCAGGGAGTATTACTTTCCCCACTTCTCTTTTTGATTTGGCACATAAATTTTATTATCTATCTTTGTACATTGAGGCAATGTACACCTTAAGTGTGGGGTAATAGTGCCTAACTTTTTGCATAATTCTCAAAACCACGAATTTAGTCTTGATCTTAAGTATTTTCTCATATTATTAATTAAGGTGAAATTTCTAATGATTTATGATTTTTATTGATATGTTTTAGAGTAAGTCATAGTTAATTGTGCATTGATGATTAAATTTGAAGAATACTAGAGAATCGAGCATGATAAGTCTACTTTCTAAAATTAAAAAAATTGATGAATCATTGAACTGAATTTGAGTATCACCTTGAAGTTCAAAATTTATAAGGATTGATGTCAAAACACCCATAATTTTTGTGAGATTTTGAGCCTTGTAGAGCATATATATTCTTTTTCGTGCTCACTTAATTGATTATGAGTGTGTCAACTTTGAACTGTTATTCTAGAACTGCCTCGTTTATACATGTCGAGACCACATTAACGATTTGATATACTGAGATGATAAAGGCACCTAGGTTTTAACCCGATTCACTCCGCTAAAAAGCCTATCTATACAAATTAACTCCTAGTGAACCCCGTTGAATCCTAACAACCTTTTTATTGACTCACCAACTAAGATTAACCCAAAATCCCTTTGTATTTGTTATCAACATTCCTTTGACTACCCCTCTATCGAGAATTAATTTGATCAATTGCCGAATTAGGTTATTTCAATTATCAAAGTTCCTTCTATTATGTTTGTTTTAGTTTGTTCTTAAAAAAAATCCAAGTTTATTCAATATTAGTAGTATACAAAAGAGCTTAGAGCATTTAAACTCCAATTGTTGAAAAAGCTCGATTAAAGTAATATCAAAATACTCCTTATTATAGAGTAATTATCAATAGTGATATTATTAGTTTTCATTCGAGGCCAATATTCATATTTAGTTCAGTGTTTCTAGTTAGACAATTTGTCAAGTCAGTCTCGATTCTAACCTTCTAATTCAGCCTTTATCTACACCTTTTAACCCAAGCCCCGTTCCAACCCTGATTAAAGACCTTTTGATTTGTGTATCATCTCATATACAGTGGTGGAGATTTGATTTTCAGGCAAGCCTATGGGATTAACTTTTCAGGTTCAATTTAGAGTGCTTATTCTTGAACCTTAAACACCTTTGAGTGATTTGAGTGAATCTTTAGTGAGGATGTCAGTCCTTGTCGATTTTAAATTAAAGGTAATTACTTAGATAAGAGGAGACACTTATGTTTTCGTACTACAAAGGTATGACTTATCGTAATTGAATCTTTAGGACTCTTTCAGTTGAATTATCCATGTATAAATTATCTATGAATTATGATGAGTCATTGTCAATAGGAATTATGAATTGGGGGAAGATCGTTTTAATTATAAGTTGAGAATTTTGCTTGAGGACAAGCAAAAGCTTAAGTGTGGGGTATTTGATAAACCGTAAAAGTAACATATTTTAATCCCACATTTAGTATGCTTTTGGATGAATTTATCCTCGATTTATGTAAAAGGTGCTCTTAATCCTTTCTTTTCGTGTCTTATGCTCGGAAAAGCACCTAAGGATAAAAAGAACGTAGAACGGGCTTAAAACGGACCAAATTGGGCCAACCCAAAAAATCGACATGGCCTGGACTTCAAGCTACATGGCCGTGCCTTGCTATTCACTTCACACTGCCATGCCATGATTTACACGGCCATGCCCCAATTGATGACTCAAAGCATGGCTGTACCTCGGCGTGCACGCATCGTACCACGACCATTCCTAAATCAACAGAATAGAGACACGGCTAGAAGACGACTTAGATGGGCATGCCATGGCCGTGCCCTACCCGCAGGAAAGAGCAATTTCACTCGGATTAGGATGCTTGGAGCCCAAGAAACGCAATCCTAAGTCTACTTAAACATCTAGGAACGAATTATGCTTGAATTATGAGTATTTAGAAGCCAAGTAAAGCATCCTAAAAGTATATATAAACACCCCAAGGCGGCTATTCAAGGGCGTCAACTTTTAGCAGAGTTTTTTGCCAGAGCTTTACTCATTTAGGGAATTACTCAAAGATAGCCAGTTGATCCATCTCGAAGAGCCGGAATTCTACTCAAGACGGAGGATCTCTCTTTCAATTCCTTCGGGGGGTTTTAGGGATTTTTTATGTTTTGTTTTATCTTTTCTCTTGAGATGTTTTCTTATTTAGTTATGAACTAAACCTTTCAGAAAACTGACGGGGATGAAACCTATGATGGATTTTGTTATTGTTTTCTGAATTTATATGATAAATACTTAGTTTGTTCTTAATTATGTTGCTTAATTTAATCTGATGTGCTTAGGTGAAGGAGGAATAGACCCTGCCTAAGAGTAGATCTAGCATAATTAAGCGGGGTTGATTGGGCGCCTAGAGATAGGGTTACGAGATTTTACTGGATTAGGGTGAAACCTAATATGGGAATCTATTGATCGATTTACTACTTCCTTAGGGGGTTATTATAAGAGAACGAGAGTTCCACTAGTTAACCTAAGGTTAGACGTTATTCGCTTCGAGAGAAGGTTTAATATAGGTTAGGGAGTCTCACAGATCAAGCTAAGTAAAGAAATCAGATGGTTTAGGGATAAATAATGAGTGAAGTCATAGGTGGATTCTTCCTGAGGGTATCGTCTTTATCAACTGAGTTTTCCAAAGTTTTTTCCCAATTTATTCATTTATCTTTTCATTTAGTTTAAAGTATTTCATTAGTTTTAGATAAATCAACCAATCACTCCATATTTCAGGCTAAATAATATAAAGAAAGTGAGTAGTAGTACTTTTAGGTTCCTTGGGTTCGATAAGATATTCTTGCCTTAATTATACTAATGTTCGATAGGTGCACTTCCCTCTATCGTTGTCATAGTTAGTCTATAGGTTCGATCATTCTTTATAAATTTTAAAACTAGACTATTTTGCAGCGATCATAGGCCGTGTTGGGAAAATAAATTCTTCTTTTATCGTACGCTTATTGGCTCGCCCGTGGTTTGTCTCCTGGCTTCCACATGGCAATGGGCACGCCCGTGTGTAAGGCCGTGTGGTCTAAAACCTACATTTTATTAGGTTAGTTGGATATAAACGGTTAAAAGTATGATGTTAGGTAAGTTAGTGTTAGGGTTGCCTCCCGAAAAGCACTTTTTTATAGTTTTAAGCTAGACTTTCCTTATTTTCGGTTCTAAAAGAAGGTTCATGGAGCAAAAGCTCCTCTCCCATATCTCTAAAATCTGCACCATTATAAATTTTGAGTCGGTGACCATTTACCTTGAATGTGCCCTTAGTGGGGTGAGTTACCTCGATTGTGCCGTATGAAAAAATTATCTTGATCATGAATAGGCCTTGACCATCTAGATTTCAGTTTCCCAGGAAATAATTTAAGCCTTGAGTTATACA
Organism: Gossypium rotundifolium; assembly: GCA_025506655.1. Lineage (NCBI taxonomy): Eukaryota > Viridiplantae > Streptophyta > Magnoliopsida > Malvales > Malvaceae > Gossypium > Gossypium rotundifolium. The sequence goes on along the minus strand of CP106725.1, from coordinate 7,332,274 downwards.
CTAGGACCAAGTTTCCTACTTTGAATTGTTTCGACTTCTTTAGGCGAGAATCGTGGCGTTGCTTTGTTGCCTCTTTGTATAATTTCGAGTTCTCATAGGCCTCAGCTCTTTATTTGTCTAGCTCGTTCATCTGCATCATTCTTTTCTTTCCTGCAATTTTAAGATTAAAATTTAAAAACTTTATGGCCCAAAAAGCTTTGTGTTCTAACTCGAATGGTAGATGACAGGTTTTCCCATATACAAGTTTGTATGGGGATGTCCCTAGAGGGGTTTTAAATGTTGTTCTATAAGCCCATAAGGCATCATCTACTTTTAATGTCCAATCTTTTCTATTCGATTCAACCGTTTTTTCTAGGATGCGCTTAAGTTCTCGGTTTGCTACTTCAACTTGCCTCTTGGTTTGAGGGTGATATGGGTAGTCATTCCGTGGTATACTCCATATTTCTTTAGAATTTTTCAAATTGAGTATTACAGAAATGAGTACCCCTATCACTAATGATAGCTCTAGATGTCCCAAATCGAGAAAACAGTTTCTTGAGAAATTTAACTACTACCCTAGCATCATTGGTAGGTAAAGCTTCTGCTTTTACCCATTTTGACATGTAATCAATAGCCACTAGGATGTATTTATTTCCAAATGAAATAGGGAATGGTCCCATAAAATCAATACCCCATACATCAAATAATTCACATGATAACATATATGTTAGAGGCATTTCATCACGTTTAGAAATATTACTTGTTCTTTGGAATTTATCGCAAGAGATAACATATCTGTTGGCATCTTTAAATAGAGTGGGCCAATAAAAACCTGATTCAAGTATTTTTTGTTCTTTCTTAATGCCACTGTAGTGTCCTCCTGAGGGTCCTGAATGACAATGTCCCAGGATTTTGCTTGCTTCTGCCTTTGTAACGCATCTTCGAATTATCTGATCTGTACATATGCGAAAAAGAAAAGGATCTTCCCAAAAATAGTTTTTCACATCAACAAAGAATCGTTTCTTTTGGTGATGTGTTAGTCTTTTTGGCAAGATGTTAGCTGCTAAATAATTCGCAATATTTGCAAACCATGGTATCTCAGAATGTGTTATTGAAAAGAGTTGTTCTTTGAGAAATGAATCGTTTATCTCATATTTATCGAGCTCTTTGATATGTGGATTCTCAAGTCTGGAGAGGTGATTTGCCGCAAGATTCTCAGCTTCCTTCTTATCTTGTATTTCCAAGTCAAATTCCTGTAAGAGTAAAATCCATCGTATGAGTCGAGGTTTTGCATCAGGTTTGTTTAAGAGATAGCGAAGACCTGAATGGTCAGTGTAAACTACAACTTTAGATAATATTAAATACTTCCTAAATTTGTCAAAAGTAAAAACTACAGCTAGCAATTCTTTCTCTGTGGTGGTGTAGTTTTCTTGTGCGGGTGTTAATGTTCTGCTAGTGTAGTAAATTGGCTAAAAATGCTTGTCTCTTCGTTGTCCCAAAACTGCACCTACTGCAAAATCACTTGCATCACACATTAGTTCAAAGGGTAAGTTCTAATCAGGTGCAATTATAATCGGTGCATTTATCAATTTATCCTTAAGGACATTAAATGCATCTAAACATTCTTGATTGAAATTGAAAGAGATATCTTTTTCTAGTAATTTTGTCAAAGGCTTAGCTATTTTAGAAAAATCTTTAATAAATCTTCTATAGAACCCTGCATGTCTTAAAAAGCTTCTAATAGCCTTAATTGAACTAGAGGGAGGTAATTTTTCTATGGTTTCAACCTTTGCTTTATCTACCTCAATCGTTTTACTAGAAATCTTATGTCCTAATACAATCCCTTATCTAACCATAAAGTGACATTTTTCCCAATTCAAAACAAGGTTTGTTTCCTCACATCTCATTATAACTCGTTTTAAATTTTTAAGGCAAAGATGGAAAGAATTACCGAATACCGAGAAATCATCCATAAATACCTCCATGATGTCTTCCACGAGTTCGTCAAAGATTGCCAACATGCAACACTGAAAAGTAGCAGGAGCATTACATAATCCAAAAGGCATTCTACGATAAGCAAACGTATCGTATGGGCATGTAAATGTTGTCTTCTCTTGATCTTCAAGAGCTATAGGAATTTGGAAGTAGCCGGAGAGTCCGTCCAAGAAGCAGTAGTACATATGCCCAGATAGTTTTTCTAACATTTGATCTATGAAGGGTAGAGGGAAGTGATCTTTTCTGGTGGCATCGTTGAGCTTTCTATAGTCTATACAGACTCTCCATCCTATAACTATTCTTGTGAGGATTAATTCGTTCTTTTCATTGGGCACCACTGTCATACCTCCTTTCTTTGAAACTACCTACACAGGACTTACTCAAGTGCTGTCAAAAATATGATATATTATTCATGCATCTAGAAGTTTAATTACCTCGGCTTTGACCAATTCTTTCATGTTAGGGTTTAGCTGTCTCTGGGGCTGCACACACGGCTTGTATTCTTCTTCCATTAAAATTTTGTGGGTGCAGAACGAGTGGCTTATACCCTTGATGTTAGAGATTTTTCAAGCTATGGCTTTTTTATGTTCTCTTAGTACCTTTATCAACTCCTCTTTTTCCTTGGGTTTTAGTTCTGAAGAGATAATTATCGGTAGCGTAGAATTGTCCCCGAGGAAAGCATATTCTAAGTGTTTTGGTAACTGTTTCAATTCCAGATTGGGTGGCTCATCAATGGAGGATTTCTGTTTTATTTTGCTATTGTTTTCAATGATTTCTTCTTTTATTTGCCTGAATGACGATGTATTCAAATTCATCTCATTTCCTTTATCTTCTCCCCCCTCTTCTTGAGTCAGGCACAGTTCCATCATGTCGTCATGTATGATTTCTTGTAATGAATTTTGAATAATATGATCAGTAGTATCAACAAAATAACAGGAATCATCTTGCTCTTTAGAATATCGCATGGTATCATAAATTTGAAAAATAATTTCTTCATCGCCTATCCTTAATGCGAGTTTTCCATCACCTACATCAATAACAACCTAGCGAGAAGGGCTAAAAAGGACGCCTAGAATTAAAGGAACATTAATGTCTTCTTCTATGTCTAACATAACAAAATCAACAGGGAAAATAAATTTATCAATTTTTACCAAGACATCTTTGATAACTCCTCTGAGACATTTAATGGATCTATCTGCTAACCAATACTCATCCTAGTGGGTTTGGTTCCCAAGATCTAATTGTTTAAATATTTTGTAAGGCATTATATTAATATCGGCACCTAGATCGCCTAATGCTTTCTTAATATTTAAGCTACCAATTAAACAAGGAATAGTAAAACTTCACGGTCTTTTAATTTGGTTGGTAACTTGTTTTGGAGGATGGCTGAGCATTCTTCATTAAGTTCCACCGTCGATACTTCTTCATGCTTCCTTTTATTCGTCAGGAGTTCCTTTATGAATTTTGCATACTTCAGCATCTGTGAAATAGCTTCAACAAAAGGTAAGTTAATATGTATTTGTTTAAAAAGTTCAAGAAACTTACCGTATTGGGCATCTAATCATTCCTTCTTTAACTTTGATGGATAAGGGATTGGTGGTTTACTTTCTTTGCTTACTGGATTTACATCCACAACTCCCTCATCTCTTGCTTTGTTATCTTCGTGTGGAATTTGTTTCTTTGGTTCAACTAATTCCTTTCCACTTCTTAGTATAACTACTTTTACCTGTTCTATTTCTTTAGAAAAAATCACTGCCCGTATTTCACATATCATCTCAGTAAGTAGTCCAATCGACTTAGTGAACTCATCGAATGATTCAATAAGTTTTTCAACTGATGCTTGTTGATTTTTATGTGTTCTCTCAGTATCTTGGAAACGATTTTATGTGTTTGCCATGAATTTTGTCAGCATCTCTTCGAGGTTTGGCTTCTTCTCTTGCGGATATGGCTGATTTTGGAAATTTTGAGGAGGTTGTTGTCTTTGAGTTCCTTGATTTCCTTGGCCTCCCCATGAAAAAATTTGGGTGGTTCCTCCAACCTGCATTGTAGTTATTACTATAATGATTATTAGTGGATCTGAAATTATTACCTATATAGTTTATCTATTCGGTCTCTGCGTCCGGTTGGTAGGGTGGGTACTCAGGATTCACCACAGTTCCACTTGCATTGCACTGCATGACTAGATGTACCTGCGAAGAACACAAACTATCAAGCTTTTTATTCATCATCTCTACCTGTGTTGATAGCATGGTCACTGCATCGAGGTTGTAAACTCTAGTTGAATTTGTTGGTTTTGCCCTTATAACTTGCCACTGATAGTTATTCAGTGACATCTCTTCAATGAACTCGTAGGCTACTTCAGAAGTTCTGTTGTTCAGGGTTCCACCGGCGGCTGAATCGATTAGTTGCCTCGTTGAGGGGTTTATACCATTATAGAAAGTTTGGACTTGTAGCCACAAGGGTAGACCATGGTGTGGACACCTTCTCAAGAGATCCTTGTATCTCTCATGCGTCGATAATGTCTCTAAATCCATCCGCACAAAGGAAGAGATATCATTCCGTAATTTGGTTGTTTTGGTGGTGGGAAATATTTTAATAAAAATTTTCAGCCATTTGGTCCCATGTAGTGATTGACCCTCGTGGTAATGAGTATAACCACTATTTGGCTTTATTCCTTAATGAAAAGGGAAATAACCGAAGACAAATGGCATCATCAAAAATGCCATTTATTTTGAAAGTATCACAGAACTCTAAAAAATTGGCTATATAAGTATTTGGGTCTTTTCCCGCAAACCATCAAATTGAACAAATTGTTGAATCATTTGTATTGTGTTAGGCTTTAATTCAAAATTATTAGCAGCTATAGCAGGCCTAACAATACTAGATTCAACTCCTGTTAAATGAGGTTAGCATAATCATACATGGTACGCGGAGCATTGTTTTCTTCCACATCTCGTGGTGGATTATTCTCGTCCATCCTTTCAGTAGGATTGGATCTGCCTTCTTGCTCTTCTTCTGTGTAATTTAGGGCTCGCCTAAATTCTCTGCGATTCTTACAAGCGGTAGCTTCAATATCACTATCGTTTACTAGAGGTCCTGTCGGGTTCCTTCTAGTCATAAACTAGAGGTACCTGCTAGGAAAAAGGAAGAAATAAAATTAGCAAAAACAATAAAATAAAATAAAATAAATTGCAAAAATAAAAATAATGGCTAAAGTAATAAAATAGAGCTTTCTTAATATTTTAGATCTCCGGAAATGGCGCCAAAAACTTGATCGTTGTTTTGTCGAGTTTTAAAATTTTTAAAAAGAATGATCGAACCTGGAAACTAACTATGACAACGACTTAAGGCAAGTGTACCTATCGAACAGTAGTATAGCTTAAACAAGACCGGATTGTCGAACCAAAAGGAACTAAAAGTACTAATACTAACTTTCTTTTTATTATTTAGCCTAAAATAAGTGAAGTTGCTTTAATCTAAATTAACGACTACTAAACTAAAGACACAAAGACAGAAAGAATGAATTGGAAAATAACTTGAAGAGAAACTCAGTTGATCACAACGATACCCTCAGGAAGAATCCACCTAGACTTCACTTGTTATTTAACACTGAACCATACGATTTATTCACTTAGTTTGATCCGTAAGACTCCCTAACGTATATTAAACCCTCTCTCGAGGCGAATAACTTCTAACCCTAGGTTAATTAAAGGAAATCTCTTTCTAGAATAATAACCCCCTAGAATAGCAGTAAATCGATCTATGGACTCTCATATTAGGTTTCACCCTAATCTGGCAAAATCTCCTCACCCTATCTCTAGGCGTGCGATCAACTCCGATTAATTATGCTAGATCTACTCTTAAGCAGGGTCTATTCCTCCTCCACCTAAGCACATCATATTTGGATTAAGCATGCATAATTAAGAACAAACTAAGTATTTATCATATAATTCAGAAATCAATAACAAGATTCATCTAGGTTTCATCCCCTTCAAGTATCTGAAGGGATTAGTTCATAACGAATAAAGAAAACATCTCATGAGAAAAGATAAAACAAAACATAAGAAATCCCTAAAACCCCTGAAGGAATTGAAGGAGAATTCTGCCGTCTTGAGTAGAATTCCGGCTCCTTGAGATGGATCAACTAGCTATCTTCGAGTAATTTTCACAAATCTGGCCTTCTGGCTCGGCTCCTTGGCCTAGCTAACCGCCCTCTTCTCAGGATACACTTAGGGTGTTTATATAGACTTTTAGAATGATTTACTTGGCCTCTAAGTGTCCTAATTCAAGTATACTTCCTATTCGGGTGTTTGAATAAGCTTTGGAATGTGTTTCTTTGCCTCAAAGTATCCAAATCAGAGTGAAATTGCTCTCTCTCTCACGGCAGGGGCACGGCTATGGTACACGCCCGTGTAAATCGTTTTCAGGTCGTGTCTCGATTCTGTCGGTTGGGGCACGGCCGTGTAGATCGTGGCATGGTCGTGTCTTAGCTAATTTTCGAGGCACACCATGTGGCTTGAAGTCCAGGACGTGTTGATTTCCACTTTGGACCAAATTTGCCCGTTTTAAGCCCGTTTCTCGTTCTTTTCATCCTCGGGTGCTTTCCTGAGTATAAAACATGAAAAGAAAGGATTAAGAGCACCTTTTTACATTAATCAAGGGCTAAATCATCCAAAATCATGCTAAATATAGGGTTAAAATATGTTACTTTTATGATTTATCATAACACATAACCAAAATCACTTAAACTTAACATTATTTATCTTACTAAAATACATCAAACATACCTCATTTACCTCATTGCCGAAACACATGAATAAAACACCACCATATATATATATATGCCATGCTATGTGATTACTATCCATATAAGATTAAACCATGACCAAAATAAACTTAAGCCATAATTAAACCAAAACCGAACACAAGCAAGGAAATTAAGCCATTTTCATATGGCTTTTATACATACACTTTCGAATTAAACTAACTCCAAAGCTAGCCTATACATGCCATAGTTTCAAAGAAATTTCAGTTTATAAAATACCAAAGTTAGTTGATAGTGTGATAGACTTTGCTGACGATTCCCGAGCTCGTAACTTGACTCCAAAATCTATAAAACATAGGTAAACAAGAACACACTCACAGTAAGCTATTTAACCTTAGTAAGTCTTAAGCAAAAACATATATAACAACAATTACATATTAACAATTTGTTGACAAAGCCGAATATGCATAATATCAAATACAAGTTATCATTTACTACTAAATTACATATGAACCTCACATACATATACCATATGGCCGAACATAAACAATCATATACATTTATATATTTTCACTTTTATTATTACAACCACATCAATAGGCCGAATCATTTATATGTTCAAATAGGTTAACACATAATTCATATTCACATAGTCTTTTATCATTTTAAATAACCAACTTACCTTGTTTCCATATAAACAAATAACTAACACATACCTGAACCTATAATTCAATTTCACATTCGGTCTTTACTTCACATTGCTCGTTGAACCGTTCGAATTAAAAAGGATACGCGGAATAGTCGGAAGCTCGTACAATGCCAACGTCCCAGACGTAGTCTAACATGTAATCACATATCGATGCCACTGTCCCAGACAGGGTCTTACACGAATCAAATACGATGCCAATGTCCTAGACATGGTCTTACACATAAACACAAGTCGATGCCAACGTCCTAGATGTGGTCTTACACGATAACACATATCGAAAATCCTATGTCATGACATATGTATCCTATCTATTCCTAGGGTTTGTACGGGGCTTTCGGACAATAAATCTCCATCGGATCGAACTTGAAAATAGCTCCTTTGCTCAATACACATTCAGCCATACACAAATATATTCACAAAAATTCCATTCATCATGTAACATAATATATTATCAAACTTAACGACATTTATATGCTTATAGACTTACCTCGGATGTTGTCGGATGGTTTAATCGACTATTCATCTCCTTTCAATTTCTCTCGATCTAATTCTGTTTTCTTTTGTTCTTGATCTAAATAAATTCAAATTTAACTAATTTAACCACATATTCATTCAATTTAATCCAAAAACACATAAATGAGCAAATTACCATTTTGCCCCTAAAATTTTACACTTTTTATAATGTAGTCCCTATCGCATAAAACACAAAATACACAAAATTTCACATCACCATAGCTAGGCCAAATATCACCCATGCCCTTACAAGTCCATACATTTCATTTATTTCACATTTTAATCCCTTAAAATTTTATTTTTACAATTTAGTCCAAATTACTCAAAATCATAAAAAATAACATATTATTTATTAAACCATTATGCTTAATAAAATAAGCTATATAATTTAACATAATGCCGTCCATTACTCTCACTTATGGCTAAATTACAACATAAAGCCTCCAAATTATAAAGATAACAACAATTAGGCACTTTCTTATTTAACCATCAAATTTTCATTTTACGCGATTAAGCCATTTTCTCAAATTAAACAGACAAACAATAAAATTAATTCACGATATTTTCACACATATAAATTCACACATAATAAACACAGAAAATAATATTAAAATATTTTTCAGACTAGGATTTGTGGTCCTAAAACCATGTTCCGATTAGGGTTAAAATCGGGCTGTTACAACTCTCCCCCTTAAGGATTTTCATCCCCGAAAATCTTACCGGTAAATAGATTCGGATAACGCTCTCTCATTGCATCCTCTGGCTCCCAAGTTGCTTCCTCAATTCCGTGTTTATGCCACAGTACCTTAACTAATGGAATTTTCTTACTTCGCAATTCTTTAACCTCGCGAGCCAGAATGTGAATCGGTTCTTCTTCATACGTCATATCGGGCTTAATCTCAATCTTTGTCGGACTAATCACTTATGAGGGATTAGATCAATATCTACGAAGCATCGAAACATAGAATACATTGTGGATCTTTTCTAGTTCAGGTGGCAACAGTAGTCTATAAGTAACCAAATACGCTCTATAATATCATACGGTCCAATATACCTCAGACTCAACTTACCTTTATGACCAAAATCTGAGTATTTTCTTCCACGGTTAGACTTTCAAAAAACTTTATTTTCAATCTAAAACTCAATATCTTTTCGTTTCAAGTCTGCATACGATTTTTGACGATTCAATGATGTTTTCAAACTATCACAAATCACTTTCACATTATATATTTCAAATTCACACATAGCTTCGAATTTCAAATCTCTTTAATCTCACAACTAAAATTCTGATCTGACTTTCACTATACATCATCCCTAGTTGAAAATGCTTATAATTGCATTAAATTGTTTCCATTTTCTACTCACATTCCCTGACGATTTTAATCCTGTAAATCATTTTCTCACAAAACTCGATCCTGAAGTAACGGAGTTCGATAACTACTTAGAATAACAACAGTCTTTCTTAGTTACTTTGCAATTCTAAAACATAGTGACAAATAAATATTTCGAGAATTTGGTTTGCATTTCCCGATTTCAATGCAATTTCATACTCGTAGATTACTGTAATCTCTCTTAGAATTACCATATAAATTTCAGATTTCAATCCAAAACAATGATAACTGACACCATAGACAGATTTACCAACACAGAAATGAATAACTTAACTGTTTTATCAAAAGAGAAAATCTAAACTTACAAAGAGATTTCTTCAGACATTTAACCATATTTCAGATAACTCCATCTTTTTCAATGATAAAGATAATCCTGATACAAAATTCATCAACCCTCCATTTTATAATCAACAAGTCAGAAATATCACATTTCACACTCATCATCTATATCATATCTCGAACTATTGTGCATCTTGTTAATCCCATATGAATACCACTGAGAGCTTCTTGTAGCAGCTGTTGTATATTCGTAGAACTTTTCAATATGCACACTTTATCTCGAAATAAAAAATAATCATCGATACCACATCTGAGGTTCTGAATCAGAAATCAATTTATGTTGAACTCCTTTTTAACTTATAATTCGCTGGCAAATTTCTGAATTTCACAACTTTACTATATAAACATTTATTTAGCCTCTAATTCAACTAACAACTGTTCATTACCTGATAAGATCGATCACGTATTCATCGCCCAATCAAAACATTCGAAAGTATAATCATTTTCCTCGGATAAGAGTCACTTACAGACTTAAAAGTTTTTCGACGATTGAAACTAACCTTGTTGGGGCAAGTTCAAATCTTTCTCTGACACTAAACATTTTAAACTCTTATAATCATCAAATATTTCACATAACTCTTTTTATGCAGCTTTAACTGTATAGAATCATAAGATATCTTTGCACATTCTTGTATTAGAATACATTTCGAACTATTCATTAACATAAGGACGAAAATCGTAATCTCTTTATTAAACTCAAATTGAACCAGAACTGATATTTCGGTCGAAATTATCTTCGTGCAAAAAGAAAACTTTAACAATCAACTAACTTTAATTTATCACAACATTTCCCAGATAGAATCATTCCGATAAATATAATTCAGTATCAAGTCTTCAAGAATACGAGTTCTTCTTCCAGACCATCCCTCAATTCACATATGTACATTCAAAGTTTATTTCCAATCAGGTGGATAGATTCAGACACATATAACCAAATTATCTTTTCAATCAAATAATTCAAATCAAACTAAACCACTAAATCAGTCTTTTCAAAGAAATCTTTTCTTCTTGTTAAAAAGGATAACCCAGACATATTGTTTCACAGATTTGATATTATTCTTCTATCATTTTCACTTTTATCAATGTCGGACCTTCACGAGAACTAGAAAAGAGTTTATAATAAAGCTGTCTCATCTATTAATCATCGAAGTTCTGAATTTTACTATAGTCACCTTTATCAGATAGAAATCATTGGGCCTTAATAAGAACGATGTCTCAACCCAATAAATAGATATTATCCGACTATTAATGAAGCATTTGAACACAGAGAAGAATCAAATGTGATTTTACTAGTAACCTCTGTAGAAACACAACTTCTATAACTCTGAGAACGGTACCACTGTACTCTCACATTTCAGGCCAAAAATTGTAATTATAAACGATATAGCCATTTCTGTCAAATAGATATTTCTTACAGATAATCACATAGATTCACAAGAAAACCAGAATAGCGAAATTTCAAACACAGGATATCTGAAAATTACAACCCAGATACAATGATATCAATCCCGATGATATCCTAGAAAATGTCCAGAAAGAATAATGTCACTCATAAATATTGAAATCCACAGTAACAAAAGCAATATAATCTTCAGATACAGAGTATTAGTATCATTCAGATTTTACCGTCGATTTTCATATCCACACAAGGGAATAAATACCAGAGAAAGATATAACAATATCGAACGTAACCCAAATAGATCAACCATGCTTTCGTTTATCAATAAATTTGATAAACTATAATATACACATATTTTAATCTCACATTTAACATGTTTTTGGATGATTTATCCCTTCAATTATGGAAATAGGTGCTCTTAATCATTTGTTTTCATGTTTTATACTCAGGAGAGCACCGGAGGATGAAAAGAACGAGAAACGGGCCAAAAACGGATTAAATGGGCCGAATTACGAAATCAATATGGCATGGGCCTAAGACCATATGGCCGTGCCTCATTAACAGACCCGACCACGGCCGGCTTCGATTTACACGGGCGTGTGCCATGGGCGTGTTCCTACCGCAGCAAAGAAGAGTTTCATTCAGATTAGGGTACTTAGAGGCAAAGAAAGCCATTCCAAAAGCCTATATAAACACCCTAGAGGCCAACCTTCAAGAGGGAGTTCAGCTAGGCCAAAGAGCTAAGCCAGAGGGGTCGAATTGTGGGATTCACTCGAAGAAAGCCAATTGATTCATCTCAAGAAGTAAAAATCATACTTAAGACTAAGGATCTCTCCTTCAATTCCTTTAGGGGGTTTTAGGGTTTTCTTTTTATGTTTTGTTTTATATTTTCTTCTGAGATGTATTCTTTTATAATTATGAACTAAACCTCTCAAATACCTGAGGGGGATGAAACCTAAGATGAATCTTGTTATTATTTTCTGAGCTGTATGATAAATACTTGATTTGTTCTTAACTATGTGTTCTTAATTCTTGTTTTGATATTTCAGGATATTGATTCAAGCATTTATGCTCTTAGGCGGAGGAGGATAGACCTGCCTAAGAGTAGATCTAGCATAGTTAAGCGGGTTGATCGCAACCCTAGAGATAGGATGATGAAAATCCGCAGGATTAGGGTCAAACCTAATATGGGAGTCCATAGATCGAGTTAATGCAATTCTAGGGGTTTTAATTAGAAAGAGATTTCAAGTAATCAACCTAGGGTTAGACGTTAGTAGCCTCGAGAGAGGTATTAATATAAATGAGGGAATCCTACGGATCAAGTCAAGTGAATAAATCGTCTTGTTCTGAGTTAAATAACAAGTGAAGTCTAGGTGGATTATTCCTTGGGTATTGTCTCAATCAATTGGTTTTTCCCAAGTATTTCCCCAATTCATTCTTTTTGTCTTAGCATCTTTAGCTTAGTAGTTAGTTAATTTTAGGTTAGATAACAATTCATTTAATTCTTAGGCTAGATAATAAAAAGAAAGTTAGTGTTAGTACTTTTGGTTCCTTTGGGTTCGACAATCCGGTCTTGCCACTAAACTATACTACTGTTCGATAGGTGCACTTGCTTCAAGTCGTTGTCATAGTTAGTTTTAGGCTAGATCATTCATATTATAAATTTTTAAGACTCTGACACACGATCAACATTTAGCTAGCGTTCTCACACGATAAGAATCTTCTTTCTAGAATTAAACAGTCACATATGCTTCTGAGAATAAATCTACATATAGAATGCCCAGAAGGAATCATAGTAATTGCCTGACTATAACCATTACACTCAGTCATCAATACAATATAAACATTATTCAACAGTCTAATTCTGTCATCGAAAATTTTCACATTATCCCATCGCTAACAAAGTAAATATCAAAAAAGCTTCCAGTTAATACTTTCTTTAGATAACATACCTGAATACGTCATTTAGTCGGAATTAACTTCTTATTTACCAGTAACTCTGCATAATCTGAATAGTCTTCAGAACTATCCAATATCTCTTTTAGTACTGTCTTCACTTGCTAATTCATTCTCTTTTCTTACCACATTACTAATCTTTCAAGCACGAACTTCTGTAACTCCACACTCGTGAGCTTTTTCATCCCAAATTCTTACAGATTTCATTTTAACATTTCACTAATAAGGGGGGTGAGGTTAGTATATCCTCAAATTTAACTTACACGTACATGCACTTAACATATACTACCACAAATAGCCAGTTCATTTTTAAAAAATTCACATTCTCAAAACATTTAATAAACTTTTACTTTTAATCATATTGTTCATCTGCCAACTCAAATCACTAATTCACAACTAGAGCATTTCAGATAACAATTATAACTCAAATATCATATCTCATATGCTCATATAATTACAATATTTATCAATAACAGCTTGTCATACAATTTGATCCTTACCTTTATGAGTCTCAACTCATCACCAATCCATTTCCACTCAAATATTTAAATATTTACTTTTGTAATATCAGAATTAGCTCGGTTGGAAAACTTATCTATTTCATCAAAATAATTTTCGTCAGAGTTGGAAAATATCACACTATCGCATATTAGATATGGCATGTATAGCTAGACTCACATATGTTATAGTAGTCCTAGAACCGACTAAACTATAGCTCTGATACCAATCAAATGTAACACCCTTAACCCATATCCGTTGCTGGATTAGGGTTACAAGGTATTACTGGACATAGCACAGATCAGGACAGACATTTATTACTAAATTACATATGAACCTCACATACATATACCATATGGCCGAACATAAACAATCATATACATTTATATATTTTCACTTTTATTATTACAACCACATCAATAGGCCGAATCATTTATATGTTCAAATAAGTTAACATATAATTCATATTCACATAGTCTTTTATCATTTCAAATAACCAACTTACCTTGTTTCCATATAAACAAATAACAAACACATACCTGAACCTGTAATTCAATTTTACATTCGGTCTTTACTTCACATTGCCCGTTGAACCGTTCAGAATTAAAAAGAATACGCGGAATAATCAGAAGCTCGTACAATGCCAACGTCCCAGACGTGGTCTTACATGTAATCACATATCGATGTCACTATCCCAGATACAGGGTCTTACACAAATCAAATACGATGCCAATGTCCTAGACATGGTCTTACATGTAAACACAAGTCGATGTAAACGTCCCAAACGTGGTCTTACATGATAACACATATAGGAAATCCTATGTCATGACATATGTATCCTATCTATTCCTAGGGTTCGTACAGGGCTTTTGGACATTGAATTTCGATCGGATCGAACTCGAAATATAGCTCATTTGCTCAATACACATTCGGCCATACACAAATATATTCACAAAAATTCCATTCATCATGTAACATATATATATTATCAAATTTAATGACATTTATATGCTTATAGACTTACCTCGGATGTTGTCGGACGGTTTAATCGACTATTCGTCTACTTTCGATTCCCCCGATCTAATTCTGTTTTCTTTCGTTCTTGATCTAAATAAATTTGAATTTAACTAATTTAACCACATATTCATTCAATTTAATCAAAATCACATAAATGGACAAATTATCATTTTACCCTTGATATTTTACACTTTTTACAATTTAATCCCTATCGCATAAAACACTAAATACACAAAATTTCACATCACCATAGCTAGGCCGAATATCACCCATGCCCTTACAAGTCCATACATTTCATTTATTTCATATTTTAGTCCCTCAAAATTTTATTTTTACAATTTAGTCCAAATTACTCAAAATCATCAAAAATCCTAAGACAAAACATGTTAATTTAACACATATATTACATATTTCATTATCAAACCACAAAAATCACAAGCTATCATCAATGGAAAAACACAAAATCATCATCAAATTCAAAAATTAAGACATAGGCTTTGAAGATACCTTAGCAACGATCTCAAAAACGTAAAAATTATCAAAAACCAAATAAAATACATACCTTAATTTAGCTCAACAATGGCTGAATGCCCTAGCTCTCTTATTTCTTTTTCTTTCCTTAGTTTCGGCACCAAAAAGATGAGAACATAATTTTTCTTTTTCTTTTATTTTATTATGTTTGTTTTATTATATTAACCTTATAATATATTATTTATTAAATCATTATGCTTAATAAAATAAGCTATATAATTTAACATAATGCGGTCCACTACTCTCACTTATGGCTAAATTACAACATAAAGCCTCCAAATTATAAAGACAACAATAATTAGACACTTTCTTATTTAATTATCAAATTTTTATTTTACGAATTAAGTTATTTTTTAAATTAAACACATAAATAATAAAATTAATTTATGAAATTTTATATATATAAATTTACATAAAAATAATATTAAAATATTTTTAAACTCAAATTTATAATCTGAAAACTATTATTCTGATTAAGGTTAAAATCAAACTGTTATAGTACTCTCCGACTTGTGGAACCGATAAGTCAAGGAAATAATAAAAAGAGGAAAGTTGGTGACAGAACATTAATGGCAGACTGGGGTTTTCTCGGCGTGTGTTTTTGTTATTTTAAGTGTTTCTAGATTTTTCTTTTAATGGTTTTTAGACGATTAGGCCTCCGTTTTGGATTTTGTGTTGGTGGTCTTTGGCACAATTGGGCTTATTCTTTTGTTGGGTTTTTGTTTTGCTTCAATAATAATATCCCAGTTTGATTTTAAAAAAATATCATTATTATTTTTATATATAAAATATTTTAAATATCATTATTTTTCATCTACATTGTTTGTAGCTATGATAAATTCTAATATTATAAAATAAAAATATTTTTATTATATATATAAATAAAAGAATTATTAATTAAAAATTAAAAAAGTTCAAAACAATATAAAATAAAAATACAAACATGTATACGGGAAGAATCAAACTCGAGACTAAAAAATAAAACTACTAACATTTAATCATCTGACCAAATAAGTTGATATGTTAAGTTATTAAAAAAACTGCATTTTTAGACACGTTAACGAGAACGCTTCTTGTAAGGTGTTTTTATTTCTCTCACCGTAATCGATATATTTCTTTAAATATAAAAAGAAAAACCTAAATCATTAATTAACTTTCAAAACAACTTTTTTTCTAATTTATCCGATACATGACTTAATTTTTTAAAATTAAAATAAATTTTGAGTTAAATAAATTTAGTATATTTAAGTTATTTAAATAATTTGAATAATAATTAAGTATAGTTTTATTTTATTTTCGTATATCATATAATATAATTGATGGCTAAAGAATTAAATATATTTTGATTTTGAAGGGTGTGATTAAATTACTCGTAAAACTCTAATTTTGGTAAAAGTTTTATTTTCCAAAAAACTTGTATGTTTAGGATTTTTAGGGTTAATGTATATTTTCTCACGTGATATTGATAGTTAATTCGATAATGATATATGACAACCTCTTAATATGCTATTTTAAAACATAAATAAAAATTTTAAAATCTTGAAAAATATATCAATTATATTTTTTACATTAAGAATGAACTTAGGCAAATTGTTGTGTATAACATTTAAATCTAGACAACCAATTGTCTAAATTCATGTTAGATTTGTTTTTTTTTTAGTAATTACATATATTTTATTTTTATAAAATATTAGGTTATTTATATTATTATTTTAAAATTTAAAATGTATAAAATCTTTTAAAAATTTAAAATGTATAAATCAATCAGAAAGTATACAAAAGTTTTCACATCAAGAATGAATCTAAATAGAATAGTGTCTAGATTCAAATGCATCTATACAACAATTTTTCAGATTCATTCTAAATGTGTTTTTAATAAATTTATATAAATTTATAAATTATATATTTTTAAAAATTGATAGGTTTTATATTTTTTAAAACAATAATAACCTAAAAATGATATTTATAATTATATAATATTATTAAAAACACATCCGGATGAATCTAGATTTAGATTTATCCAGATGCCGCTTGTCCATATTCATACTTAATGTGAAACAAATTATTATTAATTTATATATATTTAAGATTTTTATTATTTATGTTTGTCATAGTACATACTAAAAGGTCGCCACATGCCATTGTTGGATTGGCTATCAATATCATGTTAGCACAAATTAACAATGTTAGTAGATACCAAATTGGATAATAACCTAAAAATAATATTTATAATTATATAATATTATTAAAACACATCTGATGAATCTAGATTTAGATTTATCCAATGCCGGTTGTCCATATTCATACTTAATGTGAAACAAATTATTATTAATTTATATATATTTAAGATTTTTATTATTTATGTTTGCCATAGTACATACTAAAAGGTGACACATGTCATTGTTGGATTGGCTATCAATATCATGTTAGCACAAATTAACAATGTTAGTACAGAGATACCAAATTGTGTAACAGAATACAATTTCGATTACCAAGAAGGTGGGCAATTTACCAAAAAAAGCCCTAAAATTTTAAAAATTACGGAAATGGGCCAATTTGTAGAAAATTTACGAAAGGCTATTTCCCTAAAAAGCGTCACGTCGGTAGCGTTTTGGGGAATGACTCTAAAGCGCCCGCAGGGATGTGTTTTGTCCACCTCAAAGAAAAGCAGCGTCACGTGGTAGCGCTTTTGAGGTGGACGCCCTTGTATGCTTTAAATCAATTTCCCAAAAGCGCTACCGTGGTGCGCGCTTTTGGGGAAATTCTATAAATTATTTTTGAAGTTTTGGCCCAATAGTAATTAGGCTATAAATCACCAAATTTCATTACGAGGTTGAGGCATACAATTTCAATTACCAAGAAGGTATCAATTAAATACAAATAAACAAATTCAAGGAGCAAAATATATATATTAACTTTATAATTTTTATATTTGAGAACTTTATATTTTAGTAACTTCATTTAGTACATCATCCACGTGAAACCTCGTTTGTTGCAGAGTTATGGAGGTGGACGATGAATCCGATGTGGATCCACCGGAGCGTGGGCGGAGCAGTGCGAGTTGGATTATTTTGAACCGGCCCGCTTCAATTGTACCAAGATGTTGAGCGGCGTCGCAGAAAGAAGAAGATCCGCTTATTCGTATGTGATAGCCTCCAATTTCACATGCATAATGTCGATCTATCTCGAGATGATGCATTGGAGTTTCTAATCACTACACCGACGCGTGGATCGCATCTGATTCTTCGTTGGATTCGGACCAATTAGAAGTGGGTAACCATTTTTCCAACAATAATACTTTTCTTCTTGCATTGAAACGATTCAAAGATTAAGAACGGGTTAACTACAAGGTGGTTAAATCAAAGCTCGATAAGTTTGAGGCGAAGTGCAAAGGTAAGATGGCACATGTTCATAGAAAATCATGGCGTCGTTGAGGAAAAGGATAGGGTTGGGGAGATAAAAAAGTACAAAGGTCGACATACATGTCTTGTTTGCACTACCACTATGTGTTCAAGTGATTTGAATAACAAGTAATAATATGTAATGTTGCATTGTTTAACGTTACTTCGCTGATGTGTGTAACACAAGATCATCCAAGATGGATTCGGACATGTTGGTGAACTAATAATGCCGAACGGTGAAGGTCGATCCCAAGACTACTATGGTCTTACCTTAATTGGCGTGATTCGTAGCCAATTGGGGTATCACGCCTCTTACGTAAAGGCTTGGATAGTCAAGCGTTATGCGTTAGAAAAGTTACACATGGTGGGACACTTCATATAATGAAGTGTGGCGGTGGTGTCGGTCGCGAGAGATATGTCCGTGCAAAGACGATGCACCTTGAAACGCGAACTGCGTGACACAACGATCGTCTCGCCTTTCGTGGATGCGCGTGTTGTTCGTCATTCGCGTACGGACATTTAAGCAATGTCGAGATGCCTTTAAATCTTGCAAGCCATTGGTACAAATTGACGGTACCTTTATGTATGGTAGATATACGACGGCTATTGCTAATGTGTGCACAAGATCGGTATGGGAGAATCCTTCCGATTATGCTTAGCAATAACAAAGTCGGTGATGGTAGGGACTTCTTCTATCTAGGTTAAGGAGGCATGTTTGCCTCAACCTAACATATCGTTATATCGGATCGGGGCCTGGAATACTTGCGGTAATAGAATGTCGAGGAAGCATGTGGCATCGCACACACCATCGATATTGCCTAAGGCATGTTTCATCCAACTACTATGGGCAACATCGATCTAAAAGATGTAAGCAAAGAAGTGGCCGATATGGGTATGAAATGTCTATTGATATAATTTCGTTTGTAATATTCAATTTATTCTCAATTGAAGAGTGGTATGTAATATTCGCTATCAACGTATATTGGCGGTATGAGATCAATAAAGACCGCTTTCACGAGATGCTGAGGCGGTTTACACTCGATAATGTGAAGGCGCAAAGTACAATGCAATATTCCTTCAAGCAGTGGACACAAGCATATGATGGCGGCTCACGATATAGGCATATGACCACAAACCCGGTGAATGCATAAATTACTCGAAGTATTTTCGCTAAGCACTATTTTGAAGAGAGAAATGAGTTATAGAGGCGAGATGCAAGGAGGCCATGTATGGAGCTCGAAGGTCTTGCAAGAAATAAACTGGAAGGCAAAGCGAACACCATGCACATACAGGTGTGTCACGATCGCGACAACCTATGGTTTTATGTCACGGAGTTTGATGAGAATAAACAAGGTATTGTTGGCGGCCATTATCGTGTACATTTGACAAATAGGACCGGGCAAGTGGGATATTTGATGCACTTTGTTACCCATGCACCCATGTAATTATGGTTTTGTCGAGAATCTCCGCTTGATCCAATGAGATATGTCGTGAAGTGTATAAATTAGAAAACATGTACAACGTGTGGACACGTATTCTCACCAATCACATGAACGTAAGTGGCCATCGGTATCGCTTAATCAGTATAAGCTATTGCCGGATAGACAATTGAGGCAAGAAACCAAAAGGTCGACCTTGCTCGACTAGAATACGCAACAATATGGATATCCGAGAAACAAGCAACCAAAGCTTTGTCATGGATGGTGTAGGAACCCGCCATACATCTCTCGTGTCCAAATCGAAATAGTTGAGCGTGTTCTTAGGTCTTTTGTCTCATATTGGCTATGTAATATCTATTTTTTGGAGGAAAACGGTGAACTTTTGTACAATAACTTTTATTTTATTAAAAAATTAAAATAAATTAAAAATTAAATTATAAAGAAAAAGTTAAAATTAAATATATTAAAACTTAATTACAAGAAAAAAATTAAACCAATTCTATTTTGTCAAAGGTATTAAAATTAAATAAATTTAAAAAATTAAATTACAATAAAAAAAGAAAACTCAAATTTTATTAAATATATTACAACTTAATTACAAAAAAAAATTAAACCAATTCTATTTTGTCAAAGTTATTAAAATTAAATAAATTAAAAAATTAAATTACAATAAAAAAGAAAACTCAAATTTTATTAAATATATTACAACTTAATTAAAAAAAAAAATTAAACCAATTCTATTTTGTCAAAGTTATTAAAATTAAATAAATTAAAAAATTAAATTACAATAAAAAAAGCAAACTCAAATTTTATTAAATATATTACAACTTAATTACAAAAAAAAACCAATTCTATTTTGTCAAAGTTATTAAAATTAAATAAATTAAAAAATTAAATTACAATAAAAAAGCAAACTCAAATTTTATTAAATATATTACAACTTAATTACAAAAAAAATTAAACCAATTCTATTTGTCAAAGTTATTAAAATTGAATAAATTAAAAAATTAAATTACAATAAAAAAGCAAACTCAAATTTTATTAAATATATTACAACTTAATTACAAAAAAATTAAACCAATTCTATTTTGTCAAAGTTATTAAAATTGAATAAATTAAAAAATTAAATTACAATAAAAAAACTCAAATTTTATTAAATATATTACAACTTAATTACAAAAATTAAACCTTGATTACAAAAAAATTAAACTCAAATTATAAATTAATTTACAATTACTCAAATTAGAGGTTTAGGGTTTAGGTCTTGCTGGGGTGGGAACCAGCACACACAGGCGGCCGATCAGTTCTGTATTGGATTCCTCCTTCTTCCGGCTTCTCAAGTGAGGTCGTGGAATCTCGGGCGGAATCGGGTTCACGGCAATGGGTCCAGTTACGGATGTTGCGATGGTGACCCACTCGATAAAATAATGACCCCCGGTGTTTGCATAAACAACGGCGGGGGTGATCTGATCCCGAACGTATATATTTTGAAAACTTTCTATTCAAACTTTAGTGCACAATTATAAATTTTGTTATCTATAAAATTTTAAATTCCAAATCATTGCGTAATTGTTATAGGTTTGAAAATTTTAATAACTAACCTCAATTTCTGAGCATTGATCTAACAACAATTTCGGTAGTTACACATAACTCGACTCATGGTTCTACCTACTCAAGCAATATGTTAATTCAAACATATAATAAATAAACAACATTTACTATGGTAACTATATATTATTATCAAATGAATTTTACCTTGTCATTAATGAGAATGTATAACGGGGCATCCACTGGAGGACATAAAAATCGTAGTCGCCACTATGCCCATGAATGCACCAGAGCGAGCAACCACCGATTGACATCTTATCCAGTTCTGTTGTCCGACACAACTCCCTATGCAACGTGGCCAACATGACTGATCCTTAACTCAGTCGACCGCATTCTCTGAAGTCGACCAGGTGTAGTAGCCACCTTATATGTACCAAATTTTGAGATTTATCAGGAATTAGAATGCCCTCGATTAACCTCAAGATGAATGCTCAGGCGTATTGTTCCTTGAGGACGTCAATCGCGTTCGGAGGAAAGTTTTTGAAATTATCTTGCAACCATCTTATCTCTATCCGACCACCTTAAAACTTGTTTGACACCTTCCCTAAAAATGCCTCGCAAAGATCCTATTTATGGAAACAATCACTGCCGTCGTAAAGACTAGCCCATACACAGGTAAACCGAGTTGTAAAGCTACGTCCTCGAGTGTGATTGTACACTCACGTCATGGAAGATGGAATGTGTGTGTCTCGGGTCTTCATTTTGCATCAATGTGTTGATAAATATAGGGTCCAATTTATAACCCCTGAACATATGAGACGTATGTAAGAATCCCACATCTTGTAAATAACCGCGAATTTCACTGGGTGCTCTTTTTGATAAATTGTGTATGAATCTCTCCAAAACATGATCATCCGCCTATTTATATCAACAAAATAAAATAATTTAAAAAAAGTAAAAACTTTAAAATGTACTTAATTTAAAATAATATAATTTAAATTTTTTTCTTACCATTGCTAATTGAGCGACGGAAATGTGTTTATCGTTAAAACGAATAATAGAACTTGTCATTCATGGAAAAATAATCAAAATGAATAGTCTACGAAATAATAAAATAAAACTATAATATTTTTATACAAATTTATTGAAAAATTTCAGCAAATCTTGAGAAAATTGAGAGAACTGAGAGTTTAGAAAGAATGAAGAGAGTTGGATTTGAGTAAAAAGAATGAAAAATGGCCTAAGTATTTATAAAAAATTAAAGTTACCGTTGAGCTATTTCAAAATTTTATCGTTGGCGTGTTTGAATTTTTACTGTTGGAGAAATGACCTTTTACAAAATAATTAAATTTCACCTCTATTGTTCCTCCATTTCAGATGAGAACTTCATATTTTCATTGGAAAGTCTATAATTTTTCAGATTTCAGCATCAAATCCTAAATTTTGACCGGCCTTTTTTACATTTTTAAAACTTGATTTTGGTTTTGTGTAATTTCTGGTTCAAAACTCAAGTATCATTTTCTCAAAAATAACTTTTTTCTTATTTTCTTTTAAATATCGAATAAAAAAATCCAAACTTTAAATTTGTTTTAGAAGGGATGATGGCGAAATTACCTTTATACTTTATCAAATCTTTCAATGTGGTACTTGTATTTTTTTCTGTCTATCATTACGGTACTCTAATCTAATAGTATTAATTTCTAAGATTCGAGAACACGTAACGTATTAAAAGAATGAAAAAAGTTAAATAATCAGCAAAGGACTTGAAAAAAAATTCCTTTCCTTTTTTTAGGTAAAAAAATTAAAAACCATAAATACAAATTTTCTTCTCCCTCTTTTTACGTATATGGTGGTGGAAACCTTAACTCCATCCATGCTCCATTGTTGATATATGATTTCACTTCAACACCTTCAATGTGGCCAAGGGTTATAGATTTCACTTTCCCAATCTTTCTCACCGACTTATAAAAAATGAAATATATATATGACAAGTACTAAGTTTTTTATACAAATCATATTACAAATCTTAATACTCAAGTACTAGATTTGGAGCCCCCCCCTCTTTGTTTTCGAAGATTGGTTGTTGTTACTCAATTTATTGGTTGAATTTTAATTGGGTTTTCAATATTGGTTTTAGGTGAGGCTTTGTCAATATTGAGGGCTTGAAGATAGGGTCAGATAACTATGGTGGTAGTTATGGGAATGGAGTGGTGATTTGAGGTTTGTGTGGTTAGTGTAATGGTGGAAGGCATTGAAAGTTGCAGTGTCAGTGGTGTGAAAGTGGTGTGGGAGTCAAGAGAAGTGTAACGACCTAAAAGTCTGTGGTGTCGAAAAGTATGGTTTCGGAACCCCAATTCTGTAAACTGGATTCCTAAATATTTTTATTGAATATTTACGGAGTTATATTAGAAGCTAATTGAATTTCAGTTAGGTAACTTTGTTGAATTAGTGCTTAATTTGAGTACAATGACTAAATTGCATAATTGGTAAAAGTGTAATTTACAAAGAAATTATAATTATAACTTAAATAAAGGGGTTAAAAAGTAAATATTCCCAAAATTTTAATGCATGCTCAGTTAATGAGAAAAAAATGTATGTATGTTATATTACTTATAATAGTTAAATTAATTTATAAAATAAAAGTATAATAAAATAAAGAATTGTTAATATGTTGGTGAATAGTAAGAGAAATCATTTTTCTCTTTTTATCTTCTTCATTTCGAAACCAAATAGAAATGGGGAGAAGCACACACGGCATAGGACTTAATTTTTCAAGCTTAAATTGATTAGTGCAATTTAGTCTTTTCTCATAAATTTTATGTTTTTAGAATCTTGATACTATAAGCTAGCTGGCCCATGTCCTATTTTTCGGTATTGTTAAAGATTGAAGATATTACATTGTTGAATAGTTAAAGTTTTAGGGACCAATTTGATAGATTTTTAGCTTAGAAGTGAAAAACGACTAAATTGTAAAGTCAATTGTTGATTTCGTGCAATACGGGCCACATTGCAAAATTTTCAAAATTTTGGGGTATAAATGAGAAATAGGGAGTTAAATTTGGCTTAGAGTGAAATTGGTATAAAATTTGAGGTTAATTGTGGAAGATATGTTAGTCTCAGTTTTAGGGACTCAATTTAATAAAATACAAAAGTTGCATATTTTAGCAAATGAATGTGAAATTGTTTGTTTATTGATAAAATGTGTTGTTTGTTTTATTCCGTAGCTAACGTCGACTTGGATTTCTCGAAAAAAAGGAAAAGATAAAGTCGTCAATGAATAGCTCGAAGTTTACGGTTTATGTTTCTATAATACAGAACTAATTATAAATTGATGCATACTGATTTGTTCATTCATGGTAAGATATGAGGTGAAAATTCTTGTTCACTTGGATGATTAGAATCGAATAATGATTATGAGGATTAAAATGAATATGTTTGATAAATATCTGTATTTTTATTAATTATGAAAATTGAGTATGAATTGGGATAATTATGGCTACTATGTATGTTGAATAAATATTTATTTGATTAAAATAATTGTGAAATTGATGTAACAGCCCGATTTTGACCCTAATCAGAATGGTGGTTTCAAGATCATGAATCTGAGTTAGAAAAATATTTAAATATTAGTTTCGGTATTCTGTATGTGTGAATTTGTTGGTGTGAAAAATTTCGTTTTAAAATTTTATCGTTTAGATGCTTGATTAAATGAAAATGATTTAATCGCGTAAAATAAAAAATTAAGGGTTAATGTGTAAGGGCCGAAATGTGATTGTTTTTATATTATAGAGTATTAAGGTTGCAATTTGGCCATAATTAGATATTAGTGGCCGGCCAAAATGCATGTAATAATAGATGGATTGTCAAATTATATTTTTATATTGAAATTGGGTGAATTTAATAACATATAATAATATAATAATAATAAAACATAAACAAGTGGATGAACATCTTTTATTTTTATTTTTCTCTCTCCATTGCCGAAATTAGAGAAGGAAGAATGAGCTTGAGCTTTTGAAACTTTCGGTTCTTGCATGTCTAATTAAGGTATGTAATTGAGTTCGGTTTTTGATAATTTTTACGTTTTTGAGATCGTTGCTATATGATTTAGCTAGCCCATGCTTGAATTTTTGAATTGGTTGTGTATTTTGTGAATTGTCATTGAAGAAAGCTTGTTGTTTTTGTAGTTTGATGATGAAATATTGATTATATGTGTTAGATTAACAAGTTTTGTTCTTGAATTTTTTATGAAATTGAGTAAATAGGATTAAATTATAAAAATAAATTTTTGAGGGATTAAAATGCAAAACAAATGAAATGTATGGACTTGAATGAACATGGGCAACATTCGGCCTAAGCATGGTATGTGCAAATTTTGCATATTTTGTGTTTTATGTTATACGGACTAAATTGCAAAAAGTGTAAAATGTTAGGGGTAAAAATGTAAATTGCCCGTTTATGTGTTTTAGGACTAACTTGAATGAAAATATGTTGAATGAGCTTAATTTGAAATTGATTTAGATCAAGAACAAAAAGGATCAGGAGTGGATCGGGGAAAAACGAAGTTAATCGAATAGTCGGGAAATTTAGTCCGTCAATATCCGAGGTAAGTTTTTAAGCAATCATGTTGTATGGAATTATCTATATTGTTGTACTTAAATTTAATGGAAGTATTCATATTTATTTTTGATATTGCCGAATATGTCATCTATATATGTATATGGTATAATTGAATGTGAAGTAGGCTTATATATCATTGGTATAACCGAATGTGATGTGTATATATATATCAATGATATAGTTAAATGTGGTATTGAATTGAGAGTTGAATTGCAACCGAATGTGATGTATATATCTGTCTTTGATATAACCGTATGAGACATTGAATTGAGGAATGAATATGTTCGAATGTGATACATATGTGTAGCAAAGATAAAATTGAATGTGATGTTGATTATAAAAATGAAATAAGTGAATTTGTATATAGGCAATTGAGATTTAAGTTTTATGTATGTATAAATGAGGAATGATTTAGGAAATGCTATAATGTGCGAAATTGATTTCCGAGCACTAAGTGTGTGAAATCGGATATTGAGCACTAAATGTGCGAATTTAAATTTCGAGCACTAAGTGTGCGAAATAGGATATTGAGCACTAAGTATGCGAATTTTAACCTCCGAGCACTAAGTGTGTGAAATCGGATAAAGATCTTTAAGTGCATAAATTGAACTACGAGCATTAAAGGGAAGGGTAAATGTGAATTTAAAGATTTAATTCGGTAAGTTTCAATTTTATGAGAGATTATCACTTGAGTGGTAAGTACAAATTTGTAAGTAGTATATGTATAGAAAATCAATTGCTAAGTGTATGTATAATCAGTTTTTGGAACTATGCAATGTGATAGTTAGTTATGCAATTGTTTAAAAGAGAGAAATGGATTATAAATCTATATGATACTTGTCATTTTAATGTTGGGATATTCGGTCTAAGGACCATGAAATATGTAAATTTTCTAATTTAATGTTTTAAGGCATGGTTATGTAATTGCTTATAACTTACTAAGCTAAGATAGCTTACTTTATGTGATTGTTGTGTTGTTTATTAGGTTTTGTAGTCCAGACTTGAGCTCGGGGATCATCGTCAAGTCTATCATACTATCAACTAACTTTGGTACTTTATAAGTAGTACTTTTTTAAAACTATGGCATGTATAGGCTAAGTTACTTTTTGAGTTAACTTCAAATGGTGTGTATATGTATTTATGCCATGCGAAAATGGCTAAATTGTAGTAATTTGGTTTTATGTGAATTTGGATATGATGTTAACTTACTATGAAAGTACAATTTCTAATGTGTTTGTGCTTGATGCAAGTAATGAGCTTGATTTTATATGTTTTAAGTCATGTATAAGATATGTTTGGTTTTGGATAATTAGGTTATGTTAATTATAAGAGATTGATCCATAATAGGGTTGGATGCTTTCAGCAATTAGTATTGTATTTGGTATATCCTAGATTTGGTTAAGCAGGGTTTTGGCATATAGGTATATTTGGCTTTAAATGTTTGATACTTTGTTGGTAAAAAAATGATTATAGGCAATGTGCATTTTCGGCCATTATAACCTATTGACCAAATGAATAGTAATTTTGCTATTTGATCAAAACTGCTTTTGTGTGAAATTGGCGATATAGATTTGTGATATGTTCGCTAATGTTTAAGTAAACAATGAAAGTATAACTATATTCATGGTACATTCGGTTATGATCATTTAAATGATAGATTGCTATGTTAAATTGGTTATGATTGCTAATATCATATAAATGAATGTCGTAAATTATGTGTTAGATTTAGGAATTGAAATATACTCGTTTATAAACTAGGTATTTGAATTAACATGCAGGTAATGTTTGTTTGTGTCTAACATTATGTCTATCAAATAGAAGTATTGCAGGGTTGATACATGTTAGTAAATTTCAAAATTGATTAAATAATTGATAAGTTTATGTTTGAACCTGAAAGCATGGATTGTTTATGCATTACTTATAATAAAATGATTTATATGAGTGTGTTGATTTATGGTTAGTCTAGTAATGCCTTATAACCCTAATTTGGCGACGGATACGGGTTAAGGGTGTTACAATTTAGACATTGGTTAGTATTGGATTATGAAATGAAAACCCCTATTAAATGTATAGGTAGAGTTGGATATAGTTGGCATGCCATAAGATAGGAAAAGTTCAGGGATTTCTTCAACTATGAGTCGATGAGGCACTAGGTGCTGGTTTAACCGATAATACACTGAGTGTCAATTTATTTGATAGCGTTGAGCGTAACTATTTGCTTTGGATTTATTAGATGAGGCACTGGGTGCCAAACTGGTGTGTTGATTGGATCCGTGTATTTGTCCAAGTCTGAGTCGTGTTAATAGTGATATAAAGAACAAAATGGTTTATATGATTTTGATATGGCAAAAAGAAAAAGAAATGAAATTAGAAATGGAAAATGAAATGTGAATTGAATTGGAAACATTAATATGTTATATTTCATAAAATTATGAAGTTGGATTTTGAGATGAAGTGTATCTTAGATGAGTTATATGATGCAAAATGAGATAGACTTAAGTTTATATAAGAGAAATAAGATGGTTTTGAGTACATGATTATGTGAAATAGCATATTTGGCTTGATGATTTGCATGTTATTTTCATTTTAAATTTTATGCTCCTTTCTGTTTCATATTATACTTGTTGTTCAGATTATAGAAATACCATTGATTTATACTCAACGTACGTTTTCGTTTGTCCATGCATAGGTTAGGTACTATTCGATTCGTACGTCGATTCAGCATCCAGCAACAATCTTGAACTCAAGTGTTAGTGATGCTCTTATTTTGGTTTTGGCATGTACCTAGGAAGTCTTGTGTTTGAAATGTTTATTTTGTAGTTGATGGTATTTTAAATCTTGTTGGTTTTGTAGGTTATGTAAATATGTATAGCATAATGGCAATGGTCACTTTGTTGATAGCTTGATGGTTGCTTTAGTTATTTGTTAAATGTTTTCATGGATGAAATGGTTGTATGTTAAGCATTATGTTTGATATGTTTTGATATATAAATATATATATTGATGTTGAAACATGAAGTTGTTTTAAAGGTTAGTTGTGCTTAAGTAAGTGATTGAGAAGATGTCATACAATGTTAATGATTTGGTATGTTTGAGCATTTTCATTTTGGTTGTTTTGAATTGTAAATTGAGGCGTCTTTGTGGGCATATTGGTTAGGCACTTAGGTCGAATGATATATGGCATGTTTTAATATGATTTGGTGTGTTTTGAGATGGGTATTTATAAGTGCAAATGGTATGGTTTGGTAACCACACAATGGTAGATGAAATGGCTTGATTTTGAAGTTATTTTAGGTGTACACGATCTACCACACGGTTGTGTGTCCCATACGGTCACCCCATATGACCATGTGGCCTATTTAATTTTGGTACAAGTTTGTCCACACAGTCTCAGGGAGTTACATAGTTTGGTGACATAGCTGACCCTATATTCGAATCGTACATGGCCTAGTGACACGACCGTGTGACCCTATATTCGAAGTGTACACAGTCTGGCCACACGATCATATTCTTGAGGCACATGGGCTAAGCTTTGTCACACGGCTTGGCGACACAACTGTGTGTCCTCACTTTCACACGGCATCAAATTTTTACATGGTTTACTCACACGACCATGTGACCTATTCACACAGCCGTGTGTCCTCTGTTTTCATATTTTTCTTATCTTTTTAAATGTGTTTCAAATTGATCCAAATTGATTGTCTGCTTAGTGTTAACTTTTCGTAAGCTCGCCAGTAGCCCGTAATTGATTGAAACACATGTTAATTTATTTATAGTTAGTTTAGATTTTCAAAATTATAATTTGCTTGTAATTGTTTGATATTTAGTTGCAACGTCCTATTGTCTGGATCCGGCGACCGAATTGGGTGAGGGGTGTTACAAGAATGGGTTGGATGGTTTAAGGGGTGTGAGTGGCCGAGAGTGATAAGACTGATGGTGGTCTAATTAAAAGAGAAATAAGGAAGGAGAAGGCGAAGAGACAAGGGAAAGAAGGAGGAAGACGTCATTGGTGCTAGAGACTAGAGTAAGTCACAAAAGGTGTGGTCGACGGCTTCATATCAATTACTATCAGAAGTTAACACCGTTAATTTGAAGTACTAAAATGATAGATGAAAAATAGTAAAGATATCAAATTGGACAAATCCCATTATTTATATGATGCAATTTCTTGTTAAGTCATATGTAATTATTGATGTGGCATTTTATTAAGTTAGAAAACAAATAAATTATTTAAATTATTTCCACCTAGATTAAAAAATAGATTTTCTAAGGAAAATAAGATACCCTTTTTATCAAGTGTGTTAATTTTTTAATCTAAGAGGAAATAATTTAAATTTGTTTGTTTGTTTGTTTGTTTTTAAGCTAATAAAATGTCTTGTCAATAATTTACACATCACTTAATGGAGACTTGTGCCACATAGATAATGAAAATTGTTCCACAGAAATAACAAGATTAGTGAAATGTGAAAATTAAACCAAAATTAAAGTTTGATGTATACAAATGCACCAAATTAAAGTTGTTGTATAACATTACAAAATTTATCAAAATTTATGTATAATTTTAATATTTATCCCATAATTTTAACAAATTTATATTATTTCAATAATTATACATGTATAATTTTTAGATTAACAAATAACGAATATATAGTTATGACACATTAATTAATTTCCTAAAATACTTCAGATACTATATATGATTTAGCATGTATAAAAAGTTAGAAAGTTTTTTTTTTTTTTTTTGTATGTGTGAATTATAAAAAAGAGTAAAGTCTTAATAACAACATGACTAGTATGACTCAAACTCAGACTACACCTAAGTTGATGAATAACCTAATTATCAAGTCAACGTTGGAAATTCAAGATAGAAAATGGGAGCTTTGCAAGTTTAGCAATTGAAACATGTAGATGTCCCGACTTAGTTCATCTCATTTATTCAATTATCCTCCCCACCCATTTTCCAATCCATTCCTTCATCATTTAAACTCCAAACTCAGGCAATCTTAATACTATAATTAAAACTTACATTTCAATTTGTGTTGCTGTTCCTCCATATATGTTATAATTTTAATTATGAAGTTGATATTATGTTATTTTAATTTTAATAAGAATTCTTTTTATGTTAAAATAACTTTTATTAAATAGATTTATATAATAATAAGATCTTATTTTAGTCATCTATTTTAAAATTTTATTTATTTTGATACTCTCGTTAGAAAAGTTATCAATTTTAGCCACTCTATAATAGGAGTGTTCAATCGGTTAACCGACTAGAACTACCATTAACTGAATTAATCGATTCTTTTAAACCCTTAACCGTTAACCAAACCAATATTTTTTTCAAAAAAAATAATCGAACCGAACTTTTTCAGTTAATGCAGTCGGTTAACCGAATTAATAGGAATTTATATGTTTTTTGGTTAAAACAAGTATAAAACATATAAAAAATTAATTAAATTTAATATATGAAAAATGTATATAAAAATATAAAATTTCGATTAATTAACCGATTTTGAACCGCATTAACCGTTAACCAAACTTCCAAAAAATTATTAACCGACCCCAACCGAATTAATTCAATTAACCGATCGATTAACTAAATTCAGTCTATTAATGGAATTAATTTGATTTTACCCAAAATTTGCACACCCCTGCTCTACAATTATAAGAATATAAAAGTATAAGAATTTTCTTTCCTTTTCTAAAAATTGTTGAATAAAATTGTTGTTATTCAATTAAACATACATTTCAAGTGAAGAAGTATATATATTTATAATATTTTATATTTTATGTCTTTTTATAATAAATAATATATATTTTCAACTTTTTAAGATTATTATTTTTTAATTTTAAAATTTGGACTAAATTAATAAAATATGTAAATATTGAGGTTATATTTATTGGATTTTTAGAATTAGAACAAAATTGACAGAATATGTAAAGTGTTGAAGGCTAAATTTATTATTATACCAATCAAAAGACTGTCACGTCAGTATTTTGTTTGGTAACCAAAGGCATTTAACGGTAGAGTGACTAAATTGGACAACTTTATCTAACGGGGTTGACTAAATAATATTCTATATCGAATAAGATATAAATACTTTAATTATAATTTAAAATATTATTTATTGAATAAATAAATTTATATATTTTGATTATATTCAACAATTTGAATAAAAGTTAAAAAAGATAAACTAACACTGCTTACAATAATTAAAAATACATTATTTACAAAGCTAATTTAAAAACTAAACATATAAAGTTACGTGCAATTCAAATAACATTAAAACTACTATATATATAAACTATGAGTTTGGACTAGAGGTGTGCATGGTGAGGCGACCGGCCTTTGAAAAAAACCCTTGTGTTTGGGCAAAAATATAGGCCCGAAAAATGGGCTTGGATAAAAAATAAAGCCCATTTAAAAAATGGGCTGGGCTCAGATAAGATATTTTTGGCCCGGGCCCGGCCCGACCCGGCCTGAATTCATTAAATGAAAAAAAACTATTTTTTAATAATATTTTCTTATTATTTTTCTTCTTATTTTACTACCATTTTACTATTATGTTTCTATTATTTGTTGTTATTGTTTAGATATTATATAAAACTTATTTTATTGTTAATTTTGTTATTATTTTAAAGACATTTGTTAATTTTGTTATTATTTTAGAGGCATTTGCTTGTTAAGTTGCATCTATTTTAGTGTTATTTAAGTCTACATATTTTTTAAAATTTATTTTCAATTTGTTGAAAAATATTTAATTTGATTTTTTTAGTATTTTTGATGTATTATATATATTTAAAAATTATATAAAATATTATAAAAAATTAATACGGGCGGGTCGGGCCGGGCTCGGGTTTTAATATTTTTATATGGGTCGGGCTTGGGCAAAATTTTAGGCCCATTTTTGGGATCGGCCCGGCCCAAGCCCAATTAACGGGCCTAAATTTTTAGTTGGACCTAGCCCAAACCCGCCCGGCCCATGCACACCTCTAGTTTGGACAAACTTTTGAATTGACCAGTAGAAACTTTTTTTTGTTCAGTATATTATTGAATTTGCCATTTTAAATAGTTGTTATTACATTTTTAAATAAGAATTTTAATTTTACTAAAATATTTCGTTTAAAATTACGTATGGTATGGAGTCTACGAAGTAAGAGAACAACGAAGGAATAGGAGTTGATAATCGATCAACTAAGAAAGTAAGAATCATGGGTACAAAAGGTGATAAGGATGTCGCCATGGAGGCGGTTTCGACTTCAGCGAAGCCTCAATCCTGGAAGGAGTGTTTGGTGGGGACGGGACTTTGGGCTGAAGGGAAAGCGACGACAATTGACAGTTTTGATGATGATGAAGATTTTGAGTTACTGGATGTGGACGTCGTGCGGTCCTCGGTTAACAACATTCTGTCAATCGATTTTTCTGAACGGGTAAATCAAATACTCATTAAGGACATCGAGTATATGGTAGTAATTAAACTTCTAGGAAGAAACATCGGATACTCCACACTCCAAAACAAAATTTATTCGTTATGGAGACCGTCTCAGATGTTTCGATTAATGGATATCGAGAATTTTGAGAAGGTGCTATGCTAGGGACCTTGGATAGTTTACGAGCAATACTTAACGCCACGATGCAACCATGGAGTAGGGAGTTTAAATGCTTTAATTATAATTTAAAATATTATTATTTATTTAATAATAAAATATTATTACGTGTAATGCAAGTGACATTAAAATTAGTATATATAAAACATGAGTTTGAAAAACTTTTAAACGAACCAATATAAACTTTTTTATTCAAGATATTATTGAATTTTTCATTTTAAATAATTGTTATTACATTTTAAATAAAAATTTTAATTTTACTAAAACTTTTGGTTTAAAATTAACTTGATTATAAATAATAAGTATTAAGATCAATTTATTGACTATTAAAAATAAAATTAATAATGAAAAGTTTAGTTTACGATGTATTATTTTTATAGTTTTTTTCAAATATTTCATGTTTGTTTTATTCATGTTTGAAGCTACCTTTTCAAATCTACATATTTCATTGAAAGTGTAATGTATTTTACTACTACTTACAACTCTTCTTAATATTTAGTATTTAGTATATTATAATTATTTTAATAATAATTACGGGTAAATTAGCCAAATATGTCAAGAAGTTTGTTAATTGGCCATATAAGTCGATTTTTTGAAAATTTAGAAAAATAGGTCGTTTTTGAAAAAAGTGTATGAAAGCACGTCCATCTGCATGTCAAGAAAAGTGCGCCCAACTGGAAATGTTTTTGAAAATTCTAAAGAAAACGCGTCTAACTAGTTAAGCACGCTTTCCCTGACATGTCAGTAAAAAACTCACTCAATTAGACGCACTTTTAAGCACTCTTTTCAAAAACAACATATTTCCTTAAATTAAAAAAAATCTATTTATCAAAATTTTTTCCGACATATAAGACTAATTTAACTAATTTAGTATTTTGATGTATTATATATATTTAAAATTATATAAAATATTATAAAAATTAATACTGGTGGTCGGGCCGGGCTCGGTTTTAATATTTTTATATGGGTTGGGCTTGGGCAAAATTTTAGGCCCATTTTGGGATCGGCCCGGCCGAGCCCAATTAATCTGCCTAAATTTTTAGTTGGACCTAGCCCAAACTCGCCCAAAATTTACCATGCACACCTCTAGTTTGGACAAACTTTTGAATTGACCAAGAGAAACTTTTTTTGTTCAAGATATTATTGAATTTGCCATTTTAAATAGTTGTTATTACATTTTAAATAAGAATTTTAATTTTACTAAAATATTTCGTTTAAAATTATGTATGGTATGGAGTCTACGAAATAAGAGAACAACGAAGGAATAGGAGTTGATAATCGATCAACTAAGAAAGTAAGAATCTTTGGTACAAAAGGTGATAAGGATGTCGCCATGGAGGCGGTTTCGACTTCAGCGAAGCCTCAATCTTGGAAGGAATGTTTGGTGGGGACGGGACTTTGGCCTGAAGGGAAAGCGGCGACAATTGACAGTTTTGATGATGATGAAGATTTTGAGTTACTGGATGTGGATGTCGTGCGTTCCTCGGTTAACAACATTCTGTCAATCGATTTTTCTAAACGAGTAAATCAAATACCCATTAAGGACATGGAGTATATGGTAGTAATTAAACTTCTAGGAAGAAACATCGGATACTCCACACTCCAAAACAAAAATTATTCGTTATGGAGACCGTCTCAGATGTTTAGATTAATGGATATCGAGAATGTTGAGAAGGTGCTATGCTAGGGACCTTGGATAGTTTACGAGCAATACTTAACGCCACGATGCAACCATGGAGTAGGGAGTTTAAATGCTTTAATTATAATTTAAAATATTATTATTTATTTAATAATAAAATATTATTACGTGTAATGCAAGTGACATTAAAATTAGTATATATAAAGCATGAGTTTGAAAAACTTTTAAACGGACCAATATAAACTTTTTTATTCAAGATATTATTAAATTTTCCATTTTAAATAATTGTTATTACATTTTTAAATAAAAGTTTTAATTTTACTATAAAACTTTTGGTTTAAAATTAACTTGATTATAAATAATAAGTATTAAGATCAATTTATTGACTATTAAAAATAAAAATTAATAATGAAAAGTTTAGTTTACGATGTATTATTTTTATATTTTTTTTCAAATATTTCATGTTTGTTTTACGATTCATGTTTGAAGCTACCTTTTTCAAATCTACATATTTCATTGAAAGTGTAATGTGTTTTACTACTACATATAACTCTTCTTAATATTTAGTATTTAGTATATTTTAATTATTTTTAATAATAATTACGGGTAAATTAGCCAAATATGTCAGTAAAGTTTGTTAATTGGCCATATAGGTCGATTTTTTGAAAATTTAGAAAAATAGGTCGTTTTTGAAAAAAGTGTGTGAAAGCACCTCCAACTGCATGTCAGGAAAAGTGCGCCCAACTGAAAATGTTTTTAAAAATTCCAAAGAAAATGCGTCTAACTAGTTAGTCAAGCTTTCCCTGACATGTTAGCAAAAATTTTACTCAATTTGATACACTTTTACGCACTCTTTCCAAAAACAACATATTTCCTTAAATTAAAAAAAAAATCTATTTATCAAATTTTTTTCCCGACATATAAGACTAATTTAACTAGTAATTACTTAGGTTAACATGAAATAAAAATATTTTATTAAATAAAAAATAAAACATATATATAAATTTTTATAGTGGTATGTGTTGGTTCATAACCATTCAAAATGAAATCTGACATGGACATAGGAAGAGTTAGGAAGGTGACGTGGCACGAATAAGGGCCTCAACAGCCTTATCCCGACATCCATGATCCAATCCTCCTTCCTCATCCAATATCCAGACACACTCTACCCCCAATTCCCTTCACATATCTAAAACATCCAAATCCTCTCACACTCATTTTATTTTTTCCAACCAGCCTAGAGAGCATTAGCATTAGCACTAGCACTAGTAGCAACCATGGCCTCCGCCGCTTGTTTCTTGCACCACCACGCACTCACCACCAATGGCAGATCATCATCATTATCGCCGTCGGTGCGCCAGGTTTCAAACATGAAGCCTAACCAGCAGGTGGTGTGCAAGGCTCAGAAGCAGGAAGATGATGGAAGCCTTGTGTCCCGTAGGTTGGCTCTCAGTGTACTCATTGGTGCTGCCGCTGTTGGCTCTAAGGTTTCTCCTGCTGGTGCTGCCTATGGTGAAGCTGGTAATTATCTTCCTTTTTTTTTTTTTTTTTTCTTTATCAGCCGTACGTTTAGGCCTCATGAACCCTAGCTAGCATATAGAATGATATTAATTAAGTGAATGAAAATGAATGGGTTGATTTGAATGCAGCAAATGTATTTGGAAAGCCAAAAACAGACACAGACTTCATGCCATACAATGGGGATGGATTCAAGCTGTCGATACCATCGAAATGGAACCCAAGCAAAGAGGTGGAGTTCCCAGGTCAAGTGCTGAGGTACGAGGACAACTTCGACACCACCAGCAATTTGAGCGTCATGATCACTCCCACCGACAAGAAGTCCATCACCGACTACGGTTCCCCCGAGGAGTTCCTCTCTTCGGTATTCCATTTTCCCACCAGCTTAAATATTTTATCAATATTTGATCTTTGCTCATCCATTTGCTTCTCATTGAATCTTTGCAGGTGGATTATCTTCTTGGAAAACAAGCTTACTTTGGTAAAACCGATGCTGAGGTGATTCACTAACACATGCATATAATATATAACATATGTAATAGCTATCATAGACTTCATTTTTGGTACCTCCCATTCCCTTGTTTTTCGAATTTAAAGCAACCATTTACATACGTGGTTTGAGTACATGCATGTGTGTGCGCGCGCGCATATGCAGGGTGGTTTTGACTCCGGTGCGGTGGCGACCGCAAACATATTGGAGAGTTCAAGTTCAACAGTAGGCGGGAAGCCGTACTACTTCTTGTCAGTGTTGACAAGAACCGCCGACGGAGACGAAGGTGGGAAGCACCAGCTAATAACAGCCACCGTCAACAACGGCAAGCTTTACATTTGCAAGGCACAAGCTGGGGACAAGAGGTGGTTCAAGGGAGCTAGAAAGTTTGTGGAGAGTGCTGCTAGTTCCTTCAGTGTTGCTTAAACAAAGCTTAAAAATGGAAGAGGGATTTTATGTAAATCTTATTAATTTACGAGTTATGATTTTGTTGGATTTGAATTTGCTGGCTATTTTATCGTCCAAACCTTGTCGTCTTTATTTCTTCTTTTTGTCTTTTTTAGGGAAACTTGTGGATGTTGAATTTTAACTTCTGGTCGGACCAATCATTCTCAAAATAGTGCCTCATGTTTTGATTTTAATTATTAATATTCAGATTTTTTTTACTAGAAAAAAGTAATTACATAAATTAATTGAAAGTAATTTGGATTAAAAATATATACAGATTAAGTTTTAATTTAATTGGTATAGATATTGTTGTTGATGGAAGACTTGAATTTGAGTGTATTGAAGTATATTATTCTCTTATTTATAGGTTAAAAGGAAGTGTGAATAATTTTATACATTATTTATAAATTATTTTATAAAAATATAATTAAAAAATATTATAACTAATTCAATATTAAATTCTATCGGTAAAAAAAACCCAACTTTATGCAATTAAGAAATATTATTAAGGGGTATTTTATTTTATTTTCATAAAGTTAATTGCATCAAACATCCCTAATCTATGGCTCTCATTTTAAATTGGTTCCTAAACTTCAAAACATTCTAATTACATCCTTAAACTATCGATGCTATATCAATTAGGTCATTTTGTTATCAAAATTATTAATTTAATTGTTAAATGGCACGTTAGAACTTACGTGATATAATTTAAAATGAAAAGTTTAAGAAAACGAATATTGTAAAATTGATGTTTTAAAAATCTTAATTTTAAAATTTTTGAAACTTTTACATAAGTTTTATCGTTCACTATTTTTTTTCTAGTTTTACTTTATTTTTAGTTTTTTTTAAAGTTACACGATAATGTTCTATTTATTCATTTTAAATTTAGTTATATAAGATTTCATGTATCATTTATCAATTTTAATAATGAGATGACATAATTGGTATAATATTAATAGTTCAAGATGTAATTAGAATGTTTTAAAATTTAGAGACTAATTTAAAATGAGAGTCGTAATTTAATGATATATAATGAAACTAACTTATCTTTATAAAAAATTAAATAGAAATAAAACATGTATATAATAAGATTGAACCTAAAACCTTAAATATTTTATAAACGCCAGCTCGATCGATAATTGAAATTTTCTTTTGCCAAAATAATATCTTATTAACATGTTTAATGAAACTTCACATTTAAATAATATCTACACGAAAATTAATTGGAGTAAATTTAATATTTACTTATTTATATATTTTTAAGATAATACTTACAAATATCCATATTTTCTTATTAACTCATAAAATTTTAACGCATTCAAACACACAAACTACTAATTTTATAAAATTACACTAAGATTAAATCGAGAATGAAATTCTATTTTTTTAATTATCAGACAAGATATAAAAATATTAAAATAATAATTGGGAGGGAGTAAAGCGGTGGTAATGTAATAGAAGGTTTGAAGTTAAAGGAGTGAAACCTAAACCCGAAAGCAGCAATTAAGAGACAGGGCAGGCGCCTCTTCCCCTACGTCTCTTCCTTTTTCCTACTTTCCTTCTTTTCTGGTTTTTGTTTTACCCTGCTTTTCGCTTACTCTGCATTTGGAAAACCAAATAGAAACCCCAATCAATGGGAAAGAAGAACCCGTTAGCTGAAATCGCCTTTATCCGATTAAACAACGTACTTGAGAAATTTCGTGAATCAGAAGATGAAGGTTTTTTATTATTATTAAAATCTCGTTCAAATTTTTCTATTTTGAAGATTAAATGCATTGGGAATACTGGATTTTTTTATCATAGTTTTATTTAGGGCTTCTTAATACTATAGTTATTGAGTGTGTGTGTGGGGGGGGGGGAGGTTGGTTGTTTTTCAAGCTAATGTGATTGGTTGTTCATCTCTTTGAAAATGTGTTCTTCAAAATTGCAAGACGTGGTTTGTTGCTACTGAAATAAAATTTACTTGTTTTTGGGAATGCTATAACTTAATGCTAGCAAACCGAATTTTGTCTCAATGTTGAGAATTGGAGAAAGTTCTGCCCTGTTTGCTTGTTTGTGTTGATATATTTATTGAATCCGACAATTCTCGCTTTTTAAAAAAATGATGTTTTGGTGATTAATTGGATTACAATGGCTAGAATGATATTGAAGAATGCTATTTGCTTCTTATGCATTAAACATTCATTGCAGTATTTTTCTTGTGGTTAAGTTTTTATATGAGCTTATTGAATTTTCGATGCTGTATGTAGTGTATACCTTTGAATCCAACCTTACTAACAAAGAACGAGCATTGGTGCACAAGGCATGCCGGAAAATGGGTATGAAATCCAAAAGTAAAGGGTAAGTGTTAATTGCTGGTTTCATGCTTCACAGATATTAATAATATTAAGTTAGAAAATGTTAAATAATGTTACTATTTTGATGTATTCCTTCTTAATTGTGGAATAGATACTCACTGCTTTATTTTCTTTTATGTGGTTTAGTAGTTGAGTTTTCCAGTCTGGTTTCTTAAGAGCCTGAATTTTGTTTTCAGGCGTGGGAGCCAGAGATGTGTCTCTGTCTATAAAATCAAAGAGAAAGCCAGCAGTATGACAGAGAAGAATCTAACTAATGTGTCATTTTCGGAGGGGACAAGATTGGTTTTGCAGGACTTATTTACAAATTATCCACCAGATGATGGAGAGCTTGAAGAGAAGGTAATTGGAAAATATAGCGGAAAATCTGCTAAAATACGAAGAAAGAAAGATGATATTTTCTCGAAGCCATTGATGAATGCTGCGGAGATTGCAAAGAAGGTTAAAACACTTGCATCTAAGAGAGAGAAGTATCCAAACTTGAGACAGGTTCTTCCTTACAAGCTGGCTTAGAAACTTTGGCTGGATGCTACTTATTTTTTCACTCAATTCTTATGCATAAGGGGGGATTTTGTAGTTTCTCTAAATTAGTTTTTGAGAGAAGGTTTTCTGACATCACGCATGCAGATTGATGAAGATAGGTCAAAGCTTCCAATTTCTGGGTTTAGGGATGCCATTACATCTGCAGTAGAATCTCACCAGGTTGCCTTTTGTCTTCTACTTATTTGTTTTTAAGATGCGTGTCTGTGCCTGGTGCACAGATTCAGAATATAGTAGTAATACAGAGTTATTTATATTGGTATTCTCAATTATTTCTGCCTTTGTCTCAATTCTATCGGGTTGTTATTTCCCAATGAGAAGTCCATATTTTCCTGTTTTCTGAGTTACAGTTGGATGGTTGGGATTATTTCATATTGTTATACTTATTTTTTCTTCCAAATTCCAATGTAGATTATCCTCATTTCTGGCGAGACTGGGTGTGGCAAGACAACACAGGTATTCTTTTATCTTTTCTTTTTTGGGCATATTTAAAGAACTTTTTGAACTATCTGTTCTGAAGTACCCCTGCCCATCATTTTCCCTTCTTGATTAGTCTATGCAGACAGAGAAGAAATGTATATCAAATGATGCTTGATGAGCTATAATTGATAATTCTAATGAAATCCTATTTAATCGTATGAAATTAAAATGGGCAGGTTTTAAGGCTCTTGATACAGCTGAAACTGTCCTTAAAATATTCTAATCCTTTATGCAACAATAAAGGGTTGCTATTGCTGCAAACTGAATCTGCAACTTTTTGGTTGTCTAACTCAGAGGCTCTCTATCTTGTTTCTGAAATGAATCTTAAATTCTCATCTGTGTGCAGCTTCTCAGACTCTAAGTCGGGAATGGATGCTAATTTACTGCATTTTGTGTTATGTTACTTATAGGATTCTTAGTAGAAAATTGGTAGCTGGGATTTGTGAGGGCTTTTTTAGTTGTCTTCTTCTGATCTTATGGTAGTACTTCAAATAATACCTTCTTCTAAGAATCAGAATCTAATTCTGGCTTTCTCTCTATGGATACAATCAATTGAAAGTAGAGTTCATGAATACCAAGATAAGTGAAGTTCTGCTTAAAGATGAACTGAATTTATATTATAATTGTGTCTAAAAGAGAGCATATACAATATTTTAAAAAATGAATTTATATTATAAATGATTAAACATATATAATTAATTCAAGCCAGAAGTAAGGTATGACAATTGTTTTCTTAAAAGAATAATATCAAGAACCAGTTGCTTTTATAGTACTGCTACCTCAAAAGTTCTCAGAATTATTAGTGTATGATTCAAATTATACCCAAGGCTGAGGAACTGAGTTCACTGTTCCATGAAGTTCATGATGTAAGGATTCTTTTGTTTTCGGGTTTGTGACTTATATTGCCAGTGCATCTGGTCCAGGTTCCACAATTTCTTTTGGACTATATGTGGGGGAAAAGTGAGGCCTGTAAAATACTCTGTACTCAGCCTCGGCGTATATCAGCTACATCAGGTGTGGATAAGTTAGGCCTGTGTATTCCTTGTTCTACTTTTTTTTTTCCTGCTTTTATGGTTTGCAAACCTTCATATGGTTGCTCTTTTCTTTATTTACTAGTGGCTGAGAGAATCGCTAATGAAAGAGGGGAAAGTGTTGGAGAAAATGTTGGATACAAGGTACTGTTACCAAACTTTTTTTTAAATATGCAAGTGTGATGCGAATCTTACTTGTTAAAATCATGGCATTTTAAGAGAAATTACTGCTTGCTTCTCATTGCATTTTAACCACATGAGGATGGGTAATGTATTAGAGGTAGTCTTACCAAAGGCATAGAACTAGAACCATTTATTCAAACTTTCACAGTTCTTTAACTACTGAAGGAATTAAAAAGTATCTGCATTTCTTGCTACCATGTATATTTTTCAGTGTGGCTCCTTGCTATTTATCCAGCAGTTTATTGTTTTCTCGGTTAGGTGGAAATGCTGCATTTAGCTAACATGCTAAT
Organism: Gossypium rotundifolium; assembly: GCA_025506655.1. NCBI lineage: Eukaryota > Viridiplantae > Streptophyta > Magnoliopsida > Malvales > Malvaceae > Gossypium > Gossypium rotundifolium. The sequence goes on along the minus strand of CP106725.1, from coordinate 7,289,594 downwards.
GAGTGTTTGATTTTTCTTGGCTTTTTAATGGAAAAGCTTTAAGTTTATACCACCTTGCTAAAGGTTATGATCTTTTTATGAAGATTCGCTTGGAAAGTAAAGGTGGTCGACACTCATCAATCGTCTTCTGCACGAATGGGGTATTATTGAGAGTGCTGGTTGCAAACAGTAGATCAAAGAGAGAAGACATCTCTGACATGACTCACATTATTATGGTATTTAATTTACTCTTTGTTTTGCTTGTAAATTTTCCGTTGATTAAAAACAGCTTTTTTCTTTGGTAAAATTCAGAAAAATTTAGGGGGAATATGTTAATATAGCTGGGGAGAATATATATTTCAACATAAACTCAGGATTTTTCTTGAACCTATTTATTAACATGCTTAGATTTAATAGCTGTTCATATTAATGCGGCCAAGGTGCTTACCAGATTCTACATTGACATTGTTTCTTTCCACATTTCATATCAGGACTGACTGTTTTAAAGTTGTATTGCCAACATCATTTGATAGGGATAATGCATGTTGGGATAGGGATATAGGATACTGAGACTAACTTCCCCACTTATATTGCTTGCATCCTTGGCTAGGAATGGACTTAAACTAGAATAGGGATGTAGACTAGTGGGACCAATTGCCCCTGCTAAAATCCTGGATACTTCTTGGGTTTATCTATAAAATGCTTACTGTTTCCACAAAAATCTGACTTCTATTTCTCACTCTATATGCTAATGAAATATAATTGTTGCCCTTCTTCGGTATTTAGTTGTAAAAGGGTTTATCTAGAAAAAGCTAAGTGGTTATTGTGTAAAAGACTGAAAATGAATGGAATGGGCTGTTAGTGGTTTTTCCATTTTAAGTGTGGTTCAATTGCATTTTCATGGAAATCTGAAGAAAGAGAAGAAAAGAGAGAGGAAAGGCAGTTCCAAATATAGGTGTTTCTATATGAAAACAATCTTCTTATGGTGATACTACAAGAAGTATTTGTTGTTCTATAAAACTGAAACTAAAACATTTTCTAACAAGTCTATTTACCTCCACTGATCCGAAGTTCTGATCTTTCCTCTTGAAATTTTTAGAGGCTGCACTAGCTCCTCTCAGCTTTTGGCTTTAGTCCAATGTCAATGAAGAACTGTGCCATTGTTTTCTCCTTTTGTTCTCTCTGTGATGTTAATTAAGATATAAAGGCTTTTGGGTCTTTGCTGGGCATATGTACTTGTTTAAAAATTGCATCCTACCCTCCTTTTATCTACTTCTAGAAATTTTATGGATCATGATAGGCACCATGTTGGTTGGCTTGTTGTTGCTATTTTACCTTTGGTTCTTGACTCCCAACCTAAGATTTTCTTCTCCCAGGAGTGTTCCATAGAAAAAGGACAGATTAGTGTTTGAGTTTGAGTTTGAGAACTGGAAAAGGTTCTCTATTTCTGCATCTGACTAGCTAGTATGAGCTGTTTGAAAATTGATTACTAAGCCAGTAATACCAGGAGAATTAAATAATAAGGTGGATGCTGGGCATATACTGGCCCTTCCAGGCAAGAAAGATTTATTTGGCAATTAGTTCCTTGGACTGGTGCAGTCCAAAAACCTTGGAATATTTTTATCAGGTTTAGATGGGTGATGGGGATCTTGTGCTTGTAATTTTCTTGGGGAACTCTTGTTTTTCAGATAACTCCACATTTATTTTCTTCTCAAAGCTGTATATACATATATTTTTTTTCTCTCATTTGTGCATGCACATTTGTTTATGTTTATCATGGCTTACGGTTGTAGTTGCTAATTTCTGAAATTTGTAGGATGAAATTCATGAAAGGGATTGCTTCTGCGATTTCATGTTGGCAATTATCAGGTACATGCACTGTGATTCAAAATTTCACCACCTTTGTTTTCATTTTTGGCCAACCTTGTTTGCTTGCTTTTACTAACATCAAGTTTTATATCATATGAGTCTAAATTTAAGGCTTAAAATGGTTTAGGGTTTACCATTTTTGCAATGGTTTTTTAAGCAATTTGGTATATTGTATATGGTGTGGCAGTCATATCCATACTCTCTGGGCCTTACCACTAGTCACATAGCTGCCTGTTTTGAGTCAGAACAACCCTGAAAATCGTAGGTTATCCCTTGGCAATATATCCCAAGGGATGGTCTTATAGACTCCATAAATTCTTGAAGAATGTCTAATGTGGTAGAGAGAAAGCGAGACAATTATACTCGCGACCTACACGAGTTAGGTTTGAAAAAAACTCCAAATTTGGTTCGGGCATTATTGAGCCAATATCGAGCTCCAGCAGCTAAAGTTATTGATTGAGTCAAATTCAATTTATACCCTCCTCTTGTTAATTATTTTCTTCCCTAGGGGCATGTTTTCTTTGAAGATGGAACTATGGAAGATAATAGTTGAATTGCATGTATGACATTTTAATTCTCTTTGTCAATTTGCAGGGATATACTTCCTTCTTACCCTCATCTACGAGTGGTTAGTTCTTCACCTCATGCGTTCATAATATTGCTCCAATTTTATTTTAACATCTTGATGGAAAATTAATTAGTATTTCCTCTTTTGTTGTATGATACAATAGGTACTGATGAGTGCTACTCTTGATTCTGAACGGTTTTCGCAATATTTTGGTGGTTGCCCAATTATCCGTGTTCCTGGGTTTACATATCCTGTAAAATTCTATCACTGATTGTTTGTCATTTATATTTCTGTTTGGATCACATCATAATTTTCTTGATATTCTTAATTCAGGTAAGAAGTTTCTATTTAGAGGATGTGCTTTCTATCCTGAAATCCACAGACGATAATCATCTTATTTCAGCTAATGCAAGTGCACAGTACGAAGACCCAGAATTAACTGAAGAAGATAAGATCGCATTAGATGAAGCTATTAATTTGGCTTGGTCAAGTGATGACTTTGATCCACTTTTAGATTTGATTTCTGTTGAAGGAGGGTCAAAGGTTCATAATTACCAGCATTCTTTGACTGGACTAACGCCACTAATGGTGTTTGCTGGAAAGGGTAGAGTGGAGGAAGTTTGCATGCTCCTCTCGTTTGGTGTAGACTGCAGTCTAATCTCCAAGGACGGGAAGAGTGCTTTGGATTGGGCTGAGCAGGAAGCTGCTGAAATAATTAAAAATCACATTGAAAGTTCCCAAAATAATATTGGGGGACAGCACTTACTCGAAAAGTATATAGCATCAGGTAATCCAGAAATCATTGATGTTGTTCTTATTGAACAATTATTAAGAAAGATATGTATTGATTCAAATGAAGGAGCCATCCTTGTTTTCCTTCCTGGGTGGGAGGATATAAATAGAATGAAAGAGAAATTATTCGCCAACCCCTTTTTTAAAGATTCTTCCAGATTTATTATAATACCTTTGCATTCAATGGTTCCATCTGCTGATCAAAAGAAGGTCTTTAATCGTCCACCTTTGGGCTGCCGCAAAATTGTTCTTTCAACCAATGTTGCCGAAAGTTCCATTACAATCGATGATGTTGTCTATGTTATAGATAGTGGTAGAATGAAAGAGAAAAACTATGATCCATATAATAATGTATCAACCCTTCAATCTTCATGGGTCTCCAAAGCAAATGCTAAGCAGAGAGAGGGGCGAGCTGGTCGATGTCAACCTGGAATCTGTTATCATCTTTATTCAAAACTTAGAGCAGCTTCTATGCTTGACTTTCAAGTTCCAGAAATTAAGAGAATGCCAATTGAAGAGCTGTGTTTACAGGTAATATATGTTCTACTTTGTGTTTGTTAGGTCTCTCTGTCTCTCTCATTGAAGATGGGGGGATATCTGCTACAGAAGCTTTCCTGTCATAAACCATGTTCATCTCCTTTCTTTTACATTTATTTACTAATTTTGTGATACCGTCAATGTAGTAGGCTGTACCTCTTTTTTCTCTCCCAAAGTGTGGTTTTGCTTATTTTATAAAAAGGGCTTTGCCGGGATGGGGGAAGAGGTGTTACTTTCTTTGAAAAGAAGGAAATAATTGAGGTGTTACTTTCTTTGAAAAAGAAGGAAATAATTGAAATGTAACAGTTTGTTGCATGATTTTATTTGCACTGGCAGGTGAAATTGCTTGACCCAGCTTGCAAAGTAGAGGATTTCTTGCGAAAGACATTGGACCCTCCTGTTTCTGAAACTGTACATAATGCACTTAGAGTCCTTCAAGATATTGGGGCTTTCACGCAAGATGAGGAACTGACAGAACTTGGAGAGAAGCTTGGTTATCTTCCTGTTCATCCATTGACATGCAGGATGCTTTTCTTTGCCATATTGATGAATTGCCTTGATCCGGCATTGACACTAGCATGTGCTTCGGACTTCAAGGATCCATTTGTCCTTCCCATGCGACCAAATGAAAAGCAGAAGGCTGCCGCTGCCAGGCATGAGCTTGCGTCTCTGTATGGTGGGCAAAGTGATCAGCTGGCACTCATAGCTGCCTTTGAGTGCTGGAAGAATGCTAAAAGAAGGGGTCTGGAGGGACGTTTTTGTTCACAATACTTTGTCTCATCAAGCACCATGAATTTGCTTTTTGGCATGCGTAAGCAGCTCCAGGGTGAACTAATACGGCATGGGTTTATTCCAGATGATGTCTCAAGCTGTAGTCTAAATGCAAATCACCCTGGAATACTCCATGCAGTCCTTGTGGCTGGTTTGTATCCAATGGTGGGGAGGATACTCCCTGTAAAGCAGGGTAAACGATTAATTATAGAGGCTGCCAATGGCAGTAAAGTTCGGTTACACACTCGCTCTGTTAATTCAAAGTTAGTACCCAAGAAACCCGAAGATTGCCCTTTGATTATGTATGATGAAATAACCCGTGGGGATGGGGGTATGTTCATAAGGAACTGTACTGTTGTTGGGCCATTTCCATTGTTATTTCTTGCAACAGAGATTGCAGTGGCTCCTATAAAAGGCATTGTTTATGATGAAGATGAAGATGAAGATGATGGGGATGATGGTGATGGTGATGATGATGATGGAAGTGATGATGGTGATGGTGATGCATGCAACACTGATGGAGATGAAAAGTTGGCTGTTAGTAAGTCAGGTGGAAAAGAAGATAAGGTCATGTCCTCTCCTGATAATTCTGTTATGGTGGTTGTTGATCGCTGGCTATCATTCAGATCAACAGCACTTGATGTTGCTCAAATTTACTGCTTGAGAGAACGGTTATTGGCAGCAATCTTATTCAAGGTAGGCATTTCCATTGACTGCGTACATACATAAGAGCTAAAATACACTTTGCCCACCTTCCCCGTCCCCGTTTTCTTGGATCAATAGTATCATTTTAACTTGTTCAGCTGTGACATGTGCTCATTTTCTTGTTATATCTTTCTCGACTTTTCCAGGTAATGCATCCACACGAAGTTCTTCCTCCTGTTCTTGGGGCGTCTGTATATGCAATAGCTTGTATTCTATCTTATGATGGGTTATCAGGCATCCCAACGCCAGCAGAATCTGTAGATTCACTGACTTCGAGGGTGCGTTCTACTGATATCAACAAATCTATGCCAGTGATGAAAGATACAAGTCCCAATCCAAGTAGGTTCCTTTTGTCACTTCTGAACCAAAGCCCATTCAGCTATTCAAGTTTCCAGAAAGGTGTTAAGGGCCCTGCAGTAGGGGCTGTAACAAATGGATTTGAGCCCATGAGTTACAACCAACAGGCACCTCTAATGTCAGCTGGGATGAGCTTAGATCAAGCTGCGTTGCAGGACCCTAGGTTAGTTGCTTCCGGTTCAGGTGTGTCTAAATCACAGGGTTCTGGAGACTATTCTTGCAAGCGACAACGCGGGAAGAGGTCTATATCTAGATCGTGAAGGTAGTATAAAACATATTTTATAAACTAGAATAGGAAGTGGATGGTGGATTATGCCCATAGTTTTGAAGGTTTTGCATTTCCATTGAAGTAACCCAGTGGGTTGAGAATCATTATCTATGCTACAGGCTGACATATAAGAGTCGATACTTAAATGAACTAGGGAATATTATACTACTAACCTATGGCAGCCACTTAGCTGTTTTGTATGACCCTTCTTTTTTTTTTCATAATTTATATATTTTCCTCTGCTAAATTAATGGAAAAGATCTTTATTATTATTATTGTTGTTGTTGCTACTATTTTTAAAGAGGTTGTAGTTTGAGAGATGAGGAAAATTGCAGATGTTAATATTCAAAATTTAGATTTGTTAGATTCTTCTAACAGATATAATATGAAACTTTTGGATTAAGTTTGAGTTTCATCGTTAACAGTTAATGTTATTTTTATTTTTGTATTTGGTACATTGCAAGGGAATATTTTAATTCCACAAGCATGATTTAAATATATATATATATTTATTCTAATTCTTGAATTTTTTTTAATTTTTTTACTGCACTTTAAATGGAGGCTTTAATATGCATGGCATCTTTTCTTAAGTTGGTATTTAGGGTGGGCAAAGATGATTCCTTAGTTAGAGTTTACCATCATCAAAGAGTTGTCCGACAAGCATCTTGTCCGGTTTGAAAAATGCTATTCATCTGGAATCCGACGTCTGCGGCAACTATCTGGTGAAGAGAAAAATACTAAAACAGTTAATTTTGTTTTCTTTTCTTCCCCATCTCAATAGAGATATGCATAATATTTAAAAAAAAAAAACGAACGGTTCCTATTTAGCATCGTGTTAATTGAATCACTTTAATCTCTTCACATATAATCAAATAGCCTTCAAGTCGAGAAATTTGTTGTGATCTCCTAATGACCATATTTTCCTCGCGAGTCAATTGAGGATATAGTTATTGATGGCTATTTCATCCCAACAAAGTCAAAGGTTTTAGTGAACATTTGGGCAATTGGGAGAGATTCTAATGCCTGGTCCAATAATGTTGAAGACTTCTTTCTAGAAAAGTTCATTCATATCAATATAGATCTTTATGGACAAGATTTGGATTCATTCCATTTGGTGCAGGTCGTAGAATATGCTCAGGGAAGAAATTAGGGTTAATCAAAGATGAGCTTATTCTAATTCAATTGGTGCATTGTTTTGATTGAGAGTTGTTTGGTGAAATTTCATCAAATTTTGGTGTCTCGTTGCCAAAGAAGATTAATCTTTGTGTGAAGCCCATTTATTGCATTTAGAAGTACAATTTTTAAAATTATATTTGTGTTGTGATATAACAGAATGTATTCGTATAATAAAGACAAGGTGTTTTGAAAATGGCATGTTTTTGATACATTATCACAATATATACACACTTTATAAAATTCCTCAAAATCAAATAAATATAATTAAACTTTTTAATACATTGCATCGCTTTATTTATTGTTCATATATAAATTTGTCTTAGCTATCAATTCAACTTCTTCTCTTAACTCGTTTTTTTATTTTTGAAAAATATTACTCCAACCAAACGAGGCATAAGATTAGAAAACGAGGATAGATTAAAGATTCACGATGATAGAAAGAAAAACAAAGGAATTGGTAAGAAAATTCAAAGGAACTAAAAACAAGAAGATTAAAAAACAATAAAATATAATTTTGTTGTAATAATTTTTTATTTGTTTATATTTATTTGGTAAAAATATATCATAAGTTTTATTCTCTTCACAAATTATTACCATGTTAATTAGTTGGACTAACTAATTGTATTATAAAAGTAGATACAAAATTATTTCAAATTAAATTGTAATGACTAAATTTCAAATTCGGATATAATAAAAGGACCAAAATCACAATTTGATATTATAAAAGGAGATGAGAAAATTATGTCAAATTAAATTATAGGGACTAAATCTCATATCTAAATATGGTAAAAGGACCAAAACCAATCCCTTCTCTACTTTCCCTAATGCCCCACCCAACTAAATAAATAAGTCATAATAACTTATTTGACTTTTTAACTTTATAAAAAAAAATTATTTTAGCCATCTATTTAATCTTTTACCTTTTTTAGCCTTTACATTTATGTTTTAGCCAAATCATCTCAGAATAGATAAAAAAAAGTTAACCTCCGTTAACTTTACTGACGTGACATACACGTGAATTGTTATGTACATACCACGTCAGCAATTAGTTAAGTTTTTAAAAATTTAAAATTTGAAAATAAAAATTATAAAATTATTTATAAAAGTATTACAAAAATAAAATTATGAATATTTTAAAATGTTTTTCAATTTTAAAAATTAATTAATTGAGCTAATAGACATTAATCTTTCTATCTATTTCCAATGTGATTTGATAAATAATACAAATTTAAAGGTTAAAAATTTAAAAATAAATGAAAGTCTGAAACAAATTTTTTATAACAAATAAATAAAAATGCCATGCGTAAATGCAAGGCTAAACACTTCTACCATGCTTAATTTACCGAGAGAGATTTGTTTTTGATGAATTATAATAACAGAGTAAAACTCGAACAACAAACACGATTAACGTGACTCAAATCCGAACCACACTTGGGACAATAAACACTCTTGAGCATATATATATATATATATATATATATATATTATAGATTTATTCTCTCCATTGAAATCATAAATTTTCTGTTTGTTGTTATTCCTACTGAAACGGACAATTTCTTTCTTAATACTTTATACGTAGGCCATTAATTCATTGATTATTTTTTTCATACTTTTTTTCCTCTCAGTTATTTTAATTTCATATTGATTTATAGTGAATGCATTATTCTGTTTGAAAAAAGAGAGGCATTTAACTTAAAATACCTTATCATATATATGATCATGAGAGGGGTTGGATAAAAATATAGTTTCGAAAAATATGTTTGAATAAAAAATAAGGCCTGTTTTCTAAACGGGTTGGGTCACGAGCAGAAATTTTTTGGCCCCAACCCAACTCGAATCACATGCCTATCCTTTTTTTTTTTGTTAAATTTGTTGAGAATTATTTATGTTAGCTCGATCAATCAACTGAAAATAGCTAAGAAGGGGGGATGAATTGACCTTTTAAAAAATTTGTGGAAGCAAAAGAGAAAATATGAGACAATGAACACAATAATTTAAAGTGGTTTGGTCTCAATTGCCTTCTTCACTATCTTAGTTTTCCACAACTAAGGATTTTCCAGACTCACTAATTTGATGACAAAATTTAACCTTACAACTGTCTTAAAAATTTTACCCAAATCCTAAGATAGAAACCCTCTCAAAAGAGCAAACAAATAAGCATACAAAAAATAATCCTTACAAGATTAAGATGTTTGTTAATTAAGCACTAATACAAAGAAACACTTGAATTGATAGAAAAACAACGAATGCTCACAAGTGTATACAAGAAAAATGTGAAGATTTTTAAGCACAAAGGTTGATAGGACAATTGTTGGGGATTGACCCATATAAACAACGAGATAGTAAAAGTGGAGAACCACGAACACAAATATTTTACGTGGAAAACCCTCAAAAAGGGAAAAACTACGGGCAAATGAGGCTTTGGCTTTTCACTAAATGAGTAAGCAAACGAGAGTATAATGAGTAAACAAATTGATGGATCTTAACGGGTTGGTATGGAGTTTCATGGCTTTATTGTTTATTGTGTTTTTCGCTTTTTCTACTTATTCCGTTGTGGTAAAACGGAGAAATGATAAGTTTTTTGAACCCCCTCTATCACCAAACAAAGCTGATATTGAGTCTCAAATGGTACCCTCTGCCTGATATTGAGTCTCAAACAAAGCTGAAAATCATACACCCTCTACCACCAAAGACTACATCTTTAGTTTTTTCTAAATTTGCCTTGGATTCACAAGGTTTTTCTTGTATTTTCAAAGATTAGGTGGAATGACTTGTACCTTTTTTTTTCTATTTTTGTGCATAGTGTTCAAACAATGAATGAAAATTTCCTTTATCTTCAGATTTTCATCGTTTTTTCTTCTTACATTGTAAACATTATTGCATGCTGCATTTATTGAATATTCCATGACCAACTTAAAATGTAACGCCCAAAATTTCTAATTTTATTATTGTGAAAATATAATACAAATATCTGTTAACTTTAGTGGTTATGTGTATTGGGAGTATTTGGGGGGTTACAAGTTCAAGCCTTCGCTGGGCTAATTTTGGTATTTTGAATGAATTAGGCCTTACTCTTGTTCAGTAGGCTTTTATTTGATTGTTAGTAAAAATATATCAGAATGGGTTTGCTGGTCTAGTGGTTAAGGAGGTCCTGTGTTAGAGTCCCTGCGCAAGTAAGGGAACTAATTTTTGTTTGAAGCGTGTGGCGTGGTGGAGTTCAAATTAAACTGGACTGCTGAGTAGTTGTGTTTTAGTGCGTTAATAGCGAGTGCTTTTAGGAGATAATTGGGAAGAAGTTATCAAAATAAGATTTTCTTCTTATCAAATTTCTATTTTCTTCTCCCTTCTTGTTCACTATGGTTTTTGTTCCCTTTGGAAGAATCTTGTTTCTTCTCTTTCCCCTCTCTTTTTGTTTCTGTATTTTTTTGCAAGTCATCTCTTTGGGTGCAACTTTTGACTTCATCTGTTTCGGTAAGTGAAATTTTTTCCCCTTAGTTATTGTATTTCGAGTAGGCAATTAACGAAGGGTTCGTTTTACTCTCGTTTAGGTGCTGTTCAAAAGTTTTAAGCGGATATTCCAGTGTGTGGAGACGACTGGTTATCAAATTTTTCGCGGTAAGTTTTTGAATAGTCGTTGGTATAGTTTCTCGAGTTTTATGTTGGGGATATTTGGTTTGATTGACGAATCAAGTGATTAATTAAGTGATATATTGGTCAAATATAGGTTTTTGAAGGCTCGGGTTCCTTTGCACAGCGAATCGATACCAGGTGTGTACTCGAAATGCAAAAAACAAGATTCAGTGAAAAGCCGTAATTGCTTGCTATCGAGAAATAAGAGAAATAAGAGAAAATGATGCGAAAAATTATAGAGAAAGGAAATAAGGGTGTTATAAACTTGGAAATCAACATTTTGCACTAAAATGATTTCGGGTTCCCCTGTTCTGACTTAGGAAAATCATCAAAAATTGTAAAAAAATAATTAGGGGCTCAAGTTTATATGTTTAAATCCTTAATGAGTCTATTTTCAAGAGAAACAAATGGAAACATCATCTAAATTCGTACTAAGAGATAAATAATTTTTAGTAAGGAAAGGATGAAACTGTCAAAAAATAGAATAGGGATAAATTTAAAGATTTTACTATACTTATTTTATAAACTATAAATTCTGAAAATTTTATGATAGAAAGGTATTTGGGTATAGTTTCAAAAATATCAAGCGGATCTTAATTTAAAATTCTGTAGCTCAAGATATAAATAATTTAGTGATAATGACTCAAGTAGACAGCTTTGAATTAATGAACATATAAGTAAATAGTGAAAATATATATGAGTATTGAGTTAGCATGGGTTACTTTAAAAATGGATCACACGGCCAAGGCCAATTTGGGCTGAGTGGGCCACACGGGCATGTAGGTCCACACGGGCAGATCACATGGGCATATGGGCCCATTTTTACCGAAATAGTTTTAAGGTTGCACGGGTCACCCAAGTCGACTGTGAACCTACTGTAGGGTCGGTAAACGCTACTTAGACCCCTAAATGTGTGAAATTGACTAAATGATATTTGTACTGAGCATGTTAATATTTGAACTAAATATATGTACTGAAATTGTATAATAGCATATCATCCATTGTATGTTGCATTGCATTGGGTTGGGGGTTGTTATTCGGAGGAAGTGTACTAAAAGGCTTTAAGCCTAATTTACTAGCAGCTTAGTGGCAAACAACTGTTTTGTGCCGCATTCGGTACTACTTGGAGTGTAGGGATGAGTGGGTTGATTATATCCCCACATGGAGTGTAGGGTTGGACAAAGATGATGTGTAGAGGCTGGTTGGGTAGGATTTTGTCTTGCATAATCATATCACATCGACATCGTGATGGGCTAAGGCCCTCCGCATTTTTGACATCAGATCGAGATGGGCTAAGACCCAAACTGTCACTGATACTGAAAAGGGTTTAGGCCCAAGACTGTTCAACTGTGTACTGTGAATACTGATTGTTTGTTTGTTTCCGCGGGATTACACACTGAGTTTACGTAAACTCACCATTTTTGTTTAATGTGCATGTAATCCCCGATTTAAAAGGATCGGTCTGACGGAAGACTCGTGGTGACCACAATAATTTTGGACTTCATGGTTTTCAATTTACGAGTTATGATTTGTTTATTATTGATTATTTAGATTGTAATTTAAGGACCTTCTTGGACTTTGATTTTCAATTTGGGTTTTATTTATTTATTTTGCTTTATGGATTTATACCTGCTGGTCGTAGAAAATTCGGTTTTCAAAAAAAGTTAAAGTATTTTCTAAACGCATGATCACCTAAATTGATTTATTAAAGCTTCCGCAACGAAGGATGTTTCAAAACAAATATTTTAAATGAATAAATACGACTTCCTAAGTTCTAACAAATGTTTACTAAAGATAATAACATGGAATGTTTTCATCGTAACAACGAGGTTTCAAAAACACTATCATGTGACATTGTCGATACGACCATAACGTCTAGGCCGAGTTTGGGGTGTTAAATAAAATGAAACTTTGTAATATGCTTCAATAAAACTTTGTAATATCATAAATTTATTTTTAATACTCGGTTTTATAACAAGCAAACATCCGGAATCAGCAATTCCAAAATTTGCCCTAAATGTTTGCACATTTCTACAAGTAATATCCAATTTATATTCTTATGCCGAGGGAAGTATGACTATTATTATTGCATGCTGCATTTATTGAACATTCCATGACAAAATTGGTGTTTCGAGAGAAGAAGAGAGATTGACTAAGCTTGATGTTGATCCACTACTACTAGTAAGAGAAGATACTTCTGCAGGACCTGAACGGCCAGTGATACGAGAACCAGAAACTGCTGTGGATGATGAAAGGCTTGTTGATGTCGCAGATGGAAGTGGGTCTGGCATAAGTACAGAATCCTCCATTGCACCTCCCAAAAGAGCAGTCTCAACAGTGCAAGTACTGTCATTAACAATGACTGGTTTTGATCTTTGCCAACATAAACTTGAAACATCCTGATAGATGCTATAAACACTTAGGATTTAAATTAATTAAAGGAATAAGGCTTATTACTTTCCATTTACACAAAACACGTTGAAGTTGGAGCATAAACAAGCAAGCAGTAACATCCAATTAACATCATTAGTTCCATTATAAAACATGATCTTTTATACAAATACCATTCAAAATTCCATATCAAGTTAAGAGTTCTTGAGGGAAAATTGAAAGCAAGTGCAAACTACGTACAAGAACTTATCAGGGCCTGGGTCTCTTTTTATATTAAAAAGTGATAATAGAGCAAAGATAACCAACCTCCGAACTACTATAAGCACGAAGAACAGTAAAAGACTGTAGTTTTCCCCGAATATCATAGAACACCACTCTACCATTACCCGTACCAGCTGCCAGTGTCCAACCATCATCTTTAAATGCCAATGAAGAAAAAGGTGCCTCATATGAAATGAAAGCTGAGGGTCTTCTAGACCCTGAGTCATAAGTGTATAGCTTCTTATCCAACCCAACACTAGCAATAATCTGTTGAAAAGGAAAATGAAAATTGAAATGTCAGAATATTTAACAACTTTTGAAAGATGTATATACTTAACCCAGACTAATTACATATTTGATTTACCTCAACCCAAGCAATTCCAAAATTCGTCCTCAAAGCACATTTTTACGTGTAAGCCCTTTTACAATTTACATAGTTACTCCGGGTGAAGTATGACTATTCGTGTTCATACATACTTAACCTGGATTAATTATGTATTTGATTTACTATTATAATTACATTCTTCAACCGGGGAAAAGATGACTATCCTTTGTAATACACACACGAACGATGTCGACATTAATTTTTAAGGCAAACTCGGTTTTATAACATTGACGTATATAATCCACGAGTTTGTCTTAAAAATTAATGTCGACATCGTTCGTGTGTCATTAAAATAAAACAGAACTGAAGCCCTTATACAAGGGCTTACATGCAAAAATGTGCAAACGTTGAAGGCGAATTTTGTAATTGCTTGTTCCGGGTGTCTGCTTGTTATAAAACCGAGTATTAAAAACAACTTTACGAACGATGTCAACAAAAATGTGCAAACGTTGAGGGTGAATTTTAGAATTGCTTGTTCCGGGTGTTTGCTTGTTATAAAACCGAGTATTAAAAAGAACTTTGCCATATTACCAACTTTTATTGACGTATATAATCCACAAGTTTGCCTTAAAAATTACATATTTGGTTTATTAGTATAATTACGTACTTTAACCGGGGGAAGAATGACTATCCTTTGTAATATACGTCAATGAAACTTTTGAATATGGTAAAGTTGTTCTTAATACTCGGATTTATAAGAAGCCAACTCCCAGAACAAGTCCATGTGGCATGCCCACGCCACATGGAATGTTCATTTCTGATTTGTTTTAATAACACACAAACAATGCCGACATTAATTTTTAAGGCAAACTCGTGGATTACATACGTCAATGAAAGTTGGTAATATCATAAAGTTGTTTTTAATACTCGGTTTTATTTATGTCTATTGTGCGATAGTTTATCATTGAGGTATATAATTCACAAGTTCAATTTACTATTATAATTACGTACTTCAACAGGGGGAAGGACGACTATCCTTTGTAATATACGTCAATGAAACTTTTTAATATCATAAAGATGTTCTTAATACTTGGATTTATAACAAGCCTATACCCGAAACAAGCTTATAAGAATTTACTGAAAACTATTTTTTTGGTTGGCGGTATGCATATTTGATTTATATTACTTCAGCTTTGTAAAGTTAAATGCAAAAATGTGCATATGTTTAGGGCGAATTTTGGAATTGCTTGTTCCGGGTGTTTGCTTGTTATAAAACCAAGTATTAAAAATAACTTTATGATATTACCAACTTTCATTGACATATGTAATCCACGAGTTTGCCTTAAAAATTAATGTCGACATTGTTCATGTGTTATTAAAATAAAACAGAACTAAACATTTCATACGACGTGCGATATTATCAACTTTCATTAACATATATAATCCATGGGTTTACCTTAAAAATTAATGTCAGCATTATTTGTGTGTTATTAAAACAAATCAAAAATTAGCATTCCATATTAAATTTATATTAAGCTAAAGTATATACATCAAAAATTGTCATTTCATAATTAAAATATACATTATTTTTTAAGGACGGGGAGAAGAATAATATCTTTTATAATATACATTAAAGAAACTTTTTAATATCGCTCATGTTATGGAGATGCAACCCAACCCGATTAGTTTGGTCACTTACTAATTAATTAGATGGAACCAAACCAATTGTGTTGGTTTGGGCTTACATGCAAAAATGTGCAAACTGTCAAATATTAGAAGAGAGGAAGCATGGTTAGCAAATATCGATGCAGCCTTGCTTTCAACTTCAAACTCATTGCTGAATTTTACAGTTTACCCCAAAATTTCAAGAAAGAGAGCAAAGGAGAAAGCATAACAAAATTAGGTGTTCCTTTTTTCCGCAGTATGATGCAATAGCTTTGATCTTTAGATTTTAGTAGTGCCCATGCCCATTTAATGAATTTTATTATTATTTAAAATCTAGATTTTAGGGGTGCCCATGCCCATTTACTGAAATATTTATTATTATTTAAAACCTAAGAATCTATATTTTATTAATTCCTACAATTTTTAAAGAAAAAAAACCCCACCATTAATAAATTAAAATAAGCTGCTGCTGCCGGTGGAGGGATGGTGGTTGCCGGAGTAAAGCTTGATTCACCAAGCAAAGAGCATTTAACCTGGGTTTTCGTTAGTTTTGAGAAAAAAATTTGGGTTTATAAATTTATAGATGTGAAATGTCTCTATTTTAGAAGCGAAAAATTTTGATTAGAAAATTTGATAATTTAATTGATAGAATATGTAAATGTGAAGAGTTAAGTTTATTGAATCATTTATGTACAAGCCCAATTTTACCCGGGCTTACAAGCCCGATTTAAGCCCAAACCCGAAGCCCGCTAAACAAACCGAAAATAGAAAAAAAACAAAAAGAACCCTAACCCTAACATCATTGCTTGCCGCTCTCCACTTGCCTCGCCACTACACTGCCCACCGACCCCCACCGCCTCCCCACCGCCCATAGCCTGCAAAAAGAGGGAAACACGCAACAAGAAGCAAAGGCAGCAGCAATTCCTTTTGAATTTTGGCTATAAAGCCATGCAAAAACCATTGTAAGAGGGCGGGGGTTTTTTTCGAAATAAATACAAGAAACGTTTTTTTTGAAAGCAAAAGGAGAGAACAGAAAAGGAGAGCAAAAAGGATTGGAACCCATCAAAAAATCGAATGTCTGAAGGGAAATTCGAATGACAAAAGAAAATCTATTGAAGTTTAAAGAGGTTTTTCACTCTTGTTCTCTGATTATTGCATCTCTATTTCAAATTTATCTTTATTTTCCTTTTATTCAAGAATCACCAAAAAAATTTAATAAGAAAAGAAGAAGTATACCTCTCCTTCACTGGAACCCGCTTCTCCGATCAAATCAAAGCTAAAAAGGGAAGAGAAACTTGTCGTTTAGGCGCTTATGGAGGTTTGAGGACGGAACCTTTGGTCGTGCCATGAAATGGGTCTAAGGGCCTTTTTACAATCGTCCACAGTATGCATGGTGGTCTGACGGCAACGAGCAAGCTCGCGGAGGTAGCCCGATCGTCGGGAAGATGAAGGGAAGAGAGGAAGAGCGTGGGTGGAAGATGAAAGGTTTTAAAATCTGTTTTAAAAAGAAAAGAAGAAAATGGGTTGTAAAATAAGAAATAAAATGGTTTTAAAACATTGAATGAAAAAGCAGTTTGGTGGGGTGGGAATCTGCGTATGCCAACCTTAAAAGGAAAATTTACACTTCTGGTCCTTACCTTTTGTTGTGTTATTTGATCAGACTTTATTTCTTTTTATTTTAATTTGGCCCAACAATTTGTTTCAGATTTCAATTGGGTACTCCTGATGTTGTGCATTTTGAATAAAGGGTTATTGACCATTTTGGTTACCCTCCTCCCACGCATTTCAAATAGGCCCTTTTCTTTTTATTTTATTTGAATTGACCCTAAACTTTTATTTTAAATGCAATTTAATCCTATTTTAATTACTTTTGTAATTTTTTTAGTCTTTTGTTATTATGTTATTGTTGTCACCATCATTATATTTTATGTAGATATTTTATTATTATTCTATTTTATTAACTTCTTTATTATTATTATTATTATTTGTTATTTTAATTATATTTTTACTCCTATTTGTTTATTTACTATTATATCATTATTTTATTATTACAATTGTTGTTTCATTTTTATTAATACCATTATTATTATTATTTTCATTTTTACTCTTATTTATTTATTTATTACTTTCATTTATTTATTTATTTTTATTATTATTCGTTCATTAATGTATCATTCTTTTATTAATGTATCATTATTTTTATTATTATAATTATTTAATTTAAATTTGATTTTCATTCTTTAAATTTTTACCATTTATGATTTTTATTATTTTATTCATTATTTATTTATTATTTTATTTATTTATTTATCATTTTATTTACTTATTATTTATTCGTTTATTATTCTTTACTCTTTTAGTACTTTAAGGCAATTTATTTATTTATCATATTCTTTATTTTATTATTATCGTTATTATTATTATTATATTTGTTTCTATAGCTTTATTATCGCTCATTCTTATTTCATTATTTGCTCATTCATTTATTTATAAGGATTAGATTTATTCACATATTTGCTTATTTGTTATTATCATTACTTTGTCTAATATTAATCAAATAAATTTTCAAAATAAAGATAATGTTCTGTGTTTGAAAATTCGAAAGATCATGCCCTAAGGTATTGGATTTCGATTTTTTTTCCTCGTTTAATCTAAACAATCGGATATCCTTTTAAAATAAATACATTTTTAAACAAAAAGCTTATTCTCGGGAACTCGAAATGTCGTGTCCTAAAGTATTGGAAATGATGTTTTGTATCCCGAGATAAGATTTTCTAAACTAAGGCAATGTTTTGTATTTAGAAACTCGGGGAATAGTGCCCTAACGTGCTGGGTTGCGATTTTCCGTTTGACTAAAATACTAAACATCCTTTTAATAAATGTCACAAATTCGAGATAACTTTGATCACGAAGGCTTTGAATATCGTGTCCTAACGTCTTTGGATGTGATGTTGGTATCCTCTCGAACAAAGATATCTCAATTTTAATGAAGCTCTCCAAATATTTTCTAAAGGATCCGTATTTTAAAACATTTTCAAACTTCCACATTAAGACACTAATTAATCATTTTGGTACCAATTTTGGGCGACGAGGGTGCTAACCCTTCCTCGTATGTGAATCGACTCCGAACCCGATTTTCAAAACTTCAGAGACCAAAAACACTGTTTAGTAAAGCAAAAATGTTTTATTAAAACAAAGGTGATCCGATCACACCAAATAAAGATCGGTGGCGACTCCCATTTTATTCTTATTTTTAAAACCAAAGTCGAACCCTTTGTCGTTTTCCAAAAAATGGTTACGACAATTTAGAATTAAGATTAAACTGAAAGAATATGTAAGTATTGAGGACTAATCATGTTATTATACTAGATAGAAAAAAAGCTTTCGTTATCAATTTAATGATGGGTGAGCAAAACAGGGATAAATTCAACCGTTAGTGCCTAATTGAAAATTTTTAAATTTGAGTGACCAAAACAAAATTATGAGTATAATTGGATGACAATTTGTATAATTTACCTTTAATTTTTTTTATTTCACCTTAACTTTGTTCTAATACAAGATTACTCCATTATGAGACACAAAAACTTAAATTCAATCCTAAACAACTTATCTTACCCCAATTATAAATAAAATAAAAAGATAAGGATTGCTTATCTTATCTCAATTATGCCGGGAGTATGTCAAGGTACCGATTAAGTTATTATGCATACAATAGAAAAATGATACTAGTTTAGTGTTACGCCCTAAGAGTCCGTCTATAACAAACTTTTATATTGTATAAGTTGTAACGAGTTTGATGTAATGATTTATTTTTTTATATACTTTTCCTTGTTCTTAGATATTAAGTCTGTTAGTTAAATAATAAGAAAAATATTTTCAGTAATAAGTTTATGTCAATTGTTTCAATAATTCAATTAAGTATTTTGTGTAGTAAGTAACACCCGAGATTTGAACTTATTGAATTAGGTCAGGTTTAGGGCATTACAATATAGTTGTTAGTAGGTTACTCCAGCTACAACTAAACAAAAATCGAGAAGTGATACGAACTCGTTTCAGTGATGATTCGAGTCGTTTAGATTGCCCAATAGTGAATTTGAATAAGACTTGGTTTGTTTCAAAAGGAATGGAAAAGATAGGCAATGGCTACAAACAAAGGTCGAAAAGAAAGATAATTAAACAATAGATGGGGAATTCGGCTAAGGGCAGAGAATGAACCAACAATAAAATGATTGTTGACCCGAGACTCAAAATAGCTTTTATGGAATTTGGTTTAGGAAAATCAACAAATAACCTTGACCCGCTATCAAAAGTGATAGGAATCACATGTATAATGAACGCCACACCAAAGGTGATAAGTTCGGTTTACAAAGGAAAGTTTGACGCCACAAGCTATACTTGATAAGTCAAGTCAAACCCGAAAAGAACTATGAGAATTGGAAATCTCATAAAAGAACACTTGTTTATATAATTTGGCAAAAAGTTGTCTAACCAAAATAATGTTTTCTTACAAACTATTTATAAGCATTCTTATGACTATTCAAATGCCTATTTGTGACCTTTCACCTCTAGCAATTAACTAAGGTTTTTTACAAGCTTTAATTTCGTTTTTTAAGTCATGTAAGGAAGCCAATAGTCATGTCTCTTCACTTGATTCTAGTGTAGATGAAAAGGCATGTCTTTTCATTTTATTGTTGACTTAATGAACCCTTAATGTGCTGTTTGGTGTCCCTTCATCTCCCTTAAACCGAATGTCAAAAGATTTGTGCATTCATCTCTTTAATTGGTTCCTTAACTAGCTTTGAATGCTTTAAAACTAAACAGATTTGAAAAGACACTCTTGGACCATTTGAACAGCCAATATGATGATCTTTGAAGGCTTGAAAAAAGTCCAAACTTGAAGAGTCATTTAGCCATATGAATTGTCACCTACAAGGTAGATAATTAAGCATTAAAGACATTCATAAAAATCAGCACACTATAAACACTCATACACAAATTTATTAATGAACATGCAGCTCAAATCACGTTTTTTAAAATGAAAATAAACACACTTTAATTTATGCAGTAAAAAGTAATAGTCAAATTAAATAACATATTTATATAAACAAACTCAAACATATTTAACAACTAAGATGCTTAAATGCATGGTTTAAGATGTAAACTAAATGAACAAATGAGTTACTTAATGCATGACTTAATTTAATGATGCAAACTTTAACTAACATGGGAGTTACATAATGCATGTCATAATTTATGATGCAAACTTAACTAACATGAGAGTTACATAATGCATGACTTTATTAAATGGAGAACATATATTAATGATGTTCAAACTATGACATAATTAAAGATTCATATTAATGATGTTCAAACTATGACATAACTAAAGGCACAAACTAAAATAACTAAAGTAAGTAAAATAAATGAATCAAAGTCCTTATTTTCCAGCAACCAAATTAACAAAATGAAATTAAAAACTTCATTTTGCACTTGGGCCCCTTACGTTTAGGCCAATCTCGATGGTGTCGAGTTGCGTCGTAACATGATGCGACCAGGTTCACATCAAGAAGTGTTATGAATATCTCAGTAAGTGGATGTCCATCATGTGGGTGGAGTAAAGTTAGTGGGTGGGGTATAGTTGGAGGATAAGACAAGAAGTTTTGAGCTGGAAAGTTGGGGTGATGAAGAAAAATTAGACGTTGGGGTGATGGAAAAAGTAGGTGGTGAGATGATGTTTTTAAATGGGAACACTTTTTCATTGAAAGTGACATGTCTTGTGATATATATTCGCCAAAAGGATCTAGACACCTATAACCTTTATGAAAAGAAGAATAGCCTAAGAAGGTACAAGCTACGATCTAAACTGGAGTTTATGTTTATTGTAAGGTCTCAAGTTAGGAAAAGAGAGACAACCAAAATACGCAAGAAAGAATAGTTAGGTTGGGTTGTGAATAGTTTTTCATAGGGTGAAACATAGTTTAAAGGTTGAGAGGTAATCGGTTTAGTAAGTAAACAAGACTAGCAAAGGCACCATTCCAGAGGTTAAAGGCATAGAAGCATGTGCAAGCATAGAAAGACCGGTTTCAACTATCTTTTGTGTTTTCGCTCTATCAACCCGCTTTGAGGTGAGGTGTAAGGACATGTGAGACGATGAATAATCCCTTGTTGAGAAAGATACATCTTTAAGGCTTGAAACTCACCTCCCCCATCTGTTTGAAGAATTTTAAGCTTGCAACCCGTAACCCTTTCAGATTGTTTGTGAAAATGGGAAAACACATTGAGAACCTCAGACTTTCTTTTTAAAAAATAAACCGACGTGAACCTTGTATAAGCTTCTGTAAAGGCAACATAGTACTGAAAACCATTAGAAGAAATAGGAACAGGTCCCCAAACATCAGTAACTACAAGTTGAAGTGGTGTAGTATATTCAGTCGTCGACTTTGAAAATGGTTGCTTATGTTCTTTTCCCAAATGACAGGCAATACAAGAAGAAGAATCATATTTTGCCCTAAAAGGAATATTACACATGTGTAGGGCCTTTGTAAGTATATCTTTACATGGATGACCTAGCCGACAATGCCACAAATCAAGATCCACAACTGATCTAGTAGTGAAGCACTGAGCTGAAGAAGATGAGGTAGACTTTACCGAATCAAGAGCATGGAGCTTGTACAAACCATGTTGAACAGATCCTTTAAGAAGAACCTCCCCTGTGTGCATATCACGAACTCGACACTGTGTAGGCAGAAACTCAAAGATCACCCTGTTATCTTTAGTAAACTTTGCCACAGACAATAGATTTTTTATTATGCCAGGAACACACAATAAAGGCTGCATGAACAAAGGTCTTGTGCGAGTTAGCAAAGAAGACTGACCAGAGGAAACTATAGGAAGGGCAGCACCATTACCAACATACACTTTGCCTGGTCTCTTGTATGGTGAGCTTTCTGTGATTGCAGCAGGGGAGTTGGTGAGATGATGAGTGGCACTAGAATCCAGATACCATCTTGTATCACCAACTGCTCGGTGTTGCTAGATAAGCTTGAGGTTGTGAGCTTGTCGAGCGAAGATATTGACCGGTGGAAGACCATTGTTGACAAATGGATTTGACCAGGCAGGAAATGGCATTGTGGGTGAAGAAAACTAATTAGATGGAGCAGTGAGAGGTGAATGTAATACCTAAGGTACCATGGGAGGACTGGCACTAAACATGCACATATTTGCCTGAGATGCTGGAGAGGGTCTAGAACCCGTACTTTTGTATGAAGCATCGAATCGATGATAACAGCGATCCACAAGGTGTCCTTGTTTCCCACAAAGTTGACACTGGAAGCGTGAGCCATTTGTGCAACCACGACCTCGCCCACGGTTGTTGTTGGGTGGTCGATAGGTTGGTGAAGTATCAATATTGTCAGGCTGCTTTGTTGACTGATGAGAGATCATATTGGCACAAGTAGGAACATCAAGCAAGGATGAGGTTTGTCGCGTTTCAGCATCCAAGAGCATTGTGGTGACTCCTTGAACTATATAAGGCATTTGACTAGCTGAAATTATTGTAATGACAGATTCATAATCGGAGGATAACCCATTAAGAATAGCAGTGATATGTTCATGATCGCTGATGATCTCACCACAACTAGCAAGATTAGCACAGTAACCTTTAATCTTCATGAGAAATTCTTTCATAGAAAGATCCCCTTTACGTTGAGAGTGCAAAGCTCTCCTGTAAAACATTAATCTGGACGTTGTCTTGCTGCCATACAAATTAACAATGGAGTTCCAAATCTGAGCACTAGTATCCATTCCACTAAGATGAGGAAGAACAGATGGACTTACAGACGATAGGAGCCAAGAAGCAAGAGCACAATCTTGCTGCTCAAACCTAAGAAACTCTGGGTTTTCTTGAAGAACCCCATTAGCGTCTGGAAGAAATTTCGCAGGAGCAGCAATACAAGATTCCAAGAAGCTTTGAAGGTTGAACGTCTTAACCACCAACAAGATTTGCTGACGCCATAAGAGGTAGTTTGTGTCATCAAGAAGAACACTAACTTTTTTTGTAGAAAAAACTCTGCTGTCAATGTTTCCAGCAACACTAGAGACCATCGTAGGTGCAGCGGACGGACTGGAAGGAGGATCAGTGGCCATCTGATACCATGTTAAAACATACACAAAAGATAGAAAACTATAGAAAACAAGAAGATGCAGAAATACACTGAATTTTTCTTATCTTGTATTCATCACAAAGCTTACATATATAGCAATAGTGTAACTGCTCTTTAGCTGCTAACTACTAACAATAACAGTCTGCTAACAACTACTCATTAACCAACTAACAGTTTTGACCAACTGTATGTATTACTCTAACACATCAAGATCAAGATAAGTTTTGGATGTCCATCAACAAATTTTTAAACCGAACCAATTACGCTTACATGCAAAAAAAGTGCAAACGTTGAGGGAGAATTTTGTAATTGCTTGTTCTAGGTGTCTGCTTGTTATAAAATCGAGTATTAAAAATAACTTTACAAACGATGTCAACAAAAATGTGCAAACGTTGAGGGCGAATTTTAGAATTTCTTGTTCCGAGTGTTTGCTTGTTATAAAATCGAGTATTAAAAAGAACTTTATGATATTTCCAACTTTCATTGACGTATGTAATCCACGAGTTTTCCTTAATTAATGTCAGCATTGTTTGTGTGTTATTAAAACAAATCAGAAATGAACATTCCATGTGGCGTGGGCACGGCACATGGACTTGTTCCGGGAGTTGGCTTGTTATAAATCCGAGTATTAAGAACAACTTTACGATATTAAAAAGTTTCATTGACGTATATTACAAAGGATAGTCATGCTTCCCCCGGTTGAAGTACGTAGTTATACTAATAAACCAAATATGTAATTAGTCCCGGTTGACGTACGTAATTATAATAGTAAATGAAATATGTAAAGTATGTAGGAATAGAAATAGTCATTATTTGTAACACCCCACACTCGATCTAGACGCCAGACCTGACTGCCTAACGTCACAATACCTCCACATGCAACTCACGTTACCATTGCAAACGTTCATCCATGCAAAACAATCGTTATTATAAGCAATAATCTAACACAATTAATCACATTCAAATATGTATTAAATGAATTCGTTTTGCAAGTATACTGGGAGGTTTCGGTTTAGGTTTTTCTTAAATGACTAATGTTTTTCATTAAACTTTAGCACTGTGGTCTCGAGACAAGTATGGTATATCTCGAGACAATCCTACTTGAAATAAAACTAATTAGCTTCAATGTTGACATGTCTCGACATCCTCAAGATGTCTTGGGACTTGACCTCACAATGTCTCGAGTCGAGACCAATTTCCTCTATTTTCTATTATTTTAGTTTCGAAGTTTTAGTGTCTCGAGACTAAACTCAACTTGTCTCGAGACCTAATTCCCTTGTTTCCTTATTTGGCTACTGAATTGTTTTGTCTCGAAACAAGGTTCAGTTATGTCTCGAGACACAAGTCCCTTGGGACACAAGTTAAGCTTCAAAGTTTATCCTGTCTTGAGACATGACTTCTCTTGTCTCGAGACCTACTGTTTAAATGGTCAAAAACTAGCCTCTATTGCATTTTATGTTCTAGATAAATTTCCAACTGTTTGAGCCTAACATTTACCGACTACTACACTATACAAATCAACCACATAACACACATCATCATCAATCATTCATACCTATCTAACCAATTTAAACAAGTCAATCTCCACTCAAATGGTTCATCACACAAAATAAACCTATTGCAATTGGAATCACCACAACCATTAAGCAAAAATAGGCTAATTCATACTTCACATATATGCCATTGTATACATACCAAAACACATAACTTTTAACCAACCCTAGGTACATGCCATTTTACCAAAAGTGTCAAAATAAAACGTTTACACTATTTGATGAGTTGAGTTGCGATTAGGATGCCGAGACCCTAATAGCCTTGACACCTATGACGAATATGTACAGGAAGCAACAAACGAAATCTTTAAGTTAGTTAAATATATACGTTGGTACCCTATCTAAAATAACTTATACAATTCAAACAAAATAACAATTATAACTAATTAACATAATTCGATCAATTCCATATTTAAGACATTAAATCTCTTAACTCATATATCATTATTCGATCTAATCAATTTCCAATGAACATTGATCAATTTAATGGCAAAACACTGTATACGTTTTGTTGTCGCTCATGTGATTCATTCGATTCGAATTAAAGGCATCAATAAAATTCGATGCATTCACAATATACAATAGCATATCATATGTTTCACTTTGAACATTATTTTTATCTAGATGCAGACACACGTACGTGTACACGGATTCTTCTGTCACTCCACAATATGAGCACCGAAATGCTTAACAGGCGTAAACGCACTGTTTCCCTAACACTCCACAATGTCTCGAGACAAAACAAGTCAGTAGCCAAATAAGGAAACAGGGAATTAGGTCTCGAGACAACTTGAATTTAGTCTCGAGACACTAAAACTTCGAAACTAAAATAATAGGAAACAAAAGAAATTGGTCTCGAGCAAACGTTAAGGGCAAATTTTGGAGTTTCTTGTTCCGGTTATTTGCTTGTTATAAAATCGAGTATTAAAAATAACTTTACGATATTACCAACTTTTATATATATTTTTGAGAATAATGCTTGTTACTTTATTAAATGAGAAATAACAAAATGACACAAACCACATAGAAAAAGAAAACTGGGAAAGCAAACCAAACCCAAAAGAGGCCTCTCTCCCGGAGGAGACCCTAATCGACATTGAGCCTTCAAGCGAAACAACAAGTGGACGATGAAAAATAACTTGAGGGGAAGTTTTGGGGAAACAAAGATATTAAGAAATTCCCCAACTCAAAGCCTGCTGAAACTTGGACTAAGGCGGATTGAACGATCTTCTGCCTTCGTCGGCGACAGATGTGGCCAACAATGATACTTTCTCTACCCAAAAACAATCTTTCGTTCTCGACATACCCTTTGGAGCCAATGCATGTGCAACTTGGTTCCCTGATCTAGCTATGAAGGTGAACCGACAGTCTAAAAACTGTTTTGAAAGCTCCTTTACTTCCCAAATAAGTGTACTAATTTCTGAGAACTCATCTGAGCTTGCGTTTAACTTTTGGATGACCGGCCTGGAATCACTTTCCAGGATGACTGACTAGAAGCCCAGATCAAGTGCAAACGTTAACCTATGTACTGCCGCTAGAGCTTCTGTCGCAAATACTATAGGCGACTATAAGGTAAGACGACTACATGCCCCCATAATCTGTCCATGTTTATCTCTAATAATTACTGCTGAACATACTTTTCGTTGTATATGGGAAAAATTGGCATCGACATTAATCTTAACAAATGATATCGGAGGAGGGGACCAGCGAACAGCCTGAGGTGGAGACGACTGATATATACTTGCAACAAGCACTTCAACATCCGCACAGTAGCCTCGAACAAAGGCAACCAAATCCCTCATCCTCTAGTTTGTACCCTTATGTATAAGCTTATTCCTAGCATACCAGATAGCCCACAACACCACTGCTATCTTCGCTCTTTTATTTGCAGAATAATTTTCAAACATCAATGATAACCATTCATGAAAGTTGATATGTTCGTTATTACCTGGGCTAACATAGTGTAAAGCTAGCCACCCGTCCCTTGCAAAATCACAGTATCGTAGAACGTGATTCATATCCTCAACAGCATGATAACATCTAGGGCACAGAAGGTCATTTGCAATTCTCTTGTTATACTAACTCAATTTTGTAGGTACAAAATGTTTCAGAAATTTCCACAGAGCGATTCAAATATTTGGAGGGTAAGAGTGCAGCCATATCTATTGATATAATATTTTATCTATTGGGGTGTATATTAGAAGGGCTCAGTAATAAGAGTATCCACTACAAACACTTTACAAGCCTAAGTGTTCACCACCCCATACTACATAGTTCTCTTGTGGAAAACTCGAAAGGGGAATACTATTAATAATAGTAGCTTCACCGTGGGAAAAATAGAATTACTTAGATCCAAGTTCCATGCCATAGGATCTTGCACCATAAGGTCCGACACCCACGTAAAATGATCCACTTGTGGGGACTGAATCTTTTGGGGAATAGGGTCGGACAACCAGTTATTATTCCAATCTAAGATTGCAGCATAAAGCCCATGCGCAGGGATTTAAATTGCGTCGTGATCGCGTTTTCGGTCGCGTTGCGTTTATCGCATTCTGGACATAACGGACGTTATTATGCGGTCATCATGTATCATGGTCGTGAATTTTTTAAAATTGCATAACTTATTATAAAACATAATAAATATAATTATAATTATAAAAGTCACTTTTAATGATTTTAGAATGTTTTCTAATACTTATGAACTTTTATTAATGTGATATGAGAACATAACTTTTATAATCATTAAATTGCTTACATTTATTTACTTAATTTTCTAAGAATGTTATATTAACTAATAACAAAGTAAAAAAAGGAAATATTAAACATTTATCATATTTAATAAGTTCAAAGTTTTAAGGATAAAATAATTAAAATTCATACCGATAGATGTCTTCAATATTTCTTGACAACTTTGAAGATGGTAAAGATATAGACATTCTATTCTCGCAAAAGGAAAAAGGAATATATAATTGTATAGATTCTCATTAATTATTTCTATTTACTACCACTTATTATCACTCTCATTCTACTTTAATATATAGTTTAACATGCTTCGACTCTTAATTATCTTTTCATAAAATATACTCCATTCATTTATCTAAAGATATATTTAAAATGTTTTAATATCATCAAAATTAAGAACATTAACAAAAGTTTTCTTCAAAAAAACATACCTTACAAATAATGGTAGTGGTGCGATTTAGTTTTCACCAATTAGTGGAATGACGAGGAAGATCAAATCCTTCACCTTCACTTTGAGAGCGTTCTTGACTTGATTCTCTTGGCCTTTGTCCAAAAATATATCCAAAAAAGTAACATTTTCACCACGGTTTTCATATAATTTATATGGAGGATATATTTGAGGAGGAGGATACATGAGAGGTGGAGGTGGGGATACATTGGTGGTGGAGGATGCATTTGAGGTGGTATGGCACACCATAATTAGGAAATGGTGGGTAATAACCATATGGTTGTGGATAACCATGTGAAGGTTGAAAATATGAAGGTTGTTCGGTGGATAAAACCTTGAGTGCTAGTAGATGAATCACTATACCCAAGGTTACTAGAACTCGATCTCCTACTGGATGAAGAGCCTCATCAAGTATGCTTCTTGCCTTTTCCTTTGATGGAGCTTTAGGTTCACTTCTATCTCTCCTAGGTTCAGAAACATATTTCCATCAAACTCGATCTATCACGGAAATGTCCACTAGTGGTACCAATTCCATATTCTCCTCCATACCGACTAGAAGACCTAATTTCACCTCTATCACCACTATATACATCATCCTCTTCAATTGGACTTAAACCACCACCATCGAGTCCATCGCCACTCGACTTGGCGTTGAACTAGAACTTGAATGAGACAAATTCAACCGATGAGATTGATTAACATCCATCTCATCATCGAGGTATCCACAGCAACACACCGCATTTTCACCATCTAATAATGGATTCTCTTTCTCATGAAGCCATTCGATAGTGGATCAACATCTTCAAAGATATGATCAAGGTGATAGGATTAAAACTAGCGTTTATATCATCGATGCTCATTCTTTTTTGATGCCTTATCTTAAGCCTCATATTATAATAGGTAAACACTAGTTTCTCAAGTTTTTTATACTTCAACCTATTTCTTGCCTTGGTGTGAATATAACTAAATGTGCTCCAATTTCGTTCACAATTTGATGCTGAAGTTGTTTGACTAAGCACTTTAATTGCTAATTTTTGTAATTCGGGAACACATGTGCCGTATATCATCCACCACTCAGCTGCATAATATTATTTAAATTTCAAAATAACTTCAAAATGTACAATATAATTAAATAATATAAATTAAATTAAATAATTTAATTAACTGCTTACTGGATTCATTTGCTTCCAAGCTCTTTGTGCTTGTGGAGTACCGAATGTCTCATGTTTATCTCTAAATAGCAACAATCGCATAAATAAAAGATAGAGTAAAAAATAAAAATAAAAATTTATTTCAAATTATGTAACTAAGTTACAAATAATAGTACTTGAATCTAACCCGATTAACCATTCGACTTGATTATCAAGAGAAGGTTTTAATCTTTCAATTCTCGATCGTGTACCTTCTAATGTTTCTATTAGTACATTCTCGTAATGCTCCACCCCAAATTGAAATTGAGGATTGGGAAAATAACCTAAGTATAATTTATAAGAATATCATCAAATAATAATAATGTAAAGCTTAAAATAATAAAATATAAAAAAATTCTTAATTATATGAAACATTTTATCTTACCAAATTAATGCAAGTCGGAATGCATAAAATTCCATCTATTGTCAATAATCTTTTCAGACTCAATGAAATATCGACAATCTTGTTGAATTGCTCGTTTAGCTCTATCAATGACCTCATAAATAAAGCCCATTGTTGGTTTTTCATCGCTATCCACAAGTCTCAATACTTTTACTAGAGGCTCAGAACTTTTATGAGGTCATTGGCCTTTTTCCAAAATCTTTTCCCAAGACAATTTTTTGGCTTCATAAGCGTGCCTTGACTTTTGCCGTCCCCATTTTGATTCTTTAAATTCCTATATATTCATAAGAAAAATTTTAAAATAATATAATTTAAATTATTTGGAACTAATAAAATAATTAAAGGTTGCTATATTTAAGTAATTATATTAACTAATTATAAAATACTAACCTTTGAATTAAACATTTCTCTCGCACCTTGCTTTTGTCTTGTTATCTCTTCAAGTTGAATGAAATGAGTTGCAAATCGAGTAAGAGCGGTCAAGTATTTGTTTCCTTGTGTATATTTCTTCATCAAATCAATCATCCAAATGTGATTGTATATAAAACAAGTCACTTTCTTTGCCTCATCTAACACTTTTGCTACACGGGCTTTTTCCCAATGTCTTCAAGGCATAAATCTAAACAAAGGAGTGCATATGAGGTCCAATATAGGTGTTTTCTTTTCAACATTAATTTTTTCCAGCAGACTTTCATTGTCGCCTCATTATCGATCACTATTTGGACAATGTAATTTTCTCCAACTTCTTCTACAACTGAATCTAACAAATTGTAGTAGAATTCAAGATCTCTACTACTTAACACTTGAGGCATCTACCGATTTCCAAAAAATGGTTCCTTTACTACAATAAACAAGGAAATTAATGATGTGCATTTGATTCAAACTGTTGGTCCAACCATCACACATTAGAGTTGCACCCAATTCTTTCCAATGAGTCTTTAGTTCATTTACCCAATCATGAACTCGTTGATACTCTAACTCCAAATATACATCTGAAACCTCATAAGGTGTTGGGAGCTTTACACCTTGTCCAACTTCAGTTGACACTTGAATTAAGTTATACAACCATGGAGAGCTTGCTAATTGAAAAGGAAGTCTTTCATATA
Source organism: Gossypium rotundifolium (assembly GCA_025506655.1). Taxonomy (NCBI): domain Eukaryota; kingdom Viridiplantae; phylum Streptophyta; class Magnoliopsida; order Malvales; family Malvaceae; genus Gossypium; species Gossypium rotundifolium. Next base: position 7,258,696 of record CP106725.1, on the reverse strand, counting down.
TTAAAAATTTAGAAACCGCTTCACCTATCTTCCTTCGAAAATTCTTTAAAAAAGAGTCATTGACATTTGGTTGCTTTGAACTTTTGCTTCTAACCAATTCAGGTATAGCTCCCCTTAAGGTAAATTCAGACTCACTTGGGATGGATTTTCTTGTTCTTTCCCTATGATATTCTCTAGCTGATCCATGAGAAGATCGCCCTTCTTCATAAATGTTATCACGACCACCAGTACTTCGTCTGAATTCTTCCCTTCTATGCCACTCATGTTGTGATTGGATACTTTCTCGAGTTGCTTGCCTTATAGCAGAAACCTCATCAATGAATTCTTCGTGTTCATCCTCCTCTTCTCTTATTTGAGATAAGAATTCATCTTTTCTCCTCTTTTTGTCTATTTTCTTTGTGTTGCTTTCTTTCAGTATATTCATCATACTTTCTCTAATGACACTGTTAATAAAATAAAAAATTCACACTTTATATTATTATCAATATTATATAATCTTTATTGATAAATTTACAATAACATTTAAAATAATAATGAAGTATCACATACCAAGAATATTAGGGCATGGTGCAACATTGCGGTTTTATGAGCAATGTGCTCCTTAAATCGTGTTATTCCTCCTTTCACAACTTTACCACAAAGTTTACACACGATATTTCCTCTCGCATTTGGCAATCGAGTTCCAAAGTGCCAACCTATATCATTACTTGGTGCACCCTCCAATCTTTTAGTCGGAACTCTTCACGGTGGCATGCTTTATTTTTATATATATAAGAAACATAAAATTATATTTAGAAATATAAGTAACTCATTACTTACATTATCAACAATATAATAGAAAAAAAAAATAAACATCATTAACATGAAAAATTTAAATTTATTGCATAATACATACATAATTTTTTTTAAAACAACAATACACCATAACCCATTAGTACTTGGTTCCAAAGTAATTACTAATTAGTTTTTAATATTGAAACAAGTAAACAAATTGAAATTAATGTTTTTTCACTTTAAATTTAGAAATTAATAGTTAACTAATACTTTTTAATACAATAAGATCGTAATTAATTTTTCTATACATATATAAATAAAATCAAATTCTAATCTGCTTTTTCGAATTTTTTATTTTTCAAAAGTTAACTTTTTTTTTAAATTTTATTCAAACTCGGTTAGAACAAGTGAGAATAGTTTTGCCTAAAATATTTCAAAGTAATATGCTTATAATGATCCGTTATTATTATTATTATTATGTTCATGTTTTATTTCAAAATATTTATTTCAAGTCCTTTAAAATTCAATACTATGTGATCCAATCAATATGTAATTTATAACCCACAAAATGAATATATATTCTTGAATAAGTAAGTGAAGCATTATTTTTTTGAAACTAAAATTGAGCTTTATTGTAACAAATCAATAATACACAAAATTAAAAACTAAAAAAAAAATTAAAAATGAAAAGTCCAATCCAATTATAATAAGACTTGGCTTGGCCCAAGCAAATTTAATTATAAAACAAAACTAAAATAAAGAGAAAAAATTTTAACCTTAAATAAAATAAAATATTTTTAATTTTAATTAAAAAAATTAAAGAACGGCAGATAAGTTTTGTAGCCCTTAAATTAAAACCCACAAAATATTTTTAACCCTCTAAAACGCCTCCGTTTCTAATCTCTTCTCTTCTCTCGTCCGTTAAATGCATTTACGCTCAACACTTCAACTTCTTCTTCATTTTTTTTTTCAAAGTTTAAATCCCTAAAACTAAACACAAACACTTGCTCTCCTCCTCGATGACCTGATGAGTTTTAGAAACTCTATCTATAATGATTCGTGACATCCCTTCCTCTCCTCCAAATCCCTATCCCTAAAACAAGAAACACAAACACTTGTCGCTTGTCGTCGCCTTCTCCCTTCATCGGTTCATCGGCGTCCCAATTAAGTCTCTAAAGAACATATGCAATGCGATCGAAGACATGCAAGCAAGAACCAAGACAAAATTTCAGGTAACTTACTTGAAAATTATTTGCTGCTCCTTCCTCTGTTGTCTGTTCGTTTATTTGCTGCTCCTGGCCTCCTGCCTCCTGTGTTGTTTTTTGCCGAATTACCAAAATGGTTTGAAATTTTGAATAAGAAACCAAGCACTTTAAAATCGCTCCGAATGTGTTGTTTGCTTTTCACTTTTGATTCAACATTTCAATTCAACTTCTTTTACTTTTTTTTTATTGAAAACCCCGATTTTGCGGTAGGCCATAGGAATATATTCCCTTTGGCTTTTGTTTTATTGTGTCTGTTTGACATTGTTTTGTTTCGCTTCACGATGATACTTATTACTTAACTTAATAGATGAATTTTTTAACTATAACGAAAATAACGGAATAGCGTCGTTATTGTCGCAACCGCCGTTATCCGTTAAATTACTACCGCGATCCGCCGCTATTGGTGTGACTCGCTTCACACCGCTATTTTCAACAATAGCGGTTTGAACGGTATTGGCTTACCGCTATATAACTACCGCTATTCCGATAACGGGCATTATTTGAATCCTCCTTGTGCGATACCATATGCTCTGCCAGAGCAAAGAAGGGTTAGAACCTACACATTAAAGAAACCGGTAGATGGATAGTACTTTGCTTTTAGTATCCTTCCCATGGAAGTAGTCAGGTTTGTTAGAAGGTGCCAACCTTGTTTAGCAAGTAAAGTAATATTGAACTTTGATAAGTCTCGAAAGCCAAGACCACCGTTTCCTTTTAGGTCACATAGAGAAGACCAAGTACATTAATGAATTCCCCTTTTCTCAGTAGACTTTTGCCACCAAAATCGAGCCATTAAAGGTTTCAGTTCTTTGTAAAAAGATTTAGGTAATAAAAAACACATCATTGCATACGTTGATAAAGCCTGCAAAATGGACTTTATGAAGACTTCCTTGCCCCCCATGGAGAGATTTCGAGCACTTCAAGAAAGAATCCTACTTCAGAATCTATCCCTGAGATTTAGCTCAGTCAACTTTTTTCATGCTTTATCTTCATAAACCACACATTTAGCCCCTCACTAGCAACTCGGAGCTTATCCGGGATAGGACCCAACGAGCTTTCCCAAAGCCTCTTCACTTCAGGTTCACAAGATTCTTCCAATAACCATGCGACCTCAAACTTGAAATGCCACTGTTTAGGTGACCTAATAAGACTAGAAGTAGTCTCAACCAAACAGGGCAATGATCAGAAAAAGGATGCGGCAGATGGGATGCTTTATAATGCGGAAACAACCGTCACCACAATCCATTCATGACACTCTTATCAAGCCTCTCTCGAATATTATTACTTGCTATTCTCCCTCTCTCTTTAAGTAAACCAGACACCATTGTAACCCAAATCCTCCAAAGAAACAATCCTTTAAGGCACATCAAAAATCATTCATTTGACATTCACTTCGCAAAAGTCCTCATTGATTCTCAAAAGAAAAAGCAATCTCAGTAAATTCCCCAATTACAAGCCATGGTACCTTCGAGCAATCATCCAACTGTCTTAATAGATTCCAAGACTCCACTCTTCTTTGTTCCTCAGGTGTGTCATAAAACCCTGTACATCTTCAGCAATTTCCTTCAGAATCATCAGTAATTAAAACATCAATATGTCTTCCTAAAAAGAATGAAAAGAAACAATACATTTATGCTTCTAACCAAAAGAGAGACCACCACTTTTGCTAACTGAATCAACATCAACTCCATTTTAAAATCCACACATTCGATGTACATTTGCCATTCGAGTACTCTGTAATTTCGTTTCAACTAAAGAAATTATAGAGGGTTCAGATCCTTCAACACATGCTAAAAGAGACACACTGTCTGATGGTTCTCCAAACCGCGGACGTTCCAAGTTTCATTTCGACTAACTGGCCTGTTGAGCAGGGCTTGCCGATAAAGAAATTTTTCCATATTCGAAACCATATTACTAGAAACTCCTGATTTAGCTAACTGGGTACGGGGTTGCTTAAGCCCATCCATTTGCACAATCGGTTTGTCTTCCCCTTCAACACCTATTTCTTCATCAAAATCTATATACTGTGACCTTTGATTATGGGCTAGAATTGAGTCAACATTCGACCCAATAGTAACCTTGTTTCGCGGTCCCGAGGACTTCACACCTGTTGACGTCACATTAGTAGTGATAACCATATCTTTTTGAAGATTATCACCTAAATTATAGGAATGAAATTTCGGAGATCTCTCATTTATCCCCAAAATTCCGGTATTGGTAACCCTAGAATTTGGAACACCAAATTGTCTTCCTCCTTCAGCCAAAGACTCTTCGGCGCCACCGCTTGCCTGGCCGGAGCTCGAAGAGAGATGTCCAACCCAAAATCAAAATCCTGGTTCTCCTGGAGAATTCTAACAGGACAAAAACTTTCCCCATGACCAAGTTTGCCATAGAGAAAGCAAAAAAAGTGTGAGCTTTTCATACTCAAATCTCGCAGAAGCCTGCCTCCCATTCGACAACACAAACTCTTTCTTACGCTTTATCCGTTTTCGAATATAAAATCGGGCTCTAACCCGCATTAATCCTTTATGCCCCAATAAAACAACTTTCACATCATACTCAAGGAACACCTCAATAAAATAACTAGTTGTTTTAACCACCATCTCGGACATGAACCTATGCGGTAGATCATGGATTAGAACCCAAAAATCTACAGTAAAGTAGTAAACAATGGCATGGCCATTGGATCATCCTCATCTTTTAACCAGTGCATAAAGAGAAGATGAGAATTGAAATTCCATGGTGCCCCAACCTCAATTCTGTCCGCATCCACCTTAGGATATAATCGAAAAAGATACCTTCCTTCATTTAGATCAGAAATCGAAATACCCCAAATCGGATGCCAAATGTTTACCAAAGTCGCTCATATTGACTGAAAACTAACCACATTTGATGTCAGAAAAGAGCCCACAAAAGAATTATCAAAAGAAACCACTAGATTTGGTCTCTCCGTACCTAGTTGTAACGCCTCATCCTCCTCATCCCCAAGGGATAGATCAGCAATGTTCTCTTCCACATCCGTCATCCTTTAACAATTACGGAAACAATGGGCAACGAAACTAGAACAATTTAAGAGATTTTTCAAACTGATAAAGGCTATATTCACTATAACCTTGTCATACCCGACCCGAACATTAGGTCAAAGTACTATGATGTTACATTCTCTATTACATTTTTCACTCATTAAATAATTTTTATAAACTTTCATAATTTTTTAATTTAATATCTTTATGTTATAAAAGTTTAATATTTACTAATTAATCATATTAAATCAATTTTCTTTCTTGTTACACTATAATTATATAATTTATCTCAATATCTTATTTCACATATCAAATTTATATGTATTTCACTTCTATTATTTTATCCACATATTTTCTTAAGTTTAACAATTTAGTCTTTGTCATCATAAAAATTCCATACTTTTCCACAATTTCACTTTTATAATACTTTATGCATATTTCATCATCTCATAACATATTCATTAAACTTTTATCATAATTTCCTTATTCACATATTAAGTTGTTTCACACTTAAACTTTTGTACATTTTTCAATTTAATCCCTATTGCCATGTAATTTATTTTTCACCATATAATCACTTTAATCAAATAATTCATTATAATATCTTATTTCACATAACAAATTTTCATGGATATAACTTTTCTTGTTTCAATTATAAATTTCACAAAATTTACAATTTAATCCTTAACATCATGAAGATTCATCATTTACTATGATTTTACCTTGATATCACTTTGTAATTAATTCACTACTTATAAAAAATCTATTTATTTAATTAAAATAACTATTATGAAATATTTTTAAAAATTTACTAAAAATAAAAATATTTTACATAAACTCATTCAAATACTAAAAATATTAACTTCAGAGTGCTTAAGAATCAAGCAATCAATATTCAATCAACCTACTATATTTAGAATAGTACAAACATCTTTTAGAAAAGATGATATCATATGTGTATATCTTTTGTTATTGCATCTATTAATAAATTATCATAATATAATTGTAGAACGTGGAATAGATGCTGCACTTTGTCTTTGAAAAGCATTCTGGAAATAGAATAATCTATTATATACAGATAACCGTATTTGACCTCAGTTTTTCATAAATTATTCTAGAAATATCATAATCTTATATTAATTAAAATTAAAATAATATATATATTAAATAATTTATACTATATTATATTATATCTATCCAATCAATTAAAAGAAAAGGCGAAATATGGCACACAGGATGGCAAGCACTGATTAAGAAATTTTTTATCGACTATTCATTCATTCCTACGCCTATATATTTCTTCAAATTATTTTTTCTGAAAAATGAAGAAAAAATCAGCAGAGAATCCAGCAGCAGTTTCCGTCGCTTTCTGTTTGCCCAAAAAACTAAATCCCGGATTTCTTCCGTAATTCCCGCTGGTTAATTTTTCTCCGATTCCGGTACTCCTTTTTTCCTCCTTCCTTTCTTCTTTCTTGTCTTTTCGATATTTTTCTTTTTATCTATCTTGCATGATCATTTTGGTTTTTGTTTGGTTTGTTATTGAATTATTTTTGGTTCTTTTTTGTTTCCATATTTTTATTTCAGTTGTTGCTTTGATGATATGTTATTTTCTTGTTTTTTCTGCATTGATGTTTTGTTGTTGGATGCATTTTTATTTTTATTTTTAAGTTTTAATTTCTCTTTGCAAATCCTTGTTGGATGATTGAAATTGAATCAGTTGCTTTGAATTGATGCAAAAGATGATAAGTTAATCACGATTAGGGTTGCCATGCCTTCTGAAATTATTGTACTTTGCTTCTGTTATATGCAATGGCTGTAAAGAAATAAAAAACAGGAAGAACTTGGGCTCTTTATGTCATTTTTTCCTTCTTCAGGAATAAACTTTGAATAACATTGGCCAAGAACAATGAAGCTCGGACGCTTACTGTCTCACTTGGCTAAAAAATTGTGGTTAAAACATGCAAGGACTCGTGTTCTGAATTCATATCGGACATGTTCAGACTCATAAAAATATGAAAATAATAAAATAGGCTGAAATGTGGTCAAGATATGGTTGGATAAGTCTATATACGGCTGGATTTGCGATGATCAATTTGGTTTTGATTGTTTAATTATTGAATTTTTTGGTTCATTTCTGTTGTTTGATGCTGTGTTGTTTTCTTCTTGTTTTTCTGCATTGATAGATTTGTTTGATACATTTTTTATTTTAAATTAAAAAAATTTTTGGGGCAAAACCTTGTCGGATGATTGAATCAGTTTTTTTAAATTGATGCAAAAGGGAATAAGTTGATCACGTTTAGAGTTCTCTTGCTTACTGAAATATTTGTATTTACTTCTGTTAAATTCAATGGCTGCAAAGAAAAAGAAGCTTGACTCTTTATGTCATTTTTTCCTTCTTCGGGATCATAATTTATATTTAAAAAAAGAGAGGAAAAAACTTGAATAACATTTTGCCAAGAACAATGAATCATGGATACTTACTGTCACACTTGGCTAAATAATGGGTCAAAAATGCAAGGACTCGTGTTCTGAATATAAGTCGGACACGCGAGTACACATAAAAATAAAATAGGCCAAAACCTGGTCAAGTTACAGTTGGATAAGTCTAGACACGGCTGGATTCGCGATGAAGGGTTTTTTTCACATTTTCTCTCAAATATAGAAGCAATAAAGAGGAGTTTATTTTAATGAAAATTTCAACTGTCAGGTTTTTCACTTAAAATTTTATTTTAAAAAATTGAAAAAAAACTATTTTCACGTTAATAATATTTTATCAAAGGTATCAGTTTTACAGTTTTATTGTTTATTATTCCATAATAAATCTTCTTCTTGTTGTGCTCTACTATATCCATGCCTAATTTTCTTTAAAAAAATTCGTGTTCCTGTGTTCATATCTGTTGTACAAGTATTCTGTATCTGCATCCCTGCTGCTTAGGCCAAGAAACTTAATAGATCCTGATAAATATATATATATATATATATATATATATTTCCCTTTTGAAGAAGGGATGGGGGGGAAGAGATTCTGAATCTTTGCTGTTCTCTTGTATGTTAATTAGATTAGAGCTTCTTTTCCTTAAGCAATTATCGTCAATTTCATTCATATTAAACCACCATTGACATGAATGGAGGAGCATTCTTTATTGAAATGAATTTATAGCATATGTTATTTGAATTGCATGTCTTGTGATGTTTAATATCCCTTAACTTTGAAGGAAATCCTTATTGCTATATTCATTACGCTGTTTCCAATATCAACTATGTTCAAGATTCAAATGTATTCAAGATACTTTTACTGCAAGTCTCAACTCAGCCCTAAAGATGACTTTGAGGATATGCCCATCCCAAATTCAAGTCTGGGACTGCTAACTGTCTTTTGACTGCAGATTCTGTACATTTTCTGATTTTCACGTCATAGCCATCCTCTCTTGCACCTATTCTCACCCTTTTAGATGGTTGGAATGTGAAAATTAAGACACTATGATGTTCTGATTGTCTTTCATATATGGTGAATGGTGTGGTTTGTGCTTTTTTCTTGTTTAGAGGGGAATGCTAGTTGTGCAAACTATATTTGAATTTCTAGTGTATTATAATTCAAATTAAAATCAACTATACTTGGAATGTAGAATTTTTTCCTTTTTAAAATACTTTTGTAACGTTCATTCAATTGTTTTATGTTTTATTCATCATGAAGAACGAGCAGAGTACAGGAGGCAACAGAATTTCATTTTCTTGGACTGATTGGTTAACGAATATGCTCTGTTAGCGTTTTGTAAAACAGAAATTATGGGGATAAAATCTTACCAGAATCCAGCTGAGCTGCTGGTAAAGGAATATTTACTAGCAGATTCCTTCATCCCATACACATCAATCATTTGTGGCATTTGTGCCTGCAAGATGGTATGTTACCTAATCATTTTTTTTTGATTTACTGTTCAGATTGAAATAATTCAGTTGAGTTAGAATGATGATTTGCAGCTGTATGATCTGAACTTTTTATCTTATTTCTATAATGATGGTTACTTTTCATTGAGCTTTAGTTTCTTCCGAGTTTTCTCTGTTATTTTTCACATTTCTTCTGTTTAAGCGTCTTTTTTCCCTTTATTTCCTTTGTGCTACCTTTTCCTTCTTTCTCTTCCTCTCAAGTTTTGACTGCATTATCCTTTTCCAGGTATATGATCTTACTCAGTTGTTTAGCAGTGTTTACTTTAAGAGCTATCCTAGCCTACCAAAAATTCAACGCACTGAGTGGAGCAACCGGTGACTAGTATTTCTAGTTATCTTGAATTTGTCATTACTATTTGCTTTTATATATACAGAATTAACGTCGGGATTGTTTATGCAGATCCATATCAACGCTTTCATGCCATGTTCATAACTGCCGTGTCCTTATACTTCGTGTTTTGGTCAAACCTCTATTCTGACAACCAATATGCTGGCATGGTTACTTTCCGCAGTTCTGCACTGTCTACATTCAGTTTGGGGGTGAGGATTAGCTTTTTCCATCATCTTCAATGAAAACTTTTGGAATTGAGATAATATTTGATCAATTGTCTTGTCTTTTATCCTTGACTTTTAATATTGGCTATCAGTAAAAAGTTGATCTGCCTGCATTTAATAACACATCATTGTGATAACTGTTTTAGTCATGCACTGTGATACATAAAATTCTCCTAAGTGGTTTATTTTGAGCACATTTACTGTATCATTTAGAAGAAGCAATGAAATGTTGAGTTTTCTTTATTGAATATTTAAATTTCTAGTGAATGGAAATGTTTTGCTTTATAAATTTGAATGATGTGGGTGGCTCTAACATTGATACGACAAATATTTGTGAATTGCTGTTTTTTTCTCATGCTGAAATTGACCTCTCATTTTCCAGGGACAGCAATGAAGAGTACCATTATATGTCTGTCTATGTAATATGTATATCCTTGGTCATGCCTGCAAGTGCAATTCTTCTGATTTAATATGGTTTAAGGTTCTCAGCCACTTTGTTTCATAGCCCCAGCAGAGTATTTTATGTACCCTTAGCCAAATCTGTTGTTTTTGTGCAAAACGAGTAACATAATTGTGGTGGAAAAATATGCATTCATGTTTAACTCCTTTTCTTAAAATTTTAAAAACTTAACTTTAAGCTTAGGACAAGCATTTCTTCAACTCGTGGTCAAACTTTTTCATTGAAACTTTATAGTAAGCTAGGCTTGGTTTTCATAGGGATTTGCTAGTCTTGGTTCAATGGATTAGGATCCCAAACATTATCTTTTGTCTATTATTTTTCAATACATCCATCATTACCATTCACTTCTGCAGGACTCATTTATTATTAGTGGAAGTTTTAGTTTTCTTTTGAAAGTTGTGAAAGTCACTTTTGAATGGTGATTACTGTGTAATGGAAATTAATGGAGGGGAGTCAGACCCTGGTTCAATTCACCTTTGATGTGAAGACTACTCATTAAAATAAAGATCTCCGATGTCACATGTTAGCTAGCATACAGCAAAAGTTTTTCACTGTGATTGCAATTTTGCAATTAAAAGCTCAGTCTCAGAAACTATAAATGTACAATATCATCCTGTGTCTCTCAGTAAGCTTTCATGGCCATGAGGCATGGTCTGCTAACTCAATAAGTAAATCATATTGCTTGTGAGCTGTACCTTGAATTTCTTAGATAAGCTCTTATAAGCCTTGTCTGAAATAAAACAAAGACGGGGGCTAATATGAGATATCTGAGAAAGTAGAAGGTTTTTTTTTTTTTTTAGTATGTCAGCCTTTTTATATTGCAGAATGATGACCTGTCTAATGAATGACTAAATAAATAATAAATACACTCAGAGAAGCCGTGAAAGTCATGATAAGCACTCTGCCTATCAACTCAGTTTTTAATGTGGCTGGAAACTAGTTGTAGCACTGTTGTTTGTACAAGAGGAAAATATATTTCAGAAATTCATCTTGCTGAACGTTTTCATTTTGTGTTTAACATTTCTCTCGGTTTATATCTTATCATCTCAGAGCCAGCTTCTAAGTAATTATCTTACATGCCATTTCTTGAAAATTTTCTTTTGACAGGCATCTGTTGGTTACTTTCTGGCTGACCTTGGGATGATCATTTGGTTTTACCCTTCTCTAGGTGGAATGGAGTATGTAAGTATTTTATTATTGGGTCTAAGTCTTGGCCTATGTCAAGCCCTGATATTCAAGCTGATCCTGATGTAAATCAACCTAAATTTTTTGTTATTCAGGTCCTTCATCATCTTCTGTCATTAGCAGCTGTAGCATATTCTATGTTGACTGGGGAGGGGCAGCTTTACACCTTCATGGTACTAATCTCTGAGACTACAACGCCTGGGATCAATTTGAGATGGTAAAAGATTACATATTTACTACTTCATTCCTTGTATGTCAATTGTAAAATACATGTTACTTTACTCTATGTTACAGATGTTACTGGTTTCATATAGGTATCTTGACACAGTTGGAATGAAGAGATCCAAAGCTTACTTGGTCAATGGAGTTGTAATTTTTGTCGCATGGTTGGTGAGTGAAATCAGTTTATTGCTCTTGGTCTTTTTCCTTTTCTTTTAATGCTTTCATTAATGTTCTCTCCACTAATTTATCTCGCAGTTACTTATAATGAACTTTGATGTTTTTGCCAGGTTGCTAGAGTACTCCTGTTTATGTATCTATTTTATCACATCTACTTGCACTATGATCAGGTAAACTGTTACTGCAAAACTTTACCTGCTGTCATCCCTAGGCGTGCATGTTTATTATTTACTATAGCTTATTTGCCTTTTAATCTAAAATTTTATTAAAATTATCTTGGGTTCTAAGTATTAAACTTCTTTTATACTATCTTACTTTAGCTGGCACATACTGGGTGCTATATTGTTTTGACTTTTCATTTTCTCTAAGGTATCCATTTCTGTTACTCGTATCTGACCTGTACTCAGACACGGATATGAGGTTATGATTATCCAATTATAAGGAAAAACTTTAAAAAATGAGGCTTAACTGTGTTAGACAGGTACTTGCATCTCACATTTACCTTTGAGTCTGAGTAACACAAGGTAGATGTATTCGTTTCCTTTCTGACAAAAGAGATTGTAGTTCTGGAAATAACAATTAGGCATGAATTAACTGAATTAGTTCTTAGTTTCAAATCGAAGGTGTATTTGTTATTGCTTGTGTTAAGTAATGAACAAACCTGATATCACTTGAGAACAGTAGTAAAACTTGATATGATACCTTTAACATCGTACGCCTCTTTTTAATATGTTGACAGGGATTTTTCACATGAATAAATTATTATTATCATACATTTTTTTTTTCTGATAAATAAGTTAACAGCGAACTGCAATTTTCTCGTGAAAACAGGTAAAGCAGATGCACAGCTATGGGCTGTTGTTAATATTCGTTGTGCCGTCAGTCCTATCAGTTATGAACTTATTTTGGTTCGGAAAGATTATAAGGGGATTAAGGAAGACATTAGCAAAGCGGCAGTGAAGAAAAGGGTATTGCAAGACAGAAACTGATGATGAATTGGGACATGGATCGACCGATTGACCGGCAAAGAAAATCATTGTATTCAATTAGGCCTAATGTCCTTAGCATTTGATCTCACCCTCTGTGATTGTTAAATACGTAAATGGGTATAGGTGAAAACTAGAGTTTTGATTCAACGTCAAGGAACGATAAAAACTAAATACCTGGTGTATGATGGGAAATCTGTGTACATGGTGAAGTGAATTGAATTAATAAAAGATAAATTCTGGTTAAATAAGCATTATATTGTGGATAGCTAAGTAAAATAAATGCACGAGTCCATGTTTGGAATTGAAATAATGTTAGTCGAGATTGATTCTTCATGTTTAGCTTGTAAAATGTTTAGCTATTAGATTTAAAAATTATGTCTCACCAAAAGTGCTGTCCTTTAAAGTGTCTTGTAGCCATTGCAATAGAATCACACCACTTAAAAAGGGTACCATCAGAATCCATCCCAACTTCACTCACCAGTGACTGGCACCAAACAACATAATGGTTAGCTGACTTGTGTAGATGTTGAGCGATAAACCACTCGTTGTTTCTTTGAGGAGCATCCACCAAGATAAATGTAATGTCCAGAAGTAGACCTTGGATCCTCAAGATAGCTACCACATAAGCGCATTAGAAAACCCAGTGAGATCCAGGAAAGATGACAACTTGAAGAGCAAATCAGATACCTCAGGATTCTCTTAAAAAAAACACCATTGAATGTGAAAAGGCCGTTGCATGTATTGACTCACTTCGTTTACGTTGTAGGCAACGTTAGGCCTAGTTAGCACATGTACTGTAATGTTCCAGTCGCACTCCTATAACCTCTAGCATTTCCAATTGGAACACATAACGATGATGACAATGCTGGAGAGCTAACCAATGGAAGTCACTTCTAATCCCAAAAAGTAGCTTAGGTGACATAAATCCTTCAAAGAGAATTGAACATTGAACTCGCAATGCTATCCATACCTTGTTTCAACCAGTGACTATTATGTCATCCACATACACAACCAATAACAAGCATGACCCTTAAGAATTTTTGAAGAAAATGGAAAGATCAACTTGAGATGAGGTAAACTTCAATTAGACCACTAGAAAACCTCTTAGCTTTTTGAACCTAGCACAAAATGCTTGTTTGAGCACATATGAAACTTTTTGTAGTTTCTCAAAGCTAAGGGGTCGTGCCATAACCACTTCCATGAGCAAGTCACCATTATTGACATTCACTTGTGGTAGCTTCCAATGTTGTATGACAGTAAGGGTATGTATGGTTCTTACTGCATTAGCCTTCACCATAGGACCGACTAAAGGTTTCATAGAGGTTATATATCCTACAGATTGTGAGTACCCTTTGGCAACCAATCTTGTTTAATTTGTAGCGAGAGAGAGTGCCATCAATATTTCTTTCGACTTTAAAAAGCCATCTGCAGCTTATAATTCTCCTATTTGGTGGTTTGGGACTAAGTATTCTTCTTGAAGAGAACATCGAAGTCTTAACTTGACCACAAGGGATTTTGCATAGTATTGTGTATATCTCCAAGGTCCTCATCTACTGCTGGTGCTATATAGGGTTTGGGCTTGGAACACGTTTGCCTTGTTGCGATTGATCATGGTATGAGTATTTTATGCTTCTATTGAAGGTATTGAAGCTGGAACAACAGGAACTATTGACGATGATGAAGGTAACAAGTCTAGGTTAGGTGTAGTTACTAGTAAGTACTTGAGTAATAGACAACCTATGCTTAGTACTCCTTAAGATGTGGAAGCAATACCTGAAACTCTCCACCACCATCAGTCTACTTGTTGGTATTAGATAACTAATTATAATATTAAATAAGTATTTAAAAACATTAGATCTAATATTCTTCACAAATTTAAAATGTAGTCCTTATACTTTTTTTCCTTCATAAATTTAATTTTCTACTTTTCGATTTCGAATTCGGGTTCAATTATTAATATTGTTACATTTTTATTGCTAAATTTGTTTGTACGACATTTTGAAATTAAAAGAAAAATTTACTCACTTGGTAGTAATGTAACTGTAAAAATTACTTTGTAATGAACTTGAATTTAATAAAATAATTTTAATAATATTAACAGTTGGACCTGAATTTTGAAATCTAAAAAGCAAAGGAACTAGATTCTAAAAGAAATAAAAATAAAGGACTAAATTATAAATATACTAAAATACACAAACTTATGACATATTTTAACTTAAGTAAAATTATTTTAATTAACGGTTCTAGTCAATCTTTTATACAAAAAAAAAAATTAATTGCTCAATTTGATAGCAGCATTTACATAATGTTGAAACTTTTTTACAACAAATTTACGGACCAATGGTTTGCTGCAATTAGGTGGATATCCCGATAATTAATGGGTTGGAGTAGTAAAAAGTTCAATATCTCTTAAGTAAGGATGAATTTGTGAATGAAAAAAAGATTTGAAATCCGACTCAATTCGATTTTGGAATAGTTGATGTGAAAGTCAGAAGAATTTGGAAGTGAAGCAAATTTCTTTGCTTTCCCTACATAAGCCCTTTTGGTGAAATTATTATAGTCATTTTCTTCAATGACATCTAAGATTTGTCTATACAACAACAATGATGCCCACACTGACCATCTGCTTGCCTCCTTTAGCTCCGCAACCCCTTTTTCGGCCTCATCGAAGTACATTCTTGCTCGTTTAATTTGATTTTTCATGAAATTTTTCCATTCATCGCTCACTTGTTCTCGAAATATTTCGTCTTCCCATATCCCTGCCGAGGCAAGTTCATCTTGTGGAAGATATATTCTTCCTCTCCTACCACTGTTAATTTAATTATTCAAATTAAATCTTTAAAATGAGCAGGAAGCTTATTATTGCCACTGAAAGTGATGATCATGATGATGCTAATAATTCAGTTCCATTGAACTTACTCTTCCCCAACATCTCAGAGTATATTAGTAAGTTGATTAGCGATTCCGAGGGCTAATGCAGCACTGTAGACGGTTTGGATGGATGCGATTCCCATTACCGGAACACTCATTAGTCCGACCGTCCCAGCAGCATAGTAGCAGTATGATAGAGTTCATCAAAGTTATTATATCTGGTTTTCAATAGATCTAATCTCATCCCTTCTATCATGTCCTTGAAGGGCTGCCCAAACAAAATTCATTAATTTGTTGATATAGTTCCAAAACTCAATAATTTTGTGAATGTCAAACATGGCTATGCATCCAACCTGAATACCAAGAGGGTAGTTTGAGACAGTATGAGATAAAGCAGCATCAAACAAGTCATAGGGACGACCTTGAAAGATGTTATCTAATCTTTTCTCCCTAGTGTCAAGAGCCCTTGGTGTAATGTGAAGCATTTGGTCCATCTACCAGCTCATCTGTCCTTCTGCACCAAACTGCATAGCAAAAGGACTGGATATTTTAACAATCACCTTCTAAACATCCACAAAAAATTTCAAGTATTTGTGTTTGACACATATTTAGATATGATTATAAAGATGTGATCTTTAATGAACCATCCATATACATATAAAAACATTAAACATATACATATCTCAAACACATACTCGAATTTGATACTCACAATCAATATTCATCATAACATAACATCTACCTTAGCAAAATCCCAAATAGCCCCCAAAGAGAAACATTACATACCGTAAATGGCCCAAATAGCCCTCCGACGTTCTGATGTCATAACCTTCAAACAACAACAAACAGTCCCTTCCATAAATTGGATACGGAGAAATCTTAATTAAAATGTTTTGTCAAAATGGTCCTAATTAAATTTTTGAGTTTTTTTTTACAATCAACCTTTATTCTTTTATTTTCAAATTATTTTTTTAACGGATTTGATGAAAGTACTATTAAAAAAGTTTACGGGATAATGGAGAATTTCATATGTGGAATATTTTTAATGAGATGTAATTTATTGCTTAGATAATCTAATAAAATAATTGCATGTAGAATGTACGAAGCCCAAATTGCCCGGGCCCATTTTACAAACTAAACCTACCCAAAATTAAAACCCCAAACCCAACACACTAAAACCCAATGACCTGCACCCAAATTAAAAAAACCCTCACCCATTACACCCAATGACCCAATGGCCCAAAATCCAAAATTAGGGTTCTGGGAACCCTAATCCCCTAACGCCAAGAAGATTGAATGGCCAATGGCCATTCATCTTCTGTTTCTGACCAGTGACCCCTGGTCCACCGCCACCAATCGCTCCACACGCCCATCGCCACTGCAAGGGCACCACCAACTCCTCCACTTGCTCTACTTGCGCCTGCAAAACAAAAAGGAGAAAAGACAGAAAGAAACAGTAGCACATTCAGGCTATAAAGCCGATACAAGCAATGTAATACGGGACCCTTTTTTTTTAGAGAGAAAGAACTCTTTGTAAAAAAGAAAGTTTTTTTTCTTTTGATAAATAAAAAAAACAGATTCAAACACCAAGCAGAGATTCAAGCAAAAAAACAAGAAGTAGTAAATATCAGAAAGAAAGAAAAACGAATTCGAAAGGTGCTAAGATCTTCTTTTTTTTTTTCTTTTATTTTCGTTCTTCGAATCCATTAACCACATATATTCACATCTTTTTAAAAAAAAAATAGTATAAAAAAAGGGGAATAAAAAATACGAAACTTTACCTTTTTTTCGAACTTTCGCCACTGTAATGCGGTGGTTTGGCGCCAAGATAGGCTTCGAGGCTAACGCCGAAATCGTCACGGACTGGACCTCGCAGAGAGAAGAAAAGAGTTAGAAAATTTTTTTTTTAGAAGCAAATGAAATGAAAATTTTTGGGGATTTTGGGCTTTATATAGCCCACAAACGACGCTGCTTTGGGATCGGCCTTTAACCCCAAAACGACGTCGTTTTGGTCTTGACCCGATCCGACCGACCGACCCGCCGGAGGATC
The DNA here is from genome assembly GCA_025506655.1 of Gossypium rotundifolium. NCBI lineage: Eukaryota > Viridiplantae > Streptophyta > Magnoliopsida > Malvales > Malvaceae > Gossypium > Gossypium rotundifolium. Next base: position 7,241,183 of record CP106725.1, on the reverse strand, counting down.
CGCGTGTTTTGTTTTTGGGTCTAATTGCTAAATGGCCCTTCCGCTTTTTGACTTCTTTTAATTAAGTTTTATTATTTTAAATTTAACCCCACAATTTATTTCGTTCGCAATTTAGTCCCCGATGTCATGCTCGCTTTTGACCGAAGGGTTTATTGCCACTTTAGTCCCCCAATTTTTCAAGGTAAATGGATCCCTAATCTTTCTTTTATTTTAAATTTGCCCGAAATTATGCTTTTTAATTTAATTTAGTCCTTTTCTATTGTTTCTTTATTATTATTATTATTATTATTATTATTATTATTATTATTATTATTATTATTATTATTATTATTATTATTATTATTTACCATTATCATTATTTTATTATTAATACTATTATTATATTATTATTTATTTTACTATTATCTATTATTATTACTATCTATTTAGTATTATTAATCAACATTATTTTTGTCACTATTATTTCTTTACCATTACTGTTGATATTAGTATTATTATTACTATATTTATACTTATATTTATTTTCTCATTTTAATACTATTATTATTTAGTTACTTTTCATTTATTTGTTTATTCTTATACTATCTCGTATGCATTTCTATTTACATTCACATTATATCGTATTTTATGTATGTCTACTTACACTTATGTAGCAATACTATTTTTGTCATCGCCATTATTATTCATTATTTTTATACATCTACATTTTTATTATTATTTATTAGTATTATTATTCTTATTTCACACCATTATCGTAATTATTTACTAAGTTATTTTATATTTTGCTTTTTATAATCGTTTTGCTTAATGATGTCTTCATTGTTTTTATTATATTTATTATCATCATCATTTCTACTATTGTCTTCATAACCATACTATTATTATTATTATCATTGTTCGATATCATTGTTATTAATTTAATACTACATTGTTAAACAAGAACCATCATATTTCATTTAAAAGATTTTAAAATAAAGGCAATGTTTCGTGTTTAGAAATTGGGAATAGTGCCCTAACGTCTTTGGGTTGCTATTTTCCGTTTGACTAAGGAACCTAACATCCTTTCTTAACAAACTTTGTAAATCACGAGATAACTTTGATTACGAGAGATTAAAACATCGTGTCCTAACGTGCTGGATGTGATGTTTATATCTTTTCAGAACAAAGAAATCTCAAATTTTGACTCGAGTCTTTTCTTTAAATTAATATGATACGGTGTATTTTATAAAATTGATACACTCCATTTAAAGGTTTTAAAATAAAGGCAATATTTTGTATTTAGGAATTTGGGGAATAGTGCCCTAACGTGCTGGGTTACGATTTTTCGTTTGACTAAAACACTAAACATCCTTTTAGTAAATTTCAAGAACTCCGAGATAACTTTGATTACGAAGGCTTCGAATATCGTGTCCTAACGTGCTGGATGTGATGTTTGTATCCTCTCGAAACAAAGAAATCTCAAATATCCTAATACATTTTTTAAAGATCCGAATTTAAAAATCTTCTCAAACTTCCGACATTAAGACATTAATTAATCACTTTGGTACCAATTTTGGGCGACGAGGTGCTAACCCTTCCTCGTGCGTAACCGACTCCCGAACCCGATTTTCAAAACTTCGCAGACCAAAAACACGGTTTTAGTAAAACAAAATGTTTTATTAAAATAAAGGTGATCCGATCACACCAAATAAAGGTCGGTGGCGACTCCCATTTTATTTCTATTTTCAAAACCAAAGTCGAACCCCATTGTTGTTTTCAAAAAAATGGTTACGGCAGCTTGGCGACTCCACTGGGGACTTCATTTAGAGAGTCAAGCCATAAATTGATTACTTTCTGTCTTTTGTCGGAAGTTTGAAAGTTTGATTTGAAAATTACCATATTTGTATTGCATGTTGTTTTAATTGCGGCATTGCATTGCATGACCATTGTGGTCACACTTTTAGGTGAGAGTGAGAAACTACTCCTTCGTGAGGTTTTCACCTCCGCAGGATAGTGGATCGCTTTCGGATACATCCGCATCTATGTCTTCGTGAGATTTTCATCTCCGTGCGCCCATAGGGAAATGTATTCCCGAATCAACTCGGTCTATATGAGCCTATAATGGGTGAAGATCGAGGAATCTGTTGTTCAGTACCCTCCTTAGAACCAAACCACATGTAGTAAACCCTAGGAGCCCACCTTAGGTAGAACTATGTTGAACCTCTAGTGGTCACCTGGATAGATACTCTATTTTGTTTATTTCTCCTGTGCTAACGTGTTTTGTTTTGTTTGTGATTGCATTGCATTGCATCACACCGCATCATCTTAGAAAGAAGGTGTTGATTCATATTCGATTGCTAAATAGAAGAGTTTATCATAAGGAAATGTGTTACTTGATAAAGTGGATTATAATACTATTGTTCAATATAGTCCGTAAACGCACGAGAGAGAATGATAACCCATGAAGAATACAAGACTTTGCCTGAGGATTCAAGCCGACAAGGATTATTGAAGAGCCATCGTGTCTCCATTTTCTAAAAGAAGCTTATAAACATCGCGGAGGATAAGCGAGTGAAGAGGCACGGCCGGACCGAGGAACAAGGAGCTAGAGGAGGCATCTATTGGGGAAGTTCACGGGACACGACCATAACATCCGGATACGAAGAAGAGGATTTCACCTGGACTATGAGGACAAAGCCGCATATGCAATCCGTTTTATGTAAAGAAATGTATTTTCTAGAGAAGTTCTTCTAATGAAATTGAATTCATAATCAACGCCTCTCTTTCTTTATGCATGCATTTGCATTGTATTTCATGCATTTGCCTTGCATCATATCACATGCATTAAGATTTGTAGAAAGACCCTAATTAGGTAAAGTTATTTCAGTAACCTAGAAGACATGGATCAAAGAATGGAAAGGCTAGAACAAATGCAAAAGGAAATACAGGATCGATGCAAGAACGATTAATCAAGATACAACAAGACATGATAGAACGTATGCAGGAATCTCGAGTAGCATGATGAATCGGTTATGCAGCTTGTTGGCCAATGAACGTGGGAAAGGAAAGGCGTTGCTACTAGTTTGGGAAATGATAATGACGACCTGCTTACCCTCCGGTTTTACCCGCCTAATACCCAAGTGCCATCGGAGGTGTGTCCTCAAAGGCCATCTATCGCGATTAGGCCTCAACAAGGGCAAATGATATTAGACTACCCACGAACTCCGCGTTGGCTCGGGATCCAATCCAGAGATAACCCACCAATCCCGATTTGAATATAGCGAGAGAGACGGGGCAATAGTTGAATCCTCAAGCAATTAGAAGATCGTTGTAGATGGTTGGAGGAAAAGTTCAAGACCTTGGAAAATACCGATCACCACCATGGTTTTGACGAAAAGACTTGAGTCCGGTTCCGATTTAGTGCTTTCTCATAAGTTTAAGATGCGAATTTGAGAAGTACAATGGGACCAGTTGTCTGAGGCGCACATCACGATGTTCGTCGGCGGATGGCGGGCACCTTAATAATGACCGATTCATCGATTCATTGTTTTCAAGACAGGTTTGGTCCGCCGCCAAATGGTATAACCAAATTAGTCGTGCCCAAATCAAGACATGGAAGGACTCGCACGAGCTTTCATAAAACATTATGGCCATGTAGCGATATTGCTCCCGATAGAATCACGCCCAAAATATGGAGAAAAAGCCGGGCGAAAGTTTTAGACAAGATGCCCAATGATGGAGAGAGGTAACAATACAAGTGCAAATGCACCGCTTTGGAAAAGGAGACCGCCATGCTTTTCATTAACACCTCAAGGCCCCTTTCATAACTCATATGATAGGAGTACGACTAAAAGCTTTATCGACATAGTAATGGCGGAGAGATGATTGAACATGCAATCAAATGCGACAAGATTGAAGTGGGGAAACCACTAGAAGGCTCGCTCCTAGAAAAGGGATGACGAGGTGAATAATACAAACATGGGGACCCAAAATCAATTCATCATTAACCACCAAAAACGGTGACTCATCGAGTATCAAGGTTCGTCAAGGAAAGAATCCAGACAAGGAAAAACATTGAAAACTCCAATTTACGCCAATCCCTATGACGATAAGGAGTTGTATCAAAGTTTATTTGATGCACACGTAGTGTCCCCCCAATATCCAAAACCAATGCAACCTCCATACCCAAAATGGTATGACCCAAACACTCAGTGTGAGTGCCACGCGGGGATCACAGGCCATTCGATAGAAAATTGCCTTACCTTCAAGAAATTGGTGGAAAATCTCATCAACATGGGTATTGTGAAGTTCGATGACGGAGCAGTGGTAATTGAAACTGGGGGCAGGAGAGTTGCGTTTCCTTAAAGAAGTCATTAGAAACCTAGATCAGAACGCCAATGGTGTACCCGAAGAGAACCGAGGAATAAAAGTTTTTTTGAGCATCTGCCTTTATGTACTTGGGAGTGTTTTGAACAATGAGACTGTGGAAGAAACATGTATTTTTTAAAGCTAATCTAGAGTAATGTGCAAAACACACTTGTTGCTTTAAGCCTAGGAGCAATAAAGTAGGCTTGTGTCCAGAATTTTTATTTCAATAAAACGCATCTTTCTAAGTAAATATTTTCATTCTTTACATTTCATACTGAATATTCTTTTACTCATGACCATATCATACGAATAATTATCCTTAGGATCATTTATTCTTTGGATTTTCTGCCCACAATGGGCCCCCATATATCAATGACATGAACGACGCTGTTGCTGACTCCCTTTTTAGTGAGATATGTATCTAGAGGGATCTAAGGGCTTTGAAGATGACAAAGATTGCGACTTACTTCCCCAATGGTAGATCCTACCTTGTGAAGTGTCAACAGACGCTATGAACTAACGAAGGAGATGAAGATGGAAGCGTAGCTCCTCGTAGGAATAAGGCAAGGCATCGTTGAGCTATTTTAAGGAATTCAAGAGGTTTTCGCACGATCATATCGAGGCATGCCAAACTACTAAAACATGGGTATGTTTGTTAAAGTTGGGGTTTAAAGAACCCATGTTGTACAACATGATTTAGCTAATCAAGAGGCTCGCTATTGGTTCACCAAGAAAGGAAATTGCACTGTTATGCCATAAAATACAAAATCGAGGAAGACTGTGCCTTCTCCATTTTCCTATATATGAAGCATGGATGTTAACAAGCCGTCTCCTCAAAAGCTTTTAGCCAACATCGATTCATATTCATGGTCGTTGGTTACCTCAATCGAGAGGTGAAGGTCGCTTCATATACTAAAATTACAAAGTCGGCAGTCATCAAAAAAAACAAAAAAAAAACAAAAAAAACATTCAAGATTTTTTGAAAAAATGGCTGAGACTTGTAAAGGTTGGCATAGAGAAGTTACCATTTACCCTTTAGGTTCCTTGAACGTTGGCCAGGACTTTTGTCGGGGCATCTTTCCCATTGATTTATGAAAGGGAAACAATTGTTGGGAGATAAGATTCCTTTTCCCAAACTTAGATTGAATTAGATAAAGCAGAATGCCTCCGGTAAGCTCGATTGAAAGTATTCAGCAGGGTCAAATGTACCAAAAATAGATACGGGCTTGACGAAAAGGTTCGCCAAGAGAATTTCAGGAAGATGACTTAGCATTAAGAGAGATTCTTCTTATCCAAAAGAACTCCAAAGAAAAGTAAATGCCTTATACAAAGAAAGAAGGCCCGATCTAGGGAAAATGGGTGTTAACCAAGATGGATGGCAAGGACACGCCTAATCCGTGAGTTCAGATTCAATAAAAAGTTTTCAAAAAAACAAAAAAACACAAAATGAAAAAACACGAAAAGGAAAAAGAAAAGGAGAGGCCAAGGCGAAAACCCAAAGGGCGCTTTGAGACCAAAGGGTATTTGAGTTGAAAACCCGAGAAGGCAACTCAAAATTTTGATCGAGAGTAGGGCATACAATAGTCTTGCTACGCCGAAGAAGTATGTTACGTCTTGGGGCATCGACAAAGTACTGGATCCCCTAAACACATATTAAGCTCAAAATGGTCCTCAAGAAATTAGAACAGAAAGCTCAAGTCTGCGATATCCGGGCACTTAATTTCCATTTTACCCATTTTTGTTACATGCGGTTATTTTATTCCTTTCAAAAACCACCGATAAAATTCCTTCTTAATTACCTTTGCTAGCATTGATTAACTTATTTGTTTGAGCTATGCTCCCAATCGATTTCCTTTTGTCCATTTTACAATCTTTTCGGGCATTTTGCATTGAAATAACGATTAGTGGACTAATAATACTTTCATAAAAAGAGTTTTGCATATTACTCGAAGCTTCGAATAATACAAGGACCAAAACAGATCGTTGTTTAGAACTCACTCACTCAAGGTTTGGAAAGATTGGAGAAAGATGATTATCTCTTTGGACCTTTTATTGGTTGAACAAAAGACAATACATTTCACGGTGATACGACCTTGACGGATAACGAGCAATGTCAAACCAAGCAAGTACAAAGGATCATTCTCGAGAAAAAATGATACTCGCAATCATGCACATATCAGACCTACACATCTAGTCATTAAACCAGTGAATGGTGTAACAGATCAAATTGATCCTATACCTCGGAGTTACAGCAGGATGCATAGAAGAAACCAAATGTTATTCTCCTAAAGTTGCAGTGAGAGATGCAAACTTTACGTCCCAGAAGGTACAGTGGAAGGGACCTTGAAATTACAGCGGGGCAAGCTTGTTGAGCATAATATGATCATTTCTTTGGGTTTTCTATCAAAGATACTGGCTGAACGAGAAAGCATGATAACGTATCAGTGATAGAACATTAATGGACTACGAGCAATGATGACCCTAAGCATTTAAAAAAGGGATCATTTCATTTTACATTCATACATCATTTCAAAGCACGTTTAGTTAGGAGCATTCGACTCATTGCATCCTAATCATTATAAAAAGACCATTCTCATGACATTCTGCATTCATGCAAATGTTATCCATTGTCATTTAGTTAGGAGCATTCGATTCATTCTGATCATTACATCCTAATCATTGTAAAAAGACCATTCTCATTACATTCTGCATTCATGAAAGTATCGTCCATAACACATGTAGTTAAGAGGCTTTGAGTCATTCCGATCATAGCATCCTCATCATTTGCATGAGCAAAAGCACATAAAATTAATTCTACAGGACGGGTTCCTCGAAGAACAGTGTAGCGATATTGAAGTTCAGATTTTGTTCCCTCGAGATGATAGTGGAGCGATCAAGACCAAGTCTTCCGAATATAGTAAGGAAGCACATTAGAAAGTTCAGATTGCCCTCAAGAGGTAGTGAAGGCAGATCAAGATTGAAGTCTTCCAAGATAGTAAGGAAGTAAATTGAAAAGTTCAGATTTTGCTCCTTCGAGATGGTAAGGGAGCAGTGAAGATTGAAGTCTTCCCAAGACATGAGGAAGCAAATTGAAAAGTTCAAATTCTTATTTCCTCGACGCCCAGGTGGAGTAGGTTGAGATTACAAATCTGTCTCCCGAGTTAACAATGAGGATAAATTCTTAATTCTTTGGAGTTTGGTAGAGAAGATGGAGACTACGAATCTCTTCTCCCGAATTCTCATTTCCTCGACGTTCCAAAGGAGTAGGTTGAGATTACAAATCCCGTCTCCCTGAGTTAACAATGAGGATCAATCATTATTCCTTTGAAGTTTCAGTAAGAGAAGATGGAGATTACAAATCTCTTCTCCTTGAATTCTTATTTCCTCGAAGTTCCCGTGGAGTAGGTTGAGATTACAAATCCCGTCTCCCTGAGTTAACAAAGAGGTTACATCCTTAATTCTTTGAAGTTTCAGTAAGAGAAGATGGAGATTACAAATCTCTTTTCCCTGAATTCTTATTTCCTCAAGTTCTCGTGAGTAGGTTGAGATTACAAATCCTGTCTCCAAAGTTAACAATGAGGATAAGTCCTTATTTCTTTGAAGTTTTGGTAGAAGATGGAGATTACGAATCTCTTCTCCCGAATCCTTATTTCCTCGAAGTTCCGCCAAGTAAGAAGTAAGAAATCACCGTGATCCCTTAATTCGAGTTTGTAGGAATCAGATTGAAGAAAGCAGATTGACATTCCGAAGTTGCGGAAGCAGATCGAAGATATCGGTCTGGTGATCCCGAGTCTGCAGGGATCGATTGAAGAAAGCGCTTTGAAATCTCCGAAGTTACAAGTCTTATCCCTTAAAGTTGCGAGAGAGCGCATCACTCGCAAATCTCATTTTCAAGGTTACGGTGAAGTGGATCAAAGCAACAAGATCACGGTGGATGGAGCGACGCTACTGAAAAAGAGTACCTAAGAAGTCAAGACTCGTGAGACAGGGCAACATTGGCTTCTTTAAGTCTTTGCTCTATTCTCGTTACTCGACAATGAGCAAAGAGGGCAAATCAGAGAAGCCCAAATTGCGGGCCCATTTTACAAACTAAAACCTACCCAAAATTAAAACCCCAAACCCAACACACTAAAACCCAAAGACCTGCACCCAAATTAAAAAAAAAACCTCAAATTTATTACACCCAATGGCCCAATGGCCTAAAATCCAAAATTAGGGTTCGAACCCTAATCCCCAATATGACATTGAATGGCCAACCCATTCATCTTCTCTTCGACCACCGACCCCGGTCCACCGCCACCAATCTCCACCTTGCACCGCCACCGCAAGGGCACCACCAACTCCTCCACTTGCTCCACTTGCACCGCAAAACAAAAAGGAGAAAAGATGAAGAAAAGCGATGAGTACATTCTTGCTATAAAGTCGATACAAGCAATGTAATACGGGACCCTTTTTTTTAGAGGAAGAACTCTTTGTAAAAAGAAAGTTTTTTCTTTTGATAAATAAAAAAAGACAGATTCAAACACCAAGAAGAGATTCAAGCAAAAAAACAAGAAGCAGTAAATATCAGAAAGAAAGAAAAACGAATTCGAAAGGTGCTAAGATCTTCTTTTTTTTTTCTTTTATTTTTGTTCTTCGAATCCATTAACCACATATATTCACATCTTTTTAAAAAAAAAGTATAAAAAGGGAATAAAAATATGAAACTTTACCTTTTTGAACTTCCAACCATCGTGGCGGTGGCGGTCTGGCCGACATCGGCTCGGGAATGACAAGAAATCCTCACGGACTGGACCTGCAGAGAGAAGAAAAGAGTTAGAAAAAATTTTTTTAAAGCGGTGAAATGAAAATTTTGGGGATTTTGGGCTTTATATAGCCCACAAAACGACGCTGCTTTGGGTGACCTTTAACCCCAAAACGACGCTGCTTTGGCCTTGACCGATCCGACCGACCCGACCCACCTAGGATCCGCGTTTTTGTTTTGGGTCTAATTATGCAAATGGCCCTTCCGCTTTTTTGACTTCTTTTAATTAAGTTTTTATTATTTTTAAATTTAACCCCACAATTTATTTCGGTTTGCAATTTAGTCCCGATGTCATGCTCGCTTTTGACCGAAGGGTTTATTGCCATTTTAGTCCCCCATCCTTTCAAGGTGTAAATGGATCCTAGTCTTTCTTTTATTTTAAATTTGCCCAAATTATGCTTTTTAATTTAATTTAATCCTTTTCTATTGTTTCTTTGTTATTATTATTATTATTATTATTATTATTATTATTATTATTATTATTATTATAATTATTATTATTATTATTATTTACCATTATCATTATTTTATTATTAATACTATTATTATATTATTATTTATTTTACTATTATCTATTATTATTACTATCTATTTAGTATTATTAATCAACATTATTTTTGTCACTATTATTTTTTACCATTACTGTTGATATTAGTATTATTATTACTATATTTATACTTATATTTATTTTCTCATTTTAATACTATTATTATTTAGTTACTTTTCATTTATTTGTTTATTCTTATACTATCTCATATGCATTTCTATTTACATTCACATTATATCGTATTTTATGTATGTCTACTTACACTTATGTAGCAATACTATTTTTGTCATCGCCATTATTATTCATATTATTTTTATACATCTACATTTTATTATTATTTATTAGTATTATTATTCTTATTTCACACCATTATCGTAATTATTTACTAAGTTATTTTATATTTTGCTTTTTATAATCGTTTTGCTTAATGATGTCTTCATTGTTTTTATTATATTTATTATCATCATCATTTCTACTATTGTCTTCATAACCATACTATTATTATTATTATCATTGTTCGATATCATTGTTATTAATTTAATACTACATTGTTAAACAAGAACCATCATATTTCATTTAAAAGATTTTTAAAATAAATGCAATGTTTCGTATTTAGAAATTGGGAATAGTGCCCTAACGTCTTTGGGTTGCTATTTTCCGTTTGACTAAGGAACCTAACATCCTTTTTTAACAAACTTTGTAAATCACGAGATAACTTTGATTACGAGAGATTAAAACATCGTGTCCTAACGTGCTGGATGTGATGTTTATATCTTTTCAGAACAAAGAAATCTCAAATTTTGACTCGAGTCTTTTCTTTAAATTAATATGATACGGTGTATTTTATAAAATTGATACACTCCATTTAAAGGTTTTAAAATAAAGGCAATATTTTGTATTTAGGAATTCGGGGAATAGTGCCCTAACGTGCTGGGTTACGATTTTCCGTTTGACTAAAACACTAAACATCCTTTTAGTAAATTTCAAGAACTCCGAGATAACTTTGATTACGAAGGCTTCGAATATCGTGTCCTAACGTCTTTGGATGTGATGTTTGTATCCTCTCAAACAAAGAAATCTCAAATATCCTAATACATTTTTTAAAGATCCGAATTTAAAAATCTTCTCAAACTTCCGACATTAAGACATTAATTAATCACTTTGGTACCAATTTTGGGCGTATCGAGGGTGCTAACCCTTCCTCGTGCGTAACCGACTCCCGAACCCGATTTTCAAAACTTCGCAGACCAAAAACACGGTTTTAGTAAAACAAAATGTTTTATTAAAATAAAGGTGATCCGATCACACCAAATAAAGGTCGGTGGCGACTCCCATTTTATTCCTATTTTCAAAACCAAAGTCGAACCCCATTGTTGTTTTCAAAAAAATGGTTACGACATAGAAAATAATAAAATAAATAAATAATTCATGAAATTAATAAAATAACTCTCATTAAACCTAATTATTTCACAAGCAACTTTAAAATTGACACATGTCTCTTCTTTTTCAATATATATATTTAATATTTTACTAGATTTACGTAATACATTTATTAATCTCTCGTGAGTCTAAAATTTCACTAAAATATATCAAATAATTTCACATATATTAAATCTATTTTCCAAAAAAAAGACCAATTCTTTTTAAATTTTAAGCTACTAGAAAATGTCAACTTATTAATATTTAATTTTAAGTACACATTCGTAAGTGAAAGTGGTGTAAGTAAGGAGTTATGGACATCTCTATTATTAAAAATGCAGGAGGATATGAGTTCGAGTGTATTGAAGTATATTATCCTACTATTTATGAGTTGGGAGAAGCGCTCTAAGTATTGTGTCAACAAGAACAGATATGATCAGAACGTATAATGAAATTGTTCAAAATATATAAAATATATTTTAAAGTTTAAAATATAAATATTTTACTAAATAAGATTTTTAATATTATTCTGGAATTATTAATAAAAAATACTTTTTTAGAATAAATAAATTGTTTTTTAATACAAAATTGGTAATATTATTTGACCCTGTCAAACTGTAGAATAGTATAAAAGAAAGGTGAAAATGAGAGGACATACGTACCCAAGTAGAAAGTCTGGGCATACTCAGCACAGACTTCACCGCACCTCTCATAAGCTTCATTCAACAGATCCCAATCTTTGCATCCTTCGTTTGGCCTCTGTTGTTTAACCAAAGCGGCTTGTTTCAACACCACCTCATGTACCTTTTCTTCTGAATATGCTCTTACCGCCGTCGATGAGATCAGTGGGACGCCGGTCCTGAGTTTCCGGCCAAATCTCTTGGTGGTGGTATCAAAGTCTGTTTGGGAAATGTCACCCAAACAACACCACCCGCCGCCATCGTCCGATGATGTTCTTCAAAGCTGAATTTGTTTTGTTTTTAAAAGATGGAAGTTTTTCCCCATTAATTCATGGAGGAAGGAGGCACACGTAAAACACGTCTTCTTCTTCTTCTTCTCGCCAAAAGTGCACGAGATACTCTCTTTTCCAACATAACTGGCACCATTATTGTTTGTCTTGCAGACTTACAATATGTATACAATTTCCTACGTCTTACCATTTATCTATTTAAATATCTTCTACTTCATACGTGGATGAAAGAAACAAATAAAATTAATTTAAATTTATTCAAGTATTAAGCAAATATAATAAGATTCTCCTATTTTTATATATATTATAGTCTATATAATCTTACTAATATATTACTTTTATTATATATATTAGATTTATTTATATTTTAATGAAATAAGTATCGAATTAATTAAGTAACACTAATTCAATTTAATATTTTATTATAATATTTTATACAAGTACGTAATTTGTATTATTAACTCGTCTTGTAATGAAAAAGAAAACGGTAGAAAGCATTATCTGTTCCTCTAAATTTTAAAATTAATAAATTGGTTTTTAAAAGAATTGGTAAAATTTAATCCCTATCAATTTTGAAACCGAGCAATTAAGAACAATTAAGTATGATGCTAATATCTTCCGTCAATTGTACATAATTTAATTGGAATAGTAAAAAAAAAAAGCCTTCAACTTTACATAAATATTTGTCATTTTAACCTTAATTCTAATAAATTCAACAAATTTAGTCTCAGATTTATATATTTATACAAATGTTGCAAGATATATCTGCTAAGTTAGGACCAAATCGAAAGAATATGTAAATTTTGAGGCTAAATTTATTATTATTCTAATTAAAATCATGTACAATTGATGGATAACTTTAACGTCGTGATTAATTGTCTTTAGTTATTCACTTTCAAAATTCAGAGAGATTAAATTACTTCAATGTTTTTGAGAGGGATGAATTTGACAATTTTGAAATTAAAAGGATTGGAGATTTTTTATAAAAGAAAAACTTTGGTTATTTTTTTAATATAAGCAAAGTCGTAGCTTATAAGGGCCGCGCCCTTCTTTATTTTACCAAGAAAAGAGAGTCGTAGTGATTATGATTGCATGAATTAACTAGACTTTATTATTGCAATTTAATTTACTATTAATGGTAGAGACAAAGGAAAATAGGTTAAATATTAAAAATAGTTTCTGTATTTATTGATTTGTGTGGATTTAGTCCCTTTATTTTTATTTGCTTAATTTTTAATTTTTACTTTTCGATTGGATCATTTTCAGGTATTTTGTTAACTTTTTCATTAACTCTATTAAAATATTATGTACAATCATAAATTTTAACCCTCAATTTTTACAATTTTATCAATTTGATCCTTACTCTTTTTCTTTAATTATACAAAATTATAGAAAATTATAAAATTTTCCCAAAAGTAACCACAAATTAAAGATAGAAAAACATCAAAATTACTATTAATCGTTGTTACTAGAGATTTTAACATACTATTTTCATGTAGCAACAAGTATAATCAATATTTATATAAAAAAATCATAAGAAATTTAACGTTCATGAATATAAATGTTTGTAAATGATATGATATATTTGCAAACCGCAAACTTGCTACGCACTTGTCTTTTGGGTCTTGCAGTATTTTATATCCTAGATATACAAAATAGGATTTTTTTTTTTTTTTTTTCTTCTTCTTCTTCTTCTTTTGCTCGTCTTTACTTTGATTGGGCATGTGTTGCCTCTATCACGTGGAAACTCAAACGAAATTTCATGGTTATTGTCTGAATTATTGTCTGAATAAATGCTATACACTGACTCTTACTAAAAATGAAGACGTGGCTCAAGCTTATTCTTGACCCATTAAAAGAGGGTGATACATATATGGATAGGTGAAATTCATTTATTAAAGCTGTCAATTTTCGAGTTTGAAAAAATTAGTCGACTTGCGACAACGTTTTGGACGGGATCCAAATATTTCTAGGTTGAGATGTCTCTATTATGTTCGAAGGTCTATTTCTTAGCTTCGAAACGCATTTTGAATCATTTAGTTTTGAGTTTTGAGCTTTTAAATTATATTGGGTTCAATTTTTAGACTTAACTTTTATTATATATGAGCCCAATATTGTATTTATTGTGTTTTGTTATTTTATTATTTTTTATTCCAAATTTTGGATTTTTAAATATTTTAAATTATTTAGGAGTTCTATGTTTCTTATTAAATAAGAAAGTTTGGTTTAAAATTACTTATTACTTAGATTAATTAGAGTTTGGATATAATTGAGAGTTTTATTTTGATGTACTTAGCTAAGCTTATATAAAGACCTCTTCATTGTTCATTAGATACACAATTATTATTATTTTCATTAATAAAATTTCCAACACTAGGGATTAGTTTTTTTTTTTTTTGTGCAAGATTGATTTCTTATCATTTTTAGAAATGATTTTCTTCTCAATTTTCTTCAAGAACTCGTGGAAATTCATTCTTCATCCTTCAATTTACCAAGGGTTATTTCTTAATTTGAGGGTTAATTAGAGCTCTTAATTGAGTTTGTTGGGGTTTATATCTCAAAGGGTTCAATTCGACACTTATCCATCTATCTGTAACACCCCTCGCCCGACCTGATCGTCGAGTTTGAGTTATGGAATGCTACAGTCATTGTTGGAACAACTACAGACAACTATCACTCAATTTAAGCATAAATCATACAAACATAATAATTTCAATTGATAAACATCAAATACAAACTTTCTCGGGTCTTATACGAGCCTACAAATGCTCTGAAGTTAACCCAAAATCACGACGTGAGGAGTTTTTCGTCACAACGTGATCATTTGTTTTGCCTTGTTGAGATAACGAGGTTCCTTGTCATGGTGTGGTCCAAAACCCAGATCTCATTGCAACGACCACCGCTTGACTTCGTGACGTGGACTTTGTTTTTGACACAAAATAGGCCTTTTGGTGACTATTTCAACCAATTAAACCATTATACAAAGTTGGTGCATTTTTGCATAACATTACCTGCACAAGAATATGCCAAAACACATGCCAAACATATAATTAACTATTTTCTCAATCAACTAGACCAATATGCCACAATTTGACATCAAATCATTTCAATTCAACTTATATAAATACAATTATACATATAGCCATTCCACACCATCATTTAATCATACCATTCATGCTCAAATATACCATATAAAGTATCACACCTATAGTTCAAAATGTTACCAAAACAACATGTTCAAATAAGCTTTACTTTACCAAATATTCAAACATTAGAAAGGTACAACAATACTAACATCTATATTACCAAAAGCATAACTCCTATTACATGCCACAAAATCGAGATTCAAAATTATTAAAAGACTACCAAATCAATAACAGGGTATTGTGAGATTCTCGTAGGTCCGATCGACATGTTCCGCAAGATGGCAATCTACAAAAAAAAGGAAGATAATGAGGTAACCATTTCGAATGCTTAGTAAGTGTTGGGAAATGTGTCTATATGGTAGTAAACATGTAATTGTTTTCTATGTATTTGAACGATGAATAAATAAATAAAGTTAATTTCACTATTATGTCTTTTATGTTTCTGTCTTTCATGTTCTGCATGCATAGCGAAACTATGACAAACAAATATTAGTCCATTGGTTGTCTAAGTTCAAACTGATGATAAGTGGCACTGTAAGAACGTTTACATTGTAAGAAAAACAACTTACTTCAGTAGATAATCTAAACGAACCCGTAATCCCATAAAAGAATCAAAGTGAGCATTTGAGTCAAATAATTAGAAGGATTATTATGTCGTATATAATTCCAATTGTGGAGATAGCTAGTCTTGGCTATCAGAGCAATTGACTCCACGGGTAGAGACATAGATATACTCATTGGAAGAATGATACATTGGACTGAACCCCAGTTGAATTAATTCTGAATCCGTTTGTGAATTAATTCACTTGTGACATTCATGATGTGATTTACCTAAATCCTAAGTTAGTTACTAACCATGCGTATGTAACTCATGTACTTTGATATAAGTGGAGGCTTGTGCTTTAAAAATGATCGAGCCCATAGACAATATGTTGGGCACATAACTTGTGTATGGCATGGCTTTACTAGCAACAATAGAATTCATAGCTCGATTAAGAGTTAATGTTATCCTCTTATTGGCATTGTGTGGATTGATAAATATGAAACGTGGCCATGGGTTACTCGTTCCTGAACGAGCAATTTATCACATTCGTTTGCTGATAATGATCATATTACTCATTAAGAATACACAATGATGACAATAAGATAAAATAGAATTGTATTGAGTGAACGGATTTAACTGAATGGAATTAACGATATCATATGAGAGTAACACACATATAACGAGGTCATTCGAAAAAACAGTTGAATGAATTGCTTTTATAAAGAGTATACAACAAGGAGTTTTCGATCATGGTACTTCTTGTGAACTGACTCCATGATTAAATAATTGTGAATTATCGGAACAATGCTTTTGGACATAATTGCAATTACTAGAGCCTAATTGTATATGTCTGATTGGTCCCTCTGCTAGCTCAATAAAAGCTCGATCAAACTGCATTTGAATCAAAAGAAAATTCTACAACTTTGGAAATAATTTAATTGAGTCAATTTATTCGATGTGGAATTAAATTAGACAGTCGTGAGGATTGTTCAACTAGGAAATTTGATTATAAAATTTTCTTGAAAAATTAATTTGGAAAATCTTAGTGATTTTTGGAAAACTAATTTTGATCAAGTAAAATTAAATTAATCAAATTAATTAAAATTATTATGATATTTCTGGAAATTAATTTTCAAGTCAGATAATTGACCAAAGGGTAATTGGACTTGAGATTGAAAATTGGACTCGAGAACCAAAAACCGAGATCGAGACCCAAAACTGTTCGAACTGGGCTCGATAGTGAAATCGGACCGATCGGGCCCTCACTGGCCTAGACCAAATTGGAAACAACCAAACGGACAACAATCAAATTGGCTTGGGGTGCCATAAGGGTGTCGCACCTGCGATGGCACCACTAGACACGACGACATTTCGGTGGCTGGCGGGTGGTCTTTCAACGGTTGAGCAGTGGAGGAATCACACTCTTATTGGGACTCTACTGGATAACTTGATTTCAGATTAACTATTTCAAAAATAATATTATTTTAATAGATTTAATATTAAATATAATTTACTACTTATCTTGATAGTGTTATATTAAATTAATATTAAAGTTATTATCTTAATATTAAATTTAATTTATAAATATTACATTAATTTAATAGATTTGATATTAAAACTTATCTTGACCAGTATTATATTAATTTAATATTAAAGTGATTAAGTTTAATCATAGTTGAACTCTCTAAACTTTCCTATATAAAGAGAGTCATAGGTCATTATTTCACA
Source organism: Gossypium rotundifolium (assembly GCA_025506655.1). Lineage (NCBI taxonomy): Eukaryota > Viridiplantae > Streptophyta > Magnoliopsida > Malvales > Malvaceae > Gossypium > Gossypium rotundifolium. The sequence goes on along the minus strand of CP106725.1, from coordinate 7,223,678 downwards.
AACACTTGAATTCAAGAGAAAGTTGTAGAGAGAAAATTCTCGAAAAATTATTTCAAGATTTCTAGAGATATTTTTCTTATTTTCGATGTATTTTCCAAACCCGTGTTTTCCAATAGTAAGTCCATAGGCATTAAATATAAACTTACCTCATTTTGTAATTAAACAACTTAGCTTGGTAAAGTTTTGCCTAAACATATTCACACATAGCAATAAGGTGAGTTTATCATATAATCACATTAGATAGTAATTTAAACATATACCAAGTCAATTTACCAATATTAACTTTTCAGTACTATATGCATAATCAATTCAACATTTAACCATTTTAAATATCAAATTCATACCATGCACAATTATCCTGTTACACCAATTTTCCAAGCTAAATGTATATATATACAAATGTTAGGTTACCCGTCCAGGTTAAACCTTTAACACGACATCAGGTTACTCGTCTGAGCTAAACTTGTGTCCTAATTATCCCTGAAATATTAATTGCTCATCCAATCTGAACATATAATCATGTCAAGTTACTTGTCTGGGCTAAACCTTTAAAACGACATCACGTTACTCATTTGAGCTAAACTTGTGTCACATGTATCTTCGAGTCCATAACAAATGCTAGAGCTCAATAATTATCGGTAATCAATCTATATCCATGTGTACGAGAAATTTACAAAGTTTCATCAGGGTAATTCTAATATATAAGTTCATATTTATTTCTTTACAATATATCCCATTTCTCACATTTGTACTAAATTGTAAACATTCAAAATTTCAATTAACAAGCGATATTTATAAATCAAATATACAAAAATAAAAAAAATTAAACCATATGAACTTACGACAAAATCAAGTGAACAAGTTGAATCACAAGGACTAATTAGTAATTTTGTCTTTTCCCGATTATCCTTGGTTCGGTTCAATTCTCGATCTAAACAATAATTCGTTACATTTATCAATAGCACTAATTTTATAATATCCCTATTATGCATGAATCAATCCAATTTTATTTTTCAAATGCCCCTAAATTTTTTATTTTATTCAATTTAGTCCCTAAAATAGAAATTGCTATAACTTTAAAATTTGAGCCTCGATTTTGAAACCGATCTTAATTACATCCTTTTATAACTTTCTATTATCAATAATTACATAAATATTTCATAAATTTCAAAATTTATGCACTTGACCATATGTTCAAAAACTAGCAATTATACTTTACAAACTAGTCTTTTTTCACTTCTAAGCTTAAAATCTAACAATTTATACCAATTTCATCAAGTATTCATGAATGGAAACTTTTAGAAACTTTAACAATTTTACAAATTTACACAGATTAACTAAATCAAGCTCCCGAGACCTCAAAAACATAAAAATTACAAGAATCAGACTTGTATACTTACCAAATCAGAAGACCGAATGCTTAAGTTGATAAAAAAAATGGCATCCTAGGTTTCTTTGTAGTTTCAGTTGAAGAAGAAAGCAAAAGAAAATATCATTTTAACTTATATACCGTAATTAACTTATAATTAATTAATTATTAAGCTTACTTATCAAATTTAATGACTTACAACTAACCTCCACCACTATATAGTCAAATATAAGTGGTCCAATTGCTCAATTGGTCCTCCAATTAATTAATCAAGCTTTATTTCAATTAAACCTTAATTAATTAGGGCCTAATAGCAATTAGCCCAAAAGTTAATTGTAACCTCCCCAACCTGACCTAGACGTTAGGCCTGAACACGGGAGATTACATTAGCCATTGGAATGCCTAGTAGCTGTCGGGGTTTATAAAACAATCATTTTAAAACATTAGTTTATTTTGGTTAAAAACTTTAGTATGTTTTCAGAAAAAGTTTACGGGTTTAACAAAAACCGATTTAGTTTAACTTTCCTACATAATAGTGACTACTTTTTGAAAACTTTATTAATTTTTGGTCTATTTAATACTTAAAATTTATGATCTTCCAGTGGATAAATTGATATCTAAATCTTAGGTTTAATAGAAGTTGTATCTCATGCAATGATAATTAAATTCCCTAATTTGAATAACCTAATCATAATTATGGGTCATGCATCTTGAATAATCCCCAAAAAAAAAACTTAAGTCCCATGCCACAATTTAAATAAAATATTACACTTTTTGGGTAATGAAAATTTCAAATAATAAATCTAAAATATTATGGTAGACAAAATCAAGCCGAGTCCCTCTGAATGTCGTATCTGCATCCTAACCTGATGGGTTATCTGTAAAGATGGAGAATAAAGGGGAGTGAGATATAAAAATTAGCCTGAGTTCAATCAGAAGAAGATCAGTGGAAACAGTCGATAGGTCATATTAAATAATAACGCATAGTATAATCGCAATCAAATAGTAGCTAATCAAATAACCAATTTTTCAACTAATCATCAATAGTATCACAGAATTCACAATAGTAATTTCAGAATATTGATTTTTCAATTCATCTCACTGTCACAATATCTCAATGTTCACCACTATGCATATGCTTATGAATTTAATGCAATTTCAATTATCAGAAAAGGTTCTACCCCACTGCTACACACTGCTACACATAATTGAATAAAATCAAACACTAAAACAGTTCAAGGATCATTCAGGGACTAAATGGATCAAAACATAAAATTCTAGTCAAACTGTAAAATTTGAAAAATAGGGGGCACATGGCTGTGTAGTCGGGCCGTGTGCAATGCCTTAAGCCATGTGGATGGGTTGCACGGTCGTGTGGCTAGGTCGTGCATTAATTGCAAAATTAAGGTACAAGGGAGACACAACCGTGTGGTAGGCCGTGTAGAAGGCTTTGGGCTGTGTGAGATTTGAAATTCTTAGGGCTTTAGGGGGACATGGTCGTGTGGTCCACACGCCCGTATGGCCCTATTCCGAAGCACGAATTGCTCCGATTCGCTTGTAAAAGAACACACACCTGCCACTGGGATCTCGAACGAAGTTTCTCGTGCTCAAATCTGGTCCGATGCACCTAAAACAAGTCCTTTAAACGACAATTTCACACAGGTTAATGTTTTTTTTCCAAGATTTATCATGATTCAACGATATTAATGAAAGATTTGTCAAGAACCGTTATAGATTGACTAATTGATTTGAAAGATTAAAATCGGATAGAAATTCTATGAAATTTGGGGTCTAATTTTTAGAATGAGATATACTTACCGAACATGATGGAATTATGAAGGCTACCAACTATAAATTCAACAATCGGTAGAGAATCGATTTTTCGGGGATTGATTTGATATCTAGAGAAAAATAATTTCAGTAATGGAGAGAAAATTTGATGCAAATAAGAGAATGAAAAAGAAATATGAAAAGAAATAGGGAGAGAGGAGATAAATTCTAATTGGAATGAAAAAAAATAAACATAATCCTAGTGTAATTTGGGAAAAGAGACTAAATAGCTAGGGTTTTCAAATTTGATGGGGCTTCATGGTAATTTCCCCTATTTTGTCGAAATAAAATGAAAGTGACTTGGGAATGAGGTGGTTTGAATCCGGTTGTGCAAAAGAAAGAAGCAAGTGCTTTAACCATTAAGCCACTGGCCATTTCTTGATAAATTTCTACTCTAAATAATATTCATTTTGATATGGTTTTAATCCTAGGTTGTAGAAAATTTAAAAATGAAAAATGGAAGAGATGTGATTTGAACTTAAGATCTTTAAGGAATTTAATGACATCCACGACCGCTTGGAAATTTGTACATGGTATATTCACCATTTTGATCCCTTAGCTATTTAAAATCTATAGCGATTAAATTTTACTATTTTACAATTTAATTATTGTACCTTAATTAACTATCTAATTAACAAAATTAATGGACCAAATTTTAATTAAAATTTATACTAAGCTCATAAATATTAAATAATAATATTTACGGACTCGATCATCTGAAATAGGATTCCGAAACCACTATTTTTAACACCACTGACTTTCAAGTCGTTACACTATTTGTCATATCCATCAATTTATCCGATTCATCTTGTACTTTTTATTCTATCACTTCTTTGGTTATTTATTATTTTAAATATTTATTTTTATTCTTAAATTTTTATTTTAATTATTTTCTTTATTTTTCTTGTTTTCCTAAATCTATTTGACTTCTTCTTTTTAGGTCAGACCTAAATCTTTTTCTTGAATCGAATAATTTGAATACAATATGCGCCCTTATCAAAGGGACTAGCCACAACATCATTTACAAACATTTAAATTTATCAACATTAAATTTCTAAAGATTTTGGTTAAATATACATGATATTTTTTGGTATAACATAGTATTTATTGTTTCTAAACAAAATTGCAAGTTAAAATCTCTGACTGTGATTAATAGTAAGTTATAGTTTTTTTTTTTATCTTTAATCTTTTGACACATTTGGAAAATTTTATAACTTTTAATTATTCTATATTTTTAACTTTTAATACATGTTTATAATATTTATAAAGTTTAATGGAAAGATCGAAAATAATGAATTGAAAAGTAAGGAGACTAATTTTAAATAAATAAAAGGAAGGAAAAGTATAGAAAATTTTAATATATATTACAAAATTTAATCGAAAATTAAATATATGTAGACCAATTAATTAAAAGAAGAAAAAAAGTGCTGCATTTCTAATATATATTACAAGTTGAATGGACACCCTGAAATTCTACCAGAGGCGGAGCCAGAGGGCTGGTATGGGCCCCGACCCCCTTAAAATGTAGTATTTCTGTTTAGGTTCTTAAAATTTTTAAAAATTTTAAATTTGTAAATGTAAAATTGCACTTTGGCCCCCTAAATTATAAAAATTTGATTTAATTCTTTACAAATTATAAATATACAAATTATAAAAATTAAAATTTCATCCGCCCCCTCAAAATTATCCCAGCTTCATACAATTATATATATGTTTTTTTTTATAACTACATTATAAATAATTAAATATTTACATAATATAGACCACAAAATAAAAGAAAATATAAAGAAGTAAAATAACCATATTTACATTATTTTAGAAATTATTCTCCACGAGAATGTTGATTTATTGGCAAAGAGACGAAGAAATAGATTTATTATTCCATTTCAATTTATTCAAGATCAAGAAAAGAACTAATGTTGTATTTCCATTCCGGTATCTTGATGGAAATACCCATAAATGGTTCTTTCTGTAGAAAAAATATTCTTGTTTTTTTTTTACGATCCTCAATACAGAAGAAAGAGTTCGGGAATTACTAAATATGGGACTCTAGGGGCACATTCAATCGTCAAAAGGGAGGATGTGATTGAGTATCGAGGAGTCAAAAAGGTTAAGCCAAAATACCGAATGAAAGAAGATCGCTTTTTTTCATTCCCGAGGAAGTGCATATTTTATCCGAATCTTCTTCCATGATGGTACAGAACAATAGTATCGTTGGAGTAGATACCCAAATCACTTTAAATACAAGAAGTAGATTACTTATAAGTGTTGGTGTAATAGTAAACACATATTTCATTTTAAGAAAAGAATGCATGCTTGAATATTGAAAATAATATTGTCGGAGGGACAATTACAAATTCTAAACCGTAAAGCGAACATAAAAATATTTAAGAAAAGGGGATTAATAATTTAATAGTATTTTATTTTGAAAAATAAAATTATTATTATGAACTTACAAATTTATAATGGTTTGGTTTTAGGTGACTTCCTAATTGAGTTAGACGATGTTTGATAACTGAAAAAATATAAGTGCTAAAAATTAAATATTAATTTTTAATATGGAATTTAGTAAGTATTGGATTTGAATTTTTTTAAATTGTTTGGTTTGGTATATTTTAAAATATTAAATATTAAATATTAAATAAAAATTTTATAAAAATTTGTTAATATCAACAATTTTATTTAAGAATAATTAAATATTAATTATAAATAAATATTCTGAGGTTTATTAGGTTCTCGAGTTTAGGTTTTAAAATCTTAGTTTAAGGGTGAAGTAGTATTAAATTATAATTAATTAATTAACTATGTTTAAATAATTTTATTACTATGTATTTATTGTCATGTTATTATTCACCGATGATGTAAAAACTCATGCACTTGATGGTGTAACAAATATTCTCCTATCTATTAATTATTTTTAAATTTTATTTGGATTTTTAATTACTTGTTTAGTAATGAATTTAATTTTCATATTTTTATGTATTTCAAAATGTAATCCTTACTAATTTATATATAATTTGAGGTTAAAAATATGTCATAGGTCACTACACTCTTTACATATTTGGAATTTAGTCATTATACTTTTATTTTTTAAGAATTTAGTCTCTTTATTTTTAAATTATAAAATCCAGGTCCAATTATTAACATTGTTAAATTTTTGGTGTAACATTTTGATATAAAAAAATCACTTGATAGCAATGTACCTAAAAAATAACATCGAACTTAAATTTACAAAATAATTTTAATAAATTAAATAATTAGACTTAAATTTTAAAATTTACTTAAATATAAGATGTAAGGACTAAATTCAAATTCTTAAAATCATGATTCTATAGAAATGACCATTGATATTCTTAAAATGAACCTCCTTTATAATGTGAAATTCAATAAGTGTATAACATGTAAAGGAAAAGGACATGTTCGCCATGTGGAGGTCAAGATAGGGTTTCGGAAAATAATAATAAGTCAATAATGTGATGCTCTTTTTGATATGCTGGCATTTATTTAGACACATGCGCGCGTTTATATTATATGATTTGTTAATTTGTAGCTTATTAGTTGGTATCTTCAATATCTTGATTCTACGGAAATTTTAATTTTAATTTTAATGTTTAATATATAATGAAGGAAAAATGATGCAATGTGTGTTGGACTAATTTGATCGAAGATTAAGAGCTACGTAACGTAAATTTTAGATTTTTTTTATTGTTATTTTCATTATCATAATCATAAATAATGATGGAAGAGTGTTGACATGATCGGATACCTCACTAATACGATACAAGGGCCTAGAACAATAGTGTCGAATAGGTAAGTGGGTCGCATTTACTGTGTTAGGGGTGAGCAAAACTCGATTCGACTCGAAAAAATTAAAAAAAAATTTGAATTTCGAGTTAAACGAATCGAGTTATTCGAGTCAACTCGAATTTTTTTTTCAAATTTCGAGTTCGAATCGAGTTGAGTTTTCGAATTCGAATAACTCGAATAAATCGAATAATTCGAATATTAAAATAAAATATTTTATATTTTTACCCCAAACTCCCAAACCTTTTTACTTTTCCCTCAAAATTTTTACTCCTTCCCACTTTTCCCCAAAACTTTTATTCCTCCCATCCCAACCCTCCAATCTACCCAAAATCCATTTCCACCAAAATTTTACTCTCCATTTACTTTTCTCAAAATTTTACTCCAAAAACCCTCAAAACTTTTATTTCCCCAAATTTTACTCCTCCCACTTTTCCCCTAAAACTTTTACTCCTTCTCATCCCACTCCCCATCTACCCCAAACCCATCCCCCCATTTTTTTTTATATTTTCCTTCCAAAATTTTACTCCCTATTTACTTTACCTCAAACTTTTATTCCCCAAAACTTTTATTTTCCCCTAAACTTTTACTTCTCACCTTTTACCCTCAAATAAAAATCAAAATTATCTAAAAATCACTAAACATAAATAGCAATAATTTTATTTATATCTACTATTTATATTATTAAATTAAATTTCACATTTTATATTATTTATATTATTGAATTGTTTAGTCATATTGAATATTTATATTAAAATTGAATTATTAATTATGCCATAAAATATTCAGTATTAAATTTTTATATTGGTATCAATTTCATATTTTATCTTTAAAATAACTTTTATTAAAAATCACATTTTACATTTAATATATATTTTAATTCCAAAATACATAGTGATGAGAATCAAGATAATTGAAATAACTAAGCAAGCAAATAAGCTAACCCAGATATAAAAGATTAATAAATAAATTATGAGGTGATGAAAGTTAATAAAATTTGATTAAGGTGGACAAATTTTATTACGATGAGTGATAGTGGTTACAAGGACCCAAAATTATTTTTAAAATTTAACTCGAACAAATATATTCGATTCGATTCGATTCGAATTCCATCTCACTTTCGACTCGATTAGAAAATTTCAAATCAAATTAGGATGATAAAATATGATTCGTCAACTCGATTAACTCGAAATTTTTTCATTCGATTCTATCCGATTCGATCGAACGCTCATCCCTAGTGTAAGTGGTTACTTTCAAGTCTAGTTGTAAAGGTTGGATGCTTGAGTATGACTTTGCTAAATTGTTCATTGATGGCTAGATGGTACACATCATTCTTTTATTATTGGATACAGGTTATATGTCTCATATATGCATTGCTAAGATCGTTAATCCCAAAGATTAACCCACGAACACAGTGCATGCTCTGTTGGTCAATTCTTGTTTGGCAATGTTCCTATTACCATCCAAAACTCCAAGCCCTGCCATTTCAGTCCATCTCCTCCACAATTGCATGTGGTGGAGGGGGCCTATCTGAAAAGCTTCTCCAACCCCATCTATTCGTTCTTGTCATTATCCTTCACTTTACCTGCATGAAAAATGAAATGTCTGTGTTTCTAACCTCTACCTTTTTAATAAAGCGGAAATCAACTTCTAGCATAATAAATTTTGTTATTATAGATGTTACATATAAATCAACTGATGTGTTACGAACTAGTTAAAAATTAGACTAAGGTAAATATACCTATCAATTAATAATATAACTACGATGAACAAAGATCTTGTTTCCACGAAAATTAAAATTACTAGTAATTACCATTTTTCTATTATTTAACAGAATAATTCGAGTGATTGATTAAAAATTATAATTAATTAACTAAGAAACACGAAAAAGAACAAAACACAAAAATAATCGATTAACAATCAAGAAGCAAGACAATACCTAGGAAAGAATTCACTTAAATTTCACCTGTCACTATCAATCTAAATTGTGTAATTTCTTTACGTGACACATTGATCCGTAGTAATTCCTAAATTATATAAATATCTCTTTCGAGCATAAGAACAACTGACTCTGGTTTAATTAATTAAAATTTCTTTTCTAATTAAAACCCCTATTATCGCATTGACTCATGCTATGGATTCCCCGGCCCTATTATAAATTTGACTCTAATCCGATAGATTTATATCGTCCTATTTGTAGGATTGCATGCAACTCCATTCAACTATGTAAGATCTACTCTTAAATAGGGTATTAAAGATGGAATAATAATTTAGAAGTATTAAAACAAGAATTAAACACTCATAATTGAGAATAAGAAACTAAATATTTATTGCGTAAAATAAAAATCAAACGACAGAGTCCATTATAGGGTTCATCTCTTTTATGTATTTAAAAAATTAGTTCATGCTTGAAAATAAAAACATCCAAGAGACAACACAACAAAAAGAAATAAAGAAACTCATGATAATTAACTTCCTAAGAAATCAACTGTAAATCTTCAATCTTGACGGAAATATGCTTTAGAGTCAACTTTAATGGTGTTTTTCCAGTTGTTTTCTTAAATATTCTCTAACGGCTCTATCCTATCTTCTTATTTTTGTCATATATACATCTTAAAATACTCAAAAAACCTAAAAATCGTGATTTCCACAGTTCGGTGTGCAATTTCGTGAAATCAACATGGTCGTGTGGAATGGTTCAACTCGTATGGCTCCTGTAACTTGCTTCAAAACTCCGATTTTCGCTCGTTTTTCACTCATTTTACTCCCAAGTACTCTATTAAGCATTAAAACATGATTTTAAAGAATTGGGAACATAAAATTTAAAATTAACATCAAATAATCAATCAAAAACGCATTAAGAATTAGGTTAAAACATGTTACTTTTAACAATTATCATTAACACTCTTTAAACTATATATAATGTGTCAATTGAGCTCTGGGAATTTTAAATTACGTTGAGCACAAAAAACTCAATCTTTTTGCTGTTCGAAATACCATAAAAAAAACATATTTAAATTTATAAAATCTTAAAAATATTTCTACAAGTATAATAAAAAAATTTAAAAAATAAGTTGGAACTTTTAGTATCAATGGCGTAGCTAAGGGGCTAGCAGGGGCCCCAATCCCCTTAAAATGGAAAATTTTTTATTTAAATCTTTTAAAATTTTTAAATTTTTAAAATTTTAAAGGTAAAATTGTACTTTAGCCTCCTAAAATGATAAAAATTTGAGTTAATCCATTAAAAATTATAAAGATATAAGATATTAGAATGGTGAAATTACAATTTAATTTTAACCCCCTAAAAAAAATTTCTGACTTCATCCGTGTTTACTATATTGACAACATGATTTGTTACATGTTCTTCCTAAAACCTAAAATGATCACTTTTTCTTCCAAAAAGTTTTTGAAAATAATATGGTCTTTTAAAGAGTTTTGAGAGTTTGAGAAAATATTCGGTGAGAAGAGAAGGGAAATGGTCCAAGATATATATATGACTCTTATAGTTGTCACCTTCTGTGAATTAAATGGGCTGGTTGAGCCAACGAGCAAATAAATTTACAACACAAATTTTATAACTTTAAACTCGAAATCCATGTGAGTTAAAGTTGTGTTGAATATATTTTGCATTCGATCACTTATGACATGAACAACATTTACTCTTGTAATGATTTGACATTATCTTGAACTTAACACCAGTGCCAAAGTAACCTCCAAAACAAATATTTTGAAAATACATATTATACCAAATAATAAAAAGACGCAATTATGAAGTCAAAAACCACATGTTAAAATGTGTTATTAGTCCCAGTACTTGTATAAAATTTAATATTAATCCATATATTTTACAAGTTAAAAGTAAATATTCCTTTTTTTTTCAAATTAAAAATCTTAGTGTAATCATATCAACATCATCATTAGTTGTTTTCAAGATTTGTCAATTTAATATGCTTATTTTCTGTCAATAATATACCACATTAGGATATCTTAATTAAAATTCCAAGTTGATAAATTTTGACAAAAAATATTCACTGCGATTTTAAATAAATAAAATTAAAACTTAAAAGACTAAATCTTGAATCTTATCAAAGTACAGATATTAACGGCATATTTTGACCAAAACCACAATAACCCATTTGGAACGAATACTCACGACTCGAATTTATACATAAAATCAAAATCCTTATGCATTACTGGTGTTTGATACGACATCAGAAGATAGAAAACAGCCAGAATCATGAATGGAGTTATGGACTGCAATAACATCAGAATCTGAAGCTTCAAAATCGACATCATCGCGGCGATTGACCGGAAAAATGATGTCCGGATAGCAATGATCGTCGCCATGATTACTCTTCACTAACTCAGCATCAGCAGTTTCTTGAAGCTCCAATGCAAATCCTAGCCTTTCCATCACATCATTCATGAATGGCCGCTTCACTCCCATTTCTTGTATGCAACTTTCAGCAATTTCAACAAACACCTTTAAACACTGTGGAGCTATCTTTCCCTTCAGCTTTGGATCTATGGCTTGATGAAGTGTCCCATCAGCAATGCATTTTCTAACCCAATGAGCTAAGTTCATTTGTTCCATTGATACTCTCTTGTCCAGAGCTTTCCTTGCACATAAAACTTCGAATAGTACTACACCGAACGAGTATACATCGGATTTTTGGGTTAATGTATGACCACGAGCGTATTCGGGATCCAAGTATCCCCATGTGCCCTTTACACCGGTATTGAGCATGTTGAGCTTCGGATCAAGTTTCGACAAGCCAAAATCCGCGACTTTCGCAGTGAATTTATGGTCGAGGAGAATGTTGCTGGTCTTAACGTCACGGTGAATCACAGTATACTTCACTTCTGTATGAAGGTAATTCAATCCGACTGCTGCCCCATGGCATATCTTGAGCCTTTGTTTCCATGTTAGAGGTTCGTTGGTAGTGTCATAAAGGTGATCGCAGAGAGTGCCGTTGATCATGTAATCGTACACAAGGATCATCTCATTGTTGTCGTTGCAATATCCCACCAAAGAGACCAAGTGGATGTGACGAAGCTGGGATAGCATCTCGATCTCGGTCTTGAACTCTCTTGCACCTTGTTTCGACTCTGGATTCAAGCGTTTGATGGCCAGTATTGTTTCACCATTATCCAGGAAACCTTTGTAAACATTGCCGAAACCGCCTACCCCGATAATCAAATCTTGATTGAAGTCACTAGTGGCAGCTTTGATCTCATCTAGTGAAAACCGACGACACAATTCATCAGGCAGAGATGAGGTTTTCTCCCCGACGAATGATTTCCCTTTAGAACGATCCAGCAAGCAGCAAAAACATGATGGTTTATGGTGTGAACCATACTGCATCTTTCTATGTGGCCAAATGATGATGGAACATACTAACACAAGCACAATCAAGAAGCCTGTACCACCAACACCGATAAAAATAAGCAATTTCCCCTTCGTGTCTTTTGAACTCTTTTTCTCGGTGCCTTTTTCTGGCAACTTGGGCTCGGGATTTGGTCTGCCAAGATTGCCATCGGAGTTATTCAACTTAAAGACTTCTATTCCATTCAGAAGAGCGTCTGCATAAGCACTGGATTCTTCATTAGGATGCAAAGCTATAAAGAGGGAATGTTCACTCTTAATATCACCAATGTTTCCAATCATAACCATATAGTCATGATAGATTGGTTTATCTTTACCGCCAGCAGTTTCGATCACATCGAATGCTGGCTCTGCGGTCTTGTTATCAATAAAGATCCGGAATCGCCTATCATTCGTCTTCTCTGGGGCTGGATCAAATTCACAGAAATGGAGTCTAACAAGGTACCTGAATCCCGAATCAACCGGTAAACTCCATGTCAAATTGTACAACAAGTTCTCTGTTCTGTTGTTTCCCATTGATCTAGCTGTTTCATATACATCAGCAGGAGCTGCGTATTCATGTATGTTAGAATAGTCGAGTTCAAGACTAGTATTACTAGGAACAACACCAGCTTCTATCAGATTATCAATGTCATTGTACCAGTTTCGGTACATGCCAGTATCATTTGCAGCGGTGATTGATGGCCCTCCAACGTTTAAACGATGAACATTCTCGAGTGCAGTATAGTTATCAATCCAGAAACGTGTGTTAAGACCGATGAACTTAATGCCCTCATGATCTGAAATCGAGTAATAGAGATTAGTAGGCATCGAGACGATTTCGATTCCATTGACAAAAGCATAAGAACCCTCCAAAGAGGGAGTAAAAGTTACATTGAGAGTTTGATTCTGCATCAAGCTTACACAGAACTCTCTAATCGACGACCCTTTCCTCGAACGATCGGGAGTAACAGAAGCAGTGAAATTATTGAGCAGTGTATAAGGGCCTACCTTGACAGAGAAGAAAGAGACAGAGGTGTCAAAGCCATGGTACAGAGCAGGATTGAAATAAAGCCTGATAAATTTTTGACCGGCTGTAACTGGGAACATGTAGGTGAATTCGGATTTAGATATTCTAGCAGTCATGTAAGGCACAACATGGAAAGAGCTGTTATGCTTTTGGACACTGGCCGACACTGATTGGTTACCGGACTCGGCGAACCACGACATGTTATCTCCTTTCCAATAACGACCATCTGCTATAGAATTGCCTGAAGTTGAAGAACCACAATCTAGAGCAATATTATCAGCAGGGATATAAATTTGTGCACAAGTGAGAATTTGCTGAAGCAAAAACAAGAGCACCGCCAGAAACAACATCAGTACTAAATTAGGATCAAAGACTAAAAATACATCCTTTACTCTAACAAAAATCTGGGGTTTTTTAAATCAGTATGAAAGAAGAAGTAGGAACAAATTGTAAGTATATATTCTATTATTTCACCTGCAAAAACATGTTTTTTGTTGGTCCATTGATATTGATAATGATTGAGGCCAGGCAACTCTGTCCCACCATTTAAAGTTTTCTACTTTACAACAGTTTAGCATGTACTAACTTTCCCATCATGCTTAATTTATAATTCAACCCTTCACTTATTTTAAATAAACGGTTTGTCCATTTCCAGGCAACTGCATGTGCTAAAGAATATTAGGAAAACGTTTTTCTCATAAAAATCTCTTCTTCTTTTCAGATTTAAATGATTCCTTTAGGAATTTTTTAAAGTTTGTTTTATTATTTGATCAAATATAAAGTATTTTAAACAACAAATGCACGCCATCATTTTTTTTTTTTTTTAAGACGACCAGCCCCTCTTTGCTTATCCAAAATTCAAAGCGAAATTTATAAATACAGATCGAGTTGAGTGGATATAAAGTGTGTTAATATTTTAACTATATCCGAATTCAGCTTAGCATATGAACACCTCCACTCTTCATTAATTCTGGAGGAATATTCAAGGGAGATAGGTGTAGACAAACTTACCTCGATAAATACAATTGTAAAAACGAAATCGAGAATTAATCTGATATCTTAGCTTATCCTCGATCTAACTCTAATTGTTTCGTTTCTCGATCTATATATAATAAGTTTATTCAATTAAGTCAATTTCAACACTTATATAATCAAATTTACACAATTTAACATTTCTATAAAGATTATAAAATTACCCCTAATATTGCATCCTTTTACAATTTAGTCGCTAAACTCAAAATTCTAAAATTAACAAAATTTTAAAATTTTCCATTCTAGCCAATTTATTCACAAATTTATTCAACAGTCCATATTTATTGAAATTTCACAAAAATTTCATGTATATTTTAACATTTTATCAAATTAGTCCTTTAACTAAAAATATCAAAATCGCTTTACAAAATAGTCTTAATCAACAATCAACACTTTAAATTCATCACTTAACATCAAGAATAACAAAAATTCATCAATAGAAAAATTCAAAATCTTTAACAGTTTCAAAAACAGAAGTACGGGTTAACTGAACCTAATTATAACGATCTCAAAAACATAAAAATTACAATAAACTTACATGCAATGGTTTATTAATGGCCGAATGTTTAGCTTGAGAATGGTGTTTTTACTCTTCCATTTTCGGTGGTTCTAGCATTTTGGGAAGATTATAGTATTTTATTTTATTTTATTTTATTTACTTAAGTTTTATTTTACTTTTAACATATATTTTAATATTATAATTAAAATATTTTACTTAAAAATTCTTACACCAGCCGCCACTTTCTTTTAAAAGTGGAAATTTCTCATATTAACACTTGCAATAATAACATTTAATCCATTTAGCACAAATAACCTAATAATAGTTTACTTTTACAACCTTTACAATTTAGTCATTTTTACTCAATTAACTATCAAATCACTAAAATTTTCGAACCAAACTTCGATACACCTTCGTAAATCAGTTTACAGAAACGAGGTCCCAACACCTCATTTTCGAAAACCACTTGACTTTCCAAACAAACCACTTGTCTTTATCTATTTGTTCATAAACTAAAATTTGTCAAATTCAAATTTTAATATAAAACTATAATTGACTCATATAAGTTAATAAATAATTATTACGGACTTACTTGTCAGGTTTGTGGTCCCGAAACTACTGTTTTCGACACTACTAAAAAACGAATTGTTACATTATGCCTTTATTTTATTTTACATGTACGTGGACAAATAAGAGAATAATTTTTTTTTATAATTTCTTAAGGTTAAATCCTACTATTAGTTCTTGTACTTTATGAAGTTATGGATTTAATCCCTATATTTTAATTTGGGCATTTTAGTCCTTATGCTTTTTGAATTTTAAAATTTTAATCCTTACCAAATGATAATTGTTAAATTCATTAAGTTCTATTATTTTTAAAATTTGATACGGCAAACAAATTATCATATGTGTATGCTACGTCAGCTTATTATTTCTACATATTACTCACTAAAAATTCAGTCAACAGATTAGCGACTATCATTTGAGTCAAGATTGAAGTTTTAAATTTCGAAAAGTATAGGGACTTAGAATGGTCTAGTTGAAGAATATGGAATAGTCTACAATTGTATGCATAGTACAAGACTAATAATTGAATTCGGACAAATGACTTTAATTGATATTGTTTGGATCAAAACTAAAATTTCAAAATTCGAAAAGTAAAAGACCACAATTAATCAAATTAAAATACATATATTAAATCTACAACTTTCATAAAATACAGTTGACTAACAAATAAATTTAGCCAATTCTTACTTTCATTTGATTATGATAATTACATGTATCTCTTTTACAAAGTAAATCTCTAAATTATTTCAATATGATATATCATTAATTATCTTATTAATTTATAAAATTGAATTAAATCACGATTTTTTGGTATAAAATTACACAAAATTACATATTGAACCAAAATTCATATATAGTTTTAAGATTTATCCTTCTATAATTGAAGTTTGAAATAATAATTTATTTTATGTTATATGAATATGAGCAAATAAGAGAATTTTTGGTAAATACTTGATTTGTTTTATTAAAACCAATTAATTTTATTTATTGTTAATTAAGTTAATATCTCTAAATTGAAAACTTGAAAGTTCATAGGTAAGAAATAAGATTGTTAAAATTTGCTCCAAGTCTTTGTATTTTTATATATTTGAAATTTAGTTATTTTTATTTTATTTTATTTTTAGAATTTAATTCTTCTACTTTTCAAATTTAAAATGCAAATTCACTTGTTAATCTTGTTAAATTTTTTCATTAAATCCATGTCTATTACAATATCATTCTTTTTATTATTAGCTACTAAATGAATTTTGTTTATTTCAAAATACCACAGATTTAATTTAACAACAAAATAAATTAACGATATTAACAATTGAATCTGACTTTTACATTAAAAATAAAAAAATAATAAAAATTTAAAAATAAAAGTAAAGGTACCAAAACTCAAATATAAAAAGAATACAAAAATTCGGAATATATTTTATCCAAATAAGATGAGTTACTTATTGTTACGATAGTTAAGATGTGGCTTACTCCATCTTACACACTCAAATGTATTTTCTTATAATTCATTATCTTCATAAAAGATTTATTATTTATAATTTAATTTTGTCGTGATTGGGAGTTTAGACTTATTCATGGACAGGTTCGAATATCTATTCGAAAAATAAGAGGGTTTAAGTAAAAATATAAGCTCGAGAAATAAGTTTGGACAAAAAATTGGGACCCATTTTCTAAACAAATTGGGCCTCGGGTAAGCTTTTTTTCGGCTCGAACCCAGCTTGGCCCAAATTCGCAACAACAAAAAATATTTTGCTACTTTTTTTTACTATTTTACCATTATTTTTTCATTGTTTTGCAATTATTTCATTATTATATTGCTACTATTTTATTATTACTGTTTGGGTATTGTACAACTCTTGTTTTATTATTAATTTTTTATTATTTTAAAGGTGTTTACTTGTTAAGTTGCACTTATCTTAATATTATTTAAGTACATTTTTTATAAAAATTCCCATTTGTCGAAAATATTTATTTTAAGGTTTTAATTATATTTGATGTATTATATTTTTTAAATTTATTTTATATAAAAATTAATACTGAACAGACCAAACTCAATTTTAATGTTTTTATTCGAATTAGAATAAAATTTTAATCCTATTTTTAAATTGAGTTTAAAAAAGACCTAATTTTGGCTTTTTTTATAAAATTAACCCAAAATTTTAATTAATTACATAAATGGCTCATTTTTTATTAAACATATAAATGACCTAAAATTTACAGTGAAAATTGGTGAAGCCAAAGAGTTTGGCGCCACCAACATGCTATGTCAGCAACTGGGATAAAAAAATTAATTTTTTGATAGAACCATGTAAAATGGTGCCACCTGTATAAATATCAAGGAAATACTATAATTTTTAAAAAATGGAAAGACTTTAATAAAAAATTTCCCATTTCTGGTGGAGCCAAATAAATTGGGAACTGGTGGCGCCAATTTATTTGGCTCCACCAGAAAATGGAAAATTTTAATTAAAATCCTCCCATTTTATAAAATTATAGTATTTCTCGATATTATACAGTGCCATCATTATATGGCTCCACTAAAAAATTAATTTTTTTATCTCGGTTGTTGATATGGTATGTTGGTGGCGCGAAACTCTTTGACTCCACCAACTTTTATTGTAGATTTTAGATTATTTACTTGTTTAATAAAAAAAAATTTATGTTAATTTTAATAAAAAAGCCCCTAATTTTCTTACATATCCCAGTCCGGCGATGGACAGCGGAAATACAAGTAATAAGCGGACACTTCACTCTTTCACTATTGGATATAATATTTTAACGGGTAAACTACATTATTAATCACTAAATTATACTAAACTTTTTATTTTAGTCACTTAATTAAAAATTTATAATTTGATCATTGAATTATTAAAATATTTTCATTTAAGTCACTGAGCTATTAAAATTGATGTTATATGACTTTCTTTATTTGCATTGTCTGCACCAATCGAAAGTTTTCTTTTCCCTTATCTTCTACAGTTCAATTTTGTTTCATGAAATAGTTTTGGACGTCACGGATCTATGAAACAAAATTAAAATAGATTTTTTTTCAATCTCCGACACTAACAATCAGATCGACTTGTATCTAAGATATGTTTTTTTACTAATCGATGAGTACTGATCCATCATATCAATTGTTAAATTGTCACATGGAGCTCGCTAGCTGAATTTTTTTAAAAAATATTAGCAACCCAATGACTTAAATGAAAATTTTTGAATAGTTCAGTGACTTAAATAAAAACTTTCAAATAATTTAATGACAAAAATAAAAACCTACCCAAAATTTAGGGGTTAATAATGTAAGTTACCCTATTCTGAAAAATGAGTTACTTATTGTAACTTGTAATTATTTAATACTTAAACTTTTTTAATCTAATTGATATTTAAATTTAAAACAGTAAATTAACTTGCCTCATTGTTTTAAAAGGCATGTTTCTAGTTAAAATTCTTTTAAAGAGTGTTAATTAAAAAACTAACAATCTCTTATTATTACCGACTTTAGTCTCTTTGATACACATTTTTAATTGATTATTTTTTGTGGTTTTTTATTCAAAATTTTTATATAGTCACGTATTAAAATTAAATAAATTTTTCATAATTTAAAAATATTAAAAAAATAATAAACATGTTATACGTCAATAACCTGAGACCCAAACCCTAAAAAAGATTCGAGCCTCTAACCCATGACTGACCACAAGAGGACAACAAGGTGAATCAGACCGCAAGGCAATACTACAGACCTAGCTCGCAGGAACATTGCCCGAGCTCATAGGGCAGGATCATAGGTATAGCTAGTAGAACTAGCTCACAAGATAAGGTTACAGACCCAGCTCGTGGGGACCTAAGGAAGGCCACAGTCTCACCTCGCATGCACCCAAAGAACTCACAGGAAGTGTCACGTGCTCCACAGGCCCCCCGGACACGCGTCCAGTAGGTATGAGCTCGCCCTGAACGCTAGTCTCAAAAGCAAAAAGGACCGGCGTCTTGTGAACACGTGCCAAAGAAGCCTAAGGCTCACAGAGAATGTCAGATTGGAGATAGCAGTCAAGAAGTAAATTATTAAAATAATCAATTTTGTTTGCCTCAGGTTATATTTTAGTCACATATATTTGAAATATTATGTTTTAGTCACTTACGTTATCGTGTTGTAACATTTTAGTTACTGAGCCATTAATTATTATTAACGGTACAACGGTAAGTTGACGTGGTACGTTAAATCATCATTTTAAACGAAAATTTTAGGTTAAATTCTACAATTGATCCCTATTTTTTTTCATTTTGAGCAATTTTTTCTTTTATGTTCTTTTAACTTTTCTTTTTTTTTTCATTCTCTTCTACTTCTCTTCTCCATTTATTTTCTTCTCTTCTTCATTTCTTTTAATGTAGTTTTTCTATGTTTTCCATTTGTTAAAACTAGTCCACAAGCTCTCTCACTCGAAAAATTAAATTGTTCAAAAAAATAAAAGTATAAAGACTAGTTTTAACAAATGAAAAACATATAAAAACTACGTTAAAAGAAAACGAAGAAGGGAGGAAAACAAAGGGAGAAGCAGAAGAGAATGGAAAATAAAGAAAAAAATGTAAAGTTAAAAAAACGTAAAAGAGAAAAAATTAAATTGCTCGAAACAAAAATGTATAGGGACCGATTGTATAAATTAACCTAAACTTTTTATTTGAAATGATGATTTAACGTGTTATACCAGTTTACCGTTACACCGTTAACTGTAATTAATAGCTTAGTGACTAAAATGTTACAACGCGATAACGTAAGTGACTAAAACGTAATATTTTAAACATAAGTGACTAATATATAATCTGAAGTAAACATAAGTTACAAAGTATATAAAATTACTTTAATTTTACATTAATATAAGTGAATCTCTCCGAAACAAAAATTCTGAATTCATATTTATTCAAGAGATTACTCTAATTTTTCCCAAGCATACCAAATGCATACACTGCTCATCGTACTTAATTCTACCCATTTGGGCCAACAACATCAAACAGTAGTGGCTAAGCTCTTGTCGCCACTGACTAAGGTTCAAACCGCGACATTGTCATCTCTTCCCTCAATTTGTAATCTATAATTTATAATTATTATACAATTCTCAATTAAGTTAGTATCACGGATTAATCGAGTATCAACTTAATTGGAAAAAAGTTAATACATCTTTTTTTATTAAATGATAAGTATTATTATTATTATTATTATTATTATGCTTATATCTTCTCATACTTTTTATGTAATATTTAAATAAAATAAATAAAAACTTCACATATAAGATTCAAATCACATATAATATTATTAAATAAATTTTTAATAGGAAAAATTTCATGGGTATGACTTCATCTACTACGTACTAAAAAGAAACCTGCCCCCTGGAAAATTTTGCAAATAATATAATATTTTCTTATGCACTTAAAAGAATAAATCAATAAAAAAATGACCTTGAAAAGTTGACACTAACAGGACCAATGGTATGGTGAAGAGTCTACTCTTCCAAAATAAGTTTTTAAAGTATCGTTTGAAAAGTAATACATCAATATCTCAATAATTAAAGGTATTATTTTCGATAAAATTTTATCTGTTGTAATTTGTCGAGAACCTAATTGGTAGAGTCGAAAGTGTCTCGATTGGTAAACCGACAAAGCTTAGGAAAAAAGTGTTAATATAAAACATGTAATAATGTGAAATTTACTTGCATGAGAGGAAAACTCGAACCACCAACGTCAAACATATAAACTCCTTACATGCAATTATTCACACCGTTATTATTATTTTGTTAAATTTAAACTTATTACAATGCTAATTTTAATTTTAAAATGTATTAAGTAAGGTTTGTTTTTAATTTTAAAATGTCAAACTAATAAATTTAACAAAAGAATCTTAATGAGGTTAATCCTTCTTTGTGCGTAACTGATTTCTGAACCTGTTTTCTTAAATTTTGTAGCCAAAATCATCATTTTAATAAATTAAAATGTTTAAATGATCAATCTCAAAATAACCCGATCACATCTTAAAAAAGAATTGATGACGACTCCACTTTCATTTTAAAGTTGACTCCATTTTCAATGACAAAAAGATGATTTCGACGATAAAAAATATAAGGACTTCTCAATTCATGTGCTTAAGTTTGACTAATCTCTCGTAAACATAAAAGTAGAGTAGAATATTCAAGGAATCCAATTTCCATGCACATTTCCACCACATATATTTTAAGCACAAAATAGTAATATCCACAGCACAACTTAGGGAGGTAATATGTGGCCGGCCATTAAGTAAACCCCTTTTAAAATGGGTTAAAATATGTAATAAATTTCTAATTTTTCTTAAATTTAAAATTTAGTCAATATATTTTTATATTTAGAAGTCCAGTCTCTTTATTTTCTAAATTTTAAAATTTAAGTTTCATTGTTAACATTATTTCTTTTTGTTAAATTTATTAACATGACATTTTGAAATAAAAAATATTTATTTGGTAGAAATGTAACTAAAAAAATAGTGTTATAATGAACATGAATTTAATAAAATAAACTTAATAGTGTTAATAGTTTGATCTAAATTTTGAA
Source organism: Gossypium rotundifolium (assembly GCA_025506655.1). Classification (NCBI taxonomy): domain Eukaryota; kingdom Viridiplantae; phylum Streptophyta; class Magnoliopsida; order Malvales; family Malvaceae; genus Gossypium; species Gossypium rotundifolium. Next base: position 7,201,612 of record CP106725.1, on the reverse strand, counting down.
ATCTAAAAATAGAGAGATTAAATTTCTTGAAAGAAAATAGAAAGGATTAAATTCAAATTTGAGAATAATATAAGGACCTATGGCAAATTTTAACCTTTTGAACACATTAGGTCTAATTAATTGATCATTTAACCTATCCGCTGACCGATGAAACATATAATCCGTATGTGACTTCTCTCTATATATATGGTCCAAATTTCTTGCATGGTGTACAAAGCCCAATTATTACCCGGCCCAATTACTAAAATAAACCCAATTACAAGGAAAAAATACAAAACACAGAACCCAAAATCAAAACCCAAATAACAGACCCAAATAAACAGACCCATACCCTAAACCCGTTTAAAGCCCAAGACCAACCCAAACTCACTCAAACCTGAGGCCCAATTAGTCAGCCCAATACACCCGGTGGCCCAATGGCCCAAAATCCAAATTAGGGTTCTGGAAACCCTAATCACCCCTCTGAAAACCCTAGCCACCGCCTCGACTTTTCAACTTCGACACTTGAACCTACCCTCTGCGCAGACTTGCCTGTCGCCTCGCCACCTGCTCCATCCGCTCCCCACGCCCTGCAAAAGACAAGACAGCACACAGAGGCAGCAAGCAACAGATAAGAGAAACACATTTCGGCTATAAAGAGGCCGAAAACAACTTTGTAAATGGATGTTTTTTTTTTCTCTGGAAATCAATAAGAAAAAGAACAGAAGATTCAAGCAAAAAGTTTTTTTTTATCATTTTTCTTTTCGAAATATACCAAAAAAGGGGAAACTTCAAGGCATAAAAAAAAAAAAGCAGATCCGAAGCAAAAAGAAACGCAAAGATTCGTCCGAAATAAAAAAAAAACAGAAAAGGTGATTTCTTTTTTCGAAAGATCGTTTTTATTTATGCACGATCTTGTTATTAAACTATATATAGTTTTTTAAAAAAAAAAAACAAGTTTTTTACCTTTTCCTATATACCGTGGGTGGTGGCGAACTCCATTGCCGGCCATGGCGACGATCGAAATCCCGGATATCGCACCTCCCTTCTCCTGCGAGAGAAAATGGGAGAGAAAAGAAATTTTTTTAAAATGAGCCTCAGAATGTTTTTTTTTCAGGATTTTGGCCTTTAAATAGGCCTCCAAAACGACGTCGTTTTGGGCAGGCCTCTTAAGCCCCAAAACGACGTCGTTTTGACGTGACCCGATCCGACCGACCCGACCCGCCTAGGATCCGCGTGTTTTGCCGAAAAAATGGTCTATTTGCGCGATTGGTCCTTCCGCGTTTTAGTATTTTAAAATTAAACTCTTCGTTATTTCAAAATTAGCCCAATAATTTTTTACGGTTTGCGATTAAGTCCCCCATTTAAATGCTGTGTTTCGGTTTATGGGAAAATTGCTTCTCTGGTCCCTTCACTTTCACGTGCGTGCTTACAACCCCTCAACCACTGTTTTATTCACAATTTAGCCCCAAAATTTTCAATTTTTAATGCAACTCAATCCCCTTTTCATTTATTTCACAATTTTTATTATAATCACTAACATTTAATATTTTATTCTGTCATTATTACTGTATTTATTATTAATATTATCATTTATTATTATTTCTATTATTGTTCTCACTATTATCATTACTATATCATTATTCGTATATTATTTATTATCGTTATCATTTTATTATTAATACTATTATTTTTATGTATATATATATTTGTTTATTTATGTTGTATGTATTATTTTTGTTAGTATCCATCATTTTTATTATCATTATTATTATTTTCATTCCAAGTATCGTCTTTACTATCTTGCCATCGTTATTTTATTAATTTATTTATTCATTTTATTACTATTTCATATTATCATAATATTATTATTATTTGTATTTTATTTTTACATTCACATCCATATTTGTCATCTTTGTTTTGTATAATATTTTGAACAAAGCATCATTTGTAAAATTATCGTATTTCGCCTAAAAAATTTTCAAAATGAGGCAATGTTTCGGTATTTAGAAACTCGAGAAATAGTGCCCTAACGTGCTGGGTTGCGATTTTTCGTTTGACTAAATAACTTAACATCCCTTTTACGAAGTTTTGCGAATCACGAAATGACTTTGATCACGAGAGATTAAAACATCGTGTCCTAACGTACTGGATGTGATGTTTATGTCTTTTCGGGACAAAGAAATTTCAAATTTTGACTCAAACCTTTTCTTAAATTCAACCCCATACGATGCATTTTGAAAAGTCACTATACATCCAGCACGTTAGGATATGATGCTCTCATCCTTCGTAATCAAAGCTATCTCATGGTTTTACGAAGTTTATCAAAAAGGATGTTTAGTTATTTAGTCAAACGGAAAATCGCAACCCAGCACGTTAGGGTACTATTTCTCGAATTCCTAAATACAAAACATTACCTTTATTTTAAAAATCTTTGAACACATGGGATCCTCAAGAAACAACAAAGTTATTAATTAATAAATATTTCATTTACAAAATATTTCTCGTGCAAATAGATTTATTTTTAAATTATAATTATAATATTTATGTATTTTTATATTCATAATATAAGGAGAAATTGTGTGGTCGATATTTTAACATAATGCCTAGAATTAGGTATAATCCTTTTCAACTTATAAATAAAAGATAATACATTTCAACGCACTTGAATCCACATTCTCCTATTGACAATAATATACATGTCAATCGAGCTATAAGACATAATTGGCAAAAAATGCACAATTTTAATCTGACATAAACCTCTCTTTTATTTTTTATTCTCTTGTCATTTCAATTTATTTAAAAAATTAATTTTTATGCATTAGATGAAAAATAATCATCTCTTATATTTTCTTTTCTCTCGTTTTTCTTCCCAACCAAACACACTTAAAATTTTATATTGTAAAACTATGTCTTATATAAAATAAAATGATAATTCGATTTAAGTTATCTGAACAAAAATTTTGAGTTCATCCCTATTCAAGACATTACTCCAGTTTTCACAGGATTCATTGCCAACAACATAAAACAATAGCTTTTTAAGTTTTTGTCACCCGAAAAACCAAAGGTTTTGTTATTATCATCTTCCTCTTAATTTGTAATATGTACTTGATTAAGTGCGACAGATTAATTAAGTATGAATTGAGGAAAAGAGTAATATACCATTTCTTTTAAATGATTATTAATATTATTGCGATCGTACTACTATATAATTTTTAAATAAAATAATTAAAATTAATATCCAAAAATTGACTAAGCGATTAGCTTAATGATAAAATTACTTGGGATTCAAGTTAATCGGCAAGAAATCTAGAATTCAATTCCCATATTTGGAAGTAAAAAAACCTGCCCTGGAAAATTTTGCAAATAGTATTATATTTTTTTATGCACTTACAAGTATAAATCAATAAACAAAGGCGTTGGAAAGATGACACTAACAGATCGAATGCTGTGGACCAAATAAAAATCCCAACTTCTTCTATAATTGCTTAAAATCTTATAGAAAGAAGTCCGATTTCCCATTTCCGGTGTTTTTGTTGTGGTGAGTGTTTTGATGGGGAAGGAACAGAGCTTAGATGAGACTTCAAACTCCATTTCTAATTCTGGAAGTGAAAGAACGCCTCTTTTGAACAAGGAGGTTGGTTTTCTTCTTTCTTTTTTATAATTTAATTTGATTTAATTTTCTTGGATTCTTTTATTGGTGATTCTCCTTCACAATAAAAGAATGTTTGTTTCTGTTTTTATGGGAATCTGTAGCCTGAAACCTGCAAAGGGTAGTACTTGAATTTATATGATCGTTTTTGTGTCTTTTTGTTTTCTCCATCAAGTAGGTTTATTTGATTTTTGGGTTATGTTAGCCCAATTTTTCATTTTTTAAAATACATACATACATACATATATATATATATATATATTTAGATATAGCTATGAAAATATTATGCTCCAAATATATGAAAAAAAACTTAAAAGGAATCAAGCATATCATGTCGAGCCTGACTCTGATTAGTTTTGTTTTTTTAATGGTCTATGACATCAAATTCTTTAGTTAGATTAGGCTTAAGTAAGTGATTATTTGGTTTTCTTCTTCACTCAGCTCTGTAGATTTTAGTTATCTTATGCAGATTTCAAAACAATTTTTGATAGAATTTAGAAGACAAGCTTTTCTTATCTTAGTATTCATTGAGGAAAAAGAATGAATAGCATAAAAATGGAAAATGGAAATTGAGATTATTTCACTGAACCAAGAAAGATACCTAACATAAGTTACAATCTCTTCTCTTTTTCTAATTTAATTTTTGAGGTGCTTAAAAGAGAAAGAAATGCTGAAACAACATTAGAAGAAGACTATTTAAAACTTATTTTTATTTTGCCATTTAATATAAGAAATTCACACAAACACTGGTTTAGTGGAAACAATTCACTTTATTTTGTGCAGGCAAATAAGCAAACAAATGGGCAACAAGCAGCTGAAAGTCCTCTGTCAGACCTTGAGCAAGGGAATGCAGAAGAGGTGATATTTGAAGCTATTTTCCTACATTTTTATTCCGGCATTTAGCAAATTTTTTGGGGGGACTTAAGGATTTTTGGTCTTCCTTTTGAAATTTTCAGGCAGTCAATGTTGGATTTTGGAGAGTATTTGCACTGGTTAGTGATGGATTTGTTTCCCATCATTTCTAAGCATGGAGTTATAACATCAATGTGCATTGAAATGTTTTTTTTCCCCTTCAATTTTCAGGCAAAGCCAGATGCTGGGAAGATATTTGTTGCCACCTTTGCGTTATTGATAGGATCCACTACAAATCTCTTGATTGTATGTTGTTTCTTATCAAACTTTAGTCTCATAATGCCCGAAATCTTCTTTGTTGTTCTTAAAATTCCTTTATTTACCTTTTACTTTGATCATGATCCATGATTATTTGAGATGAAAAATGAGTACAAACTCATTGCTCTTAACCACAAAGCACATTTTAGGAATAGGATTGGCTCATCATTGACTGTTTATGCTTAAAAAAAGTCATTTGTCCAGTTCCCTTTGTTTTGAGTGTTGTGTTTCCATGGCCCTTCATTTGTACATGGTCCTTCATTTGTATTTCCATCATCCAGAATAGCTCCAATTCTACTGTAGAAATAAACCCAAATTAGAATTAAAACTACAAAATGCAAAAATTCATCATGATGTATGTATGTAAACTCTTAACAGTTTCCCCCTTAAAACAGCTCACCTTTGATGGTAACCCATTTTTTGGAGATTGTCACATCTTTATGTTCAGTGTCTTCTTTTACATGGCATAGTATACTGTGAAATATTGTTGCCTTCTAAAGAGTGAAAGAAATGAAACGTCGTGCAAGATTATGAATTGCTCCTTCAAACATGCTGTATTTTTTATTTTTTTTTTTCTGTTCGGCACAATAGTATGCAAGCAAAAATTGTAACATCAAAGGAATTCTTTCACTTCAAACTCTATTTTCCAGTAAGCTGGAAATGTTCATATAAACCATTTAGAAATCAAGAGCAGAAGTTAACTGTGAAATAAGGTTTTATCCTGCCCTTACTCTTGTTTCCTCATTTTTGCATTATGTCAAATTGCTTTTTTGCAGCCTAAATATGGTGGAATGATCATAGACATTGTTTCAAGAGATATAAGGACACCTGAACAGCAATCAGAGGCGCTGGAAGCTGTCAAGAATACTGTAACATACATTGTGCTGATCGTTGTAATAGGGTATTCCTTTTCCTTTTGTGATTTTCAGGTTTTAGTGTTCTACTACTTATGGTTTTATTCATATTTGTCTATTTTAACAATTGGGCATCCATTTATATATGAGATGTTATGGTTTATCTGGTTTTCGACTTTTCTTAAGTTGGAAAGAAACAATCCTTTTCCTGTAGCATTTCATATTCTCCTTCATTTTTGAGAGAGAGAGATAATGAGTGTTCCCTTACCCTCACATCATTGTGAGATTTTGATGTTTCCATGAGACCAACTTATCAGATGAAATGCTTCAAGAAAAAAATACAACTCAGGGTCTAGTCATAGATTATCTTAAAAACAGCATTATCTTAGCTTGTCTTCATGTTTTTCACTTACTATATTGTATATATTGATCTTATAGCAGAGTTTCTGCTAAAATGTCAATTAGTTTTTCCATTTCAAGAAGGTTTGAAGATTTGCAAAAACATATACTGAACCTGAAAATATTGTCTTAAGAGTCAGATTCTATAATAAACTTCTATGATGATGTAATTTAGTTGAAGACTAGTTCCTTTTTAGGAATTTTCATATCTCTATTTCCTTAGTCTATTGCATCCATATTCATGCATCAACATTATAAACTATATTACTTGATCTTTTGGCTTCAAAAGTTTGACACTATAGTTATTTTTCTCTCATCCATTTAGGTCTGTGTCCACAGCACTTCGGTCATGGCTCTTTTCTTCTGCCAGTGAAAGGGTTGTAGCTCGCCTTAGGCGAGACTTATTCAGTCATCTTATTCATCAGGTCAGGCCAATTAGATCATGATATTGCCAGTTAATGATTACCCAGCTTTGAGAATTAAGATTGATGATTCATGTAACCAATGATTTGATAGTTATTCTGCTCTTGAAACTTGATTTTCAGCAAAACTGATCCTAAAATAGTTCCAACAGGAAATAGCCTTCTTTGATGTTACTCGAACAGGGGAACTCCTCAGCAGGCTATCTGAGGACACCCAGATTATAAAAAATGCAGCAACAACTAATCTTTCAGAGGCACTCCGGAATCTAACAACCGCCTCTATTGGTGTTGCCTTCATGTTTTCTTCATCTTGGAAATTAACGTGTATGTTATTTTTTTTTTGTTCATTTTTTTTTTATTGATTCCTCTCTCAGATAAGCAGAGTGTTCATGGTAGTTTTTATTCCTGTTAGTGCTATCATTGGCTATAGTACCGGTTATTTCTGTTGCTATACGAAAACTTGGACGCTATCTCAAGGAACTTTCACACAAAACACAAGCAGCAGCTGCAGTAGCATCCTCAATTGCTGAGGTTTATATAAAATATTTCTGATTTCTACTATCACACTAACGTTATTATTGATTATTTGATAGTATATCCTTCATGAGATACTTTAATGTTTAGGAATCTTTTGGAGCCATTCGAACAGTTAGATCATTTGCTCAAGAAGGTTTTGCAGTATCAAATTACACTGAAAAAGTTGACGAGACACTGCAGCTCGGACTAAAACAAGCTGTGAGTTTCAGGATGCTAAAGCTTGCTCTCTCTCTATCTTCCTGTCATGCGTGTGTTTGGAAGCTAAACTTTGCATAACTTGTATTGTTTTCTTCAACAGAAACTAGTTGGTCTATTCTTTGGAGGAGTAAATGCTGCATTCACATTTTCTGTTATGGCCGTAGTGTTCTATGGTGCCTACTTGACAATAACAGGATCTATGACTGTGGGTTCTCTCACATCCTTCATCCTCTATAGCCTCACAGGTACTTCCTCAATGCTCAAGTTTTGCTTAGTTTCTGCTCATTTATGATGGTTAAATAATTTCATCTCATGATTGCTGATATGTGGTAAACAACATTCCAAGCTTAACCAATCCGGGAATTTATAAATCTACAGCCTTCATTGGCAGAATTTTGCCACCAAAATTTTTATATAGTATCTCTCTCCGCCTGCAGTTGGATCTGCAGTCTCCTCTTTGTCCGGATTATATTCAACTGCCATGAAAGCTGCAGGCGCAAGTAGGAGGGTTTTCCAGCTCTTAGATCGTGTGTCAAGCATGCCGAAATCCGGGGACAAGTGTCCAGAAGGGTAAGTCATATTACAATATACTTTTAAAAGTCCAACAGTTTTAAGGCAGTAACTAGATAGTTTTCCTAACATTGAAAATCAAAAGCATAAACTTACCTCATAATACCATTTTTGTCAAGACATTGATCGCTTATAGTCCATGATGTTGTATTCTCAATGGCAGAAATCCTGATGGAGGTGTAGAATTGAAAGATGTGTGGTTTGCTTATCCTTCTCGACCGAGTGATATGATACTAAAGGTAATGATTTCCTTGTTATACCATGGTGATGGATTTGGTTTAGTCGGCCTGCCCTTTTAGGATTTGCAACATGATAAAATTGAATAAGATCACAGTAAAACAAGGGTAAAATTGAAGTACATAGATTGGCATTGCTCTGGCCAAGGAATTCTCATTTGTTATTTAGGAGGTTAATTTAAGTCATGGTTTTACGATTCTCGAACTTCATGATTTGAAACAGATTACTGTTTGAATTGCAGGGAATAACATTGAAACTAAAACCTGGTTCGAAAGTTGCCCTTGTTGGACCAAGTGGTGGTGGAAAAGTAACATCATCATCCCTTTCCCTATTACTGTTTTTCCAGTTTTCTCTGTTGGAGTATTTCAATAGTTGATGTCCTAAATTTCTTATCTGTTGCAGACCACGATTGCAAACTTAATTGAGAGATTTTATGATCCTTTGAAGGGAGAGATTTTGTTAAATGGATTTCCTTTAGTGGAAATATCTCATGAATATCTTCACAAAAAGGTAGTCCTCGCTTTTCTGAAATCTCTTGATACCTGCATAGCTTTCATAAAACCTCTAGTCAAGTTCACAACAGGAAACAGATTACCATGGTGTCATTTCAATAGCAACATTATTTGAACCCACCAGTTTGCCACCTCTAATTTAGGCCACCCTTTTAATACAACAGTAGTGCATTTATTTATCTGCTTTGTTTACAGTTTCTCACTTGGCACGCAGCTTCTGTCATTTCAAACTGGAATGGAATGAATATATGATTTAAGCTTTATATCGGCCATTGAATGGAAATGTGTAAACAGTTATTTAAATTGTATAATTTCACCCTTCTGTATCCAATGTTCTAGATACAATAGTCGCATTAAATTATCTATGGCTTTCACAAATACTTGATCATTTTGATGCCCCGAGATTTCTTTAACACCCTTATCCTTCTTGCCTTTCTGGAATGCAGATAAGTATAGTCAGCCAGGAACCTGTTCTTTTCAATTGTTCTATAGAGGAGAACATCGCTTACGGGTTCAGTGGAAAATCAAGCAGTTCAGACATAGAATCTGTAGCTGTGAGTTCTGATCATGTTCTAACTTCTTCCTCTTTGACCAATATATATAAGTCATCTTCTTGGATTTTGGTTTGTGTATGCATGTATGCTGATAAACTACAATGCTGCAGAAAATGGCTAATGCTCATGAATTCATAGACAAATTTCCGGAAAAGTATAAAACAGTCGTTGGAGAACGTGGTTTGAGGCTCTCAGGAGGCCAGAAGCAAAGAATAGCAATTGCGAGAGCACTATTGATGAATCCAAAAGTATTGCTGTTGGATGAAGCCACAAGTGCACTGGATGCCGAAAGTGAATACCTTGTCCAGGTGAGACTGAAGTTGCTCCATTTATCTGTTTATCTAATCATGCCCACTATCCAAATAAAATCCTTACTTTTTTATTGCACCATATAGGACGCCATGGATTCATTGATGAGGGGTAGGACTGTTCTGGTCATAGCACACAGGCTATCAACAGTCCAAAGTGCTGACACTGTAGCCGTCATATCCAACGGAGAGATAGCCGAAAGTGGCACACATGAAGATCTTCTCTGTAAGGATGGTATCTACACAGCACTCGTTAGGAGGCAACTACAAGGACCAACCACCAAAATATAGTTCCAAAATGGTAAACAAGGTCCATATACTTCTTCTGCTCACCATATATTATATCCTTGGCATTGTCAGAAATTATAAATAATATATTATAGTACCCTTGCTGACATTATAAGACTACTCGTAGGATACTTCTGAAATGAAATATCCCATTTATGAGATATGGTATGCTGAAAGAAAGAGTCATTGTTAGATTTAGGGAACATGAAAATCAGAATTCTGCAGAATACATGCTAAAGTAAGTAGTTTCATATATCACAGTGCTGAATTCCCTGAAACAAATTATTGCAAAGTAGTGGAATCTTCTCAACCGGAAAACTTACATCACCTTAACTGAGACTTAAGTGGCTTAAACTGCACGGTGGTGAGCAGCATGTTAACCATGTGGTTAAAGAGAAATTGTTGAATTGCACCCAACACTTATAAAAAAGTAAAATTATATTCCAATAATTGGAACTGTTTACAATTGGGACTAATATTAATTATTGTCAAGTGAAATATTCAAATGTTTTAAATGTGAAAAATTGTCAGATTTCGTTTGGGATATTTGGATGCAAAATTGTTAACCATTATTTATTGGTTATTGTTATAAATGGGTTTATATTAAGCTATTAAAATTTTATGATATGAAATTTCTTGTAAATTCTGTTACTTGCTTTTGCTATTTTAGTATGTGAATAATGAAAAGGATATTTATTATTTTTTGCTTTGGATTTTTCTTTCTTTGTGGACAACTTCCCTGAAATGCACCCCATTAGTTCTTGTATCTTGTGGTTGAAGCAAAGTAAAGCAATTGGAATTGTGTTTTCTATACAAATTAAGACTTGTAATATTTGAAGGTCAATCTTTAAAAATTTCCAAACCATCAGCAATGCGGCTAGCAAGGATCCATCTCTCCACGTAATATCTTGATGAACCCTACATACTTGTAAACTAAGTCCAGTCTATTATTGTTACTGTAGGTCATCTTCCATCTCCTCTAGTTGCAGCAATCACAAGGACTGTTTCCACTTTTAGTTTTAAATGAAATATCTAATGTTTCGAAACAATCGTATCCCACGTTTATATTTGAATATGGATCATGACTTTTAGAGACCCTCTATCGCATATGCACCCTAATAATAACTTCACCTGGGTACAGACAGGGAGTGTATGTAATTCATTATAATGTGAAAGAATACGAACAAAAAAGGTTATATCAGAGTCGTTGACATGTTCTCCAATGTAAGCAAGATGTTGATTTTATGGTCAAAATTGGCTCATCGTCATGTAATTAAACAAAGCTTCAAGTCCACTTCTGATCTTAAAACCAATGCTGGCACACATCATCTTACCTCTCCTCTCAACTTTTGACATGATAACACATTGCCTGCTTTCATCCACAAATTGATCATTGTATTGCTTGAAGCTCTGCTGTAATTGTTTTATGCCTTATATTGTATGTATATAAAAGTTGATACATGTCTTAAACTCTAAAACCATCCGGAATCAAAGCAAAAAATAGTAGAAATCCATCTTTAGAAAAAATTTTGCATAGCTAGACTTGTGAACAAGATAGAATCAAGAAATGCACCGCCAAAATTTCCAATTCATTAGGATTTCAAAACCATGGGAACACTAAAAACGGTAGAAATTTAAACCTGATCTATATTCTTGAATAAACAACGCCTTCCAAACATAAATAGTTATAAATAATAGCTCTACCGAATTGCCATCCCTTGCATAGCTTGTGAGCCTTCTTCCACAGCCTTGTTAGCTTGGATGGTGCTGATGAGGCTAGCAACATTACCCTGGTAAAGTAATTACACACAATGTTAAATCAAATGAAAGACCAAACTCTTTTCTCACAGGTTGAATACATTAACAACGTTAAAATCATTGGGCCTCAATTGGGTTAACTCCCTTACCCTCCATCTTGCTAGTTTCAACCGAAGAGAATGCCACTGATGCTGTCCAAAAATGCGCTCAGTACAGCGGCTGCATGTTAAACAAAGGGAGTTTTTAATTTACTTCTGAAGGGAATCTTCTAGATTAATTTATTGGGAAAAAAAAAACAATGAAAGAGAGAGAACTAACAGCTTACCTTACAATCACAACCTGGTTCATCTGATCCATTTTACAGTCGATTAACTTAGCAGTTATAGCCTTAACAATCCACAATTCCACCTCATCATCATTGATCTGCAAAGAGAAATACATCAATGAACAACCTAAATCGTGCAGCAGATGTGGTAAACAGGCAGAGCTAAGCAAGCTCACCCTAAGAGTATCCTTGATGAGGGCATATGGAATTTGTCCAGATTCATTAGAGCCAAGATCAACCAATGACATCAACCTCATCTTTGTTATACAATCTTCGTGAACAAGACCTGAGCCATGGAGAGCAATAATATTGAAATATAATACTTTAGCTCATGTAATAGACCACATCATAAATAAATGAAAACAAAGCATTACCATAGCTTTTCATTAAGGTAGAATTTGCAGCCTGAAATTCCAGGTAGGCATCTAAACGCTGAGTCAGAAAGATCTTCAGAAGTTGATAAACCAGTGCATATTTAGCATCCTTCTCCAATTTCCCTACAGCAGGCATATCTAATAGATCACACTGCCAAAAGAAAGGAACAAATTAACCCATGGGTAACAAGTAACAAACACTTCAAATATCTGAAATGCAGGGATGCTGAAAAAAGTTTAAAAGCTAGAATGAAGGGAAAAAGTGGCCGTGTTTGAAGGACCAAGAAAATGGCACGAATAAAATAAGCTTAAAATGCCAAAAAGAAATGTATATATAGATCAGCTAGGATGTGCAACATTAGTAAGTTTAAGATACCCGAAAAGTGTCAGGTGCCTTCACAAATTCTATGACAGCACGAACAGCTTCCTCCTTGGCTTCACCAATTACATGTGAGTCCTCACCAGAGAAAGTTGCCAAATACTTGGTCAAGAATTTGAAAGAATCCTTTCCTGAGCTGGATTTGAAATATGTAAGAGTGCAACCAATATAAAAAAGACTTATAATCAGATATACGCAAGCGCATCTAGATTAATGCTTTGGGGTTCGTATATACCTTTTGTTTTCTTTCAGTACATTTGCAATGGTAAGAAAGAGGTTCCTTTGATCCTTGACCCCAATATTCCACTCCTTCAAGAAACTATCTATCTTCTTGAAAGATGGTACAATATGATCAATAACTTTCCCATTCAGTGCTAAATTTAAGGCTTGCATGTACACAAAGAACCGGCTATCTGGGCCTTCCAACAAATTGTAGAGATTGAACAAGCTGGAAAGAGAAAAATAAGAAACATGAGAGAGAAACATATTGAAAATTCTATAAGCTAGATGCATGGACCATCATTGAACATTACATCTTTAAACGCATTGCAGGCTTATCATTTGGTTGTTGACTGATTTTTGTAGATATGAGCTTTGCCATCTCAAGTTCATCATCTGGATTTTCGAGCTTTGAGGCTAGATTGCAGATAACAGTGAAGATACACTCGAGATCTGAAGAAATATAATCAAAGAAATTAATTATTAATTACACTAGAACTTTAATGCAATTTTATGAATTATCAATCACAGCATTGCAGAAATCATACAACTAAGTCCACAGAATCCTCACAGAATGTTAGTAGTATCAGCTCAATTCATTTTCAATTTTCCATTGCAACTCAAATGGAAAAATTCTAAAAGGTAAAACAAGGAAATCCTAAACAACATTCAATCTGTCTTATCTAAACTAATTACACAAAATTTACTCATAGGGACTAAAAGGCACCTTGAAGAACAAAATCTCAACTAAAAGATAAAACAAGGGAATTTTAAACAACATCACAATGTAAGCTAAAATGTAAACAACCTCCCCCCCTTCCCCAAGGGGCAGATAAAAAAAGTAATATCCTAATTGATTAAATGTGAACAAATTACTCAAACTGTAAATCCCAATCACACATATGTTTCCATTGTAAACTAAAATCAAGCATTCCGCTTTCCAAAAAGTTCAATCTTTGATTTGTAAATTCTTCAAAATATTGTTTGTTTCTATATCCAAACACGTTTTTAGCAAAAGCGATAACAAAGCAGTACCTACCTAAGTCCTTTGCTAATTAATTAGTTCCAACTTAAATTAAGATTCAAAAACTCCATGGCGTGGAATGAATAAGAAAAGTAAAACTATCTCAATTCATAAATCTCCCAAAACTATACAAATAATACCTTTATCAGAGACCTTGGGAAAGACCAACTCAGCAGAAGTAAGCATTAAAGAAGCCAAATCCAACCATCTTCCCATCACCATACACTCTTGCGCTTCCATACAAAGCCTCGTCACTTGCGGTTCCGCAACCTTTTTCACCATAATTAAACAAAAAAAATAATGAAAAACTGAAATTTCCGATTGCATATTAGAGTTTCGGAAAGATAAATTGAGCTCACCTCAGGACCGGCATCAGCCCAAGAGAGGTCGGCCGTGAATCGGACGACGGGGAGGACGGGATCTTCTTCGGAGGTGGGAACGACGGTCGTCATTGTCGTTTTAAAGCTCCCTGCAAAACCCTAGCTTCGATTTGGTTGAAGCAGCCGAGCAGAGAGAGGAGGAGAAAAATAGTGGAAACCCTAGCTGTTTTAATAGATTTGTAGTTTTTTAACTTTCTATTATAGATGGGTATTACCGTCTATTAGCTCCTCTTTTACGTTAACGTTAAATGTAATTGAATTAAATAATTTAAGTTATTTGGGTTAATTAGGTTATTTGAATTAAATCGAATAAAAATATAATTTTTAATTTAATTTGAATATAAATTACATAATTTGAGTTATTCGAAAATTTAAATAATAAAAGGTAAAACAACGTCGTTTTGATAAATATTTACCTTTTCTAAAGTTAGATAAAATTATTTCGTTTTGATAAATATTTACTTATTAAGTTAAAAGGTAAAATAATTATATTGTTTATGTAATTAAATAATCTTGTACTTCGTCTACTAATTAAATAATCAGTCCATGTAAGCGTAATATTGAGTATAAATAATATGATTCATTAACTAGACTCGACTTGACTTGAATTTTTTTGACTCGATTCGATTTGATTCGAAAAAAATTCAAATCGAGTTCGGTTGCTAAAATAGAATTTGTCGACTCCACTAACTCGAATTTTTTTAACTCGATTCGACTCGACTCGATCGAATACTCAAACTTAATAACTCTATAATTTCATAATTTATATGAAAGACTAACAAAAATATAATTATTTATTTTAATATTAGCTTTCTAATGCCACATCAAATATTAATTAGTTTTGTAGGGTTATTTCTCGTATTTTCTACTTTTCTTCTTCTAATTAAATTCTGTTTTTACTTTTTCATCTCGATTAGTATAATTTAGTTTAATATTATTTAATCTACAAATTTAACCTATAACTACACTCTTTTCCACCTAGAAAAATAATTCATTACACATTTAGGTATTAAATTTTACAAATTTTAGAGAGTTTTGCATTTACGTTTTGAGAATTTTTTATTTCGGGTTTTGGAATTTATTTTTATCTCCATCTTTTGTACAATTCGTTTTTACAATTTTAGTAAAATTATCTTTGTTCATAATTTTTTATCCTCTTCGAAACGATTTTTTCAAGTCCAAACATTTTTTTTTAAATCATGTATTTTTAATTATTATAATTAATAAAATTTACAAAATTTTTAAAACAACCTCTCAAACTAAGGTGAAAAGGCCACATTACGTTAGTAAAAATAAAACACAAAATTAAAGTGCAATTTTCGAAGTTAGGCCATAGCTTCAAGAGGCAAATTCATATTTTGTTATTTTCCAGCTCTTCCTCATTCCATTGCCTTCGACTCAAATTTTTTTCCCTTTAAAAAACTCATTGTAAATTTAACTAAAAGGCTCAAAACTAGCTAAAAACTATTTAGAAATAATACAAACATGAGTAAATTAGGGTAAAAAAATATGTAACGTTAACAAATATTCGCTTATTGTACTCCCACACTCCCATTTTTACTTATCTAAAACACTAAAATACAATAACAAAACATAGAAATCCTAAGATACTTTGCATAACTCAATGGCAATATTTGGAATGAGTGAAAACAAAGCAACTTAACATTATCATGACATGAATATACGTTGTTGAATATGTCTAAAAAGAACTTCTATGCATGCGTGTGTGAAATGTTGGTTGGCAACAAAGGCTTAACCTAAACTCAAGTTACTTAATGATTGAAAATTGGGCATATTCTCTACTCCACCTTTTGAGTGCCCCTTTTTTCACCATCGCTCGAGTATAAAAGCATTTACACAAGAAGCAAAAACAACAAAAGATATCACTTTTCTTTTGAATTTTTCAATTTTTCTCAAGAGCTTTTTAATTTCTTTTGCTTTCCAAAATCTTCTTTTGATTTTTTAGATTTTTCACAATGAAGCACAAAAGGAGTTGTATTCTCTCTCTCACCAATTCTTCTACCATGATCTATCTATCTAACCCTATAATACTTATTATCTATGTATGGAATTATAATGTCAAAAAGATTCAGCATTCTTTTATTGAGTGGTCTCTAATCATTTTTTTTTCTTTTCTTTTTGTCTCGCTTAGAATCTATTTCGATTCTTCATTTTAATCTAGTTGTTAAGAAAATTAAAAAAAAAAGTGTTTCCTTGTTCTAGGATATTTTATCTTTGCCTTAAATAATTGGGTTTAGACATTACTTCGATGATATTCAATTATTTCATAAATGCCAGCAACTTCCTCTTTTTTTCTCTTTTTCTTGCTTCTATCAAAGAACCATATGAACTATTAAGTCTCGCATGATACACTTTTGATCGAAAGAGTGTAACCAATTCCACTAATTTTTCTTATTGATTTGAAAATAATTTGAATCAGATGAAAATACATTAATCAAATTATAAAGTATTGGGTTAAAAGCCCAGGAAGTGCTTGTAATTGAACTCGATATGGGAGAGGCCCAAAAGCCCTTCATGTTAAAAGGGGTGGACAACAAACCTAGAATACTAACTAAAGTTGCCACCACCTATACTCCTTGTTAGACTAGGAGCTTATTTTTCTAATTGAAATGAACTTCTACAATTCAAAAAGGTTTCTACCTTCTCTCCTTATAAATAGATGGCACGGTAGGGCTATTTACACAACTTTAAGATATTGTTACTCTATCAGAAAATAGAAAGAATTTATTCTCAACTATTGAATATATTTTCCCGGAATAAAAAATTCTGTCAATTTCTATTTGAGAAGAGATTTTTATTTTCACACTAAAGAAAAAAACTATTTCTAGTTATGTGTTTTGATCCAAACTGTTTGAGCCCACACTCGAACTAGTTCGCGGTACGAGAATAGCGGAAAAGATCGTTTGGTTGAAAGTCGAGAATGACAAGGATCTGCCTACTCGAAAACACATATGTAAATTCGGTCTAAGGTTTATTGCTATAAATATCACAAATCGAGTCTGTTTTCAAAATTTTTTTATTTTTCGTTATGCAAGAAAACCGTTTTTGAACCCATTTTTTTCCAACACTCTATACTTAGGAATACTTGTACTTTGTGAAATTGATAAGCATACCCTGATCACATAACTGGCTAATACTGGTGAGATTAGCCTTCAAGCCATCAACAAGAAAAATAGTTTTCAATTTAGGTAAACTAGAAACATTCAAAACTCATTTGCCAAGAAATCTACCTTTCTTGCCATCTCCAAATGTTACACAACCAATTTGGTTTTCACCAAAATTAGACAAGTAATTGACATTATCAGTCATGTAGCAAGAGCATCCACTATCAAAGTACCAAACATGATTTACAATAATCTTCAAGGAATGGTAAGCAACAAGTAAACACTTTTGATCCTTCTTTCTCTAGGCAAGATTGTACTTCTTCCTCACTGTGTTGGAACCAGTAGGCACTAATGTTGGCACTACTTGCTTCCATCTTAAGTCATAAAGCATCTAAGTCTGATGTGACCTAATGCTTTACAATAACGACATATAATTTTATGTTTGGTATACACCTTCTTATCAACCTTGATCATAATTGAGCGGTTTAAACTTTCTCCATGATGATCATTTGTTGATTTGACAAAAATAGTAGGACTTTTAGCAACAACTTTTCCTTTCCACTCAACATAACTTAATCCACCTTTTCTAAGGCTCCATCTTCTTGCAACTAGTATTTCATTAAGTTTTCCACAACTTGCATTATATTTCTTGAGCATTTGCTTAGTGAACTCATGTTCATTTTGAGTTTTCCCCATGTTTTCTATTTCAATAGCCAGTTAAGACTCTTTTTACTTCCACTTCCCTAATTAGTGTCTGTTTTCTTCCTTTAATTCACTTTCTCAACTACTAATCTAGAACAAGCATTACAAACCATTTCCCACTCGTTAAGCGGTCTTGTAAGTATTTAAATACTCCGCATCAAATACTCTTTAAAAATCAACCATGTTCACCATGAATGTAAAAGCAACATAGTTACTTAGGTGTTCCTTATCAGTTTTTGAACAACTAGTGGAGTCTTCATCACTCCAAGTGACACACAGGGAATTATTCTTCAGGATGTTTGCATACGCTTCCTAAATATGCCCATAGCTATGACATTTATGACATTAAATCCCCTTCTTCTTGTCAGTGGCAACTTCCTCATTGACGACAACTTTTTGAATCTTCCTTGTCTAACGTTCTTAAACTTTTCAAACATTTGACTTCTTTTAGATTGATTTTTGAAAGCTTCTATAGTAGTGTTGTAATAGCCCGATTTAGACCTTAGTCAGAACGGTGGTTTCGGGACCACGAATCTGAGTCAAAAAAATATTTAAATATTATTTTAAATGCTTATTATGTATGAATTAGTGTGTGTGAAATTTTCAGTATTAAAATTTGATCTTTTAATGCTTAAATTTGAAATAAGGGCTTAATCGCGTAAATTGAAAATTCGATGGTTAGATGAGATAGTGCTTAGTTGTTGATGTTTTAATAAATTTGAGGCTTAAATTAGCAATTTGGCCATAAAGGAAGGGTAGTGGCGGTTGGTATGCATGAAATGATGATCTAATTGTTTATTATTTCTTTAGGTGAAAATTTTACATTATTTTAATGTGTTAGTGGTATTATAATAGAATAAAATAAACAAAATGAAAGAGAAATGAATATAGTGGCGGTCAAATTGCTTGTAATAATGAATTGGGAATTGTTTATTTATTTTATGACATGATGATATATTATAATATAAGATAACATATTATATTAGATAAAAGATGAAAGTACCAATCTTTCTTCTTGGTTTTGGCCGAAACTAAGAAGAAAAGAAAAGGGAAAAGCTTCAAGGAGGTTCGACACTTGCATGTTCAAATAGGGTGAGTATTTAAACTTAGTTCTTTATAATTTTGACATTATTGAGGTTATAGTAAGGTAATTTAGTTAACCCATATAAGAATTTTTGAATTAGTTGCATAGTTGGAGTGTTGCCATGGATGAAAAATTGGGTGTTTATGTGGTTAAGGCTAGAATATGATGTAAGTATGTTAGATTAACAAGGTTTTCTTTGAAATTTTTGATGGAATTTATTATAAGGAGGAATTCATGAAAAGAAAATTCATGAAAGAACTAAATAGCAAGAAAAATGAAAGAAATGAACTGATATATGAACTATGGATATTCGGCCATTGATAGGTGTGGTTGGATTTTTTTTGATATTTGGTGTTTTGAGCTATAAGGACTATATTGTAAACATAGTAAATGTTAGGGGTAAATTACTAAATTTCTGTATTTATATTTTAATTGAATGAAATATGGGGACTTGAATAAGCTTAAGGAGCCTTAGGTCATAGCTCCAAAATTGTAAGATTGGCATATTTGTATTAATTGAAAATTTGATTAATTTGTAAAAATGTAAAATGTGTGGGATGAAATGGAAAATTTTCCAACTATGTGTTGTGAGCTAAAATGGATAAAATTTTATTTGAAAGAGTTTTTTTTTTCAAAATTTATTTTAGATCAAGAAAAGAGAAAGTCGAATTTGAATCGGGGAAAGACAAAAATAGCCGAATAGTTGATTTTACGTTCGCCGATATCCGAGGTAAGTCTATAGTTAAATGGTTGTTCTTAATTTTAAATAAATGTAAATTATTCATGCTGAATTGAAATGTTTATAATTATATTTGCTATTACCGAATGTGAGGGATGGTAATTGATATGTTCAAGGAACTACTTGAGTAAGTTTTAAGCAATGGAATTAATTTGAAGTAATGCTTACTTATAAGTTTAAATTTGTAACACCCTTACCCGAGACCGTTCTTGGGAGTCAAGCACGAGGCATTACTAAACTTAACTTCTTGATTCGGGCATAAAAATTGAAGCTGTCCATCTGCGTCATGTTAAGTAAATCAATTATAACTTGAGTTCTGAAACTCAAATCTAGATCCATAAATTTTTCCCGAAACTAGACTCATATATATTCTTACTATAATTTTTCCAGAATTTTTGGTGTGGCCAATTAGTACAGTTTATTAGTTAAAGTCTCCCTGTTACACTGAATGAAGCGATTCGACCCTCAGTTACTAAAAATCAATTATCTCATAATATACAACTCTTTTACTACACCGCTTTTTATAAAAATAGACTCAATAAGCTTTAATTATATATCTCATGGCCAACATAATTCCATTTCTACTAGTTTTGGTGATTTTTCAAAATCACGTCACTCTTCTTTGTCCAAACTGTTCCCCTGCATATAATTACATAATTTCTTTAAAATAACTATCAACTAGGCATTTCATAGCATCCAAAATATGTTCTTAATTAACCATTTTAATGGCTAATCATTACCAAACATTTACAAGCCAATCTTAAGCCATACCATAAGGACATACACACAAAATGGCTAAGTCCCTATACATGCCATAACTTAAAACATTCGAGTCACAAAATACCAATATAATTCTTTGATAGTGCGTAACGATCTCCGACGTCTTTGTGAACCCCGAGTTGACTTGTAATACTATAAAAAAAATTAAAGAATGGGAGTAAGCATAAAGCTTAGTAAGTTTACATGTAAATAAATAACAACATTCTTAATCAATTATCTTATTTTTTCTTATCAAGATCACTTAAGCTTTTAACTCAATATACTTAAACTTGTATTCTTACATACCTTTTAACATGAATTTGCCTTACCTTACCTTTTTAGCTTGAACTTGTCTTACCTTTACTTTGGTATACTCCTTGAATTTTCCCGTTGACCCACTTGAAATACTAAGGATACGCGGGTACCTTTCCTTATGAAACTTAACCATTGCCATGTCTTGACATGGTCTTACGTGGTATCCTTGCCTTATGAACTCACCAATGCCATACCTTGGCATGGTCTTACATTGGACCTTTGCCTTATAGTGACATATCAATGCCATGTCTTGACATGGTCTTACATGATTTCCTTAAACCCTAATGTCATGACATTTGTATCCTACACATTCTTCAGGTTCAACCGGAACTTTCTGAGATAACTTTCTGAGATAACTTTTTCGTCAATTCATACTTGAGTCTTTAAATAATAAATTTACAGAATAAATATGTAAATACTAGAATTTAATAGTATTAAATGTAAAATAATAGAATATTGTATTTATTTACAGTAAACTTACCTCGAAACAAAATACGATCAACTATATCGATTTAGTCCTCTATCTTTTCTTTCCTTGATCTAACTCGGATTTCGTTCTTCTTGATCTATAATAGAAAATTTAGCTTATTTAATACTCACATTCATCAAAACAGTCCTTAACTCTTAACTTTGGTAAAATTACAATTTTGCCCTAAACTTTACATATTTACATTTGCCCCAAAGCTCGAAAATTAAACTTTATCCCTTATTCTTATGTTTTATGACATGCTGATCATTTTTCCTTCTATGGAAACATCAAATTCTCACTCTAACTTGTACTTATGAACATTAGGTATTTTTCTGGAATTAAGCCGTTTTACTCGTTTTCACTTAAAATCACTTAGCAAAAGTTGTTTAACATAATTTAAGACTTCATATTCTATCATAAAACATCAAAATAAACACATTTCACCTATGGGTATTTTTCCAAATATGAACCCTAGCATGAATTATTGATAGAATAAGCTAAATCGAGCTACGGGCTTCAAAATGTAAATAACATTAAAAGCGGGCTTGGAATCACTTACTATGGAGCTTGGAAGCTTGAAACAAACCCTAGCTATGGTGACCACTTGAAAATTCAGCCTAATGAAGAAGATGAGCATATTTTGCCATCTTTTTCCTTTTAATTCCTTTTATTACCAAATGACTAAATTACCCTTCATTAAAAACTTTGGTTCTTTCCACCTATATATGTCCATTTTGTCCATGAAAATATAATGGTCTAATTACCATTTAAGGACTCCTACTTCAAACCCCATTTCAATCAAGTACTCTATAAATTAGAACCCCTATTTAGCAACTTTTGCAAACAAGTCCTAATAGGCAATTTAAGCATGAAATGAATAAAATTTCTTATCAATACTCTAACACATGTATTTAATCACTTGATAAATCATAACAATTAATCATAATGAACTTTTATAGCTTGGATTCATGGTTTCGCAACTACTATTCCGTTTAGGCCCTATTTCGGGATGTTACATTTCTCCTCCTTTAGGGATTTTCGTCCCAAAAATCTTACACAGAAAGAGGTTTGGGTACTATTTTCAGATAATCTCTTGGGCTCCCATGTAGCCTCTTCTATGCCATGCCTATACTATAATACTTTCACAAGTGCAATACTTTTGTTCCTTAATTGCTTAACCTCTCGAGCTAGAATTTTCTGGGTTCCTCACCGTAAGTCATATCTGGTGAATCTCAACCTCTGTTTGTGAAATCACATGCGATGGATCTGAGCGATAACGACGTAGCATAGAAATATGAAACACATTATGAATCTTCTCTAACTCAGTCGGCAAAGCTAACCGATATGCCAATGGCCCAACTCTCTCGATCACCTCGAATGGTCCAATAAAACGGGGACTTAATTTACCTTTCTTGCCAAATCGAGAACTTTCTTCCAAGGGATACTTTCAAAATACCTATCACCAACTTGAAATTCAATTTCTTTTCATTTCAAATCTGCATAGGATTTTGTCTATCTGAAGTCGCTTTCAAGCAATCTCGATGACTTTTACTTTCTCTTGTTTCTTTGACTAGATCAACCCAGTAATCGATTTTCCTTAAACTCTATCCAATACAAAGGCGTGTGACATTTCGTCCATACAAAGCTTTATAAGGTGCCATCTTGGACTCGATTGATAACTATTATTGTAGGCAAACTCTATTAACGGCAAATATTTCTCCCAACTACCTTGAAATTCCAATACGCAACATCTAAGCATATCTTCAAGTACACGAATAACTCTTTACGATTGACCATCGATGCGAGGATGGAAAGTCGTACTAAAACTCAACTTTGTACCTAAAGCTTCCTGCAATTTCTTCCAAAATCGTGAAGTAAATGTCGGATCTCTATCTGAGATAATCGATAACGGTACTCCATGTAGTCTCACAATCTCGAAATATACAACTTGGCCAACTTGTCAAGTGAATAATCCATCTAATGGGATATAATGAGCCAACCGTTAACTTATCAATCACAACCCATATGCATCTTTCTTTCTCGGTCAAGGTAATCACATCACAAAATCCATAGTAACTCGGTCCCATTTCCACTCGGGAACTAATACAGTCGCAATAAACACGAAGGTACCGATGTTTGGCCTTTACTGGCGACAAATCAAACATCTAGAAACAAACTCGATATATCTCTTTTCATTCCTCTCCACCAATACATTTTCTTCAAATCATTATACATCTTTGTGCTACAGGTGAATAGACCAAGAAGCGCTATGTGCTTCTGTAAAACCTTACGAATAAGATCATCATTCTTTGGTACACATACCTGCTCTAAACATTAAACAACCGCGGATCGATCTGAAAATCGGACTCTACACGACTTCATGATGAACCCTTTTGGCTTGCAACTCATCATCATCCTTCCGAGCTTCACAAATTTCTTCAAGAAACATCGGTTTAGCTCTCAACTCAAATAAATAGAACCATCATCGACAATGCCAAACTAGTGTGCAAAGCTCTCAATGCAAATAACGATTTTCTACTCAAAGCATCAAGAACAACGTTTGCCTTACGGGTGATAATCGATCACTAGTTCATAATCTTTAATCAACTCTAGCCATCTTCTTTGCCTCAAGTTTAGATCTTTCCGAGTCATCAAGTATTTCAAACTTTTATGATCGGTGAATATTCGGCATTTCTCACCATACAAATGATGTCTCCAGATTTTCAATGCAAATACAATAGCATTAACTCTAAATCATGTATCGATAATTTTTCTCATGTGGTTTTAAGCGTACAGAGGCATAAGCAATTACCCTTCCTTCCTGCATAAGTACACGACCTAGTCCATGTAAGGATGCATCACTATAAATCACAAACTCTTTACGGTTACGGTTGTACTAAGGCAGGAGCTTTAGTCAAAAATACCTTTAACTTGTCGAAACTCTGCTGACACTTCTCAGTCCATTCAAACTTGACATCTTTCCATTGCAATCTTGTCAATGGAGTAGCTATCATGGAAAATTCCTCTACAAATCGTCTATAATAACCGGCAAGACCAAGAAAACTTCTGACCTCTGATACATTCTTGGGAGGCTTCCAATCTACAATGGCTGAAATCTTATTCGAATCAACTTTAATACCTTCACTTGAAACAATGTGTCCAAGAAAACAAACTTCCCGTAACCAGAACTCACTTTTGCTAAACTTGGCATAAAGCTGATTATCTCTCAAAATCTGTAAAACTGTTTTCAAATGCTCTGCATGCTTAGTCTCATCACGAGAATAAATCAAGTTGTCATCAATAAACACAACTACAAACTTGTCCAAGTAAGGTCTAAAAATTGGTTCATTAAATCCATGAAGATGGCGGGAGCATTGGTTAAACCAAATGGCATCACAAGAAACTCATAATGACCATACCTAGTTGAAAAGTAGTTTTGAACATCGACTCTTTAACTCATGAATGATAGTATCCGGATCTCAAATCTATCTTAGAAAACACGTGGCTCCTTTCAGTTGATCAAACAAGTCATCTATTCTAGGCAATGGATATTTGTTCTTTATAGTTACCTTGTTAAGTCTGCCGATAGTCTATGCACAATCTCATGGAACCGTCCTTCTTTTCACAAATAACATTGGCGCCCCATGGTGAATAACTAGGTCTTACAAAGCCTTTATCGATTAATTCACAGTGGTGAGCTTTCAATTCTTTCAATTCTATCGAAGCCATTCTATAAGGAGCAATAGAAATAGGTGTGGTACACGGAATCAATTCAATACCACACTCAACTTCTCGATAGGAGGCAAACACAGTAGTTCTTAGGAAACACATCGAAACTCATTTATCACGAGAATCGATTCAATTTTCAACTCGGGTCTTTAGTATTCAACACAAAAGCAAGATAAGCTTTACATCCTTTCCTTAAACATTTACGGCGGACATAATAGAAATCATGGAAATTGAACTACGACTCATCCGAATTAACTGAAGGATCTCACCATTTTCACATTTCAACTCAATGAATTTCTTTCCACAATTCACTATCACATCATGTGTAGTTAACCAATCCATACAAAGAATCACATCAAACTCATCAAATGGCAATAGCTTTGAGATCGACCGAAAACGAGAACCTCTAATCATCAAAGGCATTTTTACATACTTTGTTTACTAACACATGCTGACCAAATGGATTTGATACTTTAATCACAAATTTTGTAAACTCTATGGGCATGTTCATACTAGGCATTAATTTTATGCAAACATACGAATGGGTTGAACCCGGATCAATCAAAGCAATAACATTAACATCATGAAGAGAAAATGTACCCATAATTACATCGGGGGAGGATGTCTCTTCACGAGTATGGATAGCATAAGTCCTTGCGGGTGCTCTAACATCTGATCTCGTTGCTGTATCTCTAAATGTACCTCTACCTGCCCCTACTCCTGGATTTCTCTGAGATCTGCCTTTAACGGGGGCATTACGATCTTGCACTTGGTATTACTTCTTTTTTACCATCTCGAACACTCCGAATAAAATGATCCGTGCACAACATCGAAAACAACCAACCTCGATTAAACTTGACATTGACACGGATGACGTCGACCACATTGAGGACACTCGGTCTATTAGGTGAATACTACCAACACTTTCATAATCGAAGTGGTTTGAGCTTTTGAATCCATAAATCTTCCACCTCTCTTTCGGTTAGAATACCAGTGAAAAATTAGATCTCGTGAGAACTCTCTAGGCCTCTTGGATGTAAATGAAATGACTTGCTCATTTGTCTTTTCTTCGTATCTTGCATCTCAATTTCGACTTTACCCTTTCTTTTCAACAACTCCTCGCCTTACTGGCTCATCAACTAAAACAACAAACTCTTTTATCTCTAGAACACCAAGCGATAGTGGATATCATCATTGAGCCCATCCTCAAATCTTTTGCACATGATAGCCTCTGTAGACACACACTCTCGAGCATAATTCTTGAGTCGGACAAATTCACGTTCATAATCGGTCCAGATCATCTTACCTATTTTAATTCAAGGAACTCTTTTCTTTTCTAGTCAATAAACCTCGGTGATGTACTTCTTACAAAACTCCTCCTGAAAAAATTTGAGTAACTCTTTCTTTCGGTACTCTTGATACAAGTGTCTTCCACCTTTGGTAGGTGAATCTCTAAGTGACACTACACATTTAATACACTCTTCCGGTGTGCGGGATAACTCGTCAAAAACTCGATAGTATTTTGAGCCAAAATTCACTTTCTTTGCATCATCATCTTTAGCGACCGAAACTCTTGACCCTTGTTTTCGATTTTTCAACGGTGGCTTCTCTCTTCGATGTCTCGGATCGGGAAGCTACATGGGTGGTATTTGGATCATGAGGGGTGGAGGTCTAACAATAGGAGTTCGTGCGAACGAACTCGACAAACCATTCATTCATAGCTTGGAAGAAGGCTTCTCGAGCCTCTCCTCCTGACTAAGCATAATTGGCCTTCTATGACTATCTTGTGGCACCGTCCCCTCGGTGAGGATTGGGTGCACTACTCTACATCATCTGCACCACTCGTTCGGGATCCATAACTATAAAAGAAAAACATTTTTAAATCGTCAAGAGTCGTCACACTATCAAAATATAAGTATGGCATGTATAGATAGACTCTTACTCATACTAAATATTTCGAGAATCGACTAAACCTTGCTCGATACCAATAAATGTAACACCCTTACTCGAGACCGTTCTTGGGAGTCGAGCACGAGGCATTACTAAACTTAACTTCTTGATTCGGGCATAAAAATTGAAACTGTCCATCTGCTTCATGTTAAGTAAATCAATTATAACTTGAGTTCTGAAACTCAAAATCTAGATCAAGTAAATTTTTCCTAAAACTAGACTCATATATATGCTTACTAATTTTTCAGAATTTTGGTGTGGCCAATTAGTACAGTTTATTAGTTAAAGTCTCCCTGTTACAGAATAAGCGGTTTTGACCCTCGATTACTAAAAATCGGTTATCTCATAATATACAACTCTTTTTACTACACCGTTTTTTTATAAAAATAGACTCAATAAGCTTTAATTATATATCTCATGGCCAACATAATTCCATTTTACTAGTTTTGGTGATTTTTCAAAATCACGTCACTTCATCTTGTCCAAACTGTTCCTGCATATAATTACATAATTTCTTTAAAATAACTATCAACTAGGCATTTCATAGCATCCAAAATATGTTCTTAATTAACCATTTTAATGGCTAATCATTACCAAACATTTACAAGCCAATTTTAAGTCATACCATAAGGACATACACACAAAATGGCTAAGTCCCTATACATGCCATAACTTAAAACGTTCGAGTCACAAAATACCAATATAATCTTTTGATAGTGCGTAACGATCTCCGACGTCTTTGTGAACCCCGAGTTGACTTGTAATACTATAAAAAAAAATTAAAGAATGGGAGTAAGCATAAAGCTTAGTAAGTTTACATGTAAATAAATAACAACATTCTTAATCAATTATCTTATTTTTTCTTACCAAGATCACTTAAGCTTTTAACTCAATATACTTAAACTTGTATTCTTACTGTACCTTTTAACATGAATTTGCCTTACCTTACCTTTTTAGCTTGAACTTGTCTTACCTTTACTTTGGTATACTCTTTAAATTTTCCCGTTGAACCACTTGGAATACTAAGGATACGCGGTACCTTTCCTTATGAAACTTAACCATTGCCATGTCTTGACATGGTCTTACGTCAGTATCCTTGCCTTATGAACTCACCAATGCCATACCTTGGCATGGTCTTACATGGGACCTTTGCCTTATAGTAACATATCAATGCCATGTCTTGACATGGTCTTACATGATTTCCTTAAACCCTAATGTCATGACATTTGTATCCTACACATTTCTAAGGTTCAACCGAACTTTACGAGATAACTTTCGAGATAACTTTTCGTCAATTCATACTTGAGTCTTTAAATAATAAATTTACAGAATAAATATGTAAATACTAGAATTTGACATTATTAAATGTAAAATAATAGAATATTGCATTTATTTATCGTAAACTTACCTCGAAACAAAATACGATCAACTATATCGATTTAGTCCTCTATCTTTTCTTTCCTTGATCTAACTCTGGATTTCATTCTTCTTGATCTATAATAGAAAATTTAGCTTATTTAATACATACATTCATCAAAACAGTCCTTAACTCTTAACTTTGGCAAAATTACAATTTTGCCCTAAACTTTACATATTTACACATTTGCCCCAAAGCTGGAAATTAAACTTTATCCCTTATTCTTATGTTTTATGACATGCTGATCATTTTCCCTTCTACATCAAATTTTCACTCTAACTTGTACTTATGAACATTAGGTATTTTTCTGATTAAGCTAGTTTTACTCGTTTTCACTTAAAATCACTTAGCAAAAGTTATTTAACATAATTTCAGACTTCATATTCTATCATAAAACATCAAAATAAACACATTTCACCTATGGGTATTTTTCCAAATATGAACCCTAGCATGAATTATTGATAGAATAAGCTAAATCGAGCTACCGGGGCTTCAAAAATGTAAATAACATTAAAAACGGGGCTTGGAATCACTTACTATGGAGCTTGCTATGGTGACCACTTGAAAATTCGGCCTAATGAAGAAGATGAGCAGATTTTGCCATCTTTTTCCCTTTTAATTCCTTTTTATTACCAAATGACTAAATTACCCTTCATTAAAAACTTTGGTTCTTTCCACCTATATATGTCCATTTTGTCCATGAAAATATAATGGTCTAATTACCATTTAAGGACTCTACTTCAAACCCCATTTCAATCAAGTACTCTATAAATTAGAACCCCTATTTAGCAACTTTTGCAAACAAGTCCTAATAGGCAATTTAAACATGAAATTAATAAAATTTCTTATCAATTCTCTAACACATGTATTTAATCACTCGATAAATCATAATAATTAATCATCATAAACTTTTATAGCTTGGATTCATGGTTTCACAACCACTATTCCGTTTAGGCCCTATTTCGGGATGTTACAAAATTGAATGTTGATGGTTATTCCAAGGCATTGCCGAATATACATATATATATTTGAAATTGATAAGAAATGGTCGAAGGTGATGGTACTTGGTTGTTGTAATTAGAAGCATGAAATAGGAAATTTTAATGATGATATTATAATGAGATTTAGGCATACTAAGCGGAGTTTATGATGGTTTGATGTGGTATAGGCGAATGCAATATAGTACTTGGATATTGAACACTTTGATATATACCTTATACATATATAAGTGTATATTCTTTTGTGTAAAGTGAATGTGAATTATATATATTATGCATATTGAGGAATAACAAGTTAAGAGAAGCATACATTGAGTAATAAGGTTCAATGAGTACCATATGTGTAAAGTTAAGTAATGGCTCTGTGTGAGCGATATGATACGATAAAAGTTAAGTAACTGCTCGTGAAGCGATACGTTACAATAAAAGTTAAGCAATGGCTCGTGTGAAGCGATACGTTACGATAAAAGTTAAGTAACGGCTCGTGTGAGCGATACTTTACGATAAAAGTTAAGTAACGGCTCGTGTGAAGCGACACGTTATGGTAAATGTGAAATAACTGGCTCATGTGAGTGATCCTTACGATAAATGTGAAATGCTTGCTCATGTGAGCGATACGTTACGATAAGCATTAATAATGACTACATGTGAGCGATCGTTACTAAAGTAAGAATAGTAATGGCACTAAGTGTGCGATACGTTACATCAATTACACTTGTGTATGCGGATTTACTGGATTTTACTGAGATATAATTCAATGAATGGAGCTATCCAGAAAAGTGATAGATAGGTAAGGGATGTATGATAATTGTGTAATTTAAATATCAATGAGGTAAATTGTTCTTGTATACGAAATTAAAGTATCGAGAGGTGATTATTAATCTATGAGTTTGATTGAATGAATGAATGGTATGTTGGTAGTTGATTTTTGAGACTATTGATCAAGATAGTTGTTGAATGGTAGCATGATATATGTAATTGAAATTACGAATCCGTTATCATCAAGTAAGTTTATTTAATTAACCTTATAGGTTCGGTCACAAAGGTATGTGCATATGTGATGATGAATTGAATTTGTGTATAAGTGGTTATATGTGATATTATATTAAATTGAATATATGAGTACATGTGATAGTTTAATTAACTTTGGATGATCAGTCATATATATGATAATGGATTAAACTAGTATATTGGGCCATAAGTGATGGTATAATGAATCATGTGTATTTGATCTAATAAGTAAGTTTTAGATGTTGAAATGAAAATTTTTATATCCTATGTATTTATATGTGAATTATATGGATTGAAAGGTGAGAAAGAAAATTAGGTAGTTAATATGTATATATGTGAACAAATGTATATGTATTTGTTTTGAGATGGGAAAATGATTTACGATCGATGTGAAATCTATTATTGAATGTATGAGTGTTTGGCCTTAAGGCTATAAAAGGTGAAAGTTTACTGAATGATGATATGAATTATGAGTAAGTGAAGCTACTTAACGAGGAACATGGATTATATGAGAAAAGTGATTGTACATGTGTATGTGATTAACCAAATTTGGCCTATTTGAATTAAATTATATATGTTTCTATGGTGAATTATTTGCTTATAAACACTAAGTCATCAAAGCTTACTTTGTGTAATTTTTCTATGTTTATAGAGTTTCAAAGACTTGCTCGGGTTGGAAGTCGAAGGAGATCTCATCACACCATCCAATTTGCGCTTCGGTAAATAAATGCTTGGAGATTTGGTTATGTGGCATGTATAGACTAGTTTTGATATTGCTAGTTTTGTAATTGTATATATTTGTATAAGCCATGTGAAAATGGCTTGTCCATCTCGTTATTCTTAGAATTTATATTTTGGCTTGATGATTTCGTTTGATTTGGTTTTGGTATATTTATAAGTATGATTAATGTATAGAGTTTATATGAAATGAAGAAAAGATGTTATGATCTAAATTTGAGTTTTGTAACTCGAGTTATAGTCGATTTAGTCAATA
Organism: Gossypium rotundifolium; assembly: GCA_025506655.1. Taxonomy (NCBI): domain Eukaryota; kingdom Viridiplantae; phylum Streptophyta; class Magnoliopsida; order Malvales; family Malvaceae; genus Gossypium; species Gossypium rotundifolium. Next base: position 7,170,181 of record CP106725.1, on the reverse strand, counting down.
TGATCTTGATGGACGCTTTAATTTTTATGCCCCAAATTGGTAGTTAAGTCCGTAATACCTTGTAACTCGTTTAGACGACGGATAAGGGTTAGGGTGTTACATTTATTGGTATCGAGCTATGGTTTAGTCGATTCTAGGACTACCATAGTGTATGTAGTCTAGCTATACATGCCATATGTAACCCCGATAGTGTGATATCTCCGACTACGTGAAAATTATTTTAATTAGACAGATATGCTTTCCAACCGAGCTAAATTCGATAGTATGGAATGTGTACATAAATGTTTGAGTGAAAATATATTGGTGATGAGTTGACACTCGTAAAGGTATGAATCAAAGTGTATGGCATTTATTATTATTATTGATAAATGTTATAATTATATGGGCATATGAGTTATGACAATTGTGTTATGATGCTATATGAGAATTTCGATTGTGAATTAGTGATTTGAGTTGGCTTATGAACTATGTGTTAAGAACAAAAGTGATTATAAGCAAATGTTTATTAAATGTTTTGAGAAAGTGAAATTTGAAATAAAGCGGCTAGTTGTGATAGTATGTGTTATGTGCATTTATGTGCGAATTAAATTTGAGCGTTACTACCCTTACCCCTTATCGGTAAAAATGTTATAATGAAATCAGTAAGATTTGGATTGAATAAGTTTATGAGTGTGGAGTTCTGAAGTCCATGTTTGAAAGATTAGTAATATGGTTAGAAAAGAGAATGAATCAATGAATGAAGATAGTACTAAAGAGATATTGGATAGTTTTGAAGATTATTCAGATTATGCAAAGTCATTGTTATAGAAGAAGTTAACTTCGATTAAATGATCTATTCGGTATGTTATTTAAAGAAAGTATAAACTAAAAGCTTTTCTGAATTGATTTCTATTAGTGAAGGGATAATGTGAAAATTTCTGATGACAGAATTAGATAGATGAATAATGATTGAATTGTATTAATAGTTGAATGCAATGGTTATAATCGGGTAGTTACTATGATTCCTTCGGGCATTCTAAGTGTACATTTTTCCTCAGATGTATATGTGACTGTTTAATTTCAAAAAGGAAGCCTTATCGTATGAGACCATTAGCTAAACATATTAATAGACGAAAGCATCGTTGATCTGTTTGAGTTATGTTTGACATAGTTATGTCTTTCTCGATAATTTAGTCCATTATGTGGATATAAAAGTCGACGATAAAAATCGTATGAAGTTAATATTCATTTCTCTTGGTTATTATTACATTGAATATACGTGAAGATTATATTGCTTCTGTTACTGGGGATTTTAGTATTTATGAATGACATTGTTCTTCCCGGACATTTTTTGGGATAGCATCGGAATTGATTTCATTCTATACGGATTGTAATTTTCAGATATCCTGTATAGCACCTATGTTGAAATTTCACTATTTCGGATCTCTTATGATCCCATGTGATTGTCTGCAAGAGATCTCTATATGACAAAGATAACTATGTTGATTATAATTATAACTTCTGGCTTGAAATGTGAGAGTACAGTGGTACTGTTCTCAGAGTTATTGAAGTTGTGTCTCTGCAATGGTTGTTACTAAAGTCATATTTGATTCTTTTCTGTGTTCAAATGCTTCCTTAACAAATAGGGATAATATTTATTATGAGGTTGAGACATCGTTCCTAGTAAGGCCCAATGATTTCTATTTGGTTAAGATGATTTGAGAGAATTCAAAGTTTCGATGATTAACATATGAGAGAACTTCATTATAAACTCTTTTCTAGTTCTCGTGAAGGTTCGACATTGATAAAAGTGAAAATGATATAAGATCAAGATAAATCGTATAATGATATGCAGGGTTATCCTTTTAACGAGAAGAAAAGATTTCTTTGAAAAGACCAATTCGATTGGATTAGTATGATTTGAATTATTTGATTGAAAAGTTAATTGGGTTATATATATTTGAATCTATCTATGAGCTGTAAATAAATTTTGAGCGTACATGTATGAATCAAGGGTAGTATGGAAGAAGAATTTGTATTCTTGAAGATTTAATACAGAATTATATCTATTAGAACAATTCTATCTAAGAAATGTTGTGGTAAATTAAAATTAGTTCGAAGGTTGAAGCTTTCTTTGCATGAAGACATTATCAACCGAAATGTCGGTTCTAGTTTAAATCGAGTTGAATAAAGAGTTTATGATCTTGATCCTATGTTAACGAATGGTTTGAAGTGTGTTCTAATGAAAAAGTGTATAGAGATGTCTTGTGATTTCAAATAGTTAAAAAAATGCATAAAAAGAGTTATGTGATATATACGGTGACTATAAGAGTTTAAAATGTTTAATGTCGGGAAAGATCCGAACTTGGCACAACAAAGTTAGCTCGAATCGTCAAAAAACTTTTGAGTCAGTAAGTGATTCTTATCCAGAAATGATTATAGTCTCGGATGTTTTGAATGGGAAAACTTTTGTATGCTTTTGAGCGATGAATATGTGATTGATCTTATTAAGTAATAAGCGGTTGTTAGTGAATTAGAGCCTAAATAAATATTTATTTAGTGAAGTTGAGAAATTGAAATGTGTCGTTGAATTATAAGTTAAAGGGTTCAAAGATAAATTGATTTTTGATTCAAAACTTGGATGTGGAATCGATGATTATTTGTTGCTTGAGATAAAGTGTCTATATCGAGAAGCTACGAGACTATATAACCATTGTTATAGGTGGCTCACGATGTCGATTAGTTTGATCGTCTGAGAGTAACATGATGCACTACATTTCGAGATGTGATATTGATGAATAAGTGTGAACTGTGATATTCGACTTTGTTGATTTTAGAAATAAGTGTTGATTATAGAGTATTACATTCTGAGATGATAAGTCTACACATGGTACCAATCATATTTGTTTGGGATAGGGATCTGAAACTCATATTGGGATTCGAGGAAAATTACGATGTCTGTGAGTATGAGATTGCATTGAAATCGGAAATGCAATTCAAACTCTCAAACTATTTATTTGTCCTTTGTATTTTAGAGTTTCAAAGCAACTAAGAAAGAATGTTTCTATTATAGCGATTACCAAAATCATTATTTGAATAGAGTTTTGCGAGAAAATGATCCACGGGATTAATATCGTCAAAGAAATTGAGCGAAAATGAAAACAATTTAATACGGTCATAAGCGGTCTTAGCTAGAGATGATGTCAATGAAAGTCGATTAAATTTCAATTGTGAGATTAAAGAGATTTGAAATCCGGCTATGTGTGAATTTGAAATGTATTGTGTGAAAGCAAATCCTTAATCTACTTTGTGGTAAGAATTTGAGGACGAAAATCCCTTGAGGGAGAGTTGTAATAGCTTTGATTTAGACCTTATCGAACGATGGTTTGGGACCACGAATCTAAGTCAAAAAATATTTAAATATTATTTTAAATGCTTATTATGTATGAATTAGTGTGTGTGAAATTTTCGATTAAAATTTGATCTTTTAATGCTTAAATTTGAAATAAGGGCTTAATCGCGTAAATTGAAAATTCGATGGTTAGATGAGATAGTGCTTAATTGTTGATGTTTTAATAAATTTGAGGCTTAAATTAGCAATTTGGCCATAAAGGAAGGGTAGTGGCAGGTTGGTATGCATGAAATGATGATCTAATTGTTTATTATTTCTTTAGGTGAAAATTTTACATTATTTTAATATGTTAGTGGTATTATATTAGAATAAAATAAACAAAATGAAAGAGAAATGAATATAGTGGTAGGTCAAATTGCTTGTAATAATGAATTGGGAATTGTTTATTTATTTTATGACATGATGGTATATTATAATATAAGATAACATATTATATTAGATAAAAGATGAAAGTACCCATCTTTCTTCTTGGTTTTGGTAAAACTAAGAAGAAAAGAAAAGGAAAAGCTTCAAGGAGGTTCGGCACTTGCATGTTCAAATAGGGTGAGTATTTAAACTTAGTTCTTTATAATTTTGACATTATTGAGGTTATAGTAAGGAAATTTAGTTAACCCATATAAGAATTTTTGAATTAGTTGCATAGTTGGAGTGTTGCCATGGATGAAAAATTGGGTGTTTATGTGGTTAAGGCTAGAATATGATGTAAGTATGTTAGATTAACAAGGTTTTCTTTGAAATTTTTGATGGAATTTATTATAAGGAGGAATTCATGAAAAGAAAATTCATGAAAGAACTAAATAGCAAGAAAAATGAAAGAAATGAATTGATATATGAACTATGGATATTCGACCATTGATAGGTGTGGTTGGATTTTTTTTGATATTTGGTGTTTTGAGCTATAAGGACTACATTGTAAACATAGTAAATGTTAAGGGTAAATTACTACATTTTTAAGGCTTCCTTTGGTTCATCGTTTAGCATCGGTGAAGTGCGGTTAGGGTATCAAACTCCTTTGGTTTGTTGTTTGGTTCGACATTTCGATTATGGTGAAAATCGATTTCAATCTCACTTTGTGTTGAAACAGAACTGGAGATGAGAGCAGCAGTTAGAGCAATTGGGGCAGTAGGTATTTTTGACAGATAAAAATACCCATTTTCTACAATTACCCGTTCTTCATCTTAAGATAAATTTTCTGCAATTACCCATTCTTTATCTTCCTTCTTCTCCATCCAGGTATTTTCCTCCTACTTCTTCTATTTTTCATCTTTAGAGTCGATATCGGAGGCAACTTCAGGTGCCATAGGATCACTGTTAAGCACAATGATTTTGTACCCTCTTGATCTTGATACCTGCAAAACCAAGTATCAAGCCGAGGTTCAAGCCCATGGTCGATGAAAATCTGAGTTACCCATTTCTTATTATTCTTTTCTTGTTTGTTTTACATGTTTTGTAATTACGGTTTTTTTTCCTTTGTTGTGATCATGATCATGATCCGGAAATTGTAAATTTGGCTTCTTTGTTTGTCGTTGTGTGAATTCATCGTTAATTTCTTTGTTAATATTTGGTATGTTGATTGATAGGTGAGGTTTCAAAGGATCAAAGTTGTCTCTTCTCTTTATAATTTAAAGTCATTACTTTTCATGGTATTTGTGTTTATGAATGAGTTAGCAATGGTAGAGAACAAATTTTAAAATTTTCTACTCATAATGTGGATTTGATTTGATTTTCTTATTAATTAAGATAGAATATAACAATCCTAGCATAATGAGGTATATATATTAATTGAATTGGATCATATAACCTTAATTTCATTTTCACCTTCTTGTTTGTCGTGTCATATACTTGTATTTGCATTTTGTAGTTATTGGTGTGGAAAATTGGCACGGTGGGTTTAGGATGATGACTAGCTAATGGAGTAAGGAGAGTTCAGATTGACTCGCCTAACTCTTTGGAGCTAGTCAATCATTGAAAAGGAAATGGTAAAGTAGTGGAATAAGTTCAACGTCGTAGTAGACAACTAATGGAATTATCATCATTCTGTTAGTATAATTTTACGTATTAAGTCATCTAAGATCTTTTGAGAGGAGTTAAGAAATTGAAACTATTTATTCCATTTTATTGTTATGTCTTTGCATATCAATGAATGCTCTGTCTGCTTTCGGCTCATTGGCGGTGCATCATAAAGTTCTTGGATCTCAATTTCACATCTTATATAGGAATCTTTCGATGTATTATAGGAAGTGATATCTCTGGCCAAGTTCTTTCCTTATACGTGGCCTTGGCGAAAAAAACCTGCAGGTCATTCATTGCACAATTTGTCTACTTCTATGGATATAGCTACTTCAAAAGATGCACGGAAAGCAGTGGTTCCAAGTTTATTGGAGCGAAAGCAAACTTGATTCTTTCCATTGGAGCGAGGGCTTGCACTTGCTATTGTCACTCGGTGGGACATCACTTGGCAAGTTTCTTATGTTTCTATTTTGAATATATAAATGCTTCTAAGTTCCATCCATCAAAGCAAAAGTTGTACCGTTTATTGCATAGTACATTGAGATTGAATTTTATGATGTAAAATGTGGAATCCTCTCCTACAATGTGCAATTGTGAGACTACCCTAGTACCATCTACACTTCTACACCTGGCGAAATTCCATGTGGTCTAAAATTATGGACTCCTTTCCTTCCATTGGTTGTTGCAAAGTAAAATTGCTCTTTTTTACTATTTCCATGTAAATGTTGAAAGGAATAGAAGGTGAAACTTTTTAGGCCATTGTGTGTTGGGTTTTGATAGTTTTAGCTTGGAAGTTCATAGATTTTTAATGTGTCTCCTTGTAGTTATTGAGTTGAACTTCTTTCAATTATGTTTTTGTCTGCTATTACGATCGGTGCTCTTAAAGGCGTAATATAGATGATCTATTGGACTGTAATGCTAGTTCTTTGAGGTGTGTACTATTATTGGCTTTCCTACATCTTGACAATTTTGCTTATTACCATGGTTGGTCGTCAAAGTATCGACATATCCTTAGTTACTTTTTCTTCTCTCTAAGTTTCCAAATCATTTTGAATTTGTTTTAGTTCATTTTCTTTATAAAATAGCTTCTCATTTCAAGAAGTATCTCTCTAAAGAATAGACTTTTTGAAGTTCTACTAATAGGACCAATTAATGATGTCATTTGGCACTTTTGAGGTAGAACATTTTGAAAAACAAAATCATTTCACTAAAGCATAAAAGTTCAATATGATTTGAGGCCTAAGTGGTGATATCTTTGGTGAAATATTTCAAATAATATCAAGTTTTTACGTGTCTAACTTTAAGCACATAATTATCTTGGTTATTGCTACTTTCAATATGACCTTCACTGGATTGTTTGATTACAATTGTTAAAGGCTAATCTAGATCGAAATGCAAAAGGCACATGAATTGAGGCGGTCTTCATAAATCTAAGGGTGCATAGCTACTTTTATTATGTAGAATGGAACCCTTAAAAGAGGGATGTAGTTGTTTGTGGAGAAGCCTTTGGAAAGGTTGGTAAACTAGAGTCACACTCTTGAACATTTGAATATGAAAATTCTCTACTTGCTATATGGTAAATGCTTAACATTCTAAACCTATTTGAAGAGAGTTTTCCACTATATCCATGACCATTGCGTGCTTTATTTGATGATGGCGGAAATCGTGTCGATGAGGTTTGGACCTCAATACACGTGCAGGTTAGCAAATTATTATGTTTCCTTTTAATTTACTCTATCTTGCCATATTTGACTGCTTTTTGATTAAATTTGAAAGATGCTAATAAACTTGTTACTCTAACTTGATCACGATGAGGAAATTCGGACCTCATTGCGAATGGTGACATGCGACTTGATTTCCTTGTGTGGCCCTTGTAGTTGGAATTTAGTTACACATGTGGTGTGAGTGTGAGGTTGTAAGTTCTTTGCATTTGGAATCATCAATACAATATAAGGAGACATGATTTTGTTCGATTACCACCTTTATCTTCAATATGAACCACGAATCACCTTTAAGAGAAGAAACAATTCTCGATTCTACACTCCTAAATTATCTGGACTCTAGGTATGAAATCATGCTAGTTTTTGACCATGGATCCACCCCTAATTGACAATGTATAAATATAGTTGAGTCTAAAGAGGATTTGGACTTCTTAATATCATCTATCGCCTCAATTTATGTGGTTGCCTTAGCGATGAGTTACATCTTTGTGAAGCAAAATAATTGTAGCCTAGTTGAAATTGATGGATAAAATAGCTCAATAGCCTTGGCTTAATTGAAATTGGGTGGATGAAGATGGAAATCTCTATCTTCTTCCTGTTTTCTCAGACCGCCCTCACAAGACTTTAAAAAGACAAAATTGGGGTCTCTTGATTATAGGCCTTCTAACTTGAAAGTAATTTGTGTATTCTCTTTCGGGTTACTGTATTTATTTTCACAAGTCAGCTATAGAATACATTAAAGAAGCTTGTTAAAGAAACTAGTTAAAATGGCATCATTTATGAAATACCTTGATTATCTGTCGTTGCTTAGGACAGAAGACGATACTTCTAGTAGCTCTATGTAATATATTTGTATAACATGATAAGTAAGATGAGCGAAGTTGTTCATGAAAGTACCCACGAAATACCATGTGTTCATCCTGTAGTTTTTTGCTACATTAATCTTATTTGCATTCGTTTTTCTTTTTCTCCTTAGTTTTTTGCTAAAAAACCAACACATGATAAGGATTTTCGACAATTTGAGAATATACTCGACATGCCAATCTCTTCAGGCCATTTTAATAGAGGTGAATCGAGCTCTTCTAACAGTGAAAATGACCTTGAAATTGCAATGTTAAAGGAAATCATTGCAAATAGTTTAATGAATCAATATTTGTAAAAACAATTTTATATCATAACCTAATTTCTAGTAATAATGAAGCTTGTTATGTCTTATATTACTATTTTTTAATTAAAAATCATTCGTTTAGATACTTCAAAATTTGATCCAAGTATAATATTACTATTTGCGAAAATAATATTTATCATTGTTATAAAAGAATATTTAACTATAAAAATTAAAAATAATAATCATTTTATCTAATAAATAATTTAAATTAATTATATAATTTATTAAAATATTTATAATAAAATATTGGAAGATACATTTAATATTTTATTAAATGAATTTATAAATTGACATATTTTAATAATTTTATATAAGTAAAATAATTTAAAAACTTCTATTATATATCAATTCTAATATGATGTCCTTAATAGTCATTTTATATTCCCACCTCATCTTCTACAATTGTGTTTGAATCCAAACACACAATCCACCATTGCTTCTAATCTCACCGCTACAAGATCCAATCTCACCGCTTCAAGAACTAATCTCACCGCCACCATTGTTTTTAATCTCACCTAAAGTAAACACACCCCATCCAAACTAAGCCTAAGTTATGTATTTATATTTTAATTGAATGAAATATGGGGACTTGAATAAGCTTAAGGAGCCTTCACCATAGCTCAAAATTGTAAGATTGGCATATTTGTATTAATTGAAAATTTGAATAATTTGTAAAATGTAAAATGTGTGGGATGAAATGGAAAATTTTCCAATTATGTGTTGTGAGCTAAAATGGATAAACTTTTATTTGAAAGAGTTTTTTTTCAAATTTATTTTAGATCAAGAAAAGAAAGTTGAATTTGAATCGGGAAAGATAAAAATAGCCGAATAGTTGATTTTACGTTCGCGATATCCGAGGTAAGTCTATAAGTAAATGGTTGTTCTTAATTTTAAATAAATGTAAATTATTCATCTTTGAATTGAAATGTTTATAATTATATTTGCTATTACCGAATGTGAGGATGGTAATTGATATGTTCAAGGAACTACTTGAGTAAGTTTTAAGCAATGGAATTAATTTGAAGTAATGCTTACTTATAAGTTTAAATTGAATGTTGATGGTTATTCCAAGGCATTGCGAATATACATATATATATATATATATTTGAAATTGATAAGAAATGGTCGAAGGTGATGGTACTTGGTTGTTGTAATTAGAAGCATGAAATAGGAAATTTTAATGATGATATTATAATGAGATTTAGGCATACTAAGCGGAGTTTATGATGGTTTGATGTGGTATAGGCGAATGCAATATAGTACTTGGATATTGAACACTTTGATATATACCTTATACATATATAAGTGTATATTCTTGTGTGTAAAGTGAATGTGAATTATATATATATATATATATATATATATATATATTATGCATATTGAGGAATAACAAGTTAAGAGAAGCATACATTGAGTAATAAGGTTCAATGAGTACCATATGTGTAAAGTTAAGTAATGGCTCACGTGAAGCGATACGTTACGATAAAAGTTAAGTAACGGCTCGTGTGAGCGATACGTTACGATAAAAGTTAAGTAACGACTCGTGTGAGCGATACGTTACGATAAAAGTTAAATGTAACGGCTGTGAGCGATACGTTACGATAAATGTGAAATAACGGCTACGTGTGAGCGATACTTACGATAAATGTGAAATGCGGCTCGTGTGAAGCGATACGTTACGATAAGCATTAAATAACTGACTCTATGTGAGCGATACGTTACTGGAAGTAAGAATAGTAATGGCACTAAGTGTGCGATCGTTACATCAATTACACTTGTATGCTGATTTACTGATTTTACGGAGATATAATTCAATGAATGGAGCTATCCGAAAAGTGATAGATAGGTAAGGGATGGATGATAATTGTGTAATTTAAATATCAATGAGGTAAATTGTTCTTGTATACGAAATAAAGTATCGAGAGGTGATTATTAATTTATGAGTTTGATTGAATGAATGAATGGTATGTTGGTAGTTGATTTTTGAGACCTATTGATCAAGATAGTTGTTGAATGGTAGCATGATAAATGTAATTGAAATTACGAATCCGTTATCATCAAGTAAGTTGATTTAATTAACCTTATAGGTTCGGTCACAAAGGTATGTGCATATGTGATGATGAATTGAATTTGTGTATAAGTGGTTATATGTGATATTTTATTAAATTGAATATATGAGTACATGTGATAGTTTAATTAACTTTGGATGATCGGTCATATATATGATAATGGATTAAACTAGTATATTGGGCCATAAGTGATGGTATAATGAATCATGTGTATTTGATCTAATAAGTAAGTTTTAGATGTTGAAATGAAAATTTTTATATCCTATGTATTTATATGTGAATTATATGGATTGAAAGTTGAGAAATAAAATTAGGTAGTTAATATGTATATCGTGAACAAATGTATATGTATTTGTTTTGAGATGGGAAAATGATTTGAGATCGATGTGAAATCTATTATTGAATGTATGAGTGTTTGGCCTTAAGGCTATAAAAGGTGAAAGTTTACTGAATGATGATATGAATTATGAGTAAGTGAAGCTACTTAACGAGGAACATGGATTATATGAGAAAAGTGATTGTACATGTATATGTGATTAACCAAATTTGGCCTATTTGAATTAAATTATATATGTTTCTATGGTGAATTATTTGCTTATGGCTTACTAAGTCGTCAAAGCTTACTTTGTGTAATTTTCCTATGTTTATAGAGTTTCAAAGACTTGCTCGGGTTGGAAGTCGAAGGAGATCTCATCACACTATCAATTTAAGCTTGGTAAATAAATGCTTGGAGATTTGGTTATGTGGCATGTATAGACTAGTTTTGATATTGCTAGTTTTGAAATTGTATATATTTGTATAAGCCATGCGAAAATGGCTTGTCCATCTCGTTATTCTTGGACTTTATATTTTGGCTTGATGATTTCGTTTGATTTGGTTTTGGTATATTTATAAGTATGATTAATGTATAGAGTTTATATGAAATGAAGAAAAAATGTTATGATCTAAATTTTGAGTTTTGTAACTCGAGTTATAGTCGATTTAGTCAATATGATGCTGATGGACAGTTTCAATTTTTATGCCCCAAATTGGTAGTTAAGTCCGGTAATACCTTGTAACCCGTTTCCGGCGACGGATAAGGGTTAGGGGTGTTACAAGTGTTGTAATTAGTGGGCATTGCTCCAATCGCTTATAAAGTAATGCTCTTTTCCTCTTAGTTCATATTTCTCTTTGTTTCATCCATATTGATTTCGAAGGTTTGCAAAGGCCCAATCAACTCATCAATACGTATGGTATCAAAGTCTTTATCTTCCTTAATGACTGTGACATTGATGTTAAATTGTTCAAGTAAAGATAGAAGAACCTTCTCAACCAAATTTAAATTTGAATGCTCACTTTCAAAGGCAAAGTATTGATTGGATAAATCATAGAGTTTGGCACAGAACTTGCCACTTAACTCATTATTTTGCATCCTTAAGGTTTTAAACTTTGTTGTAAGCATCTACAGCTTAGATTACTTCCTAGTATTCGTACCTTTATATACCGTCTCAAAATTGCATAGAGAGCTTTAGAGTTAGTATTGGCAATATTCTTATCCTCAATGGTCCAAATCAATTTTGACTTTGGAGAGTTAATCAACTTTAGTGAATGATTGGTCCCATCCAATAAGGACTGATCTCCAAGCTTTCTTATCATATGACTTGATAAAATTCACCATCGAAGTGGCGCTCGTGTTACTAATGAACCTTCCATGGCAAGCAAATATCAACACAAAAAAATTCATTAGATGTGTTGAGTAAGAGGCTCTGATACCAATTGACAATTCAATTTTTCTATTTGTAAGCAAAACAAAAGTAGTGTCAATGACCAGTCCAACTATTTTAGGCATTAAGTATGAACAAGGCAGAAAAATAATGAACACGCGATATATTTACGTAGTTCGGTTTTCCTACATCTACAGGGCCTTACCTTGTGAGATAATCCATTATCTTAACACACCTATAACAATATATTACAACAACTAACACCCACCATATTAAACTCCTCACTTTGTGCCTAAGATCTAACAAACTCTTCTAAAAGTTTTCCTTTGAAAACTTAAGATATTAACCAAGTAACACACTTGTTTTTTCACTCAATGCAGTTAAAAGAAACATTCCTTAATGAACAAGAATAAGTGCTCTTAGTTTAGTATATTACCTATACAAGTCTACTTAATTGATAAGAAACCTATTGAGACTTTCTAACATACTACATAAATTAAAATCAATCTTCCCATAAAACAAGTAAGATGAGAAGCATAAAGAATATCTCAGTGGCGAAGCCGGGGGGGCTAGCATGGGCCCCGGCCCCCCTAAAAGGTAAAATTTCTATTTAGGCCATTAAATTTTTTAAAAATTTTAAATTAGTAAAGGTAAAATTGCACTTTGGCCCCTAAAATTATAAAAATTAGATTTAATCCTTTATAAATTAGAAAAATATAAACCATAAAAAGTTAAAATTTCATCTGGCCCTCCCTAAAAGTTGTCTTGGCTTCGCCCCTGGAATATCTTCAATCAACTCAGGATAAGTATTGAATCTCTAGGATATACTTCCAAGTTTCACTCGTTTCGATTTGATCTACCAAACTTGGAAAGTTGATTACTTCGATCCAAATCCAAATCAATTTCCAATATATGATGCTAAGCATAGTTTGGATATTAAAGATGAACTGATAATAATTTTGTCAACTTAAAATGACAAATTTTTTTGAGTAGACAATGCTAAACACTTGTTGAAAGAACTATTTTTCTCCTAAAAAATTACCTCAGCATATTTTTATCATCTCAAATGTCTAAAAAACTTATTTAATAAAAATAAATTGTTGAAAGAACTATTTTTCAAAAAGAAAAAGCAAATGCGAAAGTTATATGTTAGAAATGATTTTCTGTTAAAATAAGAATAAAAATGGGCTTAGGCCCAAAGGAGAGTCAAAAACCAGATTTGAGAAGTATAAAAGAAGCTAGCGTTTCTTCAACGTCCAAATAACAAAGTTGTGTGTCTCAGAAAATCAGGAGGTAAAAAGTTTCAACAAAGGAAAAATTGCTTTCTAATCTTGTTTCTTCCTTGGAAAAAATCATTAACAACATCCGACTAAAGAAATTATGCTTTATATAATGGTTTGCCTTACTGTTTTGCAGTAACTGAAGAAGATGCAGATATTCGTCAAAACCCTAACAGGGAAGACTATCACTCTCGAGGTTGAAAGCAGCGATACCATCGACAATGTCAAGGCCAAGATTCAGGTTTTTCTTTTCTTATCCATCGTGTTAAACATAACTAATCTTCAATTCCGATTGTTTCCATGTATTTTTTTAGTTCATTTTCCACTTGCGAAACTGCAAACTTAATTTTACGGGAGTTTAATATGAACTTCTTGAATGATTCCTTTATTGTATGATTTTCATTTTTTTTAATTATTTTCCTCTTACGGAACTGCAAACTTAGTTTTAGAGAAGATTAACGTTTAATCCTGCTTCTTTTATGTGTACTTAGCAATTTCTGCGAAAGTTGCTTACAAATAATTTAGGAATGACAATGTATAGTAAAAAAAACACTGGATCTGACACTATGCGATCCATTTTTTGTGGATTCAGATATTGGATCTACTATTTGCAGTGGATTTGAAGCAAAATTCGGATATGAACCATGGGATATCTGTTACCTGAATTTGCTTTGATTTTGGCTCAATTAGTGCCCTGATATCCTACTTCTTTAGCATAATCTACTATATTTATGCGGATAATGTATTCGAATATTTTAACCTGATATTTATTTACTTATTTAGCTATATTTAGCAACTTAGGAAGTACGACCGATATTTTTCTGAATTTAGGTGCAGATACAAATGTCAGCAAAAAAAAAAAAAAACCAGAATTGGGTTTTGAATAAATTTAGTGGATATGAAATCAGATACTTAAAAATCACAAAATATTTGATTGCCATTTGTAGAAATTATTTAAGAAGTCTTCAATTGATGATAAAGCAAATTCCATATTGCTTTTGCTCCCGAGTTGATTAATTTTAGATTTACTTAATCGCCACTTCATTAATGATTGGATCAAATTTGTTTATTCAACTAAAATAGTTCAAGTAGACGACATGCAATTTTGCAATTCCGTTAGAAGGTGTGAGTGCTAAAATAAACTTAAACCATACTCAACTCTTTTGTACTCTGCTAGCACTATTTGTTATGCATACTTGTAAAGCTTCCTATTCCATTGATTAAGAAAAAAGACTACTTCCATTATTACCTTTCTTTTATTTCTGCTATTTTAATTTCAATCTATTTGTATCCAAGAGGACGTTGTTTGAACATAATGCTTTCTTCATGGTTACTGTGCTGACAATGAATTACATTTTCCAGGATAAAGAAGGCATCCCTCCTGATCAGCAGAGGTTGATTTTTGCTGGTAAGCAACTGGAAGATGGCCGAACCCTAGGTGATTATAACATCCAAAAGGAGTCCACTCTTCACCTAGTTTTAAGGCTTAGGGGAGGAACCATGATCAAGGTGAAGACTCTCACCGGGAAAGAAATTGAAATTGACATTGAACCAACTGATACCATTGATCGTATCAAGGAACGGGTTGAAGAGAAAGAAGGAATTCCTCCAGTTCAGCAAAGGTACCAATTTTGTTCTTCTGCATTGTATTGAATGCATCTCTTGGGTTTACTTGATCATTGACAATCTTCTGCTTAATATTGTGATTTGAAATCCTTGTTTATCTTTCATTGGCTAATGTAATTTCTTGGGGCTGCTACTTGACCATATTTCTCCAAAGGTGTAGAAAAGACTCAATTCACCACTTCTTTTTGCATACAGGATACAAAATTTGATGATTTTACACTTCCATGTAACACTGAATCTTAAGAATGTTATGTTATCAGATGCCCTTAGGTATATTCTTTAATTATTTTGTGCCAAATCTATCAGGAAGGTATTTCCAAGTTTGTACTCCGTAGAGGTAATATATGATCGGGTCACAGCGAATGACTTGTTTGACTGTAACCATAGTGCTCTCGTTCTTGACTTGTCAATTTATTGCATATTTTGACTGCTTGCTACAGGCTTATATATGCCGGGAAGCAACTTGCAGATGACAAGACAGCGCGGGACTACAATATTGAGGGTGGCTCTGTGCTGCATCTTGTGCTTGCACTGCGGGGTGGCTGTCTGTAGATGGTGCAATATAGAAAAAAAAAAGAAAAACCTGGACAGAAACTGTTGCAATTTTAATTATTGCATAAATCTAATGAGTTCGCATTTTGATTTGTTGAGAAATGCATGGAACATACATGAATTGATGATTTCCTCAAGGGACAGATGTTGTGTTGTATTACTTGATTGTATAAATCAGCCTTCTTTGGATTGCCTCGCAAACTCATGAGGGTATGTCAAAAAGTTGGAAAAAAAGGTCTAATGGGCTTTAATTAGTAAGGTACCGTATGATTTCGCACAATCTGATACGATAGTATAGCGACTAATTGGCATCTTATTGAGGGGGTCTAAGTCCATTTCGCCAAATGGAAAATTACTAAATTATCTCTTGTTGGGAGGGTTGTTTTGACTAAGCCGGCTGCGGCTCCTAGTCCCTTAATATTATGCAGATAGCTCAGCTTCCCTTTGATGTTTGTGATCACATTGACAAGATTTGTAGAGCTTGTATTTGAGGTTCTTACGAGGAGAGGGGAATTCACTTGGTCAGCTGGGAGACATTGCATTTACCTAAATAAGCTGAGTTCAGGCCTAAGTATTATGGGTTCTACAGGCTAAACATCTTCGAAGAGATTCTTTCTTTGATGTGCCTAAAGGCCTGGATAGATCACATGTTTGTAAAATAATTCTTGCACGGCGCCAAGTTCTTTCTAATGGGCTTTGATAGAGTGTGGGTAAAGGATACGAGGTACAAGTTGGCTCGATAATCGGATCTCTGAAGGTCCATTAATCAATAAGTGTATTCAACCTCCGCATCATGATTCTATAAATAGCTTGGTTCAGGATTCATAAATGGGTCAGATAGAATTTTTCAAGCTCTTGCTGTATATTTGCTGAATGAGGGCATTGGTCAAATTGGACTGAGTCTGAATCTGCTCAGCGCCAATGTTCGAAGACACATTGATTTGGGGTGAATCTGCCAACGACATCTTTTCAACTCGATCTACCTATGCTATGCTAATCAGGAATAACTGGGTTGTAAATCCCATTGTTTGTGCTATACGGAATATTCCTTGTTAAGTAAAAGTGCAATCGTTCTTGTGATTAGCTTGGAAAGAGAATCTTGAGTGATGTTAACAGGCGTGCAAGAAATTTAGCCAAAAAACGAGAGTTGTTTAGTTCGTGATCATATGTGAGAGGTACTTAATATTTTAAGAGATCCCTGTTCGTGGCTTTTCAGTCTTTGCCGAAGAATGGTCGCATTTGAATCTTATTAATAGTAAATCCAAGCTGATTGGGGAATGGCATTGGCTATTCATCTTCGCAGTCATATGCTGGAGAATCTGCAAATGGAAAAACAAGATTTGTTTTGCCAATGTTTATCCGCCTGGTAATTGTAAAACTGAGATTATTTGCCGTTACTGGAAGAATATGGTCATTGTGCTGATGCATCAAGCTCTACGCGATTCAAGCAAGAACGTCTTTGTTGAGATTAGCCGGTTGATGGGTGGTGCAAATTAAAATACAGATGAAAGTTGGTTTCGAAACAAGAACTTTGTGACTGTAGGGGGTAATTAGAGATATGCATGGAAGATGCATTTCTGGTTTTTCAATCAGCATTGGTAATTGTAGCATCGATTTAGAAGAACTTTGGGGTCTTTTATTTGGTATTTATTAACTTTTATGTCCATACCTTTTTATATAATAACATTTATGATCAACTTTATCAACTCAAAATACATTTTAAATTTATTTTATTTATTTAAATGCTTTTAAGTTAATACGAAAGTATTTTTGTTTATCTAAATCTATATTTCAATTTTAAACTAAAATTAAACACTAATTATTTATGATATGATTTATAGCAATGTAAAACAAAATATTTCGATTTTATATTCATACAACCACTATTTTCAAATATTTGGTTTACCTCACCTTAATTTGTTCCTATTTTATTTAAAATAAAATTCAAATTTAACATTTTATTATAAACATATAATCCCCACCTTCAACCAAAACTATGAATAATTATTTAAGGTAATAAATGACATGTCGATCGAGTCTTAGTTGGATTGGCATCATTATTGTTGTCAATGCAGGAGCATGGTGAGTTCGAATGAACTGAAATGCATTATCCTCCTATGTAAGAGTTGAGGGAGGGGCTATGCCTAATTTTAGGCATTATTTAAAAAAGAGCATATATGATAAAAATCTATAATAAAATTAATGTTCAAATAAATAAAATGACCTTTTGTACTATTTTTAAAACATAATTCTAGACAGATATTGATACAAATTTTGAAAAATCTAATATAGTGAATAAGGAAAAATTAAATAAAATATAAAAATATAGTAGATGTGCCACTTATCATAAATGTAATGTACGTATTTCTTTATATTAAATATACTATTTTTTTCGTCTATTAATTAATTGTATGTATTAATTAAAATATGATTTTTTAAATTTAATACTAAAAAATTAAAAGAATACATGCCACATACAAAAAATTGAAAGTAAGAATATAGAATATGTTAAAATAAAGAAATTAAAATTCTATTCTTTAAAATAATTTTATATTATTGTGGATATTTATATATATTTAGAATTTTAAGAATTTAAGAAATATATATTTATTTATCTTAAATTTAAATTTAAAAATATATTTTATGATAATTTTAAATTTAATGAAATAATTAAAAATAAAATATTGAATAAAATTAAATTTAAATTGAGTTATAATGATAATGATAATTTTAAAAATCTAATGATACAAGATAATATTTTTTTATCTTAATAATAAATTATATACTTTTATTTTCTTACATAAAAATTTACATAAAATTTTTCTCAGATTTTAATTTTATTTATTTAAAATTGTTAAAAAATAATTATTCATGTGCCAAATAAGTAAACTATTTAATTAATTTTGAGTTTTAAACCTTATAATATAATAATGATAGATTATAGATAAATAATATATTCTGTCAATCATTAATTTACCTTTTCATAATAAAATCATAATATAAAATTAAAATGAGAAATAATAGTAATTTAAATTTAATATTTTTATTAATTCAGATATTGTTAAAAAAAATTAGGCTTAGGCCCAAAGGAGAGTCCAAAACCCAATTTGAGAAGTATAAAACAAGCTAGCGTTTCTTCAACGTCCAAATAACAAGGTCTTGTCTCTGAAAATCAAAGAGGTAAAAGTTTTCAGCCGAAGAAAGATTGCTTTTCAATCATGGAAATAATCTTTAACAACATTTGCCTTACTGTTTTGCAGTAACTGAAGAAGATGCAAATATTCGTCAAAACCCTAACAGGGAAGACTATCACTCTCGAGGTTGAAAGCAGTGATACCATAGACAATGTCAAGGCCAAGATTCAGGTTTTGTTTTTCTTATCCATCATGTTAAACATAATCTAATCTTCAATATCTATTGTTTCCGTGCACTATTGTTTTTATTTTAGTTTATTTTCCTCTTGCGAAACTGCAAACTTAATTTTAGAGGAGTTTAATTTTTCTTCGTGAATGATTCCTTTATTGTATGATTTTTCCTTTTTTATGTTTATCGTTTTCCTCTTACGGAACTGAAATCTTAGTATTAGAGAAGATTGACGCCTAATCCTGCTTCTTTTATGCTGTACTTAGCAATTTCTGTGAAAGTTGCTTGGAAATTAATTTAGGGATGACAATGTGTAGTTTAAAAAAAAAAACTGGATCTGGCACTATGTGATCCAGCTTTTCTGCGGATTCAGATATTGGGTCTACTATTTGCAGCGGATTTGAAGCAAAATTCGGATATGAACTATTGGATATATGTTACCTGAATTTGCTTTGATTTTGTCTCAATTAGTGCCCTAATATCCTACTTCTTTAGCATGATCTACTATATTTATGCGGATAATGTATTCGAATATTCTGACCTGATATTTATTTACTTATTTAGCTATATTTTAAATTTATTATTTAAATATCATATAATAAATTGAGATATTTAGCAACTTAGGAATTACGACCGATATTGTTTTTGAATTCAGGTGCAGATACAGATGGTGAGCAAAAAATAAACAAACTTGGGTTTTGAGTTTAGCCGAAATGAAATCGGATACTTGAAAATTATAAATATTTGATCGGTTGCCATTTGTAGAAATTATTGTAGAAGTGAATTGATGATAAAGCAAGTTCCATATTGATTGAATTGGCTATAAGTAGACTGGCCGATTTATTTTATGTGCTCCGCTATTGCCCCTGAGTTGATTAATTTTCTTAATCACCACTTCATTAATGATTGGATCAAATTGGTTTATTCAACTAAAATAGTTCAAGTTGACTACATGCAATTTTGCAATTCCATTAGAAGTTGTGAGTGCTAAAATAAACTTAAACCATACTCAACTCTTTTGTACTCTGCTAGCACTGTTGGTTATGCATACTTGTAAAGCTTCCTATTCCATTGATTAAGAAAAAAGACTACTTCCATTATTACCTTTCTTTTATATCTGCTATTTTATTTTCAATCTATTTGTATCCTCCCAAGAGGACATTGTTTGAACATAATGCTCTCTTCATGGTTACTGTGCTGACAATGAATTACATATTCCAGGATAAAGAGGGCATCCCTCCTGATCAGCAGAGGTTGATTTTTGCTGGTAAGCAACTGGAAGATGGCCGAACCCTAGCTGATTATAACATCCAAAAGGAGTCCACTCTTCACCTAGTTTTAAGGCTTAGAGGAGGAACCATGATCAAGGTGAAGACTCTCACCGGGAAAGAAATTGAAATTGACATTGAACCAACTGATACCATTGATCGTATCAAGGAACGGGTTGAAGAGAAAGAAGGAATTCCTCCAGTTCAGCAAAGGTACCAAGTTTGTTCTTTTTCATTGTACTGAATGCATCTCTCGGATTTACTTGATCATTGACATGCTTCTTCGTTATTATTGTGATTCGAAATCCTTGTTTATTTTCCATTGGCTAATATAACTTATTGGGGGTGCTTATTGACCATATTTCTCCAAAGGTGTAGAGACTCTATTCACAACTTCTTTTGCATACAGGATTCAAAATTTGTTGATTTTACACTTCCATGTAACACTGAATCTTAAGAATGTTATGTTATCAGATGCCCTTAGGTATATTGTTTAATTATTGCGAAATTTATCAGAAAGGTATTTCCAAGTTTATACTCCATAAAGGTAAGACATGATTGGGTCGCAGGGTCGTATATATCTGGTCCGAATGACCTGTTTGACTGTAAATTTATTGCACTGGTTCTTGACTTGTCAATTTAATGCATATCTTGACTCTTGTTACAGGCTTATATATGCCGGGAAGCAACTTGCAGATGACAAGACAGCGCGGGACTACAATATTGAGGGTGGCTCTGTGCTGCATCTTGTGCTTGCACTGAGGGGTGGCTGTTCCTAGATGGTGCCATAAAAAAAAAAAATACCTGGACAGAAACTGTTGCAATTTTAATTATTGCATAAATCTAATGACTTAACATTTGATTCGTTGAGAAATGCATGAATTGATGATGATTTCCTCAAGACACAGATGTTGTGTTGTATTTACTTGTTTTGTATAAATCAGGCTTCTTCGGATGGCCTCGCAAACTCTGGAGGATATGTCAAAAAGGTCCAAATGGGCTTTAGTTAATAAGGTACCTTATGATTACACACTCTGATACGATAAGTATAGCCACTATTGTCTACTTGTTGAGAAGGTCCAACTCCATTTCGCATATTCCAAAATTAATAAATTTTCTCTTGCTGGGATTTTTTTTTAGTATTTGTACTCTAATTGTTGTAATTTCGAAATTTCAATTTTTATTCAAAATGCGACCATTAAATTCTATTATATTTTACATGCTATGCGGCAAATTTGGTTTTTTTTTTTTACATAATACTCATAAAGGAGTCATATTATATTAATTGATATATAATGATTTATGATTAAATTAAAATATAAATTCAAGTAAAATGACTAATGACAAAATTTGACTTATATTCTTATATAACTTTTATTACATATAATATATTTGCTTATATGTAAATGTAAAATTTAAAATTTTAACCATAAAAATATTTAAAATTAGAGTCCATTTTATTAATTTATTTAACTATAATATTATCAGTACAAAAATAAACATTAGAAATAGGTATAAAAATGATAATTAACTAGTCACTCAACTTGCCAATAAGTCAACGGGGAATTATCTTAACAGCAAGGTTAAGATTTTGAGAACTTTGAACTTTATCTAGATTTATTTTGATTTACGTTAAAATATATTATAGTTACTGTTTTTTTTTTATTTGTACAATACATGAGTCGATTGTATGCATTAATTTGTATATGCAATATGAATTTTAAAATTTGAATATATATCAATTAAGTGTTGGATGCACTAGTAATGTACATTGCACCCCAAATGAAAGAATACATATTTGAATCTTAGAGACAATATTATTGAGAAAGAGCTACAAACCTTAAACATAGAATCATAAAACAAACATAGAAAATACAAAAAAAAAAAAAATCATATATTAAGTTATATATTAGATTTATTCATCAACATATTTTTAATTAAATTTTCATTTTTTTCCCTTCCAGCTTGGAATTGAAATTGCAGAAAGAACTTGAGAGTTCCAAAAGCACGAGGAGATTCATTCTGGTGATAGCAACACATCCTATTTCTACACTTTAGCACTTGTCAAATGTAGTAGAGGTAAAATACGGGCTCTCAAGAATGAGAATAGGGTATGGGTTCATGATGAGGAGGAGATTAAGATTATGTTCGCAGCTTGTATACCAAATATAAATGTTTCCTTTCCGGTCTTGACTATGCAAGAGCTTGAATGTTTACACAATGATGAGATTACAGATGTAGTTTTAGTATGGGTGCTTTTCAAGCACCGGGCCCAGATGGGTTTCAAGCTTGTTTCTTCCAATAGAACTGGGAGGGTGTTGGAGATGATGTGAGTTTTATGATAGAAGAAGCATTTCACGTTTATTCCTCAAGTTAAAGAACAGGAAAGCATGAACCAACTTGGGCCAATTAGTCTTTGGAATGTGGTGTATAAGATAATCTCAAAGATACGAGCGAATCGAAATCGGACCGATGGTAAGAGAATTTTAGCATATGACACTAGAAAAACTCATGAAGAAAAAATGAAGAGTCTGTTCAGTTATTAAGAAAGATAGCTGATATAGAGATCGATGATTTTTCGATAACAACGGAACTCAAAGATACGTGGGAAAGTTGAAAATCATCAGTTCTTTTACCAGAATCATTACATCTCGATAAAATCAAGGAAATGAATCTCAAAAACATCCAAGAAGGATAACAACAAAACACAATATGTGAAAGAATGACATTCAAAAAAGGAACATTCAATTTAGGAGGTGACGTGAAAGGAAGAAAATCTATTCACTATCACTATCCATAAATGTCCATAAATAAATGAGACAAATGATGATGAAAGCGTGATGGAAGCAACCATTAATGCATGAAAAATGTGAAAATAGATACAACAATTAAAATATTACGTGGAAGCAACCATCAAGTCAATATTTATTTCAAAAAGGCTACGTAAAAGTAACCATTAAACCGACATTAAAATCATGAATACTATGCAAATTTGAAATATAAATAAATTAAAATTTAAAATTTATATTATAAAATAGACATTATGGCAGCCTAAACAAGACATCGGATCAAGAAAGGCATTGACATAGAAATCAAGAAAAAGAGATACAAAAACCTTCTTTTGTCTACTTGGTCTCTTTCTCAAAAAACCATAAAAATCTTTTTTATCAGCTTTATAAATTATCCTTGTAAATTATCTATTATCCTTTCGTTGCTCTTACTCTTAACATGAGTTGTGTTCTCTCTACCTTGTTTCAGGTTTTATGGAATGGTGAAATTACAGAATCTTTTAGGCCCTCGAGAGGTCTTCAACCTGTTACAGCTTGCAGAGACGGTCCCTCAATTTCCCATGTTTTCTTTGCTTGCCTTCTCCTCAAGTTTGGATGGCCAACTACGACAAATCCAAATGAGCCTTGATGAATGGTGAGTCTCTTAAAGTCTAAGCTTTTCTTTTCCAATAACTTGGTGATAGTGTGCGATCTATTAGTCGATTGGTGAGGATTCCGGTGACAAGTGATTTGGGCAAGTACTTGGGAGTACCATTAATTCATAGTAGAGTTACAAGGAAAACTTATTGGCATCCTTTCGAGAGGGTCCAAGCTGGTTTCTCCAATTGGAAAATTAATAAATTATCTTTTGCTGGGAGGACATGACATGCGGCTCATATTCCCTGTACACCGTGTAAATGGGTCAGCTTTCCTTGGGTGTTTGTGATCATATTGACAAGATTTGCAGAGCTTTTAATCGTGGTTCTTCAGACGAGAGGAGGAAAATTCACTTGGTCAATTGGGAGAAATTGTGTTTACCTAAAAAAGCTGGGGGTTTAGACCTAAGGACTATGCATGTTTGGAATGATCGTTGAAGGTGATAAATTTTGGGTACGGGTTCTACAAGTTAAATATCTAGGAAGAGGTTCTTTCTTTGATGTGCTTAAAAGCCTAGATAGTTCACATGTTTGGAAGAGTATTCTTGCAGGGCGTCAAAGTTCTTCCTAAAGGGCTTCCATGGAAAGTGGGTAAAGGAGATAAGGTACAATTTGGCTCGATAATTGGATCTCCAAAGCTCCATTAATCAATTGTATTCAGCCTCCGTATCATGATTCTCTGAATAGCTCAGTTCAGGATGTTCATAATGGGCCATATAGAAATTTTAGCCTCTTGCAGGACTGTTGTCGAATGAGGTCATTGATCAATTTAGAGCGAGTCCGAGTTTGCTCAGCGCTAATATGGAACACACATTAATTTGGGGTGAATCTGCATCTTTTCGACTCAATCTACATACTCTATGCTAATCAAGAATAACTGGGTTGTAAATTCCATTGCTTGTGCTATATATGGACGATTCCTTGCCAACCAAAAGTGCAATTATTCTTGGAAAGATAGAATCTTGAGTGATGTTAATAAGCCTGCAATAAATTTAGCCGACAGTGAGAGTTGTTCAGTTTGTGGTCATATTCCAGAAGATGTACAAACTACCCTGCTGCTAAGGACATTTGGATCTTACTGATAGTAAATCCAAGACTGGGGAGTAGTTTTGGCCATTCATCTTTGCAATCATGTGCCGGAGAAACTATGTATGTTTTCCCACCAGTTAGTCTTAAAATTGAGATTATTTGCAAATCTTTGAAAGAATATGGTCATGGTGCAGATGCATTAATCTCTATGCAATTGAAGTAAGAGCTTCTTTATTGGGATAAGTTGACTGATCGGTGGTGCAAATTAAATACCGAAGGAAGTTGGTTTCGAGACAGGCAGGGGATAATTAGAGATATGCATAGGAGATGGGTTTCTGGTTTTTCGATCAGCAATTGCAACATCGATTTAGCAGGACTTTGTGATCTTTTATATGATATTAATTTAGCATGGAACATAAACGGGCGGCCAACCCAAAACCCTAATTTCCCATAGGTAAGAAGAATAAATGGTTGTTCCCCTTTTAAGTGAGAAAATTGTGAAGAAGAGAGTCAAGAAGTTCAAGAGACTCCAGAGCGATTGCAAAATCTCCGTCAAGGATGCTGAATTGTTTGGTGGTTGACTCGAATGGGAGAAGTGGTGGGCTTGCTATGCTATGGAGCGATGAGGTTGAAGTGGTCATCCAAAGCTATTCGAAAAATCATATTGACTCTTTAGTGAAGGTGGACAACAGGTTCAATATTCGTTTCACGGGTTTTTATGGCCATGTGGATCCTATTGCGAGAGCTTAATCTTGGGAAATCCTAAAAAGAATAGGTAGAACAGTCAGAGAAGAATGGATCGTTGGGGGAGATTTCAATGCAATCTTACATGATGCGAAAAAAGAGGGTGGGAGAAGGAAATCGAGAACCCAAATGGAGGAGTTTAGAGAGGTGCTTGAGGAGTTAACGTTAGTCGATATTAAACCTACAAGGGGCTGGTTCACTTGGGTCAACAATAGGGACGGTAATGAGTTAGTTAAAGAGCGTTTAGACCGCTTTGTTATGTCTGCTAATGTTGTTTTGTTTTTCCCGTTTATAGATGTTAATACTATTAGATAGACTAAATCGGATCACGATGCTGTGCTCCTGGACACGATGGGTAAAAATCCAAAAGTGAATCAAAGAGATCCAAGGCTTTATTTCGTTATAACATGTGCTGGGCATAGGACAAGAGAGCAAAGGAGATTATCAAGGAAAGTTGGAGTAGAAGGGGTGATAATATTCTGGAGAAATTGGATGGGATGCATGGGGTACTAGGTCTCTGGCAGTTCAACAAGTATAACAAAATGAGAAGCCAAATTCGTGACTTGATTGAGCAAATCAATAGATCTATCGATGGGCCCATTACAATTTCTAATATATACAGTCTTGGGAAGCTCGCTTTAAGTTGAGCAATCTCTATGCTAAAGAGGAAGACTATTGGGCGCAAAAATTCAGAATCAGCTGGCTTAGGGAAGGGGATAGGAATACAAAGTTTTTCAATGTGAGGGCCACACACAGGCAAAAGAAGAATAATATTGAGAGACTTAAAGATCAAGGTGGCCGATGGGTGTGCGACATTAAGGGCATTTGTAAGATTGCTAGAGATTATTTTCAAAATTTGTTCAAGTCGAAATTTGACTATAATGATGTGCTGGAGATGAGCTACATTCATAGGTGTGTTGACCATGATATCAATAATATGTTGGTGAAGGATTTTGCGGATGAGGAAATTTTAGTTGCCTTCAACCAGATGGACCCTCGCAAGGCTCCAGGCATTGACGGCCTCTCGGATGTTTTCTTTCGAGAAAACTAGAAGGTCGTGGGTAAAGATATTCTAAACTTTTTCCATGATTTTTTAAATGGTCAAAAAGATTTTTCATGCATTAACGAAATGATAATTGTCCTCATTCCAAAAATTAAAGAACCCACTGATATGTCTAATTTTCGGCCTATTAGTTTATGTAGAGTTATTTACAAAATTGTTGCAAAGACTTTGGGGAATAGGTTGAAGAAGGTTTTGCCATCTTGTATAAGTCAGAATCAAAGTGCCTTTGTCTCGGGAAGAATGATCCATGACAACATTCTAATTGCGCATGAATTATTGCACTACCTTCAGAGTTCAAAAAAGGGTCAAAATAAAGGGCTCATGGTTAAACTTGACATGAGCAAGGCGTACGATAGGGTTGAGTGGAAGTTCCTTGAAGCTGTTATGAAGAATGTGGGTTTTGTTGATAATTGGATCAATTTAATTATGAAGTGTGTTTGTTCGGTTAAGTATGTGGTTAAGTGTAATGGGATTTTAACGAATACTATAACTCCGGAGTGTCTCTGTCAAGAGGATCCCCTATCCCCTTATCTTTTCCTATTTTGCATGGAGGCATTTTCGAGAAAGCTCAATCGTGCTCAACAAGATGGGATTATCCGGGGAGTTCAAGCTAGTATTAATGGGCCAAGAATTAACCATTTATTTTTCACTAATGATGACCTCCTCTTTATTAGAAATAAGAAAAAGGAAGTTAAAGCTTTCACAAAATTTTAAATGATTTTGAAAAGGTTTCTGGTCAACAAATAAATTTTGAAAAATCTATGGTTTATTTTAGCCCAAAAACCCTTACGGCTCAGAGAGAACATTTTGGTAATATGCTTAGCATGCAGGTTGTTGATAAATTGAATAACTACCTTGGTTTACCTCTTCATATTGGAAAGAAAAAATTGTTACCTTTTAACGATATCCTTAATCGCTTCTCTTGTAGAATAAATAGTTGGTCCAAAAGACTGTTATCTTATGGTGGCAGAGAAGTCTTTATTAAATCTATCCTTCAGGCTTTATCCACTTATGCATTTTCTGTTTTTTTTGCTCTTAGAAGAGTTATTGAAGATATGAATTCAAAGATCCGCAGAATGTGGTGGGCAAGCAAGAATAAGGATCGTGGATGGGCCATGCTTGCATGGGACAATGTGAGTGCTCCTAAAGGGATGGGAGGCCTCGAGTTTAGAGATTTTCACTTATTCAACTTGGCGCTTCTTGGTAGACAAGTGTGGCGACTCCTCACAAATACGGACACGCTCTGTTATCGTGTTCTTAGCTCTAAATACTTTCCTGATGGTAACCTTTTCAGTTCTAAAAATGTGAAGAAACCTTCCTTTACCTGGAGAAGTATCTCCATAGCGGGTAGGAGCTTAAAACAAGGCTTTGGGTGGTTGGTGGGCGATGAAAAAGGTGGACATTCACAATGATAATTGAGGTTTCGAAGGCTTGAATGGGGGACTCTTTTATTTGCCAAAGGAGTCTTGTGGGTAAGAGGAAAGTCTATGAGCTCTGGAATCTAAACAGCATGCGATGGTGCAAAAATAGGGTGCATGACATTTATGGTGAAAATCTAGGGAACCAAATTTGTAATATCCCCATTATTCGCCATTCTCCAAAAGACGTCTTGGTGTGGTTCGATAGCAAATATAACACCCTTATCCCGTATCCGTTGTTGAATTAGGGTTAAACGCATTACCAGACAGATCGAAAACTTTCATAACATTTCATACAATCATTCATCCAAACACTCTCATAATGTCCCTTAAATAAGTCAACGAGACCTAAAACATGCTTATAAATCGAGTCGGGACTAAACCGAATCATATACAGAATTTCTCAAAATTTAAATTTTTTCTAATTTTCAGGGGATACACGCCCGTGTGGGTAGGCTGTGTGTTTCCCACGGCTTCTAGACACACTCGTGTGTCCTCCCTATGGTCGAATCTGAAATAACACCACGGCCACCAAGCACGCCCGTGTACCCTGGCCGTGGTCGATCCTACCAAAACCACACGACTACCAAGCACCCCGTGTGCTAAGGCCATGTACTCTAAGGCCATATACTGACTTTTTCACACGGCTACTAGGCACGCTTGTGTACCATGGTCGTGTGCTCATAAACTAGCTACTGATTTATGCCCACGGCTAGTTGACACACTCGTGTCAAGGCCGTGTGCTATTAGGCTATATATTGTCATTCACCCACGGTCATTAGGCACGCCCGTGTGCCACAACCGTGTGACATTATAGGCCATTTGCAAGACCAAAATGTCACCCACTTGGGTTTTACCTACAAGCAACATTTACCAACACATTTCATGCATATATGACAACAAAAACATACCAAAATAACCATTCAATCTATACATTCAATACAATTTTCAACCATGCCAACTTTCAAGACCAAAACATATATAACACAAGTATAATTCATCCAAATACTTAGCCAAAACATAACCATTTTCAATGTCATCTAAACATACCAAAACATATATCACATATCATAATCATAATGCATATTCTCAACCCATCTCTAGCCAAATCACATGGCTAAGTTCATATATCATAATTATCCAAATAACTAGCCTATACATGCCATATCTAGCTATATACAGTTCCAAAATGTACCAAATAAGTTGAGTAGTGTGATGACGATCCTTGACGGTCCCGAGCCTTCAATAGCTTTGACGATCTATAAAACAGAGAAAACATACACACAGAGTAAGCTTTTCAAAAGCTTAGTAAGTCATATACAAATAAACTTAATAAGTAAAACATATAAGCATATTGAATCATTGACGCAATTCATATTCATAGCAACTTTCTCACATATATGCTTTGGTCCATATTCTTGGCCATATTTGCCACATTCAACAATTCAATGATCATATATACACATATCTCTTTCATAATCATTCTTGTATCTCATTCACATTCTCATATTCAATCATACATTTCTTCAAATAAAAAATCACATAGGTACTTACCTTTTATACACACATAGTGTACATACCAAATGTACCTAAAACGAATATACTTTCACGTAATTGTTCATAGCTCAGATTTACCGGTTGGACTCGAAATAATCGTACAATGCCAACGTCCTAGATGAGGTCTTACGTGTACTCAGATATCGATGCCACTGTCCTAGACATGGTCTTACACGAATCAATACGATGCCGATGTCCTAGATATGGTCTTACACGTAAAGCTAATATCGATGCCAACGTCCAAGACGTGGCCTTACATGATAAAACAAAATAGATACCTATTGTACAAGCCCAATTTTACCCGGGCTTACAAGCCCAATTTAAGCCCAAACCCGAAGCCCGCTAAACAAACCGGAAAATAGAAAACAAAAAAAGAACCCTAACCCTAACACATGCTTGCGCTCCACTTGCCTCGCCACTACCTCGCCCACCGACCCCCACCTCGCCTCCACCACCGCCCATAGCCTGCAAAAAGAGGAAACACGCAATGTAAGCAAAGGCAAGCAATTCCTTTTTTGAATTTTGGCTATAAAGCCATACAAAACCATTGTAATAAAAAAAAACAGAGAGAAAATCAAAAAAGGAGATTTTCAATTCAAGAAAGAAAAAAAGCGAATAATCGAGAAATTACAAAGCAAGATCGAAACCTAAAAGGTGGATTTTCATTTTTTACTTTCTATTTCACTATCTTCTATTTATTTTTTATTGTTTTCAAACTCTAAAAAACGAGCAATAACAAAGAAAAAGGAAGAGAAAGAAACTCACCAAGTCCCCAAGGTTCTCGTCGAGCGCTTTCCTCCGTCGTCGAAGAAGCCCGATCGTCGGCCAAAAGAGAGGAATGCATTTGAGAGGAAAAGAAGGAAGATGGGGGCTCGCTTTTGTTTAAAAAAAGAACTTATAAGCTTTTAAAAAAAAAAGATGAGTGATAAAAGTTTTTTAATGATGTAATTAATGCTAGTGGAGGCCAAAGCATTGACATTGATGGTGATATGCGCCTATTCAACTTAAATGGGGAATTTATGCGCTTAGTCCCTTCTCATTTCCGTGCTCCGCAATCAAGTTTTCGTGTTCTTTTAATTTGGCCCTAAATGTCCATTCGATTTTGATTAAGTCCCCTCACTGTATGCTTTGACAAAAGGGATTAATTGCTATTTTGGTCCCTCTTCTTTTCATGCGTGTTTCAAATAAGTCCCTTTTCTTTTGTTTTATTTCAAATTAACCCCAATACTCCTATTTTTTTATGCAATTTAATTTCGCTTAAATTATTTTTGCAATATTTTTAGTTTTTTTGTTACTACATCATTGTCATTACTATTATTATATTTTTTGTATATGTTTTATTGTTATTTTGTCTTATTAATTTTATTATTATTCGTTATTTTGATTATATATTTATTATTATTACTTCGTTATTATTATTTACTATCACACTCGTATGTCACTATTGTATTTTATTTTATTTTACTTTATTTTTTATTGTGACTAAGATTATTATTTTATTATTTGTTAATTATGTTATTATTATTGATATCTGCTTTATCATTATCATTACTACTATTATTTTATGTGTTTATGTTTACTTATTTATTTCATATGTATTTTTATTAGTACCCGCCATTTTTATTGTCGTCATTATTTTATTTTCCATTTTAAGTATCATCTCTATTATCTTGCCATTGTAATCTCTTATTTTATTTATTTATTTATTCATTTTATTACTATTTCAGATTATCATAATATTATTATTTATATTTTATTTTTAACATTCACATCCATATTTGTCATCTTTGTTTTGTACAATATTTTGAACAAAGCATCCTTTGTAAAATTATCGATTTGCCTAAAAATTTTCAAAATGAGGCAATGTTTTTATGGTGAAACTCTAGAAATAGTGCCCTAACGTCTTCTTCGCCATTGCGATTTTTCGCTTGACTAAATAACTTAACATCCCTTGTTACGGTTAAACGCGAATCGAAAACTTTCATGACTTTTCATACAAGATTAAAACATCGTGTCCTAACGAGACCTAAAACATGCTTATAAACCGAGTCGGGACTAAACCGAATCATATATGTAATTTCTCAAAATTTAAAATTTTCTAATTTTCGGGGATACACGCCTGCTGGTAGGTCATGTGCTTCCCACGCTTCTAGACACACTGTGTGACCTCCCGTGGGTCGAATCAAATAACACCACGGTCACCAAGCACGCCTGTACCTCGGCCGTGGTCGATCTCGCTAAAACCTGCTCACGGCTAGTTGACACACTCGTGTCAAGGCCGTGTGCTATTAGGCTATATATTGTCATTCACCCACGGTCATTAGCACGCACGCAGGTTACAAACCGGTGACATTATAGGCCATTTGCAAGACCAAATGTCACCCACTTGGGTTTTACCTACAAGCAACATTTACCAACACATTTCATGCATATATGACAACAAAAAATACCAAAATAACCATTTCTTAAATTCAATCCAACTTTCAAGACCAAAACATATATAACACAAGTATAATTCATCCAAATACTTAGCAAAACATAACCATTTTCAATGTCATCTAAACATACCAAAACATACATTACATATCATAATCATAATGCATATTCTCAACTCATTTCTAGCCAAATCACATGGCTAAGTTCATATATCATAATTATCCAAATAACTAGCCTATACATGCCATATCTAGCTACATACAGCCCAAAATGTACCAAAATAAGTTGAGTAGTGTGATGACGATCCTTGATTCCCGAGCCTTCAATAGCTTTGACGATCTATAAAACAGAGAAAACATACACACATCAGTAAGCTTTTCATGCGCTTAGTAAGTCATATACAAATAAACTTAATAAGTAAAGCATATAAGCATATTGAATCATTGACGCAATTCATATTCATCGCAACCTCACAATTATTTGGTCCATATTCATTATTTGCCAAGGATCAATTCAATGATCATATAAAACTCTTTCATAATCATTCTTGTATCTCATTCACATTCTCATTTCAATCATACATTTCTTCAAATAAAAATCACATAGGTACTTACCTTTTATACACATAGTGTACATACCAAATGTACCTAAAACGAATATACTTTCACGTAATTGTTCATAACTCTGATTTACTCTTTGAACCGATAGAATCTAATAGGATACTCAAAACTTCAGACCGTAAATGCCAACGTCCCGACGAGGTCTTAGTAAATATCGAAACGCCCTTGGTCTTTCAAAATCAAAGGTGATGTCCGATATGGTCACACGTAACTAAAGGTCGATGCCAACGCCCTTTTTCATTTTTAAAAAATCTCAAAGTTGAACCCCATTTCGTCGTGGTCTTACATGATAAAACAAAATAGATACCTATGTCATGACATAGCTAATCCTATTTATTCCTAGGTTCGTACAGGACTTATCTGATAGTGTCACTATATCGATCTTATCTCGGAATTCATTTGCATAGCCTCTCATAAGCATTCATTATCAACATTAATCATATGAACATATACAATTTCATACAAGTACGTTTATTTGCATAATGACTTACCTCAGATTCGATTTAATGGAATGGAAACGGCTACTCGGTTACTTTCGCTTTCCCGCGATCTAAATCCATTTTCCTCAATTCTTAATCTAAACATATTCAGAATTAACCCTTTTATTCAATAACTCATTCAATTCAATCCAAACACATTTATTTAGGGCTATTTGCAATTTAACCCTCATATTTGCACAATTTATCAATTTAGTCCATTTTTCTCAAAACTTCAAATTCACAAAATCAATACATACTCATGCTTAGCCGAATGTTTATACATCTCATAAAAGCCCATATTTTTCATAAAATTTGCAATTTATTCTTTCAAATTGCTATTTTTTCAATTTAGCCCTAATAAGCTAAATTCATCAAAAATTCAAGAACAAAGTATGTTCATCTAGCTCAAATCTTTTTTTATCAACTAAGCTCATCACAAAGCTCAACATATCATCAATGGCATATCCGATGAACATCATCAATACAAAAATTGAGACATGGGCTTGATAGTAGACTAAGCAACAATCTCAAAAACATAAAAATCATCAAAATCTAAAGCCAAAACATATCTTAATTGTGATGAACAAGAGCCAAATACCCTAAAGCTTTTTCTTTTCTTTTCTTTGTAATTTCGGCACAAAACAAGATGATATTCATAATCTTTTATGTTTTATTTTGTTATAAACATAATATTAATCTAATTACCTTATTAACTTTTCATTAAACAAAAGAAATTTATATCCATTAAGGGCATACTAGTCCTTTAGCTATCCACCAAATAACTATTGGTTTAATAACAACATAAGACCTTCACTTTAATAAGCCACAACACATAGGCATCTTAACATGTAGCATACAACTTTTACATTTAATGCAATTCAATCATTTGCTTAAATTAAACACATAAACGAACAAATTAGCTTATGAAATTTTACCACATGCTTAAACACATATCAAAAGCATAGAAAATAATATTAAAAATATTTCACTGACTCGGATTTGTGGTCCCAAACCACTATTCCAACTAGGGTGTAAGCCAGACTGTTACATCAAATATGGTCTTTTTACTACTAAATCTGCATATTCTTAGCTTATTCTCAAAAAAAAAGCATGGGTCCTCATAGGTTGTTCTGGAAGAAGATTTGGAAACTTAATATCTTTCCCAAAATTTGAGTTTTGCTTGGAGAATGGGACATGAGATTTTGCCTACCAACTCTAAAATTGCCTCCATTAGACCTGCGACGAATTGAGTGCCTGCGATGTGGTGCCGAAAGGGAAACTCTTATTCATGCCATAAAGGATTGTCCCAAAGCAAGGGAGACTCTCGTGTGCGGTGGGCTTGATGATAGGCTGGTAAGAAATGATTCGACTGTTGCATTGGCTGGTTAGAAGTTGCCATGAGAATCCTTGATAAAAAAGCAATAGAGGACTTCATAACTCTTATATAGAACTCGTGGAACAACAGAAACAACTTTATGTTCCAAGGTAAAGAGGAGAGTGCAATCACGAGTTGGAACAAAGCTCGGGCTCTTAGCAATGATTTTAGGATTTATAACCTCAGAGAAAAGCCAATGATTCCTTCACAACCATCTATACATGGGTGGAAGGAACTCGCTCGGATTTTGTTAAAATAAATGTGGATGTGGCCTTTGTAGATAAGCGAATGGGGCTGGGTGTTATTGTGAGGGACGAAGATGGTTTTGTGCTGGGCAGCTATGGAAGCACTAAAGAGTCGCAGGGCCGTTCCTGAATTTTCTTTGGCCCGGGACGAACTGAAAAAAATAGGCCCCTAACGCACTTCTTCTTTGAAATACTAAGTCATATAAAAAGATATAAAAATTTGTTATATCCCATATAAATTTAAAAAATGTATATGAAAGATACATATTATACTTATAAAAGTATTTCCTTGAGCATTTCTTAATGCAAAGTCATTTATGATCATATCTACATCAATTTTATCTAACATATTTCTCTCAATAGATAACATTGCTAGACCATTTAATCTCTCTTGTGACATTGTCGATCTCAAGTAATTTTTCAATAATTTCAACTTTGAAAAACTTCTTTCCGCGGAAGCTACTATCACAGGCATCGTCAATAGGATTCGATATGCAATGGAAACATTAGGATAACAATCTGCATTTTTGACAAATTCAAGAATATCAATTGCTGTCATTGACTCATTTGGTAAAGTCATTTGTAACACTTTCATTTCAGAATAAAGGTCATCAGCATCAACATCTGACAAATTATTATGAGAAAATGTATCTTTGAAGTTATTGCAACAATCTCTTAATCTATTGCTTTGTAAAGACTTCAACCTTGTTGAGTCAATTAAAAATTCAAAAACATTTTAAAAAATCTTTAATTGATCAAATCTTTCTTTCAAAGAAGTAATTGCCATATCCATAATCACCAAAAAGTAGTTAACTCTAAAAGATTCCTCAGGTGATTGCAAATCATCATCATGACCATCCTCACCAAATTGTTTTTTTTTTTCCTAAAAATAGGACGTTTAGTTGAAAATTTTGGATCTATATCCATACTAAATGCAAGATCTTTGGTAACACTAATGCTAGCTTCAAACCCTTCTTTTCTATAATTTTCAAAATATAATATTATACCTTCCACTTCTTTCATCGTAGTATCAATGCACATTGTCTTGGATTGTAACTTTTTACTCACCTTGTTAATTAAAAACAAGATATCATACCAAATAACAATTCCAAGTAAAAATTCAAAATTTTGAAGTGCATTAGCCAAACTTTCTGCTTCACTTTTCACCTTAGCATCATTACCTGAAGATTCATATAATTTTGGCAAAGCTAATCTTATCTTGGAAGCATGAAATCTAATAGCTTTAACACTTTTAATTTGACTTTCCCATCGAGTATCCGATAGAGATTTCACAGTTTCTGAAATATTATCATGCAAAATTTTCCACCTTTTGGTAGAACTTGCGAACAATGTATATATACGTTGCACAATACCGAAAAATGAAATGGCTTTTGTACAAGAATATGCCATATCAGAAAGAGTGAGATTAAGACAATGACAAGTACACGACATAGTCAAAGCTCTTGGATTTAATTCAAGTAGTCTCCTTTGAACACCTTGGTGTTTTCCTTTCATATTAGAACCATTATCATATCCTTGGCCTCTCACATTATCAACATTAAGCTCAAGAGATTTTAATACATTTAATAACTCATTATAAAGCCCCATCCCAGATGTATCATCCACTTTCAAGAACTCTAAAAAGTATTATTTTATTTTTACTTTGTCACTTGACATATTAACGCATCGTATTATTAAAGTCATTTGTTCTTGATGACTCACATCAAGGGTACAATCAAGAATAACAGAGAAATATTTTGCCTCTTGAATGATTTTCAAAATAGAACTTTTAACACTATGGGCCAATATAGATATTAGCTCATTTTGAATCTTGTGACCAAGATAATGATAATGCATTTCTTCATTTTGAATGCGTCTAATATGGTCTTGCATTGACAAATCAAATTCAGCAATCATTTCAATTAGGCTAAAAAAATTACCATTATTCTCCTTATAAAGTTTCTTATTTGATCCTCGAAAAGCTAAATTATTCTTACCAAGACATTTAACTACAACAAGTATTCTCAAGAAAATATGTCTCAAACGTTCTTTCTCTTTTGAGATTCCTTGTTGCAAGTCTTTATCAAGAGTCTAATTAGTCTTCAATCTCACTCTTAATTCAGTCCAAACATTCATGTTAGTCATATGGTCAAAACTATTCTTATGTTCTTTGAGTTTTTCACTCAAGTGTTTCCAATCATTCACACCATCAGTGGCCAAGTAACTCTTTCTATTTAGTTTTGTGAATAACTTACAACAAAAACAAAAACTTTATCTACATGTTTAGAGTAAACTAACCATTTTCTATCGCTAGTCTCTCCACTAATCAACTTTCTAGAAAAATAAGCATACGAGAAATGCCTAGAATTACCATCTAAGGGAAATTTAAGATTCAATTCCCTTAAAGGCCCCTTTTCAACTAAAATATCTCTAGACTTGTTATCAATGATACCCCAATTTCTAGGATCGTAAATGTCTAAAAGAGGAATAAAATGCGGATTATCCCTAACATCTTCAAATTTTGACTCATTTTGTACATCATTAGGGTCATTCACAGTAGCAAATGATTTGGAGAATTATTATGTTCATTTGGATCAAGTTCAACCACATTGGCATGGTCATAGTCATAATTCAGATCATCCAAATTAATAGCATTATCATTTAAATTTTCATTAGATTGGTCCACATTGTCTACTTCCACTCCTTCGAAGTCTCTCCTATTTTTTCTTAAAAATCTATCAAAAGATCCCTTTGTGATTCTACTAACTCATCTCTTTGTTTTCGCTTTTTTTTTTCTCACTTCCGGACAAATATTTAGGCAACATTATTTAGCAATATAACTAATAGCTAATAAAACTAATATAGGTTAGAACAATGGCGCCAGAGGTCAGTAGGTCAGAGAATTGAACAAATAATCGTTTAATCCTTAGCGTTCTTAATTTGCAATGATGAGCCAAGGTTTCATCAATAAAATTGACTAATTAAACAAAGTCAAAAACAAATAATCATAGTCAAACTACAGAAAAGCAATGCCAGAAAACTCAATTAATCTGAAAGGGATCTTTTATAAGAAGATAGGGAAAAAGAACCAAAGGTGTTATTAAATCCAAAAAGTATAGAAGACGATCTAAATACATACCATAAAAAGTTCCTATAAAATGGTAAAAGAACACTTGTGTAATTTAACGAAATAGAGCACATCCACAATAATGCTTTTGTTTTATGTGATTTTTCTTTTTGACAAAAAAACACACCCCACAATCGTCATATCAGAAAAATTAAAAAATATTAAAGTTTCTAATCATTTTGAAATTAAAGATTAATATGAATTTTTATAAAATTGAATTAAAAAAACACACCCCACTGTAGAGATTTAAGATTTTTATAAGGGAAATTTTACTAATCTATCATTTATGATCTATCATCAATATTTCATCCTTAATCAACAAGAACATCAAGTTTCCTTCGATGGCATCTCATGAAAAACATAACCAAAACACAAATTACAACATGGGCTAAATAAAGCTCACCACAACTATCTCAAAAATGCAATAATTATCAAAAATCAAGCTAAATTTTACCTTAATCAAACTCAAATGTGGCCGAATGAAACTAAGCTTTCCTTTCTTTTTTTTCTTTGGTTATGTCAGTTTCGGTCATTTGGGGAAAAGAAGATCAGAAGATGAACAGTTGAACACTTATGACTTATCATCTTTTTATCATTTTATTATACATAAATATTAAAATATAATAAAAACCTATTAATCACTATTACATGCAAGCCGTCCACTCTAAATGCAATTTGTATAATTGTAAATTTAATCCTTATAATGATAAAGACAAGTCAATTTAATAAATTTTTTGTTGGGCCTGGGCAGGGCAAGAGTCGGCTGTTAACGGTGACTGGGCTGAAATTATGGCAATAGAGGAAGGGGTTATTTTGGCAAAAAAGATGAACTTAAAAAAAGTTCATTTTGAGTCTAATAATGCTAATATTGTAAACAAAATAAACAGAAAGGGCAGGATATTACTTTTATTGGGCAGCGTGCAAATAATGTATTCAGCCAATTGAGGACTTTTGAGGCTGCGATAGTCACGTGGGGCCTAGAACTAGCAATAGGATTGCTGATTTTATATGCAATTTTGTTCTAAAAAATAATTGCACATGGGCTTTTGATGTGAACTACCCTAGGGAGCTACATGGCCTTGTTACTCAAGCTGTTATAAATGAAAGTTAGGCCTTTTGGGCTGTTTTTTGTTCAAAAAATTTTAGCATGAAACACAAAGTTTAACATTTAATCTGATACTTTACCAAATAAGTGTTGGGTGTCAATAATATTATTGAGAGGACAACTCTTATATATATATATATATATATATAAGGAGAAAATATTTGATACATTATCGGTACATAAACTTATACACCATCAGTGGATAATAACAAAATACATCATCATTAAATAAAACAAAAAGTAATGGAGGGCTTTTTTCTTTTTGGTGAATTACAATAATAGAGTAAAACCCGAACAACCAACACAACTAGCGTAACTCGAACTCAAGCCACACCTAGGCGGTGAACATCCTTGACTATTAAACCATCACATGGAGAAATATTAATAATCTTATTTAAACATAATTATATATAAATAAATAAATACTAAAACCCTATAACCTAAACTTCATGAACTTAGACCTTAAACTTTTAAACTCAAAATCCTAAATTCTAGAGTTACTAATATTTATTTATAATAGTTAAGGTTAATGTTTAATTATGTTTAAATAAAATTATTAGTATTTATTTACAAATCCTTTACATATTTTGTTTAATATTTTAATAATAATATGTCATGTTATTAATCATTGATGGAGCATGAGACTTACGATGCATCTAATATTATTCGACATGAAAATGATTCCAATTGATTTAGAGTGATATCTTAATTTTTTTTTAGTTTAAGTAAATTTTAGGTAACTTAATTAAGGTAGTTTTGGATAATTTGAGATAATTTTTTTTTATAAAAGTGAAATGTGGCACCTTACAATTGGTCCTTAGTGTCCTGACAAATCAGGATTTAACTCCATTACTCACATGTAGAGCATTGACTTGTTAAAGTTTAAGTATTAAATTGAATATTTTAAAAGTTTAAATACCAAATTAAAAGTTTTGTTGAAATTCAAATACCAAATATGATAATAAGCATATCATCTATAATTTTAACCGACTACCGGAAATTGGTTCGTTTTACTTAAACATGACAATTGACACTTCATATAATATATAATACTGTTATTACATTTAGTTGAAAAAATTAAAAAATACTCAAATTTGACTTTTATCATACATTTTAGTTTAATTTTTAACTTCGTTAAAATTAGATAATATAGAATCAATTAGATTTAAACACGTGACACACATACTACATCATCACCTCCTGATATAGTTGCCATGACAGCAATCTGATTAATCCACTTCATCTAATTTTAAGGAAGTTACAAAAATGGATTAAAATGTGTGAAGAAAGTTAAATTCGAGTATTAATCGAAAAAAAACATAGGTATCAATTTGAATAATAAACACAAATTTAAGTACCAAAAAGCATATTTACCCAAAAAGAAAATACACAAATAAATATAAAGGAGAAACTCCAACATAAAATTGGTAAATGGATTAAGTTGAGCTTGGGCGGTGAAAGTTGAAGTTGAGACATGTAGGTTTCAGATTTGAGGTTTGAAACTCTGGATGAACACTTGGCAATGAACTCCTTGATTTGCACAACCAAGTGGGAAGACTCGGGCAAAAGTGGGAAAGTATAAAACGCATGGATCATGTTATGATACTCGATCAACCTCGCCTCTTTGCCAGATTTCAATACCTTCTTTGCCAATCTTTCAAAGGGTCAAATCCCCCCACCACCACCATCGTCGCCGGAAAATCTAACCCTGATATGTCATCTGCGTTGGGACCGCTCACATTCGCCGCTGCATGGTCTCGGTTCGACCCCAATGGCAAATATGCGTTCCAACACCAATCGGTTAAAGGGACAGACACCAATAGACCGGACCCAACTAGCTGCATCTCCGACTGGCTTCTCTCTTCTCCGCCAAAAAATGGTTGTATTGAAATCAGTCCAATCATCTTCATTGTATGAAGCTTGGTTCGGCATGCCCGGACTGCCACGTGGTGAGCCAGGTTGGCACCTGCGCTATCGCCGGCGAAGAAGCAGCGGGCTGGGTCGGCGTTTTTGAGTAAGACTGTGGCCCAGTTCTCGTCAATGAAGTTGAGAGCGTCGAACCCGTCATGGCATTGTGAAGGGTAACGGTGTTCAGGAGCTAGACGATAGTTGACAGAGATAACGATAGCGGGGAGGTTGGTGGCGAAGTTACGGCAAACCATGTCGAAGGCGAGGGAGGCGGGGCTTAGGAAGGTGAATCCGCCTCCGTGGAAGAAAATAAGAACAGGGAGGAGTTGGTTGTTGGAGGGAGAGTAAAGGCGAATCCAGAGGTTACGTGTGGCGTCGATGGAGATGTCGGTGGAGGAGACGGAGGTGGTAGAAATGGGAGGGGTCTGGTAGTCGAGGAAGTGAATGAGACGACGGTTGACAGTGCCATTAGGACGGCAGGCATTGTCGACGACAGTGGAGACCATTGAGACGACCAGCCTTACTGCCCAAGGGAGTGCCGGCCTTTCATTTTTGCGGTGATGACGAGGCTTTTCAAGGATCATACTTTATTTATTTCTTTATTCTTTTGAGAGAATTTTAACTAGTTTTGACGACAGAATGGGAATGCATTTTGGATTGGACAAACCTTGTGTTTATATATAATTGAAAATGATAAAAATTAGTATATATTATATTATTAATGGTAGATTAAAATAATAGTATTATTAGAAAAAATTTATAATTTCA
This sequence comes from Gossypium rotundifolium, assembly GCA_025506655.1. Lineage (NCBI taxonomy): Eukaryota > Viridiplantae > Streptophyta > Magnoliopsida > Malvales > Malvaceae > Gossypium > Gossypium rotundifolium. Next base: position 7,128,732 of record CP106725.1, on the reverse strand, counting down.
TGTTATCTTTTATTTTTAATGAGTATAAATTAATTTTTTTCTTAAATAATTTTAAATTCAATTAAAAATATTAAAAATTAATTTATGATTCTCTCGTTAGGAAATCATAATTTTATACAATTTTTTCATTTAAAAATAATGAAAAAAATGATGTGTCTCCACGAGTGCCTTTCAGCATCAACTTGGATTCATTATCCCATGGATATACAGTGGGCTGAAGATAATATTAATATAATCTAGATTTAATAAATAAAATATTAAAGAATTAAAAATGACACAGAGTTATCGTACAAAAACTGGTAAGTAAAATTAAATAATGAATTATTCGATTATATCATAAATGAGAGTGAATAATTATATAATAATTTTATGCAAATTTGATATAAAAGTTAAATATGATTTTTATTATTAATATATGTTGAAACGATATAAAGTCATGATGTTTTAGTTTTAAATTTGTATTTTTGAGAAAGATATTGTGATTTATTTGATCTTTTAATTCTATAAAAATTATTTTAGTTTTTATTTACTTTTTTTTTGATTTTCTAGTTATTGAACTTACGATATTTGTTAAAATCACTATAAAAATTAAAAATACTATTAATGTTGATGACGTTGATTTCCATGTCAATAATTAATTTATTTTTGAAAATTTAAAAATTTAAAAATCATTAAATTTATTAAAAATTAATTATTAATATGACACACATTTATTATAATGTCAAGGGCTAAAGAAAAACGAAAAATTAAAATAACTTTTTTAAATTAAATAGTCAAATAAATCGTTATGGGAATATAAAAAGATAAAAAACATTTTTAAAATAATATTTCTTAGTTTATAAAAATAATTTCGTAATTAAATTAATAAATATCACCAAACGTATATTCATTCACAAAAAGACAGAGTGATGCCTTAAAACGAAGTGTTTTGGGATGAAATGGGCCAACTTGGAGTCGGAATCTAAAAACAACCAAATTTATTGGTTACACAGACGGAAATGAAATTAATGCATGCGTCTCTTATGACATTGACGATTCCTTGAAAGTTCAAAACCGGTTGAAATTTATTATGGGCATGTTGTTGCAGCTACTGTACATGCATGTCTCCGGCCTCTTTTCAATTCTACAAAATTGCATTTGACTGCCTTGTGTCAAATAGGGAATTCAATTAATGTCTCTCCTATCATATCAAACCTTATTTTAATTATTTTTTTAAAAATGGGTTTGGTTTAAGTCCCCTTTTTAAGTAAGTCTAGATTGACCGATTGAACAGGCTCGTTCTTAATATTTTTAAGACCTTAGATAAAATAATAAAAATAAATTTTAAGTTCTTTAAAAGTTAGAAAAAAAATGTTAAGTCCCTTAAAAGTTAGTAAAAAAATTTTTGAGCCCTTAAAAGTTGGTATATTTTTTTCGGAATTTAAAAGTTAAAATTTTTTTGGGCCCTTAAAAATTGAAAAACAATATTTTAGACCCCTTTCACTTTGGGCTCGAAAGCAACAGACCTCCGCATTTAATTCCTCAAGGTTGAGCCTACGATTGAGTCTTAGCTTGATTAGCACGTGTATTGTTACCAATGCAGAGGGAAGTAGGTTCAAGTGTGCTAAAGCATATTATCCTCCTATTTATGGGTCGGGGAGGGCTATGGATGGTTCTAGGAATCTTGTCAAAAAGAACAGATATGATCAGAACCTATAATAAAATTATTCAAAAAACTCCTTTAGTTAAATTTTTTTGAGCTGATAATTGTATATTTTTAATTGTAAAATCCCAAATTTTAGATTTCTGTTTCTGAGATTAATTAACATAATTGTGTATCTGGTTCAATGGTTAAAGTGTTTTGGGTGTGTGTGTGAGGTCCTAAGTTCAAGCCCTAGGTTTGACAAATTTTGATTATTTTAGAATTAAGCCCTATCTCTGTTCAATAGGTTTATATTAATTCTTTGTAAAATTATATCAAAATGGGCTTGTTGGTTTGGTGGTTAGGAGGAGTGTGAGTTTGTTGGAGGTCTTGAGTTTGAATCCTTGCACGAGCAAGGGATTTTATTTTTGCTTGATTTTTCAGGCAAAGTTTTGGTGGGTTAAAATTCTGAGAAGTGGGTTAGTGGGGGAGAGAAACAAGGGATATGGGGGTTATCAGATTTTGTAACCTTTCTTTTTGCAAAAATTTTGTCTTTCTAAAAACCTTTCTGATGCCAATTCGTTCTCCTCCTTTTCCACTAAAATTTTGTTGTTTTTCTTCTTCCTTTTCGATTATTCAATTCGCCTCCTTCAGTGTACCTTTTTGATTTTGTGCGTTCGGGTAAGTAAGGTTTTGCTTCTTTGTAACTTGATTTGTTTCCATCGTTGACTGGGGTTATGTGATTGTTTTGACAATAGCGAATCAAGAGGATCGAGATTCTGCTCTTGCAGAATCGTAGTCAGTCACTTGGAGTATTGGGGTAAGCATTAAGCGCTCGTTTTGACTATGGCTGGATTTTGGTGGTCCGATTTAATCAAGAGTTAATATTGATTTTGGGTATGTTTGTGTCGAATTTAGATTCTAGAAGGCTCGGGTGTGGTTTCGCATCGAATCGATACCAGGTGGGTACTCGATTGCACAGAAAATGAGTTTTCGGCAAAAGCCAAAAACCTCACTGTCGACGCCACATGGTTGTGTGGTCGCCCGTGTGCTAGGCCGTGTGCCCTAGCACGGGCGTACGATTGACGAGGCTAGGCCGTGCTCACTAGACACGGCGTGTGATGGCCAAGTAGGCCGTGTGTGACACATGGGCTAAACTAATTTGGGTCGTTTGGGCCCACACGAGTAGTCTACATATGCGTGTGGGAATTTAGGCCAAGTCGTATGATCCATATGGGCCAAAGCCAATCTGGGCGTGTGGGCCCACACTGGAAGGCCACATAGGCGTGTGAGCCCATTTTTACTAAATTGATTTTTAAGGTTGCACGGGTCGCCCAAGTCGACTGTGAACCTATGTAGGGTCGGTAAGCATTACTTAGACCCTTAAAAGTGTGATACGGATTGTATGATATCTGTACTGAGCATGTTAATAATTTGCATGTAAACTGAATTGAATGTATGTACTGATAAACACCTAATAGCATGCCATCTATTGTATGTTGCATTGTATTGGGTTGGGATGATATTATTTGGAGGAAGTGTACTGAAAGGCTCTTAAGCCTAATATACTGGCAGCTCAGTTACAAACTAATGTTTTATGCCACATTCAGTCCTACATGGAGTCTAGGAATGGATGGGTTGATTTAATCCCCACATGGAGTGTAGGGTTAGATGAAAATGGTGTGTAGATGTTGGTTGGGTAGGACTTTGCTACTGAATGTTGTATATCTGTTACTGATTCTGTGAAGGACTAGGACCTTTGTACATATTGATACTGAAACTGAAATGGGCTTAGGCTCAAGATTGTTTTTCACTATGCACTGTGTTTACTGTTGTTAGTTTTTTTGTGGGATTACACACTGAGTTTATGTAAACTCACCCCTCTCTGTTTAATGTGCACAGGTAATCCCCAGACTTGATGGATCGGTGCAGCGGAGGACTCGATGGTGGCCACACGTATTTTATATTATTTTAATTTTAGTTTTGGTAATTATTTCTTAATTATTTTCTGGGTTATTTTTCATGTAAATTAGACTTTTTGGACTGGTTGCTTTTATTTCTAGTTTTACACTATTTTCGTGGATTTAATGACTACACAAACTCAACAAACAAACGATTTTCTCTAAGACAAAGGGGTTTTCCTAAGATGGACGAAGTTACCTAATTAACTCGGCTTTTCATAAAATAAATTATTTCTAAAGATTCCGCAACGAATTGTGTTTTAAAACAATCGATTAAATAAGTAAGTGATTTTTGAATCAACAAGAGTAAATAAATGAAAACAGTTTTATCGTAACAACTTAGTTCCAACACGCTATCATGTGACATCACCAGATTTGGCCATAACATCTAGCCTGGGTTTGGGGTGTTACATTTAGTGGCATCAGAGCCAGGTTACAAAACTCGATTGTGGATTATGGCTTTTTAAAATTTGGTTTTTGAAGGATTGATTTTCAAATTATTTGAAGTGTTTCTACTGAGTATGTGGTACATTGAGTCTTCGACACCGATCCTGTAAGTATTCTGAAACTGATTTAGGTAGTATACTGTGAAAATAATCTAGTTAGTATATACTGAAAACTGTAGCTAAACCAAAACTATAGTAAACTACTAGAGACTGTGACAAACGAAAATAAACTCTGGCACTGCTTTACATAAATTATTTGTTAATAAACACTTGAACTATAATTGATTCATAAAACTTTTAATACAGATAAATTTGATTAGATATGAGCACATGAGGTATTCGCAGACGGGGTACTAGAGGCCGTGTAAGAGGCTGTAGAGGGGCCTGAGCTAAGTCCTTGTCATCTGACAGCATGCCTAATTTAGACACGAGTGAGACGCCAGTGTTGCCGACTAGTGAGACTGGCTCTCAAGATCGCATGGCTGGGGACGATGCATTGTCCCAAGCTATGCTAAGGATTTTAGAGAGAGTCGCTAGGCCCAACACTAGATCTGGGGGCCGAGGGTTAGTTACAGAACTACCTCGGTCCAATGGAGCTGAGCTTTTCAAGGGTGTTACTGGAGTCGCCCTTTATGTGGCCGAGTACTGTATTGAGGCCACAAAGAGGATCATGGATGATCTAGATTGCACCCTTAAGCAAAAATTAAAGGTGCAGTCTCACTGCTGCGGGATGAGGCTTATCAGTGGTGGCTGACTGTTAAAGAGGGCACTTAGCCCGGAAGTGTAACCTGGGAGTTCTTTAAAACTGCCTTCTAGGGGAAATATATGGGGGCGAGCTACGTGGATGGTCGTATGAGGGAGTTTCTGAACTTTACTCAGGGAGATCAATCTGTGGCTCAGTATGAGGCCAAATTCCTATAACTAAGCCGTTATGCGCGAGGTATGGTGGAGATTGAATATGAACGATATATCTACTTCGAGGATGGCCTCAAGAATAATTTGAGAGTCTTGATAGCTCCGCAGAGGGAGCGTGATTTTTCTTCACTGGTGTAGAATGTGAATATCACCGAAGATGTTAAGATCGCTGAGCATCAAAATCGTGACAGAGAAAGAGGTAGGAGCAAGAGGGATTCAGAGCCCTCGAGTTCTGTACAGAGTCCTAAGAAAAGGCCGAGCTAATAGGCTAAGTTAGAGTTGGGCCCTCTTTGTCGCCATCGACATGAATGACCATATGTTGATTGTGGTAGACGCCATCCGACAAGTGTTGGAGAAAGACTAGGCGTGTTTGAGGTGTAAATTATTGGATCACCGTATCAGGGAGTGTCTACTAAGGCCGATAAGATGTAAGCTCAGGGTATTGGTAATGTACAACCACATAGGGTAGCATAGCAGCCACCGAGAGGCCGTAGTTAGGCTAGGGGTAGTAATGGCATGAGCCGCGGATAGAGAGCACCGAGCAGAGATGTTGGACAAACTAAGGCGAAGCAGCCAGCTCTAGTATATGCTGCATATCGCCGAGAGGAAAGAGATGCTTCAAACATCATTACGGGTACGTTTCCTTATTCATGATGTACCTTATATTGCATTGATAGATATAGGATCCACTCACTCTATATAGCCTGTACTATGTCTAAAAACTTGAGGATTTTGGTTGAGAGCACTACGAGTGAGGTTACCATACTGAGTCCGTTGGGGCAATCTATAAGGGTTAACAAGTTGTTTAGAAACGTCCATTTAGAGGTTCAAGGGATAATCTTTCTGGCTGACCTGATGGAGCTTCCATTTGGGGAGTTTGACTTAATTCTGGGAATGGACTGATTGGTCATGCACCATGTCAGCTTGGATTGTATGACTAAGAATGTTGTATTGAGGACTGAGGAGGATAATAAAGTAATCTTGGTTGGAGAATGCCATAATTATTTATCTAATGTGATTTCTGCGCTGGTGGTGGAAAGGTTGGTTTGTAAGAGATGTGAGGTATTTTTGGCCTACGTAAATGTTTATGATTCTGGGGACTCCACTATTAAGGACATCAGAATAGTAAATCATTTTCTGGACATTTTTTCTAAAGAGCTACTGGGGTTACCTCTGAATCGTGAAGTGAAGTTTGGGATAGAGCTCTTTTCTGGTACAGTTCTAGTGTCTATCGCTCCCTATCGAATGGCACCAAAGGAGTTTGTGAAGCTTAAGGACCAGATTTAGGAGTTATTAGATCGTGGGTTCATTCGCCTTAGTGTGTCTTTGTGGGGAGCACCGGTACTGTTTGTGAAGAAGAAGGATGGATCCATGCGGATGTGTATCGACTATCGGTAATTGAACAAGTTGACCATTAAGAACAACTACCCGTTATTGAGGATAGATGACCTGTTTAACCAGTTCCGAGGAGCTTCGATATTCTCCAAGATTGACCTTCGATCTAAGTACCATCAATTGAGAGTTAAGGAGGCTGATGTGCATAAGACGACATTTAGGACTCGTTATGGTCACTATGAGTTCCTAGTGATGCCATTTGGACTGACTAATGCACCGACAGCTTTCATGGATCTGATGAACTGAGTATTTCACCCTACCTAGATCGGTTTGTGGTGGTGTTCATCGATGACATATTGGTTTACTGGAGAACTGAGATGAGCATGATGAGCACCTTAGGATGGTTCTTCAGATTTTGAGGGAAAAATAGCTCTATGCTAAGTTCAGCAAGTGTGAGTTCTGGTTACATGAAGTAACATTTCTAGGTCATGTGGTGTCTCTAAGGCTAAGAATGTGTTCCAGATTCTCAGTTTTCCAGGACTAACGGGCTATTATTGACAGTTTGTGGAAAATTTTTCACTAATTGCAGCGCCCTTAATTAAGCTGCTACGTAAAGGTGTACCGTTTGTCTAGACTGATGCAAAGCAAGAGAGCTTTGAGAAGCTCAAGACTGTACTGATTGAGGCTCTTGTTCTGATACAGCCTGAACTTGAAAAGGAGTTCACGGTATATAGCGATGCATCACATGTTGGTTTGGGATGTGTGTTGATGCAAGATGGTAAGGTGGTAGCATATGCGTCTTGTCAACTTAAGACATATAAGGCGAATTATCCAACTCATGATTTGGAGTTGGCTGCCATGGTATTTGCACTGAAAATCTGGATGCATTATTTGTACAGTGAGAAATGTATCATCTATACTGATCACAAGAGCCTCAAGAATCTCCTTACTCAGAAGGAGTTGAATCTTAGGCAGTATAGATGGATTGAGCATCTTAAGGACTATGATTGTACCATTGAGTGCTATCTAGACAAAGGTAATGTAGTGGTCGACGCATTGAGCAGTAGGACTATGACTGATCTGAGAGCGATGTTCACTCGACTTAGCCTGTTTGACGATGGGAGTCTATTGGTTGAGCTACAAGTTAAACCGACTTAGATCGAACAGATTAGGATTAAACAGTTGAAGGATAAATCTTTAGGTCTTCAGTTCCAACAGATTGAGAGTGGTAGCACTACGGACTTTGGGTTGAACTCTAAGGGGTGTTATGTTTTCGAGGCCAGATATGTGTACCGAATGATTCTAAATTGAAACAGTTTATATTGAAAGAGGCGCATAGTAGCCCTTACGCTATGCACCTTGGTGGAAATAAGTTGTACCGAGATCTTTGAGAGTTGTATTGGTGGCTAGGGTTGAAACGAGAGGTTACTGATTTTGTGGCTAGATGTCTGACATGCTAGAGGTTACCGATTTTGTGGCTTGTCCGAGATGCCGAGTATCGACCACCTTCGGGTTCGGGTTTGCAAATCGGTTAAGATTTCGTTATAGAAATGGGAGCGAGTAACGATGGATTTCGTTAGTGGGTTACCTTTAACACCCACTAAGAAGGATTCAGTATGGGTCATCGTGGATCGATTGACCAAGTCTGCGCACTTCATACTGGTTAGGACAGATTATTCTCTACAGAAGCTAGTGAAGCTTTATATTTCTGAGATAGTGAGACTGCATGCGATACCAATTTGATCATCTCTGATAGGGATCCATACTTCATGTCTCGATTTTAGAAGAAACTACATGAGGCTTTGGGTTCAAGGTTGGACTTCAGTACTGCGTTCCATCTTCAGACCGATGGTCAATCATAGAGGGTGGTTCAGATACTAGAGGATATGTTGAGGAGTGGTATTATCGATTTTCGAGGCAGTTGGGAGGAATATCTGCCACTAGCGGAGTTTACTTATAATAACAGTTTCCAGTCTAGCATTCAGATGGCACCTTACGAGACTCTGTATGGTCGTAAGTGTCACACTCCGTTGTGCTGGATTGAGTTGGGTGAACGACGTGTTCTGGGTCCTTAGTTGGTTTCCCAGACTGAGGATAAGGTTCGGAAGCGATATCGGATAGACAAAAATCTTATGCGGGATGCGAGATTGAGTATTCTGTGGGGGGACTTCGTATTTCTTAAGGTCTCGCCATGGAAAAAGATTCTAAGGTTCAGTCGTAAAGGTAAGCTGAACCCTAGGTTTATTGAGCCGTACTGGATTCTGAAACGAGTGAGACCTTTCACTTATCAGTTAGAGCTACCTCCAAAGTTAGACCGTATTCACGATGTATTCCACGTCTCGATGTTGAGGCGCTACCGCTTGATCCCACGCATATTGTCCCTGTTGAGGATATTGAGGTTAGGCCAGACTTGACCATTGAAGAGGAGCCGATTTAGATTTTGGATCGCTACGTTAAGGTCCTGAGGAGGAAGTCCATTCCTTTAGTGAATGTGCTGTAGCGGAATCATAGCACTGAGGAGGCCACGTGGAAGCCTAAGGATGCGATGCGTCAGCAGTATCCTCATCTGTTCTGATCAGGTAAATTTCGAGGCCAAAATTTTCTTTTAGGTTGGTAGAGTTGTAACATCCCAAATTTATATTTCTGTTTCTGAGATTAATTGACACAACTATATATCTGGTTCAGTGGTTAAGTGTTCTGTGTGTGTGTGTGTGGTCCCAAGTTTAAGCCCTAGGTTTGGCAAATTTTGATTATTTTGGAATTAAGCCCTATCTCTGTTCAATGGGTTTATATTAATTCTTTGTAAAATAATATCAGAATGGGCCTGCTGGTTAAGAGGAGTGTGGGTTTGTTGGAGGTCCTGAGTTCGAATCCCTGGGTGAGTAATGGATTTTATTTTTGCTCGATTTTTTAAGCAGAGTTTTGGTGGGGTTAAAATTATGAGAAGTGGGTTAGCGGGGAGAGAAATAAAAGATTTTGGGGTTATCAGATTTTGTAATATTTATTTTTGCAAAAATTTTCTCTCTCCTAAAACCTTTTTGACACCAATTCTTTCCTCTTCTTTTCTGCTAAAATTTTGTTGTTTCTCTTCTTCTCTTTTCGATTATTCAATTCGCCTCCTTCAGTGTACCTTTTTGATTTTATGCGTTCGGGTAAGTAAGGTTTTGTTTTTCTGTAACTTGCGTTGTTTCCATCGTTGACTGGGGTTGTGCGATTGTTTTGACAGTAACGAATCAGGAGGATTGAGATTCTACTCTTGCGAAATCGTAGTCAGTCACTTGGAGTATTGGGGTAAGCGTTAAGCGCTAGTTTTGACTATGGTTGGTTTTTGGTGGTCCGGTTTAATCAAGAGTTAATATTGATTTTGGGTATGTTTGTGTTGAATTTAGGTTCTAGAAGGCTCGGGTGTGGTTTCGCGTCAAATCGATACCAGGTGGGTACTCAATTGAACAGAAAATGAGTTTTTGGCAAAAGTTAAAAATCTCACTGTCGACGCCACACGGGCGTGTGGTCGCCCGTGTGCTCTAACACGGGCGTGTGATTGACAAGGCCAATCTGTGCACACTAGACACGGCCGTGTGATGGCCAAGTAAGCCGTGTGCAATATACGGGCTAAACTGATTTGGGCTGTGTGGGACACACGGGTAGTCCACACAGGCATGTGGAAATTTAGGCTAGGCCATGGCTAATCTGGGCGTGGGCCCACAAGCCAAGGCCAAGCCCATTTTCTGAATTGATTTCTAAGGTTGCATGCGCCCAAGGGTGAACTCACACGGTACTACTTATGTAACCACATGGGCGCAGTTAGCCCATTTTTAGTAAATAAATTGATTTCTATGGTTGCATTTAGTGAATTTAGCCCAAGTCAAATAGAATAAAGAGTGAACCTTTAATTATAGGGTCGGTAAAATGGCAATTAAGCCATTTAGCATAAGTTTAAGCGAAATGAGATAAAAATCTAAGATTTTTACTTAGATTTTATTATAAGGGAAAGGAAGGAAAGAAAAGAAAAACTAGGGATTTGAAGCTTAAAGTTTAAATTGGTAAGTCAATCAAGTCCTATTTTCTTAATTTTGATGTTTTAGAAGCTTTAAAGTAAGATTTTGATGAAAATAAGCTGAAATTTTGAGAGTTTATGGGTTTTCAAGTATAGTTGATGTTTGTAAATTATTAATGTTAAATAGTTTGCTTTATGGTAATACCATCGAGAATGGAATACTCAACAGACGGTTGTTTCCGTCTGCAGTCATTAGAGTTTTGATCCGCCCAAAGATCCAAGACAAACCCGACTCCAACAAGAAAATTTTGGTGATGTATTTCTTCTTTTGTTTAAGTGGCATGTACTAGGTGGTCAGACATGAGTTATATATATATATATATATAAGTTAAATGAATTTGTTGTAATTAGATAATTGTGAAATTTTGAAATGAAATGAAGGATATGAATTAGTTATTTATATGTTAACACTTTAAAATTTAAATAATAAATCAACAGATTAAGCATGATCTAGTAGTGATTAAGATGTAAATTCTTTGGTTGAAACATTGGTATTAGTTGTTTGATTTGAATTTGCGGGGTTTTAGGTAAAATAAGTTTGAATGTCATTGAATTTTTGTAAAAAAAAATGGATTAATCGAACCCGCCTCTTTTTTAAATGTTGTGGGCTTTGAAAGTCTATTATAGAACTTATTTAATAATTATACTATGAGTGTTATATTATTTGTGAATAATAATAAGTTGTCCCACTAATTGTATGATATCCCTAAAAATGTGATACTAATTGAGCATGTTAATAATTTGCATGTAAACTGAATTGAGTGTATGTACTGATAAACACTTAATAACATGTCATCTATTGTATGCTGCATTGCATTAGGTTGGGATGATATTATTTGGAGGAAGTGTACTGAAAGGCTCTTAAGCCTAATATACTGGCAGCTCAGTTGCAAACTACTGTTTTGTGCCGCATTCGGTGCTACTTGGAGTGTAGGGATGAATGGGTTGATTAAATCCCCACATGGAGTGTAAGGTTGGACGGAGATGGTGTGTAGAGGCTGGTTGGGTAGGACTTTGCTATCAATATCAGATATCTATTATCGACATCGTGAAGGGCTAAGACCCTTGTGCATACTGATACTGATACTGAAAGGGGCTTAGTCCCAAGACTGTTTTGACTATGCACTGTGTTTACTGTTGTTAGTTTTCTGTGGGATTACACACTAAATTTACGTAAACTCACCCCTCTCTGTTTAATGTGCACAGGTAATCCCCAGACTTGACGGGTCGGTGCAGCGGAGGACTCGACGGTGGCCACACGTATTTTATTCTGTTTTAATTTCAGTTTTGGTAATTATTTCTTAATTATTTTCTGGGTTATTTTTTCCATGTAAATTGGACTTTTTGGACTGGTTGCTTTTATTTATGGTTTTAGACTGTTTCGTGGATTTAATGGCTGCACAAACTCAACGAACAAACGGTTTTCTCTAAAACAAAAGGGTTTTCCTAAAATGGACGAATTTACCTAATTAACTTGGTTTTTCATAAAATAAATGATTTCTAAAGCTTCCGCAACGAATTGTGTTTTAAAACAATTGATTAAATAAGTAAGCGATTTTGGAATCAACAAAAGTAAATAAATGAAAACGGTTTTATCGTAACAACTTAGTTCCCACACGCTATCATGTGACATCACCAGATTCAGCCATAACGTCTAGGCCGGGTTTGGGGTGTTACATTAATAGTGCAAAGATAGTAATTTTAATAACTCTTCTTTTCGTTTTATGATATTTTAATATATTATACTATATATAAAGATTTTAATTGAGTTGGTATTATTCATAATCGAGTCCTAGTTTAATTATTAGATTATCAAAAGATTTTTATTTTAACAATATAATAAATATTAATTTAAGAGTATTTTATCATTTTATATGAAATCTAGAAAATTGACACTCATGATAGGATTCAACCTAAATCGAACCTAAAACATAAAAACATACACTTTCTCTACTTTGTTATTTCAACTAAAGTAACATTTGATTTTTATATCAATTCTAAATAAATATATTATATAATTATTTTCAACCATATCATGAGTATGCCATAATCTTATTGATAATATCGTTAATTAAGTTGGTGTCACAAGTCAACTTGACCAACTCAAGAAAAATGACAATACCATGATAAACAATTAGAGTGCATTTAATATTTAATATGTTGTATTTACTTATTTTTTAAAAAATTACTCACAATTTAAACTATTATTTTAATTTCATATATATTGCATATGTATTCATTTTATTATTTATAAATGTACACATACGTTCTAAATACGTGATTTTCACATGCATGCATGTGATAAATATTTAAACTCAACACATTAATATAAATGGCTAAAATTATCGGTTATCATATTATTATAAATAGTATATTAACCAAATAAAAAATTATATAAAGTATATTTTTATAAAAAATAATATTAAGCATAAAACAAAATAATTGGTGTATTCAAATAATGAAATAAGGTTTGTACTTGGAGGAAAATTAATATATTAAATATAATGAATTATAATAATACTATATAAAATGTAAGTTTACGTTTCTCTAAAAAAAAAAATAAGAATAAAAAATTTAGAGTCGTATCAATATTTTCTAATTAATGTTAAATGAACTAAACTCTATTACAATAATAATTTAATGAACTATGTTTTTAGATAATATTACATTTCATTTACCAAACAACAAATTTTATCTTCGAACCAAATGAGCTAAACATGATTATGTATTATGGCCTCATAATTTGTTAAATAATTTTACATTCTAATGATTTGTTTTGAAATCAAGGGTATAATCCGTGTCCGTTTTACGTCCGTTGAGACTAATTCTTTCGACGTTCATAATTGTCCATTCTAATAATATTGTCTCAAAAATTTGATCATAAATCTCTCATTAAAAGTGCAAAGTACCTTATAATTACACCCAATATTTTTTTTTGGTACACAAATAAGGATTAAACTACAACTTAAACTATATGTGGCCAAGCCACTACGGAATAATCATCATGTAGTGACTGTAGGACTTCATTCGGCGGTTGCATGAAAAAGTACCTACCCACCGATTTTGAGAACGCCATTTATGCTAACTCATCAGCTACCTTGTTACCTTCTCTGAAGGTATGAGTAACTTTAATCGTCCAAAGAAGTTGCAACATGTTCTTAATAGTACGTGTCACGGCTGATTAATGCTGATCAATTACATTTTCCTAAATCGCCTGAATAACTTCAATATTGTCCAACTCGAAAATTATTCGTTTCGGCCAAAGATTCCAGGCAAGTTGGAGACCTTCTAGAGCTCCCTAAAGTTCAACATCGATAACTCAACAACGACCAATATTCTTTGAGAAACCAGAAATCAAACACTATATTTTATCTATTTTAGGTTTAGATTCACGCTATTAAGCAAAAATATTAAGTTTTATATTGCGATTGGTTGATATTTCTTGTCACTTTTTTTTCAACATTTTCTTTAACTTATTTTAAATATGGAGAGATCCGCAATCCGCATCATCATTCTTGATAATTTTTTGTTGCTTATTTTAAATAAGGAAATATCCGCAATCTCCATTATTTTTTTCACACATACGGGTGTTTTAGTTATTAAAAAATAATTGTAAAATTTAGTTTCAATCCTTTTATTTTTCTTACATTTGACTTTATATTATTTGACGTAGTTTAGTCTTCTATTTTATCAATGACATTTAGTCACTTCAATAGATAACACTTTTAATTATTCTGGCTAAGATGTTGTTATATCTTGTATGTGTAGAAAACTAATCACATGCGAACCTAGGCTAATTCGCAAACTAGTTAGCGAACCCCAATTTGGCGAACCTCTAAGGCTATGTGAAGGCCATGTAGCGACCTAGAGTAATTGATTGCTAGTCGCCCTAACATATCTTATTTTAGGATGTCACATCAGCGTTACTGCCAAGGGTATTGACTGCGCCACGGCATGCGAACGCTGAGCAAAGAATCAACACAAAATATCGTGAATTAAGTTTGGTCCCTTAGTTTTGTCAATTGGATAGTTTATTAAGGTGCAAAGACTAAATTGTAAAAGTGGTTAAAGTTCATCGCTATGGATTTTTAATTAACCGAAGGACCAATTAAGCAATTGGACTATATTTATAAAGCCAAACGGTGGTGGGGATTAGTTTTAACCCACCAAAATTGTTAATTAATCTTAGGATTAATTAAATATAGAATAATTAAGTTAATTATAATTAATTAACAAACTAATTAAAATATATAAGAAAAATAAAAAGAAATGAAATTCATTTTCCTTGTCATCTTCATCTTCTCACGAAGCAAAGAAAGAAAATAATGGTTTAAAGCTTTCAATCTTTAGTCCTTCAATTGGCAAGAAATTTCAAGTCCGTTACTTGTAATTTTTATGTTTTTGAGGTCCTGGGAGCTTGATTTAGCTATCTCGTGTACCAATTTGTAAAATTGTTAAAGTTTTAAAAAATTTCCTTTGACGAATGTTTGATGAAATTGGCACTAAATTGTTAGATTTTAGGCTTAGAAGTGAAAAATGACTAGTTTGTAAAGTATAATTGCTAGTTTTTGAATATAGGGACTGATGTGTGTAAATTTCTAAATTGATGTTAAATTTTTGTAATTATAGATGATAGAGGGTTATAAAAGGATGTAATTGAGATCGGTTTTGAAATCGAAGTTCAAATTTGAAAGATATTGTGATTTCAGTTTTAGGGACTAAATTGAATAAAATGTAAAAATTTAGGGGAACTTGAAAATTGAAATTGACCTGATACATGCATATAATAGGATGATATAAGATGCTTTGAATTAATAAATTGAGTTGAATTATTTTATAGATTGAGCATTGAACTAAATCGAAGATAATCGAGGAAAAGGCAAAATTGTTGATTAGTCCTTAGAGAGTTGTTCGTTTTTTGTTTTGCCAGGTAACTTCATATGAAACTTATTATGTTAATTCATATTATTTTTTTATTGTATAATTTTGCTTATTAGTTTGAATTGATGTGAATGGAATGACTTTTGGCATCTAATGGATTAAATCATAAAGTATGAAATATATGATAATTACGAATAGGTGCGAGATGCCGAGTGGATATGAAATGTTTATATGATTGAATTATATGTATATCATGATGTTAAATAGATTGAAATGATATGTATATCCTGATTTGAAGCTTGTGTGAGTAACCCAGATTTTAAGGCTTGTGTAAACCATTTCATTGCCTAAGGCTTATGCGAACCATTTCATACCTAAGGCTTGTGTGAGCCATTTCAAAAATTTTAGCTTGTGTGAGTAAATTTATACGGTCAGCTTGTAGGAGCACTATAGTCTCGTGTATTCAACTTTGGTTTACTAAGGTTCTCTTGGGCGAGGAAATGGTAATTTAACAAAAAAAAATGAAATGGTTGAAATGATTGTACATGAATGGAAATATATATGCTTGCATATGGTTTATGATTTGGTGATACATGTTTAAAATGAATTGTTACATATGTATATGATTATGTTATATGTTCATGTCATGTAAATGAACTAACATTTGAATGTATTTGTTGATATGCATATGAAAGTATAAGGATTCCAAAGATATGTTTTAATGCTTAATTGTTGAATTATCAAGGTAAGTTAAGTAAATTTTCATATGGACTTACTAAGCATTCATTATGCTTAACCCGTTGCTTCTCTTTTTCCTAGTAGATTATTGACTTGCTGAACGTGTCGATCATATCTATGAGATGTTCACACTATCCCGTGTTCAAATTCTGTAGTTCTTCAAGCATTTTAAAGTTTGGTTATGTGGCATGTACATAGGTGTTAACATATGTGTTAACTTTGGGATTGATAATTTGGCTTGAACTTGGCTATTGTTTGAATTATGGAATGCTAATGTTCATATATATATATATATATATGTGTGTGTGTGTGTGTGTGTGTAAGTTTGGTAATGTAATAAGCTATAAATGTGGCACTTGAATGACAAATTTGCTTGAGGAATTGGAATGGTAATTGATGGTATTGAATAGCTTAAAGGCATGGTTGATTAGGTTGAAATTTTGTTATGTTTAAATGAATGTTTGGAGTTGATTAGATGCTTAAATGTGCCATTTTCTTTGGCGTTCTAGACACATTCATAAGCTTAACAACCCTAAAATTGGAAAGCATAGCGTTTATATCTGAAATAACGGCACTAATCAATGTGTTGCTTTTCACCTTCTTAGTCACTGTGAGAACATCCCTAGATCCATACCAAATTGAGCAGCTTGGAGACGAGATGAAAATTACATTTCATATATGAAATAACTAACTTCTTTATTTTTATAGACTAAAGGGTAAAAATTACAAAGAAAAACTTGATCTTAACCTTTTTAAGGTTTATATTTTGTAAAAAAAAAAAATTAAGTATATATTTTATGTTATCAACATATTTTTAAGAGTATTAAATAAATTCTTAGAATTATATTAATAATAATTACAGAGTTAATCAAGTTAACAATGTAATGACAAGTTTTGATTCACTTAAGCTCCTTAATTGAGCAATTCAAGTCCTTTCTTTCTTATAAAAGAGTAATAAATGATACAAATTATAAAAAAATAATTTATGATAGTAATCTTGTTGTTAATATATTTTATATCTATTTAAAATTAATTTAATTTAAAATATGTATTTAAAAATTATCAATTTATTTAAATTTATAAACAGTGAATTTAAATTTATTTTAGATTCATTTACATATTTTTAATAAAAATTATATTATATTAATTTAATACTTAATAATTTTATACACTTTTCATTTATTAAATTTTATATAGATAACCTAACAATTTTTTAATATTTACATTATAGTCTTAAAAATTACTAAAGATTTAATTTTTATGTTTTATAAATTAGATAATATATAATAACATAATATAATGTGTTACAAACTTAAAAAACAGGTTGAGTCGGGTTTGACTTAAGTCTTTGAATATTTAAGCATGTGCAAGACCCATATTTTAAATGAGCATATTTTTTTTCTCAAACCCATTTTTTGACCATAATACTTTTATCTAAATACTCTCAAATTTTGGGTAGACCTTTAAGCTTAGTAAGTAGCTTGTTTCGTGAATAGATTAGATTAAAGGTGTTCATGAGTTGGATTTGGTTGGGCCTATGTGTGATATTAATATATTTTATATTTGCCCAACCCTAAGCTAGCTTAAAATATGAGTCTTGGAATTTTATCCAAGCTCTCCTATATGTAAATGATTAATTAAGTTTATTTTAGGCTTACTCATATTATTTTTAGTTTAATATTAAATATTTTAGATTATATTTATTTTATTAAAATTCTAAATTCGACAACTTAACATAAATTTTAGGTTAAAATATCCTATTAGTCCATGTACTTTTATAGAATTTGAGATTTAGTCCATAAATTTTAAAAGTTAAAAAATTCAATCCTCTTATTTTTTTAATTTAAAAATCTTAGTCCAATCATTATCTTTGTTGCTAGTTTTCATCAGAATTTATCAACTTAATAGTTTATTTTTGTCAATAATATGGCATGTTATAAGAGGGCTAGGATTAATATGCTAAATTGACAAATTAAAAAAAATACTAACAATGTTAATGATTAGATTGTGATTTTAAAACTATCAAAGTAGAATGACTTAATTTTTAACCTTTTAAGTACAAAGATTAAATTTTAATTTTATCAAAATATAAAGACTAATAGTATATTTTAACCATCATTTAATATTTACACAGTATTGTATTATTGCCTATTTAATTTTAGGGTAAAGTGGCCACTAAAATTCACTAAACTATACTAAATCAAATATTTTATTCACGAAATTAAGAGCAGTTTGAATATTAATGAAAGTGCTAACATGAGCTTTTTATTGGTTTAATAATAATTTTAGCTCTTTAATATTTACATATTTTATTAATTTGATAGTTAATTTAAAAATTTAACTCTTAATGTTTATAAATTTTTATTTTAACTCTATAAATTTACAAAATAATAAATTTTCTGTCTATTTTAACTCTTAAACTGATATATAAGATGAGATGGATAGAATACCTAAAAGTTTTTAATTTACTTAAAATTAAATTATAGAGACCCATGTTTCCCTGTTCGACTTTGAAAAATCATTAAAAATTTTTAGAAAATAATTAGAGGTTTAAATTTATATGTTTAAATTCTTAATGAGTCTATTTTCAATAGAAACAAACGGAAACATCATCCAAAATCTCATACTAAGAGATAATTAATTTTTAGTGAAGAAAGGTCGAAGCTATCAATCAGCAGAACATGGATAAATTTGAAGACTTTACTGTACTTATTGGCTAAATTATAAATTCAGAAATTTTCATGGTAGAAAGATATTTGAGTCTAGTTTCAAAAATATTAAGCGGATCTTAATTTAGAATTCTATAGCTCTAGATATAAATAATTTAGTGACTACGACTCAAGTGAACAACTTTGATATGAACATAAATAAATAGTGGAATTATTTGTAATTTTTCTGTAAACTTCAATAACATCCCGTAACTCTGTTTCAGCAACAGATGTGGGTTAGGGGTGTTACAATATAGTACAAGTGTTTGGAGAAGATTTTATTAAGAGTGTCAACACTAACTTCAAACACGGATTGTAAAATATATATGGAAGATAACAAAAAAAAAAATTATTTATAAGTTGTTTTGGTTTGGGCTTGGTTGGGTTCATGCATGATATTAATATTATATTCAGTTGTTTAAATAGGAGAATAAATGTGTTTTAGTGTACTCAAATTCTCGTACTGAGATTAATATTGATGCTAACTGAACTAATGCTCAGTTTTTTATTAAATTTCTAAATATAAACATCTTAATATTTTTTTAATACAATATAACATATTGTATTTAATTTTCATATGATGTAAATTACATAATATAGAAAATAAAATAAAATTCACATATTAGAAATTAGAAAATAGGTTGAGCAATGCTAGGTTTAGAATAGAAATATTAGAGCCACAACCGACTGATATTTTTGTTAGACCAATTTGTAAGTTTAAAAGAAAGGAGAAGGCGGAAACGTGGATAAATTTGGAATGAACAATTTCGCTGCAAAAATGAAACATAAAATATTTAAAGACGACAATACCAACTACCGTTGTTCCAGATCGCAATTTGTCTACCTTGTTTATAAATGTAAAGAAAGGAAAATAAATTCAAATCAGCGAGATTTCGAGCACCAAGGCCAATATCATCATGTTCTCGCGTATGTGTTTGCGTTTCCCATGGCTTTCTCCTCCCTTTATCTCTGTAAGCTTCATTATTTCTTCCTGTACTTGCTCATACTTCGAAATCTTATGCTGCACTTTCTTGCAACTTCGATTCTCTATTTTTATTTTCCTAAGCGAAGAAATTTAACCTTTATACATTTTCAATTCTCTTACTTTAATCAAACTTGGGAACTCAATTGAAAGCTAATTACTAGCCACATTTCATGTAAATTTATATTTTAGATTTTCAATTTCAGTCAATTTATCTGTCCTGTGTAATAGAAGCAATTTACGTCAGAAAAGCAATTTACGTCAGAAGGTTAGCGTATGTGCATAATTTATTGTTGATTCAAAATTCTGTATAGCTGGAGCTTAGCTAGTAGCCTTATGATTACGGCAATAACCATCCGATAAGCTAGGATGGGAATGAGAAAGTAAAAAAAAGGTAAAATGAGTGTGAACAGTGGTGAGATCGAGGCATCCTTAATAACGGTGATAGGAGACGAGCTTGATGTCAAAACACCATGCTTATTTACTTCTTCCCCCAAACACCAAGAACATTTTCTTTGTTGTTGGATTGCTAAAGCTAGGTGTTGAATTCATATTAACTTTTACTCTTCATTTTTCATCAAGTGACCATTCTCAGCATACAAACCTGCACTTTTGAACTTGATTTGATTCTGTCCTCTGCTATTGTGGTTGTTTTCTATTTCTGATAGGAGCTTTTAAGCTTAAAGTGTCTATGTTCATTTTGCAGCCTTCTACAAGTAGAAGAGAGGTGCTTCGAAGTCTTTTGACAGGCAGGTGTTCTTTCAGCCTTATACATCACATAACATGTTGCTTTGATCATTCTGTAAGTGTGGCTTGCGTAGTTGTTACCATGTTCTTGCAACTGCATCGTTTCAGGTCACAAGTTTAGGCAATTGTTTAGCTCAAGAAGAAGGATAAAATTCTCTCAAGGCTCTATCAAATTTTTACAGACATCGTGTCGGATATCAGTCCCAGGGGTGCCAGTTAGAGAGACACAACCACCTTCTAATTTTTTGAAAGACAAGAAGGTGGTTCCCCACGCAGATCCTCCGAGTGCTGAAGACGTAAACCATTTGTATCAACTCATTGACCAAAGGTTATTCTTGTCCTTGGTTTTGCATACTGTTCCTTTTGTAGTCACACAATAAACGATGTAAATTTATTTGAATGGGTTAAATATTTGACTGCTATTTGTATTTTGCAGCACCAAGCTTGTGGTATTGACTGGAGCGGGAATTAGCACTGAATGTGGAATTCCTGATTATAGAAGGTTCTATCTCTTGTTTGCTTTGTTTTCAATCGGACTCATAATGTTATTGAACCTTTTCTTCTTGCAATAGCAGTATTTGAAGAAATCTGGCATCAGGCAACTTTGCCTTGGGTTCCAGCCTTCCATAATTTATATAATAAAATATATTTTATATTTATAACAGATTAAATTAGTATTTTTAAAAAAAAAATAAGTGTAGGCACAAAAAGCAAGTAAAGAGTTGTAGATCATTAAGTATTTATTCTTAAGCTGTTCTTCGTTTGTGCAAATCCTCTTCCTCAAGGTGACATTCCTGTTGACTGGTCATTGTCTCTTAACTTTTTTTCTCAGGATCTTGATATTTGGTAATTGTTAAGAATTTTAAATGCTGATATGGCTAGAGATATTTTAAAAAAAAGGATAAGATGATTCTTTTGCTGAACTAATTGAGGAAAGAAGAAACTCTCGCAAACAGCGAGGCAACTTCTTTGCCAGCTTTTGAACCATAGCATTTCCTAAATGTGGGTTTGCGATTTTAAGGTTTTCAATCAACTGTTCTTTGCTACTATCACTTCTTTCTGTTTTCTTCTCATATACATAATAAATGTAACCAAGTCAAGCCAGGGTTTAATAGAGTAACAGAAAGACAAACTAAAATTTTTTTGACAAACTAAAAATCCCCTTTCATAATAATAGCTAGTAACTCTTGTGAACACCTCCTCATTTAGTTGTTTGCACTGGTATACTTGGTAATTTTTTGTGCATACTTTACATTTTGTTACCCATTTGGTTGTGTCACCAGCCTGCCAGCCTCTAAATTGTACATGGTTCAGGTCATTCACACCAAAAATTCCCTGTAGTTCTGACTTCCCTATTTTCTTCTTTTTCAAATGTCAAGGTTTCACATGTTTCCCATTTCTTCTCAATAACAAGTTTCTTTTCTTTGGCAGCCCAAATGGAGCTTATAGTTCTGGTTTCAAGCCAATAACCCATCAGGTGATGTGCTGGCATGCCCTGTGAGTACTGAACAAATACACATTAGCGGTCAGTTAATATGCTAATTGGTTAATGTGTTGAAGAAGTTTGGTACATTGTTTGTTTACAAGTAACTTGTTGTCGTTCTGCTTATAATGATTTCATTACTTTGCAATGTCACTTACTATTTCCTTCACAATTGAGTATTTTACCGAAGGACAAAAGAGGTATTAAAGAAAGATAAACAAGAGTGGCTGTCTAGAGCATGAGTACATGATGAGAAAAATAGCATAGCTTGATATAATTCCTTGACTTCTTTCTTCTGAGAAGGTTCTCTTATGTCGGTTTCAGTACCTTTTGCGCTTCTCTATTTTATTGTCGAAGAGACAATTGGAAAGAGAGGAAAGCTGGCACAAAGCTAGTCATTGTAAAGCAGATTTCTGTTCTAGAACATTTTTGTATGTTTCTGTGGAGCGATAAACAAAAAAAGTGTTTCCAGAAGTTTCAGATCATTCACTTTTGAAGGTTAGGAAAGTTGCTTCTCTAGAGTTGTAGTGAAACACAGTTGTGAATTTGCATTATCTTGTTAGCTGCCGACCTCATCATTTCCTTGGTGAAAAACTTTTGCAGTCAATAGCGTCATAGGTGCCTTGAGACTCTTGGCCAGTCCCCTTCTGGTATTTTTGTCTTAGGATGTAATCGTCATTCCTTATCATCAAAGTTACTTGTCTTCTGTACTGGATGGTAAACTTCACCTACCTTCTCAACTTTTCTTTGAATGATTGAATTTCATTTATTCAAAGTAGTAGGAATACAAGATCAATTTCTTGAAACATCAAATGTCTTATTTTGTTTTGAAAACCTCTCTAGTTTCCTGACATTTTTCTCTGGTCATGTCAAATACCGAAGTTCTATTAACCAAATTTCTGGCATGACTCACTATTAATTGGTTTTCCATAAGTGGTTTTCTATAATCAATGTCTGTATTTTCAACTTCTAACTATTTGCAATTTTCTTTCACCAGGAGTTTGCACGTTCAAGTCGTGCCCGCAGGCGGTATTGGGCCAGGAGCTATGCTGGATGGAGGCGGTTTACTGCAGCACAACCTGGTGCTGCACATGTTGCTTTAGCATCTCTAGAGCAAGCTGGCCAATAAATTTTATGATAACACAGAATGTTGACAGGTAACAAACTGTTTTTCTTTCATCTCATTTTCATAAGTGATGTTGATGGCACTAATTTATCAAGATTATGTTTCAGGCTGCATCATCGTGCTGGGAGCAACCCACTTGAATTGCATGGGACTGTTTATAGTGTGATTTGCTTAGATTGTGGTTTTTCCTTTTGTCGAAATTTATTTCAAGATGAAGTGAGGGCCCTTAATCCAAAGGTTAGTGATCTGCAAGTTACTCTTTCACTTCTTGTCCCTAACCTTTCAATTGTTTCATTTATACAATAGATCTCTTTAAATTGTTCCCATTGTGTGTTATCTGCCAATGGCACTGTTAAAAAAACAGAAATAACAGTTCCAGTGAGGTGGTTGTCTATGTCAGCACCTTAGATCCATTTTTAACCAAATAATCTAAAGTACTAAATTATATTGATTTAAAGAGGTTTGGAATTAAAATAAACCAATTTAAAGTTTATGGATCAAATGAAACTTTGTGGTAAAATTCAGGACCACCGTCCATTTTATGTTTTAATTATTTTTTACTGATAAATAGAATATTACTTCCCATAAAATTCCTCACCCCTTTTATTGCACCTCTGTGCGCAAAGACATTTGCTTTCATTACTGGAATAGGCAATGAATTCCTCCTATTGCAGTGGGCAGCAGCAATAGAAAGCTTGGACTATGGTAATGCTGGATCAGATAAGAGCTTTGGCATGAAGCAAAGACCTGATGGTGACATTGAGATCGATGAGAAATTTTGGGAGGAGGATTTCCACATACCCACTTGCCATAAATGCAATGGGGTCCTGAAACCTGATGTAAGATACTTTGCTTTTATGAAACCTGATATATACTACATTGTTTTATGAATAATCAGAATCTAGAGTGTTTTAGATGTTATATTTCCTATTCCCTGAACATCTTTTTTTTCATTAGCTTATGGTAGTGGTGATGGAGAACATAATGAATATTAAGAATTTGAATTTAAGCATATAGAGGTTGAAAATATGCTCTCAACTCAAATGATAGTCTGTGGTATTCACAATAATGATGCTCTGAGGCATTTCCGTGGCACAAATATCAAGGAATCTGGTAGGCATAAGTTTCTTTTAACAGGTTTTATTTTTAACAAAGTAGTTATTTTTTATGAGAAATATGCAGTTTTTTAATATAAAAATATATAAATTTTGTAAATTTTTAAAAAATATTTTTTTAGATAAACATTGAGAAACATTAATTTCCATATTCTATAATTATTATAATTTCTTAGTGTTATTTTTAGTAATTCTCTCGACTATGTTGGTGTTAGTTTTCACTTAACTTTTGATATCTTATCAGTTCTAGGTTTTATTGTTAGTGTGTGCGTGTGCGCTTTAAAACTATTAAGAAGAACAACTATGTTACTTGGACTAGTGTGTGAGTGTGCAGATATGTTTTAAATATTTGAAGTTTTTCCACGTATTTGGAGGGCTTTTGGAGGGTTACATCCCCACATCCATGTTCGAATATGTGTTGTAATTGTTGGAGGAGGCGTTCTTATTAATTCCCCATTTCTTATTTTGTTCATATTGATATTTTGCCCCAGTGATCTTGCTGTTAGTTTGACATTTTGTAATTGTACATTTGAAAGAAAATGACAATTGATTTTGTTGTGCAATTGGCCCATTTAGTTTGAGACTGGTTTGGGTCAAGTAGTTGTACAATTAAAATTTAAGTGAAAAACAAACACTTTTTTTAATGTTTTTGTTGTGTATTTAAACATCAAGGTTGTCTTCTTTGGTGACAATGTGCCCAAGGAAAGAGCTGATAAAGCCATGGAAGTTGCAAGAGAATGTGATGCTTTCCTTGTATTAGGATCATCTGTGATGACCATGTCTGCTTTCCGACTAGTCAGGTATTTAATTTGGTTGATCAGTGGTGTTCGCCAGAAATATTTGGTTCACTATTCTATTTATCTGAACATGATTTATTTAATAATAAGTTGCGGATGTCATGTACTACCATATTACTTCAAAGTTTGCTTGCAACAAGTTGTCCTCAAGTTCGTTACTTTTAGTTTCAGGATTCTGATGTAGTAACTTTCCCCTATTTTAAGTATTTCAAGTTCCAAGGACATTACATATATCTATTACTTGTTTCTAGAAGAGGAATTGGTCTGCAGCTAATGATATTTGAGTTTGACAGGGCTGCTCATGAGGCAGGTGCCTCCACTGCAATTGTGAATATCGGTAAGACCCGAGCTGATGAGTTTGTATCCTTGAAAGTAAATGCTCGATTGGGAGAGGTACTGTTTTTGAAGTTTTTAACTTTTGCATAGTTTTTTGCTTTGATATTTGCACATGTAGTTTATCATGTTCATATCTTTTAAATTCTTGCATGTTGCAGATTTTGCCAAGAGTGCTCAACACAGGCTCTCTTAGCATCCCTGCTCTTCACTAAAATGATCTAGAGGTAAAATACCAAAAAATTATTTTGAACAATATTTAAATATAAAAAAACATCTTTTTATTAATTATGATATACATAGGTAGATCAATTTGGGATCAAAAAGATCATGTTGCTTATTATAGTGCACATATATCAAGAAGTATCCTGTATATGTAATTTGATGATTACTTGAAAGAGTTTCATGGAGGGAGTGAGTGGTTTGACTGAGAGTGAATGCTGTCGTAACCATTTTTTGGAGAAAGCGAAAGAACGCAGCTATCGACTCGATTTTTTAAAAAAAGGAAAGGAGTCGCCACCGATCTTTATTTGGTGTGATCGGATCACCTTTGTTTTAATAAAACATTTAATTTACTAAAACAGTGCTTTTTGGTCCACGAACTTTGAGAAAAGCGGGTTGGAGGTCGATTACGTGTGAGGAAGGATTAGCACCCTCGACACGCCCAAAATTGGTACCAAACTGATTGATTGATATCCTATTTGTTGAAAACTTTAGAGGGTTCGAAAATACAATGCTTTTATTTTCAAAATTGGAAGGACATTAAGGCTCTCTTATTTTCAAGAGATAAAGCATCACGTCCAGATAAGTTAGGGCACAATACTTTAAACTCCGAAACTAAGCTCGCTTTTGAAGTTTGGTTTTATTTGAAGAGGATCTCCGTCATTTGTTAAACGAAAATCGAACCCGATAAGTTAGGGCTTGTTTTCCGAAAATCCAAATTAGGAATATTGCCTCTATTTTGGAAGAAAAGAAGCTTATCTTGAAGTGTCTAGGTGTCGAGTCCAAGAAGTTAGGGCACGACATTTCGAATCTTCGAGATTGAGCATCTTAGTTTTAAAGTTTAAATTACAATTTGGAAGAAATATCCCGTTGCTTAGCTTAAACGAGAAAAATCGAAACCCAGAAGTTAGGGCTTGATTCACTCGAATTACTAATACGGAATGATTATTTAAAAAACTTGATGACTCGAACAAAGGTTAATGCAACACAATTCAATAAATGGGATAAATTACGAAGCTAGGTTGCACAAAATTAATAATGGTATGTAATAATACTAATTTAATCAATTTGATGATAAAATGATGATAATAATGATAATGGTAATAACAAAAATCATAACGTTTAAGAGTGAAAAGGGTAATAATAAAATAATATTGGTGACATTAATGAGAAGAAAATAACGATAAAATGAAGGTAAATTACAAAAATATATACATATAATATAATAAAAGTAATAGTAATAATAAATAAAATAATAATAAAATAATAATGTTAAAATATAATGATAAATAATGACATATGTGATAGTATTTAAAACAATAATATTAAATAAGAGTAATAAACATAATAATAGTAATATAGTATTAAACCAAGAAAATAAATATAAATATAAATAGTAATAATACTAATAGAAATATCAATAATAATGTTAGAGAAATAATAATGATGTTAATAATAGAATAATAAAATAATTGTAATGGTAAATAATAATAATAATAATAATAATAATAATATTAATGATAATAATAATAATAATAAAAATTAAAATAGTTGAAAAAGGGGCTAAACTGCATAAAAATAGAAGTTTTGGGGCCTAATTGTACATAAACAGTGATTTGGGGGAGCTAAATGATAAATAAAATAAAGTTCGGGGTCAATTTGCAAATAAAATCAGACTTCGGGGGTCTCTGGAGAATGCGCGTGAAAGATGAGGGACCGAATATGTAATAAACCCCTCCGACCCAAAGAACAGCAACAAAAGGGACCAAATTGAAAACGAAAATAAAATTTTGGGCGAGATTTTAAAATAATAAAAAGCCTGATTATAAAGCACTGAAAAAGCGGAAGGACCAAATGGGCAATTAGCCCATCAATTAAAAAACACGCGGATCCTAGGGCGGGTCGGATCGGATCGGGTTGGTAAGGGCAAACGACGTCGTTTGGGGTTAAAACCCACCCCAAACGACGTCGTTTGTGGGCTATATAAGGCCCTAATCCCCAAAAAATCATTTTGTCTTGTTTTTTTTAAAAACTTCTCCTTCCTTTTTTTCTCTGCAGGAGGAAATCCGTGAGGGGTCATTGTGATCGTCGGCCAGGAGCTCGCCACCGCCCACTGATGGTGGAAGGTAAATTTTTTTTTATTTTTTATGTATTTTTTTATCTTTTTACTATATATTTTTTATGTAATAGTTATGTATGAGTTTACCTAAAAAAAACGACTTTCGAAAAAAGAAAAAAAAGGTACCTTTGGTTTCTGTTTTTTCCTTGATTTCAACCAATCTTTGCGTTTTCTTCTTGTATTTGAATCTATTATTTCTACCTTGAAGTTTAGTTTTGTGTTTGTATATTTCAAAAGAATAAAAATCCCTTTGCTCAAATCTCTCTTTTTTTTTATCTTTTTGAAAAGAAAAAACCTTTGTTTGCTTGAATCTTCTGCTTTCTTTTTGATTTTCAAAGAAAAAAACCCCTATTACAAAATAATTTTCGCTTAAATAGTAAAATACATCCTCTCTCTCTTTTTTCTTTTTGCTTCTTGCTTTCTTCTTGTCTGTTTGCGTGTTTGTCCATTTTGCGAGGCATGGGAGCCAGGCGGTGGCGAGGCGACGGGCAAAGTGTGCAGAGGCGGAGTGGATGTCGAGGCGGTGAAGGGTTGGTGGTGTGGCGCTAGGGTTAGGGTTTTTTTCTTCTGTTGTCTGATCTGTTTGATGGGCTGGGGAAGTTGGGCTTGGGTAGTTTGGGCTTCGGGCTATTTGGGTTTTGGGTATGGAAATGGGTTTGGGTCTGTTATTTGGGTCAGTTTGTTTAATTTATTTTGGGTTCTGTGTTTGTAAATTTTTTTGTAATTGGGTCGGGCAAATGGGCTCATACAAATGCATTCGTTAAAGTGTTTGACTATAAATTATGTGGATTTTTGGCCCACTAATAACTGTGATCTTAGCAAGTGGTATTAAGGCAGTCATTCATGAAATTCTTTTACATGTTTGAGATAATTTGGCTTGTTGTTTTACAAGCTGTTAGGTGCTGAGAAAACTGAATCTTACTCGCAACCCAAATTCGTCTTTAAATTTTTATTCATGTCTAGATAAATTTCAATTAATTGGAGTCATTAGTGAACCAGCCAGGCAGCCACTAGTGTCACGGGCCGCGCAGTCTAGCCCCGTGATATTAGGTGGTAGACAACAAATTTCTCGTACAAGTCATTGCAGGTTTGGGGCAAATATTTAAAAAACAAAACAATAGGAAGTTCTTTTTTTTAAAGAAAAGTTTGATGTGAAATCTAAGATCTAGTAACTAAACAAAGAAGAAATTAGGCATGAGAATTGAATGTAAAGGATAAGAAAGAAGATTGGGTTGATGATGTTGAATTCGACCTAGGTGGGAAGGGCGTGTGGATTGGAATTCTTTATTTTGAAGGATGTTTTGCTTTCAAATATGAAAATTAAGAAATAAAGGAAATAGAGAAGGATCGATTGTGCCTATGAAACTCTATGATAACTTGTATCTAAACGTCAACAATCGAACTCAAACTCCTATGAGAGGAGAATCTCACTCATTACGTAAAGTTAAAAGACAACTTCTTATTCCATGATTAAGGTGGGTGACTTTGGTTTTTGGACCAAAGTACAAGAATATGAATAAAATAGCTCTTAATTAATGAAAACTCTTTAAACATTCGGGTGATTTATTCTACCCAACTAAAAAATAGTATAAATATAAATTTTACATAAAAATCAAATGTTTAAAACCAATAAATCCTTTTATTATGATTATTATGGCTGGTCATACAGAGTTTCCTTGCAACCATCCTTGTGCTGAAGTAATCCTACTTGATGGATCAAAGGAGGTAGAGTTACTCTTCTTTTGTTGACTCCTAAGTTGTCCTGTACTTCCTGGACTGGTCTTCTCCAAAAAATCATCAATGACCTACAAAATTCAATAAGAAAAATAAATCAATCAATCCAAATAAACCACCGCCGGCGGTGAGGTGTTTCATTCATACCAAGTTTTTGGTGGCCTTTTAGCTAGCAAAGTTAGGGCCAACTAAACGATATTTTATGGACGGTCGCTTGATGTGCCATTTGATTGACTTGGCATTGTAACGACGGTCGACTTTGAATACATTAGATAAGTAGTTGTAGTTGTGGAGCCCAAATTATGCTCGGGCAATACCAATTAACCAAAACCAGAAAAATAAGAGGTTTGTTAAAATGGTCCAAAATGAAGTAGTCCAAGTATAATAGGCCCAAAATCGAAGGTCAAACCAAACACCTAAACCCTAGCCCAAATGTTTAACCCAAAAACCTAAAAAAGAAAACAGAAATCAAAGGAGAGCCCTCGAGCCGCACATCTCGCCAGCAAAGCCATGCCCCCACGCCGCACGGCTCCTCTCCGCGTTGTGCGCCTCCACGTCGTTGTACCTACAAAAGAAAAGGAAAAAAACAGCCCAACAAATCTAACGAACTAGGAGTTTTAGTTTTCTATTTTTCCTAAAAGGCTATAAAAGTCAAATAAAAAATCTATAAAAGGGGTTTTTTTTTTAGAAATACAAAGGCAAATACACGCTTGTAATAGAAAAAAGAACACAGAGAATACAGAGATTGTTAACAGAGAATAAGAAAAATCAGAATCCACAAGGTTTAGTCATTTTCTTTTCTTTTTTTTTTTTTTCTCTTCTTTTCGAAACTACGATTGTGCATGTAAGCACTAAATTTTGTCCTGATTAATTATGAGTTTATTTAAAAAATAAATTTTAAAAAAATTTAAAAAATTAAAAAATTACATTTTAACCCCTAAACTTTCTTGAAATTACATTTTGGCCCCAAAACTTTTCAAAATTACATTTTACCCTTATCTTTCTTAAAATTACACTTTGGCCCCAATAATTTTACTACGTTTGCAATCTGGTCCTTCATCGGAAAATCTCCAAAATCCGTGATTTCACAGACCCACCTCCGATTTTCCTACCACCACCCTAAGGATGGCCTCCCATACCCCTAGCCACCGCTACACTGCACAAAAGCTATAAAAGGGATTTTTCCCAAAAATAAACCCCATCAAAGAAGAAAACCCACAAAAAGGAGAAAAAGAGAAAGAAGAGAGGAAAGAAGAAGAAGAAGAAGAGAATAGGCGCCGCACCACCGGTGGAGGTGATGGCGACCACAGCGACAGTGAAGGGCGGGCTAGGAGGAGAAGAAGAAGGAAGAAGAAGAAGAAGAAGAAGAAGAAAAAGGAAAAAAGGAAAAAAGAAAGAAAAGAAGAAAGAAAAAAGAAAAGAAGAAAGGAAAAAAAGGAAAAGGAAAAAAATAATAAACTCGATCAGGTCGACCCGACCCGACCATGACCCGACCACCCACCCACCCACCCAGAGCAGCCCACCAAGACCCCCAAAAAAATACAAAAACAAAAAAAAAAAAGAAAGAAGAAGCAAGCCCAAAAAAAAAAAAAAGGCAAATTAAAAGGAAGCCCACCACCAGCCAGCCAAGAAGAAGGCCCCGGCCCAAAGGCAAAGAAAGAGAAAAAAAGAAGAAAAAAGAAAAAAAGAAAAAAAGGAAAAAGAGAAAAATAAAAAAAAGGAAAAAAAAAAAACCGAGACGCGTAAAGCATTCGATCAAGCCCGTGTTTTAAATTTTTCGGTAATTTCTTTTTACCTACTTTTAATCTAATTCGTGTATTTTAATGACATCTCGTTTTAATATTACTAATATTTTTAGCATTTTATTTTTAATTGTATTTTATTTTATTTTTAATTTTGATAATTTTTAATAAATAAAACAGCGGATCGGTTTAACACTTGTCGTTGATTTCATCGCTATGTTGGGTGAATATCATCGGTTCGTGTTAAATACGATCACGCCTTTTAAAAAATAAAAAATCAAAAAATAAAATTTTGAGTTTCAAAACTTTTTTTGTGTTTTCAAAAATTGTCGTATTTTAAAATTTTCGTGTTTTAAAAAAATCGTGTATTTCAAAATTTTAGTGTTTTCAAAATTTTCGTATTTCAGAATTTTCATATTTTCAAAAATTTCGTGTTTCAAAATTCTCGTATTTTAAAATTCTCGTATTTTCAAAAAAATTCGTGTTTTAAAAAATAATTTTCGCTTTCAAAATTTTCGGTTTTCAAAATTTCATGTTTTAAAAAAAAACTCTTGTATTTCAAAAATTCGTGTTTTCAAAAAATTTCGTGTTTCAAAAAAATTCTCGTGTTTTCAAAATTCTCTTATTTTCAAAAAAAAATTCATATTCTTTTTAAAAACAAAATTCTTGTGTTTTAAAATTTCCGTGTTTTCAAAAACTTCGTGTTTTAAAAAAAAATTTCGTGTTTCAAAAAAAAATTCTCGTGTTTTCGTATTTCTAAAATTTCGTGTTTCAAAAAAAATTCTCGTGTTTTCAAAATTCTCTTATTTTCAAAAAAATTTCATATTCTTTTTAAAAAAAAAAATTCTTGTGTTTTAAAATTTCCGTGTTTTCAAAAACTTCGTGTTTTAAAAAAAAATTTCGTGTTTCAAAAAAAATTCTCGTGTTTTCAGATTTCTAAAATTTCGTGTTTTCAAAATTTTGGGTTTTAAAAAAATTCGTGTTTTCAAAATCCTCGGTTTTAAAAAATTTCGAGTCTTAAAATTCTCTTTTTTTTAAAAAAATTAGTGTCTCAATCGAATCACGATTAAATATTAAATTAAACTTGTATTTTGAAAATTAAGACAACACGCGTTTAACGAGATACCAATTTTGGGCGTCGCGAGGTGCTAATACCTTCCTCACAGAACCGACTCCGAACCCTATTTTTCTCTGGAATTTTGACGCAGACTTAAACCCGCCCTTTTTAAGAAAATTCAAAAAATAATTTTTCTTTAAAAGAGAATTTATTAGGTGTCCGATCACACCTAGAAAAAAGATCGGTGGCGACTCCCTTTTTTTAAAATAAAATTGAAACTCTGTTTTCAACTTTTTAATAATTTCCTCAATTAGCGCCCAAGCAAATTTTAGGTCGCTACAGCTGGCGACTCCACTGGGGAACTTTTTTGAGAGTCGAGTCTGGAATTAAACGCGTGTTGTCAAAATTTTCGAAACTTCTTGTTCAAATTAATATTAAGTCGTGATCCTTAAATTTTGTTTTTTGAAAAGTCATGCATTTGCATCATGTTGTAAATATTTTTCTAACTTGTTTTATCTTTTTGTTTTTCAGTTCTAAGTTTTACGGTTTAGTTTTTTTCTAGTTTTAAAATAAAAGCGAAAAGGTTTGTGAGTTTCTCCCACACACCGTGCACTTGCATTTTGCATAACATGAGCTCTCTACCCGGCTCCGTCCGCTTAAGTGGAAGTAAATGCTATGCCTTCGTGAGTTAACTCGTCCCCTCTCACAAAGCTAGTGAATACTTCCGGGTTACATATGACTTATGCTTTCGTGAGTTAACTTGTCCCTCCGCATAGGCATAAGTAAATGTAATCCCTCGAATTGAGCTCGCGAGCCTATGATGGGCGATAACCGAGGCTCCGTACTAGCCTTAGTAGGTGACAAGATCGGACAATTCGAGTACCTTTTAGAACCGAAACCGCATATAGTGAACCGTATGAGCCACCCGATTAGAGCCATGCCGAACCTCAAATCATTA
The DNA here is from genome assembly GCA_025506655.1 of Gossypium rotundifolium. Lineage (NCBI taxonomy): Eukaryota > Viridiplantae > Streptophyta > Magnoliopsida > Malvales > Malvaceae > Gossypium > Gossypium rotundifolium. Next base: position 7,095,655 of record CP106725.1, on the reverse strand, counting down.
ATAGTTACCAAAATAAGTACATGGGAGAAACGCTTCTTACCTTTTATTTCTTTTACATTTACACTTTTTATGCAAGCAAATCGGGTCCGTTTAATAATTTAGAGAGGGTAGATTATCTGATGAGCATGTGGGGTAAGTTTATTTTGTAAATATGATGGGGTAAAAAAAAAAGTAAAAAAAAAATAGGTTAGTTTCACCAAAATGCAAAATTAAATATCGTAATTTGTTAGATTTTCCATAGTTTTTCTCCGTTTATATGTGTTGTAATTACTAACCAATGTTATCTGTCTTCATTTTTATTTTTCATCATGCATCATAGGCATCTTGTTAGGAAGGTGTTGATTAGAGATTGGTTGCCAAAAAACGGGTTTCTGATGGAGGAGTCAATTACACAAGTAACCGAAAAAATGTCGTGGTTCGAGACTGGTCTTTGAAAACCCAGAAAGCAAAAGGAGACAGTTTAAAGGAAGGATGTATTTCCAACCTTCCCGAGCATGTGACCATGAATGTTCGTCGGAATAACCTCGAAGACTTGATTAGGATTTGGAAACAATGGGACTCAGACACTAAGGGCATCTTCACCGAGAAGCAGGGATATAGCTCACTTAATCACTTGTCAACGTGAGCGAACAGTTGATTCAAGCCATGGTTCAATTCGGGACCCGACTTATCAATGTTTTACTTTCAACCGAGAAGATATGACTCAAACCATAGAAGAGTATGCCGCCTTGCTTCGCGTTAACAATGCACAATTCAAAGAAGATATATGTGAAAGAGACCAAACCCATGACCTTCAAGAAAAGCTAATGAAGTTGGCAGAATGGGTGATACATGGGCTGAAAAACAGATAAAGAAAAAGAACGAAGTCAGTTGTATTCCATGGTTTTCTCTGCGAGACTTAGTTCAAAACCATCCAGATATTGTGAAGAGAGTGGATCTGCTTGCTTTAGCCATTTACTTGATTAATTGTCTTCCCAAAAGTTCTTGGGCATATAGAAGTTGCGGTAGTAGATTTCTTTGAAAAGTTGAGGCAAGGAATCAACCCCGTCCCAACTATCTTAGCTGAGACTTTTAGATCTCTAAATTGTTGTAGGAGAAAAGGGAAGGATGTTTTATCGGATGTGCACACTACTTAATGTTTGGATTCGAGCCACTTACGGAAAGTGGGCGCACACCTTTCACATGTTTTCGAAAACATTCGCTCCATTGGAAGCTTACCTTGAGAAAGATTGGCGAAGGATGTCACCAACAACGACTGGGTTTCAGCTTCTTGAACCTCCGCGCCAAGATATAACTTGGAGAGCACCATGGATCCGTCCTTCAGTCCTGCTATACAAATGCGGAAGCCAGGATTGGGTACCTTTACTCGGATTATGGGGAGGAGTTGGATATGTACCGTTAATGGTTCAAAGACAGTTTGCTTCACGACAGTTCATACCAACTACCGGAGGATTAGCATAGTCTGAGTTTGCTTTTACAGGTGAAGGTTACATGAAAAAAGTCCGAGATACTGCAAAGTCTTGGAAGGAAATCTACCTAATGGAGTTAGCTCTGTATGCTGATACTATCACTCAAGATTATAAAATATGGAGACAAAGACGAGTGAATAGTCAACAAACCTCACCAACGGATTATACTTTCCAGAATCCTTTCTCAGAAGAAATACCGTCCGAACTGGAAATAGCAAGACATGAATTTGAACGTGAAAAGGCCAATCATTACGGGATATTAGTTCTCTTCAAGAGGAAGATTACCAAATGAAGATAGATGTTTAAATTGAAAATCCGAAGCGAGAAAGTCCGAAAAGAAGTGAGATCATGAGAAATGACTTAAAGGATCTTCATCTGGAAAATAAGAAATTGAGAGGTACCATAAAGAATAGCGGGCTGGGCAAATCATCGACGGAATGGAAGGAAGAATTAAGCAACATCAAAGGTGGGATGGAATTCTGGAGAGGGAAAGCGAAGAAGGAAGAGGAAAAAGCTGCTCGTGCTATGATAGAGTTAAGGAAGAAGAATGTTGAATACGAAACTGCGTCTGCAGATTTAATGACTAGTCAGTCTGAGCGTCAAGAGTTAAGAAGGAAAATACAAGATCTAGAAAATACACTGCAAGCTCATCAGCAACACTTGGACACTCTCCTAAAAGCCCTAGAAGAAAAGAATGGCCAGTATGACAGAGACATTTGTGCCTACAAAAGAGCTCTCCAAGAAAAAGATATGTATCTTGGCGGTTTGATTAATGAAATTGCAAGGCTATGCAAATTGTGCAATTATCGATGAAGCGAAAGATCTCGATTACCAATTCCTCCGAGACAAGGATCAAACATGTCGAATTCCTAGAACGAGTGAAAAACAAGGCTATGTGGCTAGGAAATTTGTGTAATCTATAAATCGAGACGCAAAACTTTTGTAATAGACTCTTTTGATTAATGAAATGCCTAAATATGGGGCTATCTTGAAACCAACACCAAATTTTTGCATATTTATTCATAATTAACATTCATTTGTCATTTATTCATTCATCCATTCATTACATATGCATATCACTCTAATCATTCATCGAGGTTGAAACCGTATAATCCACAGTTATACACTACTGAACTGGAATCACGACATTCTTATAGGACACGTCTAAGAGCTAGAACTATGGATGCTTGAACTCAACGAAAGAATTGAAAGGATGGAAAGGACCCAAAGAGAGTTGCAAGAGCAGTTGGCTAAGTCACAACAGGAAGCAAGAGATCTGATGGTAAGATCTCGAGAGGAATCGCTCGAGCAAAGGGATCAAATGGCCAAAATGATGGAGATGATGACAGCTTTGGTCAAAGGAAAAGGACCCATGCAGAGCCCTGACATCACAGAGCCCCAGTCAAGAGTTAATCAGGATCCGCTCTATCCTCCAGGATTCACTCCACCTCACACCCATGCAATGCAAAGATGATATCCTCAAAAAGAACCTGCAGGCCTAGAGCAACGACCTGCACCACCTGCTCATCTAGGGCAAGGTATATTCGTATCGAACCCCAGAGCCAATCCTACCGACCCGATCATTCCAGATTTAGATGATCCGGTAGAAATAGCCAGGTTGAAAATGGATGATCATGATGTTCAGGATAAGTATAGGAGCCTGGAAGAAAGGCTTAAGGCGATAGAAGGTACTGAAGTCTTCTCTGCACTGAGTGCTAAAGAGCTCAGTTTGGTGCCCGATCTAGTTCTGCCTCCAAAATTTAAAGTGCCAGATTTTGAAAAATATGATGGAACGAGATGTCCAAAGGCGCATCTTATCATGTTTTGTCGAAAGATGACTGGTTACGTAAATGAGGATAAATTACTAATACACTGTTTTCAAGATAGCTTGGTCGGATCGGCTCTTCGATGGTATAATCAACTCAGTAGAGAAAAGATCCGATCATGGAAAGACTTAGCATCAGCATTTTGTGAACAATACAAGCATGTATCTGACATGGTGCCTGATCGATTAACTCTGCAGATGATGGAAAAGAAGCCGACAGAGACTTTTAGACAATACGCTCAAAGGTGGAGGGATATCTCAGCCCAAGTAGAACCCCCATTAACAAAAACAGAGATAACAGTCCTCTTCATCAACACTTTGAAAGCGCCATTTTACGACAAATTGGTAGGAAGCGCCACGAAAGATTTCGCAGATATTGTAATATCCGGGGAACTTATAGAAAATGCTATCAAGAGTGGAAGGATGGAAGGCTCCGAGGGTTCGAAAAGGGCAGTACCCATAAAGAAAAAAGAGGCAGAAGCCCATATGGTGGGAACTGAGAGACACTACACTTCTAACCCATACCCAACCCAATTAAGACCCCGATATTGCCCACCTCCAAACTCTTATTTTCCTCCCCAAAGCCCTTACTATCAAGCACCTCCTCCTTACCCCGTCTATGCCACAAATAACCAAAGACCATTCACCATGTTCCCACCAAATACCATGCCTACTCAAAGCCAACCCAAAAATGAACAAAAATCGACAAGACCCAATCTTGAAAAACCTCAATTCACCCCTATTCCCGTATCATACGGAGAGCTGTGCCCGAAGTTATTGGAAAAACAATTAATATCCCCACATTATATGGCACCCTTGAAGCCTCCATACCCAAAATGGTACGATCCTAATGCTAGTTGCATGTACCATGCTGGAAACCAGGGGCATTCTATAGAAAATTGTCTAGCCTTTAAAAGAAGGGTTCAAGGTCTTATTGATGCAGGGATTTTACGATTTGATGGCACTAGTAATGTGGCTGAAAATTCGCTCTCTAACCATATTGAAGGGAATGTGAACGAGGTGACAAAAGAAGACATGCGGCAAGCTAAAAGTTATGTTTCTGAAATAAAGACACCTCTGCGGAAGGTTTGGGAGGTAATGGTTAAAAAGGGGCCGTTTCGTTATCCCAACAAAATTATCAAAGAAAGAAACACAAAGAGTCAATGTTTTTGTGATTTTCACGGTATGGAAGGGCATGACATCCAGTCTTGTGAGGGATTCAGAAAATTACTTCAGAACATGATGGATAACAATGAGGTCAAGATCTTTGATAAAATGGATGAGGCCGAGGAAAGGGAAATATGCGCCTCTGATAATCAACCATCAACTATCCCTTATAGTGCTGATCGGCCTCTAGTGATTTATTACGAGGCCAAGAAGAAGGAAGTCAAACCAAATGTGGTGATTGAAGTGCCATCTCCTTTCCCTTACAAGGACAATAAGGCAGTACCATGGAAATATGATGTTAATATTGTCGTACCCGAAGGTGAAAAGTCAAAGGCTGTGATTGGAGATATTAGCAGAGTGGGACACTTCACCCGCAGCGGGAGGTGTTATTCTCCCGAAATAGGTGAACCAAAGAAGAAAGCTGTTGACTTGAATCAGAAAGGAAAGGCACCAATGCATGATACTGAGGTTGATGTTGAAATACAGTCTGGGCAAGAGATTAAAAGACCTGTGAATGAGGATGAAGCACATGAATTCTTGAAGTTCATCAAACACAATGAATATAATGTCGTGGAGCAGTTGAACAAGCAACCGACAAGAATTTCGGTGTTATCTCTTCTGTTGAACTCAGAACCACATTGAAATGCTTTGCTAAAAGTGTTGAATCAAGCGTATGTGACGAGCAACGTATCTGTTGAAAAGCTTGATAGGTGGGTGAACAACTTAAATGTGGATAATTTTATCTCTTTTAGTGATGACGAAATACCACCAAATGGTAGGGGCTCCATAAAAGCATTGCACATTACAACCAGTTGCAAGGGTTATATAATACCGAATGTGCTTATTGACAACGGGTCTGCACTCAATGTCATGCCTTTGGCCACGTTTTCTAGGCTATCAATTGATATGTCTTATCTTAGGCCTTGTCACTCTGATGAAGGGCATTTGATGGGACACGACGAGAGGTCATGGGAAAGATCGAGATTCCTCTGAAGTGGGCCCATGTACATATGATATCGAGTTCCGTGTCATGGACATCACGCCTTCAGATAATTGCCTTTTAGAGGCCTTGGATCCATTCTCACAGGCGGTTCCTTCATCTCTCCATCAAAAATAAAGTTGATCTGGATAACCGCTTGATCACGATCATTGGTGAAGAAGACATTGTTGTATCTATCTCTCTGACGCACCTTACATTGAAGTAAACAAAGATGCAGAGAATGTTCCTTTCGTTCCTTCAATTTATCAATGCTACATTTGTTCTTTGAAGGAAATAAGATTCCATGCCAAGTGTCAAGGAATACCAAAATGGGAATTAAGCTGACCGTGGGAAAGGAAGCCCGAGCGAAAAAAGGTTTGGGAAAATATCAGCAAGGGATAGTTAGAGCACTAAAGCCAGTACACCACAAGGCTCGATATGGTTTAGGGTTCAAGCCGGATGTACGAAAAAGAAGAAAACAGTTGTAAAAAGATCAAGAAAGGAGGATTGCAAGAGCCTCAGGCCAGGAATTGGGATGGGAGCCCATAGCATATCCTCCTTTGTCAAAAACATTTACATCTGCAGGAATGATGTACCCAGGGCGAGATAATTCACGAAGCACGCTGTTGTTGATTGAAAGGGGTCTTCAGAACGTCAGTATAAATGTTATTGACAAAGGAGATGATGCAATTGAAGATGTTTCAATGATACGCCCTTGTCCTCCTGGATTCATTTTGAACAATTGGACTGCTGTGGATCTTCTTGTAGTTTCTAAGTCCTCTCCAGAGTAATGCTCAATGTTAACTCTCTTTTTGTGTGCCCTTAGGTAATAGTGGGATTCTTTTGTAAGAGCTTATGTTTGCTCTTTACCATTTAAATGAACATTAATGGAGATGCATTTTGTCATAGCCTTTTCATTCTTGTTAACTTCATGATTATTCCTTCTTCTCATAGCCTATCGTTACATGTACTTTATGTCATGCCATAACATTATGTTTGTTTGGTTCCAATACTTTGATGCTCCTCTATAGTTTTCTTTTCCATTCACCTTCAGGTGCTTTCGGATACCAACGGCATGAACAATCCTGCTTACAAGTCCCGAAATCGATTTTGAGAAAGCTATTTGTTTAGGAGAATTCAAGTCGAGGAAAATGTCAAGATTATGTATCGCCTCTCGACTTACTAAGAATGATAGAACAAGAAGATAAATGATCCTACCCCATCAAGAATCTGTTGAGATAGTGAACTTGGGAAATGAAGAAAAAAGGCAAGAAGTGAAAATTGGGACCTCTATTTTAGATAACACCAAACATGATTTGATCGCCTTGCTTTATGAGTATAAAGATGTATTTGCATGGTCGTATCAAGACATGCCAGGGTTAAACGAGGATGTAGTGGTCCATAGACTCCCACTGAAACCAGAATGCAAACCTGTTCAATAGAAGCTAAGACGAATGAGACACGAAATGTCATTAAAGATAAAGGAAGAAGTCAAGAAACAATTTGAAGTCGGCTTCCTACAAGTCTCCAAATACCCAGAATGGGTAGCTAACATAGTCCCAGTACCGAAGAAAGATGGTAAGGTACGAATGTGCGTGGATTATCGCGATCCGAATCGAGCAAGTCCTAAAGATAATTTTCCTTGCCACACATCGATACATTGGTGGATAACACAAAGAAACATTCATTATTTTCTTTCATGGATGGATTTTCGGTTATAATCGATAAAGATGGCTCCCGAGGATATGGAGAAAACTATCTTCGTAACGATGTGGGGAATATTTTGCTACAAGGTGATGCCATTCGGATTAAAAAATGCCGGGGCAACATATCAGAGGGCAATGGTAATACTATTCCATGACATGATGCACAAAGAGATAGAAATTTATGTTGATGATATGATTGCCAAATCTCGGGAAAGAGAGCATATTGGGAACCTCAAGAAATTGTTCGAAAGACTAAGAAAGTTCCAATGAAGCTTAATCCAAACCAAGTGTACTTTCGAGCTACCTCAGAAAATTACTCTGGCTTCATTGTTAGTGAGAGAGGTATTGAGGTTGATCCAGATAAGATAAAAGCCATACAAGAATTACCACCTCCGCGTACACAAAAAGAAGTCGAGGATTTTTAGGAGGTTGAACTACATCGCCGATTCATTGCTCAACTTACCAACCAGTGTGACCCAATTTTTCACTCCTTCGAAAACATAATCCAGGAGAGTGGAACGATGAGTGCCAAGTGGCTTTTGGCAAGATAAAACAAGATTTGTCTAACCTCCAGTTAGTATCGCCAACTCCGGAAGACCGTTAATATTGTATCTAACGTGTTCGAAAATTTAATGGGTTGTGTCTTTGGGGCAACATGGCGAGTTGGGGAAAAGAGAAAGGGCAATCTACTACCTCAGCAAGAAGTTCACAGAATATGAAGCAAAGTACCCGTTAATTGAAAAATTCTGTTGTGCTTTGGTCAGGTAGTTCAAGGCTCGCACAATATATGTTGTATCATACGACGTGGTTAATTTCAAAGCTGGACCCAATAAAATACATGATGGAATCACCTGCACTTTCAGGAAGAATGGCACGATGGCAGATCCTACTATCAGAGTACGACATTGTATATGTGAGTCAAAAGTCGATAAAGGGGAGTGCAATAGCCGACTTCTTAGCAACTCGAGCCACGGAGGAATATGAGCCTTTGAGATTTGATTTCCCAGACGAGGATTTGATATGCATTGCAGAAAAAGAGTGTGAGTCATCAAAAGAGAAATCATGGAAGATGAGCTTTGATGGTGCATCGAATGCATTGGGGCATGGGATTGGAGCGATCTTAGTATCACCGAAGGAACCATTATCCACTCAACGCCAGATTAAATTTCTTCCGTACCAATAATGTAGCGAATATGAGGCTTGCATCATGGGCCTTCGTGCAGCTATTGAACGAAACATCAAAATCTTATAAGTATATGGAGACTCAGAGTTGGTGATTTACCAAATTCGTGGAGATTGGGAAGTGAGAGATTCTAAATTGGTTAAATATCGCGATCTTGTGGCGGAGCTTGTCAAAGAATTCAAAGAAGTGACTTTTAACTACTTCCCACGAGAAGAAAACCAATTGGCTAATGCCTTAGCCACCCTGGCTTCAATGTTTAAAGCAAACAGAGAAACGAAAATAATGCCTCTCCAAATGAGTATATATGAGGTCCCTGCACATTATTTTAGCATTGAAAAAGAGACAGATGGGCGGCCGTGGTTCCATGATATCTTAGAATATGTCAAGAATCAAAGGTATCCAGAGCAAGCAAATGAGAACGACAAAAGAACAATCAGAAGAATGGTGGTGGGATTTGTCCTTGATGGGGATATCCTATACATAAGAGGAAAAGATCAAGTGCTCCTGAGGTGCGTGGATTCTGTTGAAGCCAGAAAAATACTTGAAGATGTCCATGAAGGAATTTGTGGGACGCATGCCAATGGTTTCACTATGGCCAGGCAGATTATGAGACTTGGTTATTACTGGTTGACGATGGAAAACGACTGCATTAGTTACGCACGAAGGTGCCACAAATGTCAAATTTACGGCGATAAGATTCATGTAGCCCCTTCGCCCCTTCATGTTATGACTTCTCCGTCGCCTTTTTCTATATGGGGCATGGATGTTATAGGGCCAATTTTCCCAAAAGCTTCGAATGGACACCGATTCATTTTTGTGGTTATAGATTACTTCACAAAATAGGTAGAAGCCGCTTCGTTTGCTAGTATGACAAGGACTGCAGTTTGCAGGTTCTTAAAAAAAGAAATCATATGTCGATACGGTTTGCCTGAGAGAATAATTTCAGATAATACTTTATATCTGAACAACAAGATGATGAAAGAAGTGTGCGGCGCTTCAAATAAAGCATCATAATTCCTCACCCTATCGCCCAAAGATGAACGGAGCAAGAGAAGCGGCTAACAAAAACATTAAGAAGATTATTGGGAAAATGACCGAGACATATAAAGATTGGCACGAAAGCTACCATTCGCTTTGATGCATATCGCACATCATGCGGACATCTACGGAGTAACTCCTTTCTCCCCGGTCTATGGAATGGAAGTCGTGCCCATTGAAGTTGAGATCCCTCTACGAGTCTTAATGGAGTCGAAACTAGAAGAATCAGAATGGGTTCAAGCTCGATATGATCACTAAATCTTATCGAAGAAAAACGCTTGAAGGCAATCATCATGGACAGATGTACCGTAAGAGAATGATCACGGCTCATGATAAGAAGGTGCGCCAAGAGAATTCAGGAGGAACTCAGATCGAGAAAGATTTTCCAAATACAAAAGATTTTCGAGGAAAATGGGCACCAAATTGGGAAGGGCCGACGTCAGTAAAGAAGGCTTTCTCTGGCGGAGCTTTGATTCTCACTGAGATGGATGGGAAGGAGTTACCTAATCCAGTGAACTCAGATGCCGTGAAAAAGTACTATGCCTAAAAAAAAAGAAGAAAAAGATCAAGATGAAAACCCGAAAAGGGCATCTTGATAATAATAACAAAAAAAGATCAAGATGAAAACTCGAAAGAGGCGTCTTGATAAACAAAAAGATTAGGATGAAAACACGAAAGGCGTCCTAATGAAGGAGGTCCGCATAAAAGGAGCAAGACGATTTGAACGGGAATCATGTGGCGAGATTACAATATTTGAAGCGATCCAAAAGCTCAAATCTTCTACACAAGAAGCCATGCTCAAGAGATCCGGATGAAGAAATGTGGAGAAGTTCATGCGTTGAATATCTAGAGCATTTGTGACAATTGAATCTGTTTTCCTTTCTTTATAATGTTTTCTTTATTGAGCTTTTCCTTGTCAATTTTCTTTACTTATTGCTTTTGGAATAAATATGAATGTGAGGTATTCTTTCGTACCTACTTTCCTACTTTCATGCATCTCATGTGTGGTTCGTCTAAATGATAAATAGTGAAAGGACATACTCTAAACAAAAGGAATGTTGAGTATTACCGGATGAGAATTTGGTAAGTATAAGAGCCTCAAAGCAAGGACAAAGTTCAACAAGGGCAAAGGGTGATGCACGAGAAACGCAGATTACTCGAGGATAGGTACAAAACCCGAAGGGAAATCAAGAATCGAAGCAATGAATGCAATCATCATGAGAGTCGAATTAAAAGAGATATACTGCAAACAAGCCCAAGGTGTATGGCATAATCATGTAGGCATAAAAGCATTTAAGACCAAACATGTGCATATCATGATAACATCATGCATGACATATACTGTATTCCAATAAAGCAAAAGGTTTTGATGATAGCATGCATCAACCAAGGACAAGGAAGACATTCGAGTTCCACCGTAAGATATGTTTTGAAATTTTGATACTTTTAAAATTATTTCATTTCTGTTTTCAAAAAATCAACTCATATGGCGAGAGGTGAGTTGAGCCTCAGTCACACCCGAGGTATTTTCAATTTCTTTTTCAAAATCAACTCATAATGCGAGAGGTAGGTTGAGCCTCAGTCACACTCGAGGTATTTTCAATTTCTTTTTCAAAATCAACTCACATTGTGAGAGGTGAGTTGAGCCTCAGTCACACGAGGTATTTTCAATTTCTGCTTTTTCAAAAAATCAACTCATATTATGAGAGGTGAGTTGAGCCTCGGTCACACGCCGAGGTATTTTTCAATTCGCTTTTCAAAAAATCAACTCATATTGCGAGAGGTGAGTTGAGCCTCAGTCACACACCGAGGTATTTTTCAATTTTGTTCTTCAAAATCAACTCATATTATGAGAGGTGAGTTGAGCCTCAGTCCACACCGAGGTATTTTTCAATTCTGCTTTTCCAAAAAAATCAACTCATATTGCAGAGGTGAGTTGAGCCTCGTGTCACACGCCGAGGTATTTTCAATTCTGCTTTTCAAAATCAACTCATAATGCGAGAGGTGGGTTGAGCCTCAGTCACACTCGAGGTATTTTCAATTTTTGTTTTTCAAAAATCAACTCACATTCATGAGAGGTGAGTTGAGCCTCAGTCACACGCCGAGGTATTTTCAATTCTGCTTTCAAAATCAACTCAAATTACGAGAGGTGAGTTGAGCCTCAGTCACACGCCGAGGTATTTTTAATTTCTGTTTTCAAAAATCAACTCACATTGCGAGAGGTGAGTTGAGCCTCAGTCACACGAGGTATTTTTCAATTCTTTTCCAAAAAATCAACTCATATTATGAGAGGTGAGTTGAGCCTCAGTCACACGAGGTATTTTCAATTTCTTTTTAAAAAATCAACTCACATTATGAGAGGTGAGTTGAGCCTCAGTCACACACTGAGGTATCTTCAATTCGATTTTCAAAAATCAACTCACATTGCGAGAGGTGAGTTGAGCCTCGTGTCACACACCGAGGTATTTTCAATTTTATTTTCAAAGATCAACTCATAATCCGAGAAGTGAGTTGAGCTTAGGTCACATGTCGAGCTATTTTCGATTTCTACTTTTCAATAAAGAATAAATATTGGACATCGAACAAAATTTAAGCGCTTTTAAGTCTTTGCTCTATCTCTGCTTTCACAACGATGAGCAAAGAGGGCATTATAAGCACTAAATTTTGTCCGGATTAATTATGGGTTTATTTAAAAAATAAAAATTTTTAAAAAATTTAAAAAATTAAAAAATTACATTTTAACCCATAAACTTTCTTGAAATTACATTTTGGCCCCAAAACTTTTCAAAATTACATTTTACCCTTATCTTTCTCAAAATTACACTTCGACCCCAACAATTTTATCGTTTGCAATCTGGTCCTTCATCTGGAAAATCTCCAAAAATCCGGTGGATTTCAAGACCCACCCTCGATTTTTCTGCCACCACCCTAAGGGATGGCCTCCCATACCCCTAGCCACCGCTACACCACAAAAACGCTATAAAAGGGATTTTTCCCCAAAAATCAAACCCCATCAAAGAAGAAAAACCCACAAAAAGGAGAAAAAGAGAAAGAAGAGAGAAAGAAGAAGAAGAAGAAGAAGAATAGAGGCGCCGCACCACCGGTGGAGGTGACGACCCACTACGACAGTGAAGCGAGCTAGGAGGAGAAGAAGAAGGAAGAAGAAGAAGAAGGAAGAAAAAAGAAAAAGAAAAAAGGAAAAAAAAGAAAGAAAAAGAAGAAAGAAAAAAGAAAAGAAGAAAGGAAAAAAAAGAAAAGGAAAAATAATAAACTCACGGTCGACTCGACCCGACCATGACCAACCTGTCCGACCCACGGCAACCCAGCCCACCAACAAAGAAATTTCAAAAAAATACAAAACAAAAAAAAAAAGAAGAAGAAGCAAGCCCCAAAAAAAAAAAAGAAAAGGCAGCCCAAAAGGAAGCAGCCCACCAGCCAGCCCAACAAGAGACAAGCCAAAAGCCCAAAGCAAGAGCCCGAAAAAAAAGAAGAAGAAAAAGAAGAAAAAGAGAAAAAGGAAAAAGAGAAAAAATAAAAAAGGAAAAAGAAAAAAATCGAGACGCGAAAGCATTCGATCAAGCCCGTGTTTTGAATTTTTCGGTAATTTCTTTTACCTACTTTTAATTTAATTCGTATTTTAATGACATCTCGCTTTAATATTACTAATATTTTAGCATTTTTATTTTTAATTGTATTTTATTTTATTTTTAATTTTGATAATTTTTAATAAATAAGGCAACGGATCGGTTTAACACTTGTCGTTGATTTCATCGCTATGTTGGGTGAATATCATCGGTTCATGTTAAATACGATACGCCTTTTAAAAAATAAAAAATCAAAAAAATAAAATTTTGAGTTTCAAAACTTTTTTTTTGTGTTTTCAAAAAATTGTCGATTTTTAAAATTTTCGTGTTTTAAAAAAAATCGTATTTCAAAATTTTAGTGTTTTCAAAATTTTCGATTTCAGAATTTTCATATTTTCAAAATTTCGTGTTTCAAAATTCTCGTATTTTCAAAATTCTCGTATTTTCAAAAAAATTGTGTTTTAAAAAAATAATTTTCGCTTCAAAATTTTCGGTTTTCAAAATTTCATGTTTTTTAAAAAAAACTCTTGTATTTCAAAAATTTCGTGTTTTCAAAAAAATTTCAGATTTCAAAAAAATTCTCGTGTTTTCAAAATTCTCTTATTTTCAAAAAATTTCATATTCTTTTTTAAAAAAAATTCTTGTGTTTTAAAATTTCGTGTTTTCAAAAACTTTGTGTTTTAAAAAATTTCGTGTTTCAAAAAAAATTCTCGTGTTTTCAGATTTCTAAAATTTCGTGTTTCAAAAAAATTCTCGTGTTTTCAAAATTCTCTTATTTTCAAAAAATTTCATATTCTTTTAAAAAAAATTCTTGTGTTTTAAAATTTCCGTGTTTTCAAAAACTTCGTGTTTTAAAAAATTTAGTGTTTCAAAAAAATTCTCGTGTTTTCAGATTTCTAAAATTTCGTGTTTTCAAAATTTTGGGTTTTTAAAAAATTGTGTTTTCAAAATCCTCGGTTTTAAAAAATTTCTAGTCTTAAAATTCTCTTTTTTAAAAAATTCGTGTCTCAATCGGATCACGATTAAATATTAAATTAAACTTGTATTTTGAAAATTAAGACAACACGCTTAACGAGATACCAATTTTGGGCGTCCCGAACCCTATTTTTCTCTCGAATTTTGACGCAGACTTAAACCCGCCCTTTTTAAGAAAATTCAAAAAATAATTTTTCTTTAAAAGAGGATTTATTAGGTGTCCGATCACACCTAGAAAAAAGATCGATGGCGACTCCTTTTTTAAAATAAAATTGAAACTCTGCTTTTAACTTTTAATAATTTTTCTCAATTAGCGCCAAGCAAATTTTTAGGTCACTACAAAGGCATATATAAATTTTTTTTCTTTTCGGACTATATATAAAAATACATTTTTAAAAAAGGGAACTTTTACCTATTTTTGGGAACTCCGCGCGGTGGCCGGCGACGGAGGTTGGCCGGACCTATGGCGAAAATCGCTCCAAGGGGGAGAGAAGGGAGAGCTTCTTTCCCATTTTTTTGTGCTGAAATGAGGAAATGAGAGTTTTCAAAAAAAAATAAAATTCACCTTTTATACTCATATGGTACAGCCATTGTTTTACTTATGGGGGTCGAGGCCAAAAGCAGCGTCGTTTGGGCCTCGACCTTGACGCGACCCGATGGGCTAATAGGATCTGCGCGTTTTGTCCATAAACGGATATTTTTGCGAAAAGCCCTTTCGCGTTTTTAATTTTTTTTCAAATCGGTTCTCTTTTATTGCAAATTGGCCCCAAACCTTTATTTAAAGACTCAATTTTGTCCTTTTCGTTCCTTGTGATTTTTTTTGGGTTATTATTATTATTATTTTTGTTAATTTTGATTTTATTATCATATTATTATTGCTTTTATTATTATTATTTTATTATATCTATTTTTTTATTTTTACCATTACTATTAAATTTAATTTTATTACCATTATGTTATTATTAATACTATTGTGTTTTTTGTTGTTGTTATATATATATATATATATATATATATATATTATATCTATTTTTTACTTATTTTTTAAATAATATTATTATTATTTTAATTGTTAATGCTATTTTTATTTTTACTAGTACTATTATTATTTTCTTTCTATTATATTTACTATAATTATATATATTATTTTGCTTACTTTAATGTTTTTATTGTACATTATTATTATATTTATATTTTTATTATCGGATATCTTTATTTTACTACTACTACTTTTTTTATTAGTACTATTATTCCCATATTATTACTATTTTTTATTAATATTTTTTATTTTTGCTTATTGTTGTTATTATTCTGTTATTATGTTTAGTATTATATTCACCTTTTTACCATATTCATTAGTTTCATTAGTAGTATTATTATTACTATTTGTTTTATTTGTTACATATTATTTTTGTTATTGTTCATTTCCCCCTTTCGTATTTATTATTATTATCCAAAATTCATAAAAAAGGGTTTCGCAAAGATAATATTTCGTGTTTAGAAGTTCGAGAAATCGTGCACAATCGTGCTGGGTTTCTATTTTTCGTTCGTCTGAATGACTAAATATCCTTTAAATATTTGGATCGCCTTTTTAAAATAAGGCAATGTTTCGTGTTTGGAAGTTCGAGAGATCGTGCCCAATCGTGCTGGGTTTCGATTTTCCATTTGTTCAAATAACCAAATATCTTTTAGAGATTTTAACCGGGTTTTCTTAAATAAAGGCAATATTTCATATTTGGGGAATTCGAGTAATCGTGCCTAATCGTGCTGGGTTTCCGTTTAGTTTGGCCAAATAGTGGGATACCCTTTTAAAAGTGCAATGCATGAATTTTGGAAATCATGAGATGATCTTGATATCGAGAGTTTGAAATATCGTGTCCTATCGTGCTGGATGTGGTATTTCATCTTTTCGGAACAAGAGAATTTCGATATCCAATTCGAATTATCCAAACATTTTCTAAAAGATTCGTATTTTAAAATCTTTTCCAATTTTCGACATTAGGACATTAATCAATCAGTAAGGTACCAATTTTGGGCGTTGCGAGGGTGCTAATCCTTCCTCGTGCGCAACGACTCCCGGACCTGTTTTCTTAAAATTCGTAGACCAAATGTTTTATAAGGTGATCCAATCACACTTCAAAAAAGATTGGTGGCGACTCCATTTTCCTTTTTAAAGTCGGCTCGTTTTTCAGACAAAAAAATGGTTTCGACAGTAGTAGTTGCCGAATGTCTGTTAACATAGGCTCAAGCCAGAGCCGGTCCTGAATTTTCTTTGGCCCGGGACAAACTGAAAAAAATGGGCCCCTAGCGCACTTTTTTTTGGGCCCTAAATTTTTTTTAAAAAAAAAATTGGACCTTACTTCTTCTTCTTCTGAAAAAAATCTCAATTTTTTTAATAAAATTTAATAAATTCATTGGGCCTGGTAAGGCCCCCACCGCCTCGCCTCGGGTAGGGCACTGCTCAAGTTTCCAACTTATTGTCACTCTATTCTATAAGATAGCCTTCCATTTCTTATCTATGCTTTAAAATGCATCCACACCGAGCCGAGCTTGACAATCGTAAAAGGATTGCATGAACGAGGGGAGAAGTCGAAAATGTAGCTTTGTATCGCCAGCTAATGTATGCCAGATTATTATATGATTCCCATCGTGTTATGGTCCTGATTGATGGATCTTGTCACTAGACGATTCACAAGCAATTTGTATATCTTATTAGGGCTCTTTCCTTGACTTTTACCTCTTCTTCCCGAAATACTTACGTTGAACAAGTGAAACTGGTTGAAGGGAATTCCAGACCTTAAGACTTGTTGGAGAGAATCTTAAATCTCGTAAAAATGGTTTAATCTTATTTGTATTATTCAAATCCCCAAATCTCTCTTAAATAGAGATTACAAAGTTCAATTGAAATTAAAAGACCTCTTAAGAAATAATTATACTAAGGATGAACTTCTAAGAAAATAAGAAATACTCATAATTAAAATTTTGGGTAAACAACACTCATGGTCACTTTAAAATAGGATCTATCCTATTTTGGTCACTTCAATTTTTTTTTTCTAATTTAGTCACTCGAAATAAGATAATTGTTGAATTAGTCACTATTAAAATTTTCGTTTTCTTTCAATGGATTGCAAATGTAGCACATTAGCCCATCGAGTGATTGACATGACATTTTTTTGTTGTCTTTTGACTAAAGTTTAAGGACCTCTCTATAAAGTTCAGATGGAAAATTTTTTTGACTAATTATAGTGAGGTCCCAAATTTTAGTTAAAATTCAACAAAAAGTGTCACATGTCAGTCACTCAATGTGCTAATGTGCCACATTAACGATCCATTAAAAGAACATCGAAATTTTAATAGTAGTGACTAATTCACACAATTATCTTATTTAGAGACTAAATTTAGAAAAATTAGAGTGATCAAAATAAGACAGACCCTGTTTTAGAGTGACTATTAGTGTAGTTTACCTTAAAATGTATAATATTATAAAATAATAATAAAATTGATTCCTACCAGCATAAAAATACGTCCCTTAACATCATCTGTTGTTGTTCCACTTTTGTGCACCCTAAGAAGCACATAGGTTTGTTCCAAATATATCCATAACATTACCCATTCGGGGAAAAAAAAAAAAAAGAACTTGTCCTCAAGCTCGATAGTTGGACAAGAGTTGTAGAATTCTTGCACATCCTCCCAAGTTGTGCAAGTGTCTGCTAGACCAATCCATTGCAAGTGTCGAGCATGAAGAATTGTGGCAAGAGTTGGAAGAACTTCTCCATCCAATGTAGGAGGTAAGCTAGCCATGGTTGTTGGTGATTCTCCATGAAAAGGTTTGAGTAAGGAGACATGGAATACATCATGGGTTTTAGAATCGGTTGGCAAATCCAATTGATAAGCAATTATCTTGATCTTATTTAGTTGTAACAGCTCAATTTTCAGTAGTGTCAGAAATAATAATTTGAGATCATTAAATCCGACAAGTGAGTTTTAAATTTTAAATAAATTAACATTTATGAGTCAAGTATGGCATTAGAAATATTTTAAAATTAGTGAATTTTGTGAATTAAAAGAATTTATTTGTTAAATTGGGTCAAAAAGAGATATCGAGACCTCGAATTTATAGACCGAGCCATAAATATTTTTAAAAATATTTATGGAGTGTTATTGAGTTAGTATTAAAGTTTTGTCAGAAAATTTTAATGTTTCGGTAGTCAATTAATTAAAAAGAACTAAATTAAAAAAGGCACAAAACTTACTAAAGTGATTAAATAGCCTAATAGTAAATAAAAGAGGACTAATATGGAAAATAGACCATCTTAATTAGCTGAGGCGACCTGAAAAAAATCAAATATATTTATTTGATTAGGGACAAAATTGAAATTAAAATAAAGTTTATATGGCCAAATGTTATTTTAATAGTTTCTAGACATTTTCTTCATCAATTTTCGGTCAAAAACAACCATTGAAGAGGTTTTGAGCTGGTCTTTCATATTTTAGCTTCAAGTAAGTTCAATTCTCGCTTTTTCTTTGTAATTTTTATGTTTTATGACTTTTACAATTACATTCAACTATTGATTTTATTAGTTTTTTATTCTATGAGTGATATTTAAAGTTGCCATGGATAAGTGCTGGAAGTTTATGATGAATAATCATGGATTTGAAGCTTTAATTTTGTTATGTGATGATTTTATTAAGTGATTTTAATAGAAATTGATTTTTAGGGGCCAATTTACCAATAAATACCTTTTTTTCAAAATTTATGGAAATGGACCTATTTTTTAATTATTTATCGGAATGGGCCATTTTCCCCGAAAGCGTGTCCACGTCAGCGCGATGTCAGGGGACAATGCCAGCAAAACGCGTCCCTAGAAGAACGCTTTGTCCGCATCCGTAGGAGAACGTTTTGTCCATGTCAGCACAAAGTGCTTCCTTGAGGGCGTGCTTTGTGCTGACATGGCAAAACACTCCCCCAGGGACGCGTTTTAGCCCGTGTTTTTTCCCCAAAAAACTATTCTCGAATTAATTTTTTAAAAAAGGTCATTTTTTTGATATTATAAAAATAGACTAAATTTTTTAAAAATTTACGAGAATAAACCTTTATAAAGGCTCAAAGTGACAACACCATTTTTTTAAGGTGTCACCAATTAATATGGAAATATAACTTACAAAGCAAATCTTTATATAGACCCAAAGTCTCATTCTTAAGCAATGTGAGATATGAGATATGTGTATATATATACTCATGAATAGTTTTGCAGCTTGTTCCTAAACAATGTGAGATTCCTTCCTCTTTTAACTAACAACATGAAATTAAAGGTTATACTATATTTGATATTTTTTACTTAGAGCTTAAATTTTTTACAAAAGTTAACATTTGTTACATTATAAATAAAACTTTTAAACTCTATAAGTAAAAAAATATAAAATATAAAATAAGTATGGTAAAATATTTAAAAATTACTAATAGTTGAGTGATCATTTTGTAAGTTTTTATAATTCGATAGCTAAAAAATATAGTTAAATGATGTAATTTAATCTAGATATAAAATATGAAAATGAATATTATATTTTATGTATATTATATATTTCTATAAAAAAACTTATTTAACATAATTATATACTATGTTTAAATTGATTATCTATCTAGTCAAAATATATCTGAAATAAATTTATCGCATTCATTAGGTGATGAAAATTAAATTAAAATTAGAATTAAAAAATTAATTGGTATAGTAAAATATTAAAATAAATAAATATTTAAAAGATATATCATTTTTTAAAATTACAAAAAATACTATTTGAGTACCAAATACTCACCATCCATTTATTAATCAAACATTCATAATATAAAATAAAATAAATAATAAACAAATTAAAAGTATAACTTCTAAATTTAAATAATGAAAATTTAATTTTCATTAATATTAACTTCAAACATTTAAAATTGAATAGAAGATTATTGCATGTACAAGTTTCATATGTGCAATTTGTTCTCTTTTTTTAATAGTTCTTTTGTATATGTCAACAATTCTAAAATGTAACAAGATTAAAGATCTCAAAAGATAATTTTATAATATGAGAAAATATTAACAAAATATAAAAAATAGAAATTGTTTTGTAAAAAAATATCAAATATAGTGTAGCATTTAATCTCATGTTGTTAGTTAAAAGAGGAAGGAATCCCACATTGTTTAGGAATAAGCTCTAAACCTATTCATGAGTCTATAAATACACAAATCTCATATCCCACATTGATTAAGAAAACAAGGGAAATGAGACTTTGGCTCTTAATAAAAACTTGAATTGTAAGTTATATTTCCATATTAATTGGTGACACCTTAAAAAAAATGGTGTTGTCACTTTGAGCCTTTATAAAGGTTTATTCTTGTAAATTTTTAAAAAATTTGGTTTATTTTTATAATATCTAAAAAATGACTTTTTTTGAAAATTCAATTCCAGAATAGGTTTTTTTGGGGAAAAAACACGGGTAAAATGCTTCCCTAGGGGAGCGTTTTGTTTGTATCGCCCTCGACATAGCTACTGATGTGGACGCGCTTTTTGGGGAAAATGGCCTATTCCGATAAAAAATTAAAAAATAGGTCCATTTCCTTAAATTTTGAAAAAAAGGGTATTTATTGGTAAATTGGCCATTTTTAGGACTTAATTGTGAAAAGTTAAGAATTAGAGTTTTGTGCTAAAATTATGAATACCAAAGGTTGTGTAGTAGTTTAAAATGATTAGATAAAGTGTTAATTGAGAAAATTTAGTTCATTTGATGAATGAATTCATCAGAGACTAAATTGTAAAAATTGTAAAATTTAGTGTAATAGTGTAATTTCAAAATTGAAGGGCATAAATTGTGAAGTGAAATGAGACTGAAATATGTGTATTAATGAATGAATAATTTTATATTATAGATAAAGAAATTGAAGATAAACGAGGAAAAGAAAAAGTAGCAGAATAGTCCCTAAATTTTCACAAATTCTACCAAATGGTACAGGTAAGTTCGTATGGTTGAATTTTGATATTTATTTTAAATTTATGGATGATATTATGTATTTATTTATATTATTAGTAAAAAATATGAAATATTATTATATAATGAATTTAAAATGAATGTTCGAGTTAAATTTTGAGTATCTTCGTTTGTGACAAAGGATGAATTGACGGATAAGACCATGGTTGGACTATGGCAATGTTTAAATGTAAGACCATAAGCTGGGCTATGGCAATTTTAATGAAAAGACCATAACTGGGTTATGGCACAAAGAAAACGATGTACTCATATCTGTAAGTCGTTCTCCGATTTGGAAATACTTGGTTAATGACATGGAAAATTCATGTATATGAAACTTGTCTGATAATTATGTACATTCATGGTTATGAATTGTTATCAAAATAAATATACACGAAATTCATGAAAATAATGGTATAAGGAATATTGATTGTTATTGAATTGAATATATGTGGAATTGTGACATTTGAATATTGGATAATTGTGGAAATTGAAAAGTGAATTGAAACCCTATTAACTGTATCGGGTGAGTCGGATACAGTTGACATGCCATAGGATTGGAAGAGTTCAGGGATACTTTGACTTCGAGTCGATGAGACACTGGGTGTCAAATTGTTACTTCGGATAAATTCGATGAGGTACTAGGTACCAAATTAATTCGGCAAGGCCGATGAGACATTAGGTGTCAATTTATTACTTTGAATTATCCGATGAGGCACTGGGTGTTGTACTAGTGTGTTCTGGTTGGATCCGTGTAACCGTCTGAGTCCGAGTCAGGTTAATAGGGGTAAATAATGATTTGGAAAAATTGATCAATACTGAACGATATTGTCTGTGAATTTTGGAATTGGAATTGAATAGAGAAATGATTTATGCAAATGATATACATGAACTATGGGTTTATGAATGGAAATTTTTATAGTTGAATGATGTGTGAAAACAATGAGAAAAACCATGAGACATTGAATTGAGTTATATAAATGAGATGTATGAATCATGAATTTATGAAATTGATATTGATATTGTTAAATGATTGTGTATTAAATTGTGAAAAGTTATTTGAGATAGTAAATTGATGAGAATTGTATGTGCTATGAATAATGTATATATATAATTAATATTGAAAGACTTATAGTTATTATCGATATATATCTAAATACTCGGTAATGATAATTAATTGATAAATATTGAAACGTGTTTTGGAAATGGTATTTATTTAATATATTGAAAAGTGACGTGTAAAATATGTGATTATCTTTAATATATTGATACAAGGAAATTATGTATATGGTGATGAGTAATAAACCCAAGCATGATATGTCAAGAAGATAAGTTTATCAATATTGAATTTATATGTACTATGTGCAAGTATGCTAACTATTGTTGTTGCTTAATGATTAGCCAAGTGCCAAGCTATTGATTGAATAATAGTATGTTTATTTATTTGAAGCACTGAAAAGGTAGTATTTAAGTAAAAGTAAGTTAGTGCTCATGAAAGAATGGTAAGGCTTAAATTATGAATTTTTTTATGAAATGACTTATTATGTGTCCAATATGAAAAAGACTTGGTTAAATGCACTAGCTTGTAACTATGGCTGGATGACATGCATGTGAAATAAGTGTAGAAGAGTTAAAGTTATATAAAATTTTACTAAGCTTAAGGGTATATATCTATGAGTGATACTATGGATTAGTTCATCTTTTGAATTAGTGAGAACAGTTTATAAGTATTACAGTAACAATAATGGGTTATTTTTTATATGTAAAGTTTTATAATTGAAATAAATTAGTATGATTAAAGATTATACGAGCTTACTAGGCATTTATTGATTACATGTTTGTTTTATTTATCTATCTTACAGATTATCGAAGCTCAAACGAGTTGGAAGCTTATCGGAGCCATATCACACTATCCATTGGTTCTATCGGTAATTATGGATGACTTGATTCTAGTTATAATAACATGTATAGGTTATTTTGATTCAATGTTAATCTATAGGTGTTATGTAGATATTAGTCATTTATTTGGTTTGCGTTTTGGTATTGTGGTATTTTCATGATTTGCCTTATAATGTTGATGTGATTGAATGATGAGAGGTAAAATAGTAGTTGAATATGCATAAGAGGTGCCTAAAAGTATAATGATTATATATGTTTAAATAAAAGTTAATACAAAGAATCATGAAAGAGTAATATTAGCATTAAAATAGTTACTGGACAGCAGCAATAGTTCAAATTTTAAAAATCACCAAAAATTGTGGAAATCGAATTAGAGTTTTAATAAAACATTAAATTAAATTTTATTGAGTATATTTTTTCATAGAAGAAATGGTGTAAGCAACGGAATTGTAAATTATGAAATATAATAAATTTTGTGAGACAAGGTCAGAATGATTTCGGGTTCCCTTGTTCTGACTTTGGAAAATCATCAAAAATTTTAATAAAGTAATTAGAGGTTTAAATTTATATGTTTAAATTCTAAATGAGTTTATTTTCAATAAAAACAAACGGAAACATCATTCAATTCTCGTACTAAGAGATAATTAATTTTTAGTGAAGAAAGGTTGAAGCTGTCAAACAGCAGAACAACGATAAATTTGAAGATTTTACTGTACTTATTGGCTAAATTATAAATTTTATGGTAGAAATATATTTGAGTTTAATTTCAAAAACATTAATAGGATCTTAATTTAGAATTCTGTACCTCTAGATATAAATAATTTAGTGACTATGACTCAAGTGAATAGTTTTGGTATGAACATAAGTAAATAGTGGAATTATTTGTAATTTTTCTGTAAACTTCGGTAACAGCCCGTAACCCTATTTTAGCGACGGATGTGGGTTAGAGGTGTTACATTAGTACTCAAAATGGCCCAAAGAACTTAGAAGCAAGCTTGTATCGATGTTCACCTGAATTGATTTTTGTCGATGTGGGTGCAAATGTAACCCTACCTAAGAACCAGGAACATAATCAATATCACGATGTCCTTTATCATAGTAAGTCTTCATATGATGTTGTGTTTGTTGAGGACGTGATCAAATTACGTACAAGGCCTCATCACAGTCAAATAAGGCTTGGTCAACAATATCAACTTTCGAGGTATTGATTTCATGGGACAACAAGCGAGGAGACTCATGACCATAAACTACCTTGAAATAGGAAATACCTAATGACATATGAAATGGAGTGTTATAACAATACTTGGCCCATGGAATCCAATCCACCATCGCTTTGTTAATCCCTCACCAAACACCTCAAATACATCTCAATTGTTTGATTAATGACCTCAGTTTGACCATCAGTTTAAGGAAGATAAGCTGAAAAGAAGGCTAAGTTGGTCCCTTGCATTTGGAAAAGCTATTCCCAAAACTTATTGGTAAACACCACATTTCAATTGCATACAATTGATTCTGATGTCCTATGTAATCGCTCAATTTGTGCAAAATATAATTTTGTCACATTCTTTGTGTACGAATGTGTTATGGGTAAGACATGTGCATATTTTAAGAATCAATCCACTACTACCAATAAAATTGTCTTACCTTATGATTTGGGCAACCGCTTGATAAATCCTATGGAGACATCAACCCATATTTTAGTCGGCATTTGTAATGGTTGTAACAAACCTACTGGGCTCAAATGCTTGACCTTTTTATGTTGAAACACCAAACAAGCTATCACATAATCACTAATTGCCAATTTCATCCTTTTCAATAGAATTCCTTACACACCCGTTGTAAAGTTTTCTGTATGCCTTCATGTGTCGCATCATGAAAACCAAATAAGACCGAAAAACCAATGGAGAAGTTGGTAACAAATAAACTTGGTCTTTACAGAGAACCAACCCATCACGCATTGACTATGAGTCACACATTTTTCCACCTTCAATGCGCTCACGTAACTTTCGTAAGGTGGAGTTTTTTGAATTTCTTATCTAATTGCATCTAAGAGTGCTACTCGTGGTTGGCTGACTGCATACGATATCCTCTCAGCCTTTTCGCGACTTCTTTGTCAAGGCTTCCTATTTTATATTCTACTCAAAAATCTAAATAAAGTAACTTATTTGTAACATCCTTTGCCTGACTCGATCGTTGGGTTTAAGTTATTAGATGTTACGATCGTTGTTGGAGAAACTATGGCCAATCATATGTTTTCCGACTATTTAAACATGAATTCAACATTAAAAAGTATTCACAACATGATGCACAATCATTTCTGGGTCTCACACGAGCTTACAAAAACTCTTTTGCTAACCTGAGGATGAAGTAGGAACAAAGTGTAAAGTTTTTAAAACTTCCGAGTTGACGTCAACACAGTGAGTCACGTCATAATGACATGCATACCCACATCGCGACGTCACTTACCGTCAATCTATATCGCGATGCCAAAGACCTTTCGTCGTGATGTTGGTCTTGTTTTTGCCAAAATGCACATTTGGTACCTACTATAAGTAATTCCAAATCATACCAAACATGTGTTCAAAACAAAATAAGGTCAATTGGCTCAACCAATTTACAACTAACTCATGTATGAACTAATAAATCATCTATTCTATACATTATTAACTAATTATTCACATTTAGCTATATACATGACCATTCCATCTATTCCTACCAAAATGCATTCAATTTCCAACTCAACACAATCATCTTACCAATTGAAACTCACCAATTCAAAAGATTGACATGAACAAGTCAAAACATATACTAAATTACAAAACGTACTTATCATAAACCTTACCATTCCTACAACATTATTTAGGTACTCAAATCAAATAGTCTAAATGATAGTTTAACATACCAAACCATTTAAAGGTAAATTCATCATTCATACATTAACAACTTAACCAAAATGTGTACTATCAATTTATATACCAAAGGATACATCCAACATTAAACCTCACAACAAACACATAATGTCACCATTTCAAAATAACCACAAGCATACAAAGACCCATATGTACATGCCACTAGTTTAGACTTAAAATGAACATATAGCTATCGTCTTTAGATAGTGTGTGTGCTTCTTCGCTATCTGGCTCAACAGTTCCATAAGGTGGAAAACCTTTAAGGAAGGAAAACAACCAGAATAAGCATTCAGAATGCTTAGTAAGCTCAAAAATGAAATTTAAACATACCTTGAACATTTAAGGCATAATTCACTAATCAAATTGGCATTCAACTTAGCTATCATTTGGCACATTATGAACTAATTAAGCATATAACAACATCGCCAAATAAACGTGTTAGTCACATTTCTGAATCATAAGTAATATTAGGACTTGAACAGAATCATGTAACCATCCACATATGAAACATCAATAATTACCATTTCATTTTTATTCTATCATTAAGTTTCCATTTCCAATCCATTGAATATCGCCTGATGGAACTATAGTAAAATGGACTCGGATACACGGGAATATAATGCTTACACAAGTTAACAGTATATTCGGGTTACTCACACAAGCTGACATTTTAACAGAATTGCTCACACAAGTTGACATTATATTGAGGTTACACGTCCGAGCTAAAACTTCTATACAAATAGCTTGAGAATCTAAAACTCATGCTAGATCTCGTAATAATATATATAATCCTTGATTAATCGCGCGTATAACCCTAATGGCATGCCATACATATCCTAATCTTTTACTAAGTCCACTCGAGCATCATTTTCGTATAATTGTCAATACCAATTCCTGTATATAATTTCATTTCTCATTTTCGAGTCATATAATCAATCATAATCACATTTACATCCTGTATTAATTCCATGTAGTCGATATTTACATGAATTTACAATTCAGTCCATCTCGAGATGTATGTCAAATTCACTAATTCTACTCAAATCTAATATATAAGTATAAATTAAGTATAATTCATTCATAAAATAAAATAGAGTGGTAGGTTTCATATGAACTTACTTGTTCAAAATAAGCAAAGTGGATATTTCAAGGAATAATATGTAATTTTAACTTTTCCCTGATCGACACCACTCCGATCTGATTCTTGATCTAAAAAATTATTTTATAACATTAATCAATACCAAATATTTCCATTTTATGCTATGATATGCTTGAACCCATATAACTTGATTTTTCGATATCCTTAAAATTTTACACGTTATTCAATTTAGTCTCTAAACTTGAAATAGTTATAACTTTCAATTCCTAGTCTCGGATTAAAATTCAATTTCAAATATTCTCACTAGGAAACTTAAAATTTCTATTTCTAACATAAACTCATAACAATTTTTATATTTATTCAATTTGGTCCCTAATGTAACAAAGTTAACAATAAGTTAAATTAACTTTACAATCTAGTCATTTTCATATTCTAAGCTTAAATCTATCAATTTTAAGCCTATTTCTTCAAGAATCAACAATGAAAACTTTCTTTAATTTTCTACAATTGGTACATTCTAAATCAAGCTCATCCAAATATTTATACTTATATTAAGGTTTATTTTAACTAATTAATTACCTAAGTTTAATGTTAGTTAAGCTTAGAAATTTTTAACCTTACCATCCACTACCACTTTTTAAAAATGGTTTATTTATCATTTAAACCTTTGGTTAATTTCCATTTAAGTCCTCAAGCCTTTTAACAATTAAAACTCTATAGCGATTAGAATTTTACAATTTAGTCCCTAAACGTTAATTAACTACTAATCCAAAAAATTGCCGAACCAAACTTTAATTTACTATTATAACATCCTCATAAATATTAATATTTAATAATAACAAGCTTGGTTTATGAAAATTGGAAATCGTTTTTTTTTATACCATTGAAAATTGGGTCATTACATTACTGATCCAATATTGTAACGGTGATGCTGTTAGCCTTTGTCCCAACAAGTGCTTAAGGCTATAATGGTCAAATTTGATCAAGAAGTGTCACCCCCATACATATGGCTACCAATGTTGCACCATTTTAACCAAATCAATCAACTCCCGCTCTGTAATTTTATATTATTATTGGCTATCTTACGAGAAGGAAATGGAATGTCCCTTTTGTTGTAAGTCAACCCCAACACTAACCAAAGCCTTTAAGGTTGTTGAAAAAAATCAAAGCTTCATCGGTCCATTGAAAGGAATTTCGTTTGAAAATCTAAGTGAGAGGTATCGCAATTGTGCCATATTCCAAAATGAATTTGCAATAATACCATACTAGCTCGAGAAAACCTTGTAAAGTAGTCATGGATTGAGGTTGAGGCCAATTAACAATTGTTTTAACTTTGCTTGGGTCAACTGCAACACCTTCCATAGAAACATGTCCTAGATATGCCACTTGGGATTCCCAAAAGAGCATTTAGATTTCTTTAAACAAAGATGGGGGGGCTCTTTGTAATTTAAAAACAACTTGAATATAATACAAATGTTCAAGCCATGTTTGAATATAAATCAAAATATCACCAAAGAAGACAAGAATAAAGTGACATAAGTGCTTACAAAATACCTCATTCATAAGGGCTTGAAATGTCAATGGGGGCATTAGTTAATTCGAATAGCATTAATAAGAACTCAAACTGACCATGATGGGTGCAAAATGTTGTTTTCTCAATGCCATTGGGTTTCATGTGAATTTGATGATAATCCGATCAATGATCTAATTTGGTGAAGTATTTTGCCCCATATAACTCATCTACCACTTTTATTGTTTTGGGATTGAGCTCATGATAATCAACATAAAACTTTCATGTTTTTCCATGCTTTTGAACACATAATTAAGAACAAGAACAAGTATTTATCATGTAATTTAGATAATTAAATAATAGGATTCATCATAGGTTTCATCCTCCCTAGGTATTTAGGGAGTTTAGTTCATAACGTAGAAGGAAAACATCTTAGAATTAAGAAAACAACAAGACATAAAGAACCCAAAATCTTTTAAAGAACTTGATGAAGATCTTCAATCTTGGAGTGAATCCGCTTCGAGATGATTCTGACATCTTCCTTCGAGTAATTTCTTCGATCTACTCTATGTGCTCCCTTAGGTCTTCCTTTGGCGTGTATTTATAGATTTAAGAAAATAAAGCAAGGTGCGATAGGGACACGGGCGTGTGCTCAGCCCGTGTGAAGGTGTCCAGGCCGTGTGAAAATTTGCATGGCTCGCGATTGACACGGGTTAGCACACGGGCATGTGCCCTGCCCGTGTGGTTCTGGCTTGGCCGTGTGGATCTTTAAGATGGCCCGTTTTGTCTGGTTTTGGCCCGTTTTCCACTCTTTTCGCTTCCCTATGCTCACTTAAGTATAGAAATACGAATTTAAAGGATTAAGAGCATCAAATTCACATAATTGTATAAATAAACATCCAAAAACATGCTAATCATGCGATTAAAATGTGTTACTTTTATGGTTTATCAGTTGGGCTCCAATCGGTAAAGAAATTTAATTCGGATAAATGGTAGTCTTGTTGGCTCTTAGAATAGGTCATCGAATTCTTTTAAAATTTATCCAACTATTGATCTGAATCTTTGGTCTCCTCTACGAAATGGATCTAAACTTCATGTGATTTTTATCACCTTATAGTGTAACAACCCACACCTGATCCATTCACCAGATCCGAATGAGTGATGTCACATTACGTTGCCAAAGCAACTCAAGTTAACTAATTACATAACATTTAATGTATAATTACAAGTCATATCAATTTATTTTTCCATTATAATCACACATATACATTCATAATGTCTATCTGTTTAATTGTAACCAAGTTATGGAGATATATTATTAAATCAATTTAAGAGTTAGAACACAAATCCAAATGCAATTGTCTAGTTTTAACTATATGTATTTAGACATGATCTCCATGTCTCGAGATAGGACACTTTATATGTTTGGAAATTTTGCTTCGATGATAGTATGTCTTGAGACATTAGAATCCATGTCTCAAGACAAGGTTCCTAATGTCTCAAGACTTGGTCTCGAGATCAATCTCCCCTATTTTCTTATTTTAGTTTCGATGTTTGAATGTCTCTAGACTTGTCTCAAGACATGAAACAGGTTAAAACTAACTTAGCTTCAATTTATCTTTACCTCAAGACAAAGGCCAATTTTATCGAGACTTAAAAGGAATTGTCTCGAGACTAAGTGTGAAAGTCTTAAGACACTAAGCATTTAGTTGAACATTAACGTAAATTTTGTTTTAATGGTCTTGAGACTCAATGGTAAAATGACCATAAATGCACATTTTCAAGTATCCAAACCATACCAATTTGTACCTTACGCATACCTAAACTTTACATCAATGTAAGACCATCAATTCAACACATGTAAACAGAATCAAACATCATCACGATCAATGCATCAATATTCAACCAACTAATTCACATAATCAAACTCATATAAACTAGCATAACTATCTACTAATCAAAGGATAAATTTCAACTTTTAACTTTATAGGTCAAGTACTAAATATATCAAAATATTAACTTAAGCAGCAAGCCCAAAACAACTTATATACATGTCATATAACCAAAACACATATATACATACAAAATAGGTGACAAGTTGATTTTCAAGTTGAGCTGTTTAGTTGGATGCTTAACTACTTTTAATCTATGTCAACTCTCATCTGAGACTTGCGCACAAAAACAAACATAACTGTACACCCTGAGTATTAAATACTCAACGGTGTCAATAAAATTCAAATTCAATACAATAAGATTAAATTGAAGCAAATACACAATTATAATATTAGCTTCATTACTTTACTCTTTTTTCACTCATCACAAAATCATTAATCACATAATCCCCAAATTTTCTCATTCAATACTTATTTCAATATTTCATAAGATTGTATCATATTATATTCAATATTTCAACATGTTATTCACTGCCATTTTCAGTACTTACTATTTTCGGCCTCTATTAATCGATGACATATATTAGAATGGATACTCGAATCTATATAATGAGTAAGTCCACGATCTTCTGGGAATTGGGACTACTCAATCTGAATGTTGATATATGTCCACGACCCTTTGGGAATTGAGGTTGCTCATGACCCTCTAGGAATTGGAACTAATACATGATTGATATTAGCAACCTTATGGCAAGCCTATTATACCCGGACTACGTCTAATATCGTTTAACGAGGCATGATCATCATTATTATCAATATAACACATACTAACATGGTATCAAATTCCATTATTTATATATATATATATATATATATTTATAAAGCACAATTCAACCATTCATAAATTGATTGGGCAATCACAATATCAATAAATCATCTCATTATTTTGGGGAAAAGATCTAGTTACCTCGACATTTATTTCATGTTCGTCTATAAGGACTAGTTGATCTATGAATGGTTTATTGAAAATGAATTTTAGAAGCACAAACCACAATATCTATTCAACGCTCACATTTTCCTTTCCTTTCACTTTTGACGTCCAACGTCGTCTTTGGTTTATTCTCTTAATTGCAGGACCGTAATGGAATAAACTCAAAGCTATTTTCTTTCGTTCCCATGCATGTATGGTGATGGAGAAGATGATAGAATGTTCCTTAACACACTCTCTCCTACTAATTATATATAAGGAATTAACACTTCATTAACTTAATTAACCCATTAGATAAATAATTAAGCATGTTTAGTTGTTACTTTAGTGGAAAATGATGACATGATGAATTATTAACATTAACATAAATTTAAAATGGTTTAAGTACTCCCCAATCCTTATTATAATTACGTATTAAAGCCCTTTAATGTCTTGTAATCAAGTTCTTCCATTAAAACAAGTCCTTTACTATTTATAAAATAACTTAATTATTTAATTATTTTTTGGTTTTATTTATTAATTCACATTTGACTTGTTAATTTTTCGGTTTGAAATATTTAACAGCTTGATTCAAGAAATTTAACCTTAAATAGGCTTTTTTCGACACCAATAAAAATCGAGTCGTTACATGTAGTGTGATTATTTTTCTCCAATGAGAATTTGATAGTCAAAAGCCACAAAATCCCGCACTACTGGCCCCAAAGTCTGCAACCACTTTATTCTTAGTACAACATCGAAACCATCCAAAATAATAATAAAGAAATTAGTCTCAAAAGAATTGTTGTCATTCATAAATGTTACCTCTAGGAAAATTCTTGAACTGATGACCTTTTTTCCATTGGCCATTGCTACTCGCAACCCTGATTGAGCTTGGATTGGCAGCCCCAAGAATTTGGCCACAATGACACTAGTAATGTTATAAGTACTCCTGGAATCAACTAATCCCAAAATGAAATGATATTTTAATATGGCTTGTAATTGCATAGTCTGAGGATCTTGTGTTTCAGTGATCGCATGCAACGAGATTTTCGGTTCCTTGTCTTCTTCTGGATTCAGATTAGGGTCCCCTTCATCTTCTACTTCCAACCAAAATAGCCTTTTACAATGATGTCCCATCCCATAAGGTTCATCACAATTATAACAACGAATTTTTTACCTTTCAACCATCTTTGTGCGATTCAATCTTTTAAAAATTGGTGGGTTTGCTTTACTGTCACCGGGCCTCTTTGCTAGTGCAACGCTGCCCTTCAGAGTTAACCTTTCTAGTGGTTGTTGTTGAAACTATTCTCGAATTGGGTCCCCAATTTTGCCAAGGAGTCATTCGTAGGCCTGTTGCTCGAGTTAGTTGATATTTTATTTCAAAGGTTCATGCCAGATTCGCCGCTTGAACTAAGTTTTCAGGTTTCTGCATCTCTACATCTATTTGGGTTAAATCTAAACCTTGTAGTAAACAAATTAATTTGTTAGTCTGGCCTAATGAAATCTACTCAGGCACACAGTTCTTGAAATTAGCAAAGATAATCTTCCATCCAATCCTGTTTGATTCAACTTTGCTATTCCCCAAAGGATTTTCATGCAGCGGTGGTCCAAACCGTAGAGTACAATATAATTTGAATGCCTTCCGTGAAAGATTAGTTTATTCTTGCTCTATTTGATAATACCACGACTGTGCTCTTCCTATCAAGTGAAAAGAAGCTAGACTTTGTCTATTTCAACTGTCCTCCAGTTCGCAAATAAGTTCTCGCATTGGTACAACCAAATTAGAGGGTCTTCTGTCCCATCGAAAGTCGAAAAATCTAACTTCGTGTATCGTGTAATCACATTGTATCCATTAGCTGTATCTAATCGATTTTCCTATTTCTCGAGTCAACTCCCGTTTTGTCAGCACTGTTGTTACTGCTATCAACCCCTTTTCCCTATCAAAGTTTCGATTGGAAACAATTAATTCCCTCATCTGCAACATGAACTGACCGATCTTCAACCCTATTCCTGCTTTAAATGATTCCAAATCCTCTCTCATAACAGAACCGCTATTGTTTCTAACTCTGAAGTCAAGTTTTTACAGCCCTGACTGATGGCTCTTGTCACCTAACAATTCACACGCAATCTATCTGACTTGTTAGGGCTCTTTCACCTCTTCCTCATGAATGACCTATGTTAAACAAGTGGAACTCGTCGAAGGAAATTCTAGACCTTAAGACTCATTTGAGATAATCTTAAATTTCATAAAAATTGTTTTAATCTCCCCAAATCTCTCTTAAATAGTTTAATTGAAATTAAAAGGCTTGCTAAGAAAGT
The DNA here is from genome assembly GCA_025506655.1 of Gossypium rotundifolium. Classification (NCBI taxonomy): domain Eukaryota; kingdom Viridiplantae; phylum Streptophyta; class Magnoliopsida; order Malvales; family Malvaceae; genus Gossypium; species Gossypium rotundifolium. Next base: position 7,062,122 of record CP106725.1, on the reverse strand, counting down.
AATTCTACTAAGGAAAGACTTCTAAGAAAATAATAAATAATAAAAATATTTATACTTTCCTAATATAATAATAAAATTGATTCCTAATAACAGAAAAATACCAATTCCCTTAAACATCATCTATTGTCGTTCCACTTTTGCGCACCCTACGACTCGCACAAGTTTGTCCGAAAAATGCATCTATAAACAACCATCTTGTGCAAGAGTTACTCCACACCGTGAATGATAAAATAACTAAAGCCTAAGTATTAGACTATGATGTCTTGTCTAACATCCGGGTCGTGGGATGTATATCCTATTGATTAGGTAAAGCCAATTGTTTCAATGGTTATACTTTCAGAACGCACGGAATATGGTATAGGCATAGTAGGTCGTAAGGGTAACCCATTGAGTGGGATTAGGGTCGATTTCAGAGAAAATTTTGGAATTTAGACTTTTTCAAATTGCCCAGAGATTGTTGTTGTATTAGTATAAATTCATAGGTCATAATCTTGTAGTGTATCCAAATTGGCAAACCAATTTGATAAGCTAGTATGGATATCATAGCCTTCAAGGTTTTCAATCCTCATTGTTAAGCAACTGCTAAATTGGTTTGCTAATTTATTCTAATAATTCAGATGCAAAATTCATTTGTTCTAATAAAAACTAGACTCAGTAAAATTTCAAACTATATATGGCTCAACTTTTAATTCAATTTCTACATTTTTTGGTGAATTTTCAAAGTCAAACTACTACTGTCTAAAATTATTTTAGTGCAAAATATTGATAACTAAGTTATTCAAGTGACATACTAAACACATTCGCACAATAATAACACATTTCATATATATTCATATAATAAATCTCATGTTTATTGCACTATTTTCATATTAATAACTTAAATTTATTGTTTTCCTTAACATTTTAACATAAAAAAAGTAAAAGGATCCAAGGGTACTTACCTTAATGGAAGATCTACAAAATTTATTCTAGCCTCCATAAGCACTTAATTCATCATCAATCAAGCTTAGAAACCCATTTTCATCATTAACATTTTTCCATTGATGACGTCAAGAACTAACTAAAAAAATGACAAAGGCAAGCGCACCTATCGAATAGTAGTATAGCTATGGTGAGTCGGGAATATCGTATCCACGAGAACTAAAAGTACTAGTAGTTACTATCTTTCTATTATCTAACCGAATAAATTAAAGGGGTTTATTTTAATCTAATCTGAACTAACCTAATTACTAAGATGAAACAGAGAATAAAGTAGGAAAATATTTGAAGAAAACCGATGAGATAGACAATACCCAGGGAAGAATCCACCTAGACTTCACTCTTTATTTTAAATCTGAATTAAACGATTTATTCACTTGCATTGATCCGTAAAATCCCTAAATTATATTAATATCCCTTTCGAGAGTAAAAATAACTGACTCTAGGTTGATTAATTGAAATCTCTTTCTAATTAAAACCCCTATTGTCGCATTAACTCGATCTATGAATTTCTATTAGATTTGACTCTAATTCGGTAGATTTATATCGTCCTATTTCTAGGATTGCATGCAACTCTACTCAATTATGCCAAATCTACTCTTAAACAGGGACTTTTGCTTCACTGAATAAGCACATCAATCATGAATTAATATCCAGAAAATATTAAAACATGAAGTAAGAATACATAATTGAGATCAAGAATAAATATTTATCATGTAATTCGAAAAAATCAAATAATAAGATCCTTCTTAGGTTTCATCCTCCCTAGGTATCTAGGGAATTTAGTTCATATTTGGAAGGAAAACATCTCAAAATTAGGAAAACAACAAAACATAAAGAAACCCAAAAACTTCGAGAGAAATTGAATGGAGATCTTCAGTCTTGAAGGAGATCCTGCTTCTGAGTTGAATTCGTTGGCATTCTTTGAGTCTTTTCTTCGTTCAGCTCTGCGTCCTCCCTTAGGTCTTTTTTTAATACGTATTTATAAATTTTAGAATGCTCAAAACCCTAAAAATTAGATTTTTTTGCCTAACAAGGAAGCAGGGTGCAAAATCGACACGAATTGGTAGATGGGCGTGTGGCCAGCCCATGTGGAATTACCCAGGCCATGTGGATCCTAAAAACAGCTCTTTTTGCCCAATTTTGGCTCCTTTTCGCTCTTTTCGCTCCCTTATGCTCACCTAAACATAGAAACATGAATTTAAAGGATTAGGAGCATCAAATTCACTAATTCACATAATAAATCATCCAAAAACGCATCAAGAATGAGATTAAAACATGTTACTTTTATGGCTTATCATCCATACACCAAAAATATATAAAAAAATATCAACAACAAATCTTTCCAAGTTTTCTCATCACTATTAAACTCAAATATCATGTTAGGAGAGTTAGGAAAACACTATTGTTATTTTGGTGAAGCTTCCTCTCTCTAGCTTCATTTTCTCATACCAAAACTTAAGGAATCCTAAATTGAATTTTGAAGAAATTGAGGGAGGAATTGAGCTTAGGAGGTTGTTTGATGATTTTAACAAAATCTTAAGGTGAGGTGTGGAAATTTGGAGAGAAAATGGAGAAATGAGAGAGGAAATGGAGAGAAAAATGGTAGCAATGATTGGTGGTGGTGGCTAGAAAAGAAGGGAAAATAAGGCTGATGGGGGTTCTCATCCCCTTCAAAAATATCAACAAATGAGCATTGGACCCATGTTTAACAACTTAAGTCTAAACTTTTTTCATTTGAAGCTCATTTTCTTAGTACGACGCCCCAACGGTCCAAAATAAATTTGGATATCAAATACCATAATTAAATATCATTTTTATCATGAAAGTCTTGAGAAATGACCAAAATATCCTTTTATAGCAAAATTATTATTTTACACTTTTTTTACTTATTGCACGATTTCTTCTCAATAATGGAAATTGTAAATCCCAAACCTCATAATTCTCTAGTGAACGTTAATATGAATCTATGGATGATAATTGCATCTTTGCTCTTTTCTTAGTAAAATTGGAAAATTTATAATTAAGTCCTTGAACTTTCTGATATTTTCAATTTGGTCTTAGAAGTGATTTTCACCATACTAATTCATATACCAATTTATCCTGATGTCAAATAGGCAATAAAAACTCTTATTTTTCTTTTTGGCTAACTTTGCATTTTAGTTCTTAATCTTTTCAAAATTTGTAATTTAGTTCTTTTATCACATTTCCTCTTCTAAATTTCTTTTCATTAAATCTCATCTCAATTATCAACTTTGATTCCATAAGATTCCTTTATCCAACTTATTTTTCAATTTTTCTCACCATGTCCAACTTTGATTTCATAAGATTCATTTATTTGTTATCGGAATTGTGCCATGTGTCCAGCCGAAAATTTTGAGATGTTACACTCACCGCTAATCTAGAGTGTTCTCCTTGGTAAGCACTCTTAACAGAGAACTGTCTTTGGAAATCAAATTTCCACACAAATTTATCTTAGCCTGGAAAAACCAAGAAGCCCTGCGATCATAGCTCCTGAAGCCATCCTTCTCCAAGTTGTTCCTGTATTAGTTGAGTGTGCCAAGATTTCAGGTATGGATCCATGAACCGATGGAAATGTAATTCATGATGAACGTGCTGCAGATCATTATATAGAACAAAAGCATTAAGTGGAGGCCCGAAAGCAGGATAAAACATAAAGAAGCATTGATGAGCGGACAAATTTGAGCAATGTGTATCTACCAGACTTTGATTTCCAAGCCACTAGTTTAGATTGCATCTTTTCAATCATTGATTGTTGGACAAACATCCAATTTGAATAGTTAAGTACTTGGTTTGTCAACTCTCTTTACTCCCAATATACTTATCATCCATCTTTTCTTATTGCTTTTCCTAACTCGAGCATTAAAGATTTAAAGCTCATATTTTTTGTTTTGAGTGAATCAGATACAAAAGCCTGTCTTGGTTGTCTAAATTTTATTTTATTTTTTTGGAAGATAAAAATTTATTTCTGATAGATGCCCAAATAAGAGCACCATTGTAAATAAAGAATAAGAGTAAAGGTTGTTGGAGGATTAAATCTAAATATGATGTTAATCAAAGACATCACCATAACTCTTTGCGACTCTTTCGTATCTGTCATGTTTTGATCCATCATCATTATCTTCATAATCATCATCTTATATTGAATTGAAATGAAAATCAGATTCATGAACCAAAGTTACACATCAAACCGTCATCCTACATATATATATATATATATATATATATACAAATTAAGCCTAGGAATAACAGCATATTAATGATGATCTTTGTTGCTATATAAATAACTACGAAAGCAGACTAAGGAACCACCTTGCCATCCACAAAACCTGGAAACAAAGGAGTGATTTGCTGAACCTGCGATTTCATTTCTTTCCATTCTTCCATCCATCGACTAAAGCTCGAGTTTTTCGCCAACACGTCTTTGGACACCTCTTTATTGTTGATCAACTGTCTCGCATATGCTTCAAAGTTGTCGATCTTGTGCCACAACTGCTGTCGTTTCGTTGCATCCCTCTCACTTCTCACATTATCTAGCCATTCCTTTGCTTCTTCTACCCTGGCCCAAAAGCATGAATCTTGTGTCAAACTGGCAAATTTGCTCCTTTTGTTTTCTTCCTCTGGAACACTTTTCTCCCTCCACCACTTATCAAAAACTTCGTACCTCCTTTCCCTTCCGTGCTCGATGTAGTGCCCACGCTCGCGGTGCATACCGGTTCGGTAATAATCTGCAATGTCCAATGGTTCGACAAGGAGCTTATAGAAGTGAGAAGCATTAACCCATTTTCCCCTTCTGTCAAAGTCATGAGGTAGCTTGTTGCTTTCCAGCATGTGGATAACACTGTTCCAGAATTGAGCAAGTCTATGTCGGTTAATGTTGACTCTACCCTCTCTTCTTGAGGGCCCCGTAAGCTTGAATGAGTCGTAATAACCCATTTGATCATCGGCCTCATCACAGCACGCTTTGTACCACTCTATTTCAGCTCGATATGGCACTATCTTGGACAATTTTATTGCCAGGTTTGCAGCATTCAGGTTTGGCTTATCACTGTGTTGAGCCATTTGCAGGCACTCCTTTGCCATAACCACAACTGGTTCCTGTGAGTTGATTTAGTTAAAGACGGAAAGAAAATCCATAAATCAACATTGTTATAGAAAAAAGAGTACCTTGTCGGTTAGGTCTGATGATTGCAATGCCAAGGCGACACCAGCTTCATAGCTAGAATCAGGTATCCCCTCTTGAAAGTTTCTAGCCTGCAAAAACTGTCTAGAAACTTTGGCAACATAATCTCCATACTTGAGATGATCCTCAATGCTTTGGTTCGGTGAGCCAGTGGCCATCATCAAATGCATCATCTTAATAACTGATGCAACATTCTCTACACAAATGGCACCCTCTTGGCAGCAGAAAACATAGCTCCCGAAAGGCCAAAACAAGCTCTCTGATGGATCGTCAGCTTGGGTTAACAATTCCAAGTCCTTTAAAACACTATGAAAAAGTATATGTTTTAGATCATTGGATACTTGAGAAGAAAGGCCAGCAACATGGAGGTGAGGAGAAGCCATGCAGCAGTGCCAGAACTGCAGCAGGGCTTGTATATGAGGAATGTGGTTTACAATCTCAGCTAAAAGTAGCCTTGGCATGATATCATGCTTGGAAACAACATGGCAAAAGTTTTCACCCCATCTTTGGCGTCGAATCGACCGATGGAGGGCTTCATTGCCGAGCAATGGAGAACCGAATGTGATGCATAGGACCGACATTGGAGGATATACTGACAATGAGAGCAGATGACAGAGGAGAAACAGAGCAGAAAGAGAGGCTGTCGTTCCTCCTATGCACTGACCTGTTATCACTATTGACTTCACTTTTCCCATTAAATCCGCCATCTGCATCAACATATCTATTTAATTAGTTTTCTTGCTTAGGACATCTTCCAATGCGCACCTACCTTAATTAATTTGTTTCCAGGTTAGAACAAAAATAAATTCATTTCTTATTTTTAGAAGTAACTTCATTTCATGAGTTCAATACAAACTTCTTGAGATAATCTGAATTATTCAAACTTCAATGAAGTACAATTTTATGGTTTCTCAAAATAAGTATTAATTCGATTTAAAACAATACATGTCAAGCAAGTACAAAGATTGATGGCAGAATTGCATTAATAGGAACTGGGGACGGTAATACTCGAATCACTTGAAGGATGAGACGATTTTTTTTTTTTTTTTTTTGAAAGGAGGGTACGAAACAGTTATGATATTTTGAAATTAACATATCACCCTTATATATAAATATATTTAACTTTTAAAATGATAAAGGCAAATAATTATACATTATACAATAAACCTTAAAATATTTAGATTGAGATATAGATAAATGTACAATAAAATAATTAGAAATAACTAATAAATATCAAAATATAAAGTAGTGAAGAATCTGACAACATTTGTGGCATCCATCTCTCCTAAATATGTTGAAGTTAGAAGGTGGTATGGAAAGGTACTTCTTTTGTATAAAGTTAGACCCCACTGACGGGTTACTTATCATCTTACAGCCAACTCCCATAAAAGGGAGAAAAAGATGCCAAAACAAGAGTAGACCCCAATGAAAGCAAGTTTGGTTCGTTTCATATTGGAGTTGACCCCAACAAACATTTAGCCGACATCAAGTGGGAATGGAATATTGTTTTTAAGATAATGTAATGTGAGTGAAGTTCGGGGTGACTGACTCACAGCCTGCCTCATTTGTCATGATTGACCTGGTCAACAAATTGATTTAACGTGGACTTGAATAGTTGGCCTTTTTAATTACCACAAAAAGCACGTGGCCATTGTAAGTTCCAATTATTGACAGTTATATCTTACAAAGGGAATTATTAAGGGCTGAAATTATGGGATTGAGTTACTTTGATTTTTTCTTCCTTTTGGGATGAATTAGTGGCAATATCCCTATGCCTCCTACTCTCTATCCTACTTGGGGTGCTTTGCCTCAGCTCAGGCCTGAGGCGATACTCAGCAGGCATCAAATTTTTTGAAAATTTTAATCAAGTTGTACAAAATTTTTAAGAATTATTATTAAAATTTTAAAAAATTTTAATTAGACTCTTCAATTTTATTTTTATGTTTTGTAAATTCTCATAAAACTTTTAAAATTTTTGAAACAAAGTTTTTAAAATTCTCATTAAAACCCTCAAAGTGTATAAAATATTTAATTAGACCTCTCTACCATTATATAAATGAAAAAATGAAAACCACAAAGAAAATCGGAATACATATATTTATAAATAAAAGGATAATAATTCATCCTCTTTAGAATAATTTTATTTGAATGTTAATCTATAAAAATTTCTGTTTGTTAAAATTTTGGATGTTATAAAGATGGAACATGTGAATTTTAGACTATATTATATTTTTAATTTTCAAATTAACAAATTATGATATATTAATAATATTATTAATTAGTTCATATCTTTAATAAAATATGATTAATATATTTTTATATAAAATTTAATCATTTTATTAAAATAATCTTTATTTATTTTATTTTACAACTAATTTTACCAAAATTTGAGGAAAAATTTGTTATAGAGAATTAATTTAGTAAAAAAAAATACACTTGGATTGTTGTCGTAGATGAAAAGTTGCTATAAATTGTAAGAGTAAAACATAAAAATTGATTGTACATCAAACTTGAATGTTGCAGATTAAAACTATTTAAGAGAGAGCTGACTACATTAGTAATTTTCTTTAAAAGATTCGAAAAAATAAATAAATTTGAATATCCACATCCCAAGTCTCAACTACTAATCAAACCCACAAGATATACATAAAGGTGGATGCAAATTTTTCCGTAATTTTTGCCCAACTATGATGACTAATGCCTATAAGATATGGCACCATTTGTTTGTACATGTACTTTTCTCATAATTTTCTATTTTGGTTTTCCTCTACATTATCAAATAAAAAAGAGCTGCCTTTTGGAAGGTTTCTCTTTCACAATTTAGAGTTGTAATCTAAAAATCAATATGATACTTAGATATTGGTACAGTTATTAAATTTGAAAAAGTATGATCAAATTAAATTGTAGTTAAAGATTATGGTATTTTATAAAGTGGAAAGTTTTAACAATTGTTTTGGAGGGAGACAAACAGGAGTGCATCATGTTGATGATGATAATTAAAGTTGTATCACATTCCATTAACTTCAACTCTAAAGAAATGCAACAATTATACTTCCATTGATTCTTTTATTGAGTGTCCAATTATGAAGTTTCCCACTATATGCAGTACCCACTTATTCCCACTACCCAAAAATGCCCTATTATCTGAACCAGGTCACTCATTCTATCTTTCATTTCAGCTTTAGATTAAGGCTTGGGATTTTAGTAAATTTAACTCCACAAACCAAGTCTATATAAGCTTCTTAATTTCCATATAAATCAATTACAATTAGTCAGTACTACTTTAGGCAAATTCTAATTCATCATTTGTTCTTATCTGGGAATGGGTTTCAACTTTCAATTTACCATTACACCAATAATCTAGGGCTTTTGTTAGGCTAAAGTTTCCATCATAAATGATGCCCCATAATAAATCATTTCACATAAAGAGAGTCAATTAAATATGTCAAACACTTGCTTAATCTTAAATTCTTCACAAACACTCATTGATTATACTCATGCACAACACTCATTTTCCTTAAGTCCCAAGTTGTTTTCCCTATGAAACTCTACTATTTTCTTGCCTTTACTTTTATTTTTAAAAATTTAATTTTTTTTTCATTTTTTGAATAATCTCATTATAAATTATGATGAACTATCCATAACCCTTCCCCAACCCATAAATAAAAGGATAATGTATTTCAGCGTACTTGAGCTCATGTCCTGCATTGGCAACAATGTCTATACCAATCGAGCTAAAACTCAATAGGCTAATCCTTCCATTTTTTTAAATTTCAAAAATTGAGTTCAATTGCTATTGATTTTTATTTTTTATTTTTATTAAACTGAAAATAAGTTGATAGCTAAGTAATAAAAATAAGTTGTAGTAAATCAAAATTTAACAATGTTAAAAATTGGAATTTTATTTTTAATCTTAAAAGTAGAGGGGCTATATCCCTTAAAATAGAAGTAGGATTAAAAAAACTAAATTTTAAATGTATGAAAAAGTACAAGGACCTGAAGCATATTTTATCCTCCTTGTGTAACTACTTTCTCTCATTCTTCAATCAATTTATGGAGTTTCCCGGTGCTTAAGTAATGCTTATAAGCCCATTACTTAGCGCCCAATAACCCAATTTTATCTGTAATTCATACTTGCCCAAACAGTATCTAAATTAATCCCAAAATCTCATATCGATTTTCTAACTGGGTTTTCTTCAATTAGATGTTTATTTATTAATTATCAATTTGGTTTTGATTTCTTCAATTTATTTCATGAAACTAAAACATGATCAACACTATAATCGATGAGGTTTATAAGTCTAAAATTCTATAATTTTTTTCAACTTTAGATCACTCTGAGAAAAATGAATTAGATCATCAAGCATAAACAAAGGAAACAGAAATGAATTAAATCTATAAACCGTAACTGTAGCAAAAGGAAAGCTAACCTGGATTTGCAAGCTTGGGAACATTGAGAAGAAAAGCTTTAACATCCCATGATGCACCATGGGCTCCTCTGCTTCGATATGTCGATAAAGCGGAGCAAAAACGCCACCGTCTTCCTTACTCAAAGCCACCAGATTTCTACATTTCTGGTCAGACCCAGAAGTCATTTGCCGGCCGGAAAACGCAATATAAGCCACGCTTCCAATCCGTTCCACCAGGTAAGCCCCTGGGAAGCTTATGTTTGCTATATTGCACACCCTCCATGCTTCCTCCAACAATGGCGTCGACGCAAGAAATGTCGCCAGCGTCTCGCTCATTTCGAAATTGTTTTGGCCGCTTTGATCCCAATTAATTTCACAAGAAACCCATGTTAGGATTTCGGAATAAAGAAAATTCAAGTCAAAATTTGGAATTTGGAGTTTAAAATTTTTTTTAAAAAAAAAGTGGGCTGAGTTAACTTACCATGAAGCTTCGGTTTCCATATTATGGAAAGTTGTTGCTCTTTCTTCGATTTCTTTTTGGTTCTTTTCTTGCTGCTTGGTGGTAGCGTGATGCTGGTGGCAAACTCCTTTATTAGTGAGAAAAGAGCAAGGTCTAATTTCAAATTTTATCTCTCTACTTTACAAAAATTAAAAATTTAGTCCTTTTACTGTACTTTATCATAAATTAGTCCCAATTATCAACAAACATTGATAATTTGCTATATAAAAATTGGTTTGAACCATTGGTTTTTTTTAATTCCATGTAGATTAGCACTATTATCTAGTTAACTTAATTTCTCAATTTTCATAAATTACAAGTATCAAATTCTGACAAATTAAAATATAAAGGATGGAATTCACTATTAGACAGATATATAAATAGTGAAAATATAGTCTGAACGATCAAAGTAAGTGGGTGATTTTAATTACTACTTTATTAATAAAAAAGGAAAAAAAGAAATAATGACGGGTGGGGTTTTGAAGATTGAAAAATGAAAAGAGTTTACTTTGGTAAATGGGGGGTGGTGAGTCAGAATTCAAACATATTGTGGGACCAATGCACACACTGAATTTTATATGGATTATGATAAATTATTTATGGTAATAAATAGGGTTTGTGTATTTATTACAGAAAGAAGAGGAGAACAAGTCGAACTTGTAATGCCGCGTTGGCGAAAGAGATGGAATGATATATTTTTGTAAGGTGAGGGACATCCCGTTTGAGAGAGATGTGTGGGTCAACTCTTGTTTTTTTCTTTTTTTTTTACCAATTTTAAAGCTATTATATAATTAAGGCGAGGATCAAACTCTCAATTATTAGTTAAGATAGGAAAAATTATTATCATATCACCCAACTTTTTTAATTCGTCAACTCTTTGATTTTTGTTTTACTTTCCATATTAGTATTATTATTTATTATAGTTTAATCAACACTAATGATATTGTATTTTCTTTACTAATCCCAAAATAAATATATTTTTAATTTTTTATAAAATTTATAATAAAAATAATTTAAACCCCAAATAGACGCATACATTATAGAACTTGAACTTCAAATATCAAAACTTTCAACACTTTATCTCAGGTGCACTATAATCAAGTAATAAAGGGTTTGGGTTTTACAAATATTAGAAATATTATCATTCGCATATACGTGTAGAAATCATGAATCTAAAACACAAATGCATATTAAAAATAAAATAAAATAAATATTAAAATATATGATTTGAAACTAATTAATAATAATAACACATTAAATATATACGATATTAAAATAAAAATAGATTAAATTATGAGTAAAACAAAATTTAAACACATAAATATATCATATTAACAATACTAAATGCACTACAATTGTTTATCATGGTGTTGTCTTCAATTCTAAGTTAATATCAAGTTAATTTTAGGCATCAATTCAATTAACAACATTATTTTCTAATTTTTATTTATTTGTATTTTTGCTTTGAAAGTAAATATTTTAACTAATTTAGAATTAAAAGTAACAATTCCATTATAAATAAAGGTAAAATGTTTTCAAATAAAATTACTAAAATTTACAAACTTATTTTTAATAAATATGATTTTCTTAAAATTAAATATACTCGACAAAAATCAAGTTCTACTGATTCACATGTAGTGACTTTTTTCTTAAATTTTAAATTTTTAAATTTAAAACTATTTTCTGTTTTACACTCAAATTTGTTTTAAATATGCTCAACTCTATCATTTTAATAGTTTATATTTTCTTAATTTTTAAATGATTAAATTAAATTTTATCATTTTAAAAATATCAAAATATAATTTTACTTTTACTAATTTAAAATTTTAAAAATTTCAAAGAGCCTAAATAAAAAAAATTCATTTTAGGGGCGGGTCCCTAATTTTGTCATGCAAGACATTTTAAATATATTATTTAAAAATAAAGCCTTACATATAAAAGTAAATTTAATAAAATTTAAAAATATCAAATTTCTCAAATATACTAGATATATCTCTTAAAATTAATCGGAGAATAAATATATATATCACTTAAACTAGTTTTAAGATTAAAATCCAAAGTTTTAAAATAAAACAAAATAAACCTAAAACACCACGTTTCAAGCATTGAAACTCGACATTTGTCGAAAATTAATAATTTAATTTCAAATGTAATATATATTTTTGAGATACGAATATAATAGCTTTTAAACATATGTTTTATAAATTTAATTAATTAAATATATTTTTAAGAAATTAATATTGTTTTATTAGCAACTTTATTAATTATTAGTAATTTTATTAGAAAGTGTTTTTTTTTTTTATGAAATCGTTATTTTTACTTTTAAATTATACCAAATCTTTAATTATAAAGAAAAAAATCTAAAATTTAAGTTGCAATATTTTTATACAATGATAAATTTAATTTTTAATGTTTATAGTTTCTGTCAATTGGCCCTTATTCTTTTTTTTTTTTTTAACTAAATTTGTTCCTCAACCTTTCTAAAAGAATTAAATTTAACCATTGACCTTTCAAAAAGAGTCGAATTTAGCCTTTTAAAAAGAGTTGAATTATTTTTTAATGGAAATACTGACTAAAACATTAGTTTTTAAATATGGTAGCCCGCATAGCAAGCCAATCGGCGAGAATTTTATGCTATTTTTTAAATTTCGATGAATTTTTAATAATTTTTAATTGTTTATTAACGTGACATTTAAGACAAATAGTATCATATCAGGATAAAGTATATGTAAACTGTCACGTGGATTGCCATGTCAACATTGTTAAAAATTTATTTTTTAATTAGTATTTTCATAAAAAAACGATTTGACTTTTTTTAATGATTAATGGCCAAATTTAATTTTAAAAATAATGGCTAAATTGATAAAAAGGTATAAATGTTGAGAAATAATTTTTTTATATAATTTTTTTTAGGACAAACTATAGAATTAGTCACCAACTATTAGTGTGTTTCTGTTTTTGTCACTCAATTATGAAAATTTTTAATCTAGTCACTAGTGTTTTAAATTATTTCTATTTTGGTCAGTCATGTTTTAGATTATTTCTAATTTGGATTTTGGTCACTCTCTGTTAAGTAGTTAATGAAAGTGATGATGTGGTATTTTTCAAACTGGTATAATAACACATTTAGTCCCTAATATTTACACATTTTATAACTTGATCCTAATTCTAAATAATTCAATAAATTTGACCTTCCATATTTACAAAATCTAACAATTTGATCCTCAAACACATATAATTAAATATAAATTATTTATTATGAAAATGTACAAAATATATTATTTTTATATATATTTATATGAAAAATATTATATGTGTTTATATTTAATTATAATTATAAAGCTCAAATATGCCTTTAGCCCCCAGAAGTTGACACCTTCTCCCAAGTTGATACTTATGATTTTTTTTGTCCGAAGTTGGTATCCGAATTTTCATTCCGTCAAGGGTTTTAATACTTTTTTTTGTAATGGTGTTAAATACAAGATACATATGATGATGTCATAATTTATTTTTATAAAATATTTAAAATTCAAAAGAAAATATTTAAAATTTATATAATTTTTAAAAATTATAAAAGAAATTATAAAAATATATGTATCTAAAAAATATTAAAAAATCTAAATTCAAGTTAGAAAAATGAAAACCAGAAAATTTATATATTCTTAAATAAATTGCAAATAAATTAGATGAAGATAAATTTTACAATAAGTTTTAAGCTTAGAGATAGGTGCAATTATTACATAATTCTTCAAGTTGACAAGAATGCAAAATATGATGATTTCAAAAAGCTTATAGAAAGCTTTTTCATTTTTTTCTTTTATTTGTTAATTATTTGTTAGGCTTCATAAGAAAATTGAGTTCCTCTATTGAGAATGCTATTTGCACAATCATGAATTAAGTTTATAAAAAGCACAAATTTATTGAGTTTTTTTGGGTTTATCAAAATCACAAATTTACATATAAGTTTAGCAAGATCTAAATATATGTGTTTAAATATAATTATGTTTATATTTAATTATACGTGCTTGAGGATCAAATTGATAGAATTAGTAAATGTGGAGGTTAAGTTTATTGAATTATTTAGAATTAGGATCAAATTGATAGAATGTGTAAATATCAATGACTAAATGTGTTATTATACCGTTAGAACAAAACTATATCATCACTTTCATTAACCATTTAATGAAGAGTGACCAAAATAGAAATAACCTAAAATGTTAATGATTAAATAGAAAATTTTCATAATTGGGTGAATAAAATAGAAACATACTAATAGTTGAGTGACTAATTCTATAATTTACCTTTTTTTATAATAATGTTGATGAGTTTAATGCTAAAGTTGAAGCAATGAAAATTTTAGGTTTTATGTTGGGTCCTATCGTATTTAAATAATAAATTCGCTTTGAGTCTAGAATTTTATTTTAGTTGAACTCCTTTATAAAAAGAAAATATTAATTAATTAACTCCACTTTAATATTTGGTACAATTACAATACATTTTTTAACTCTATAGTAAAAAAAATTATCATGTGCCGTCGATTGAATCTTATCTCGATTGATATGTGCATTATTGTCAATATAGGAGGACGTGAGTTTGAGTGCGCTAAAGCGCATTATCCTCTATTTATAGATTGGAGAGTGGCTATGAGTAATTTTAGACATTATGTCAAAAAGAGCAAATATGATTAAAACCTATAGTAAGATTTTAAAAAAATATATCATGTGCCTTATTTTTTATATATTTATTTTTAATATTTTACTATGCAACATTTATACCCTTACCTTATTTCTAAAAACTACGTTGAAAATGAATCAAATATTTTCTCTTTAAAAATATAGGGTAAGTTACATTATTAGTCACTAAACTATGAGTAAGTTTTCATTTTGATTACTTAGCTAAAAAATTATAATTTGATCATTGAACTATTCAAAAGTTTTCGTTTAACTCATTGGGTTGTTAAAATCGATGTTATATGACTTTCTTTGTTCGCACTGTCTGCACCAATCAAAAGCTCTCTTTCTCTTTTCTTTCTACTTTAGTTTTTTTTTTCATGAAATAGTTTTAGACTTCATGAATCTATGAACCAAAATTTAAATAGTTTTTTTGTCCGATCTCCAACACTGGCTGTCAAATCTACTTGGATCCAAGGCATGTTTTCCTACTAATCAACAGGTACTAATCCACCGTACTGATTGTCAAGTCATCGCTTGAAGCTCACTGGTGAAACTTAAAAAAAAAAAAAACCTTAATGGCTTAGTGACTTAAATTATAACTTTTTTAACTAAGTGATCAAAACAAAAATTTATCTATAATTTAATAACTAGTGATGCAATTTACCCATATGTATATGTATATATATATATATAGTATATATATAAATTATTGGATACATGAAAAAGTAAAGATTACGCCACTGCTTTTAATGGGCACATCAAGGTTCAAAGACACGGTGGCGGTCTGAAAGGGATTTTTTTGTCCTTAACTGCTTACATAAACACGCTTTATTTAATACAGTTAAATGGATTTGATTGCTCCTTTTTGATAACAAATCTGTCATTTGCACCATTATTTTTTATTTTAAATTATTTATAATAATTTTATATTTCTCTTACAATTTCTATTATAAAATTACTATGAATTCCAAACAGTTGAATAATTAAATTCATTTTTATTTTCCTCTTTTAATTTTTTAAAAAGAATTCTTCGTGATAATTTAGAACAACATGCTTAAACTCATATTAAGAATTTTGTTAATAAATAAATCAAGTAAATGAAATAAAAAATCCAAAATGAATTTAAAATATTATTATATATCACTATAAAATATTTTGTATGTAGTTATATCAGTTAAGATCTTTTATCTCTCTTATCTTTACACTCTAAATCTTTTTCCGATATAATTTTATTATGGCTTAAAGCTTTTCAAACTTATAAATTAGAAGGTGATATGAGTTTAAGGTGTGCTTGGTTGGGTAAAAAATGAGAATAAAATAAATTTTGAGTGTGTTTGGTTGAGAAGAAGAGAGATGATCATTTTCCATCATAATGCATAAAAATCAATCCTTCTAAATTGGAATGATGAGAATAGTGAAAATTAAAAAGATGTGTTTGTTAGTTCAAAATTATGCATTTTTCAAATGTTTTATTTTATTTCCTTCCATTTTCAACTCTACCAAGCAATGGATGAAAAAAAAATGTATTTCCATCTCTTCTACCAAGCACACTTATGGAAAGAAAGATTATGTTTTCCATCATTCTAATTTTCTACCTGATGCGTGCTCGTAATTGTGAATTTGATTACAAGACGATCCTCTCTTGAAATGAGCAACTTGGAGTTTGGTCCACTTAATGAACTCGATTGCACTTCAATCGTTCCCATGCATGTAATACTACCCCTTCAATTTTTTATCCTTTCAATTTTCTTTCCACTCAACCAAGCAAAGCCTAAGTGCGCTCGAACTCATGTCTTCCTTGATGTCGCAATAGCAATGGTGTCAATTAAGGTAAAACTCAATTGACTAAACTCTAAGGCTTTGCTTGATAGAGTGGAAAGAAAATTGAAAGGATGGAAAATTAAAGGGATAGAAAACTAGAATGATGGAAAACAAATTTTTCTTTCCATAGGTGTGCTTGGTAGAGAGAGAAAAATAGAAGTAAAGGGAAAAGACACAGTAGCAATAGAGAGTTGTACTAGAACTAAGTTAATTTCAGATGTTCTGTTTGTACCTGAGATTGATCAAAACTTGTTGAGTGTGGGGCAATTGGTAGAGAAGGGATTCAAGGTAATGTTTAAAGAAGGAATGTGTCTAATCCTTGACTCTTGTAGTGATGTATTATTTAGGATCAAGATGCAAAAGAAGTGTTTCTCACTAAATCCACTCGAGGAGGAGCAAGTGGCATTTAAGTGTCAAGTCAATGGCTCTAAATTGTGGCACAAGAGGTTAGGACACTTTCATCAGAAAAATGAGATGGCAATTGGGCTACCAATTCGGAGGAGTTGAATTCGAGATGCAAAGCTTGCTTGAGTAAATAAAGTTACCTTTCAAAAACTCAACTTGGAGAGCCAAAGAGAAGTTGCAACTGATTCACACTGATCTATACGGTCCACAAGCAACTCATTCATTGAATGGTAACAGGTATTTCATTATCTTTATTGATGATTTTACTAGAATGTGCTGGATTTACTTTATGAAGCAAAAGTTTGATGTTGCCGATATCTTTTTAAAGTATAAGATTTGGGTTAAAAATCAAAATGGTTGTAAGATTCAGGTTGTTAGGTCTGATAATGGGACATAAGATAATGGGTTAGAGTATCAACTTATTGCTCCTTGCTCTCCATAAAAAAATAGAGTTAATGAGAGGAAAAGTAAGACCATTATGGAAATGACTAGGTGAATGCTACATGAGAAGTCCTTACCTAAGGAGTTTTGGGTTGAGGTAACTAACACAACTGTATTTTCGCTAAATAGATTGCCTACAAGGATATTGGAGAAAAAAAACATCCTATGAAGCTTGGTTTGAAATGAAGCCAACTCTGAAGAATTTGAAGGTATCTGGTTGTTTATGTTTTTATCATGTTCTATAGGTTAAGAGGACAAGTTGGGAGAAAAATCTGAGCATGGAATTTTTTTTTGTTATAGTTTGGTGTCAAAAGCCTATTGAATCTATCAACCTTAGGCATAGAAGATGATCGTGAGTAGAGATGTTTAGTTTCTAGAAAATGAGCAGTGGGATTATAGAGGTGATGTAGAAAAAAACAAGAGTTCTCTCTTAATTCTAATAAATTGGTGGATGGTACACCAATTAGAGGTACAAGATCATTGAGTGAACTTTATCAAGGGTGTAGTGTAGCTAATCTTGAACCTGCAAGGTATGAGGAAGCCAAAGATGATCAAGAGTGGATAGAGTCAATGAAGGAAGATTTGGGTATGATAGAGAAAAAACAAACATGGGAACTAATTAAGAGGCTTGCAAACAAAAAGGTGATTGGAGTAAATTGGGTTTTCAAGACCAAACTTAATCCTGATCGCTCAGTGAACAAGTACAAGGCTAGGTTAGTGGTGAAAGGATATGCACAGGTTTGGGTAGTTGGTTTTTCTAAAACTTTTTCTCTTGCCGTAAGAATTGACACAATTAGAATGCTTCTGGCTATGTCAGCTCAACAAGGTTGGAGGCTATTTCAGTTGGATGTGAAGTTAGCATTCCTGAAAGGAGTATTGGAGGAAGAAATATATGTTGAGCAACCAGAGGGCTTCATCACACCAGGTCAAGAATGGAAGGTTTTTTAGTTAAGGAAGACTCTCTATGGGTTGAAACAAGCTCCTAGAGCATGGTACAACACGATAGATGAGCTAAACTTAGGCTTTGTGAAGAGGCTAAGTGAATCCACTCTCTATGTAAAGAAGTCAAGTACAAATCTAATCATTGTATCTTTCTATGTAGATGATATGTTGGTGATAGGAAGTGATGCAACTCAAATTAAAGCATTCAAGAAAGACAAGATAGAGGTATTTGAGATGACTGCTCTTGGTGAGATGCATTTGATGGGCTCGAAACTAACTAATATTTCGACAAAGGCAAGCTGATAAACCATAAAAGTAACATATTTTAATCCCATATTTAGTATGCTTTTGGATGAATTTATCCTTAATTTATGTAAAAAGGTGCTCTTAATCCTTTCTTTTCATGTCTTATACTCAGGAAAGCACCCAAGGATAAAACGGACGCAAAACGGGTTTAAAACAGACCAAAGTGGGCCAACCCAAAAAGTCGGCACGACCTGGACTTCATGCCACACGGCCGTGCCCTAATATTTAGATTGTACACGGTCACACCCTGATTTACACGATCGTGACTCGTTGATAAAAAGCCCAACACGGCCTGACCCCGATGCACACGACCGTGCCCCAATTGGCAGACTCGAAGCATGACCTCTACCCAGATATTGCACGGGTGTGTCAAAGCCGTGCCTAAATCGACAGAATGGAGACACGGGTTGGACCACGATTTACATGGGCGTGTCAAGGTCGTGCCCCTGCCGCGAAAAAGAGTAATTTCACTCGGAATTGGATGCTTGGAGCCCAAGAAACGCAATCCTAAGTCCACTCAAACACTTAGGACGAATTTCACTTGAATTACGAGTACTTAGGAGCCAAGTAAAGCATCCCAAACGTCTATATAAATAATCCAAGGTAGCAATTCAAGGGCGGCAAGTTTTAGCAGAGTTTTCTGCCAGAGCTTTACTCATTTAGGGAATTACTCGAAGATAGCCAGTTGATCTATCTCGAAGAGTCGAAATTCTACTCAAGACAGAGGATCTCTCCTTCAATTCCTTCAGGGGGTTTTAGGGATTTCTTATGTTTTGTTTTATCTTTTCTCTTGGGATGTTTTCTTATTTTATTATGAACTAGATCCTTCAGATACCTGAAGGGGATGAAACCTATGATGGATTTTGTTATTTAATTCTTTCGGTTTATATGATAAATACTTAGTTTGTTCTTAATTATGTTGCTCAATTTAATCTGATGTGCTTAGGTGGAGGAGGAATAGACCCTGCCTAAGAGTAGATCTAGCATAATTAAGGGGAGTTGATCGGGCGCCTAGAGATAGGGTTACGAGATTTTGCCGGATTAGGGTGAAACCTAATATGGGAGTCCATTGATCGATTTACTACTTCCTTAGGGGGTTATTATAAGAGAACGAGAGTTCCACTAATTAACCTAAGGTTAGACGTTATTCGCTTCGAGAGAAGGTTTAATATAGGTTAGGGAGTCTCAGAGATCAAGCTAAGTAAAAGAAATCATATGAATTGAAAGTTAGATAATAAGTGAAGTCATAGGTGGATTCTTCCCGAGGGTATCGTTTTTATCAACTAAGTTTTCCAAAGTCTTTTCCCATTTTACTTTTTTGTCTTTGCATTTAGTTTAAGTATTTCATTAGTCTTAGATAAGTTAATTAATCACTCCATATTTAAGGCTAAATAATAGGAAGAAAGTGAGTAGTAGTACTTTTAGGTTCCTTGGGTTCGATAAGATATTCTTGCCAAAGCTATACTACTGTTCGACAAGTGCACTTGCCTTTATCGTTGTCATAGTTAGTTTACAGGTTTGATTATCCTTTATAAATTTTAAAACTAGACTATTTTGCAGCGATCACAAGCGCACCTATCGAACAATAGAGTATAGCTTTGATGGGTCCGGAATATCGTATCCTCAAGGATTAAAATTACTAATAATAACTATCTTTTTATTATTTAACCTAATAATTAAGGGGATTTATTTTAATCTAAAATTTAACTAACTAATTTACTAAGAACGCAACAGAGAGTAAAGAAAGTAATCGAATAAACTAATGAATAAAGGCAATACCCAATGAAGAATCCACCTAGACTTCACTTATTATTTTGACTCTAATTAACCGATTTATTCACTTTTCTTGATCCGTAGAAATCCCTAAATTATGTTAATATCTCTTTCGAGACTAAAAACAACTGACTCTAGGTTAATTAATTGAAATCTCTTTCTAATTAAAACCCTTATCGTCGCATTAAATCGATCTATGGATTCCCTTATTAGATTTGACTCTAATGCGGCAGATATATGTCATCCTATTTCTAGGGTTGCAATCAACTCCGCTTAATTATGCGAGATCTACTCTTAAACAGGGACTTTTGCTCCACTAGATAAGCATATCAATCTTGAATTAATATCCTGAAAATATTAAAGAAAGGGTTAAGAACATATAATGAAGAATAAGAACAAGTATTTATCGAGTAATCCAGATAATTAAATAATAAGATTCATCATAGGTTTCATCTTCCCTAGGTATTTGGGAAGTTTAGTTTATAATGTAAAAGGAAAACATCTCAGAATCAAGAAAACAATAAGACATAAAGAACCCAAAAACTTCTAAAGAACTTGATGGAGATCTTCAATCTTGGAGTGGATCTACTTCTGAGATGAATCTGACGGCTTCCTTCGAATAATTTCTTCATTCTACTCTGCGTGCTCTCTTAAGTCTTCCTCTGGTGTGTATTTATAGACTTTAGAAGACTCAGAAACCCTAAAAATTAGCTTTTTCAGCGTGAAAACAAAGCAGGGTGCGCCCGTGTGAGGGTGCCCATGTCGTGTGGAAATTTGGGTGATTCGCGATCGACATAGGCTGGCACACGAGTGTGTGTTCAGCCCGTGTGGTTCACACGGGCATGTGCCCTGCCGTGTGGTTCTGGCTTGGCCGTGTGGATCCTTAAGATGGCTCATTTTGTCCTATTTTGGCCCGTTTTCCACTTATTTCGCTTCCTTATGTTCACCTAAGTATAGAAATACGAAATTAAAGGATTAAGAGCATCGAGTTCACATAATTGTATAAATAAACATCCAAAAACACTAAGCATGAGATTAAAATGTGTTACTTTTATGGTTTATCAACATTACTTTCTGGGAATGGAGATCAAGCAAGGTCAAAATGAGGTGTTTCTTTTTCAAAAGAAGTATATGAAGGAGATTCTAAAGAGGTTCCGTATGGAGGAGTGCAAGAGTGTGAGCACTCCAATGAATCAAAAAGAAAAAATTTAGAAGATGAATGGGGTAGATCCTGTAGATGAAAAGATATATAGGAGTCTTGTTGGGTGTCTTATACACCTCACATCCACTAGGCTAGACATGATGTACACTGTAAGTGTTTAGTCCAGATTTCTCCATTGTGCAAGTGAAATTCATATAATTGCTGCAAAGAGGGTATTAAGATATTTGATAGGGACACTTGCATATGGAATCAATTTTAGCAAAGTTGAAAAGTTCAAGCTACAAGGTTATTCTGATAGTGATTGGGCTGGATCACTAGATGATATGAGAAGAACTTTAGGCTATTACTTCATGTTTGGGTCAGGTTGTTTCTCTTATTGTTCGAGAAAGCAAGAGATGGTGGCTCAATCAACTATGGAAGCTGAATTCATTGCAGTTACAACTTCTATGAATCAAGCCTTATGGCTAAAGAAGCTAATGGATGATCTACATTTGAAGCAAGAGGGGAGTATAGAAGTGTTTGTTTAATGTTTATGTTTGAGATATATATTCACCACCATTGACAGGTCTAGATAACAATATACACTTTAATAATGAAAAGTTTTTTTCAAATACCAAGAAGCAAAACCCAACAAACTAGATGTTCAAAATACCATATAAATGGGTAATACAGTATGATCATCAAGCACTCCCTAATAGTAGAACATAACACTCTTGACCTTTTCCTTGAGGCCAGGCAGAGGTTTGATGGAAACATTAGCACAGGTCCTCTTGTACTATGCCCACCTGCAGCTGTGCCACTTATCATTGGTCCACTGTATGATGTTTCTGGTTCCATATAAAATCAATCTTGAGATGCAGCAAGATGAGCATAGTACGCATGAGAACTGCACACATTTATTAGTTTCAAGGTTGTTAATCACTAAAAGATAGACCCAAACAAAAATAGGGAAGGAGTTGAAAATTGGTTATAGAACTCAAACACACATTTTTATTTGGATGACTAGAATTCAAACAAATATTTCTATTTTGATAGCTTAAACTGAGTCAAAGAGTCATAAAAATTCTAAAACATAGAAAACAATAATTTTTTATTTTATTTCATTTAATATTATTGTTGACCAAATTATGTTTCATTCAATTAAACATCATATTAAATTAATTTTCAATAGTTTTTGTTGAATTTATATATATTATAAAATGATATAATTATCATACTTGTTTAGTTACTTTAGAGGTTACTGCACAACAGAAATGCCTTGGAATCGAAACCGTAAATCAAAATTGCAACCTCAAACCACAACTAAATCTAAACCCCTAAACTAAAACCCTAAATTAAAATCTAAGTCAGAACTCCAAACTTACTGCTTTCAAAAGATTTGGATAACTAAGTTTAAGAATTTTTAAAACCATCATTTATTGTTGCCCATTCCAATCAAACTGTAGGTGATTCATATTGTACAAAATGTGACCTTTTCATTGATATGTTTTTCTAGACAAATTGAGTTCTATGTTAAAAGAATTAAGTACCCAAAATCGCCTACTTGAAATAGAAAACTTAGAAATTATTGGCAAGTTGTGACGAATTTTAATGGTTGGAGCCCAAAATCTTAAGCTTTTGGTTACTCTTAAAACAAGATTTCATTTTTCAAATTTACATTTGAACTTTAAACCTCTAACCCCAACCCTAAGCCTTGTGTAACACCCCTAACCCATATCCGTCGTCGGAATAGGGTTACGAGGCATTACCGGACAAACACAGTTTCACATAGTCATTTATCATTTTTCATACACAAGGTTATATCAATTTCTTTACGATATAACTTCTAAATCCAATAGCAATCATCCACTAAATCATATTAGTTAAATTTGCACATATGAAACACACAACTAGATAAAATTAATCATGCTTAGTTACTTATAATACATATACAAACTATGCTTTAAAATTTCAACCACATTAATATCATCTATATATCCACATACTCGAATTAACTAATATGCCACAAAACCATGTTACATGTACTTAATACATATGACTCTAATATTAATGGCATTTGTATACTTAAAACATATTGCAGCATATATATATCATTTCATTTCATACATCACATATATGTCAATATATCTATTTCATTAATTGAATATCGAACATATCAATTCATTGCTACTACACAAACACAAAATAAAACCATTCAAACCATATTACATTAATTATTATGCAATCACATATGCGATTTTAGTAACCTTACAATATGGTTAACATACTATTGATGCATATATATATATATATATATAGTCGCATTTTACCTTAAAAATAAAAGCCACATCTAACATTTGAACACAAATAACATTTCAATGTACTCCTAATTCGCATGTATATTAGTATACCTAAACTTCATTTTTCATCTTATTAACTAATCATTGATTCAGCCACACCATAATCAAGATCATATGCTTATCAAAATGAACCAAATATTACAACCGAATTTACAACCACACATGTGCGATACCCATATTAATATTAACATCAACTTGGCACTTTTAACTATCCAATAAAACTAACCAAAACATACTTAAATCATAACCATCATTTACCATTTGGATCCGTACCAACAATCAACAAAAATAGACATGAAACATATTCTTTACTTATCATTTAGCAACCAAGGTTATATAGCCAATACTCAATCAAATACATATCCATCATTTACCATTTCTCATTGTCAATCATAATCCAAACATTATCAATGTATATACCATATATTAAGCTCATTAACATGAACCAATTAATAAGTCTTTCTTATCATAATCTAACATGCATAAATAATAATACCACTCTCACACATGATTAAACCATAATCAAGCATAAATAATAGTTCATGGCGTGAGCAAACAATATCATCAAAACACGAAACAAGTTATTCAAAATAGATAGCCATTTTCGCATGGCTAGCATATTTACACTATTACAAAACATTAGTTATACGGTTTAATCTAGCCTATACATGCCCTTTTTTTAAAAAAACAAACTAAGTTTTCAATACCAAAAGGAAGTCGATAGTGTGGTTGACTTCACGGATGATCCTTCGAGCCCGTAGTTCGAATCAAAATCTATAAAACAAAGATAAACAAAGACACACACACAGTAAGCTTACTAGCTTAGTAAGTCCCAAGCATACATAAATATAATGTGCATATAATATAAAACATAATTATTTCATTATGTAAAATATAGATCGTTGAATAATAGTAATACTCTTTACTTAAATATCATTGCTATAACATCGAAAACCAATCTAGGCATCGATCTTCTATTTCTACTTATACACAAGAACAAGCGCTTTTGTCACACTCATCACTGATCTTTAACTATACATTAAGAATTTTTTTGTTCACTTCATTCCTTACTAAAATGGTAGGTTAGTTCTTATCTGAACTTTTACCACATAACACTATATAAACATCCCACCTTGTTTGATGTTCAGAACCTCCACTTATAGCATATCACCGGCATAAAGCCTGCTAGGCACTAAGCCCGAATATATCACCGGCACGAAGCCTGCTAGGCACTAAGCCCGAATATATCATCGGCACGAAGCACGCTAGGCACAAAGCTCGAATATATCACCAAGACGAGGCCTGCTAGCACTAAGCCAATATATCAATGTGATCAATCATTCCACACACATTTCATATCTATATTACATATCCAATTCAACTAAACTTATTCACCTTAAACAAATAAATCATTACTTCATCGCATAATCCCACAATCCGCATTGATACACTTATTCATATCACGTTATCAATTAATGAAATCAATCCAATACACATATATACATTCGGCTATATCATGATTATATACTAAAATTTATCAAACATTATCATTTAATAAGTTCATGAATAATTATTTAACAAATTTCACAGGACTTACCTCGGTTGTCGATAGTAGTATGAATCGGCTATTCGAGAACCTTCGTCTTTCCCCGATCTAACTCCGCTTTTCTTTGCTCTTGATCTAAAACACATTAAATTTAGCTTATTCAAGCACAATTCATCTCAATTTAGTCCCTAAGCACATAAATGGGCAAATTACTATTTTACCCTAGTATTTCACAACTTTGTAATTTAGTCCTATTTGCATAAAACTCAAAATACATCAAATTTCCCCATACTCCTTAAGGGCGAATATATATGAGGACTATACAAGTCCATATCTTTCATTTATTTTGCAATTAAGCCCTCTAAATTTTTATTTTATAATTTGGCCCTAAAACACAAATTCACCAAAACTTCCAACACATAATATACTAATTTTAACCTATCTATCATCTAACATCATCAAGCATCATAAACCTCAAGGATTCATCAATGGCCGATTCATACATACACAATAATCTTAGAAATTCTAGCATGGGTGGATGCGTTTCAAGCAACGATCTCAAAACGTAAAAATAATCAAAACCGAACTCAATTACGTACTAATCAAGCTTGCAAAGACCGAATGTTTGAGAGCTTTGATTTCTCTCTTCTTTTCTTTTGTTTGAAATAACAATGAAAAACAAAGATGAACACTCCACTTTCTTTTCTTTTATGTTTTCTTTATAATATGTTTATAATATAATAATAGATTATAATATAACATATAATATAAACATATATTTACTTTATAAAATTTGCATGTTGCCGTCCACTATCTCTAAAAAAATGGGTTATTTACCCTTTTAATGCTTCATATTAAGAAGCCATGCTCAAATAGGCACTTTACACTCTAGTATGCCACTTTTACCTTTTACGCGATTAAGTCCTTTTTGTCAAATTCGATGCTCAAACGATAAAATTTTTCTACGAAACTTCCACACACATAATTTCACATATAATAAACTCAAAATATAAATATTAAATATTTATCGGACTCAATTCGTGGTCCCGAAACCACCTTTTCGATTAGGGTCAGATTTGATCTGTTACACCTTGAATCTTAAACTCTAAACCCTACAAAAAAATAGATAAGAATGCATACAGCTGCAATAGAAAGGCTTGAATCTTGCTAGGGTGAGGATGGGTAACATCAGTACAGAAGATTATAGTGGGACGACCATTGACAAAAGGTATCCCTTCTGATATTGCATCAACAAGAATAGTATTTCTGCCCCCAACCTTGACATTAATTTTTAATGCCACGTTGACCAAATTTTGTGTGTCCATTTTAAGTACATGTTTAGTAAAGCAGCATTGGGAAACAATACCAAGATCAGTCTCACAAATCCTTCTCAAGTCACCTGCAAGGGAAATATAATGATTCAAGGTCGGCATGAATCCTTCTCAAGTCACCAAACCGGAAATTTATACCCTAAAGAGAGCTTTTTTAAATATAATGATTCAAGGTCGGGATGAATCTTTTTGAAATTGTTTTCAAACAAATTCTAAACCCTAATTAGAAATTTATACCTTCAAATAAAGAGAGCTTTTTTGCTTTTGAAAAGTTTGGAAGAATAACAATAAAAAGTGCTTTTGGTCAAATGTCCATTTTAGACATGTTATTATCAAGTAACAAATATACATTTAAATAAATTTTAAATTAGTTAATATTATTATATTTTAGTAGTTCAATCATGGTATCTTGATACATTGTTTTCAACACATTGTCAACATTCTATAATCATTAAATATTTGTAATCAATATTTTAAAAATATTTTTTATTTTAGAATGATTTTAACACATTTGTAATTAAACCCCACGAAAAAAATGAAAGTACTATGTTATTAGAGGGTGAAAAAGTAATTAAGCACTAAAAGTGCTTTTGGGAATGAAAAGCTTTAGAAGTAAAATTTCAATAAAAGCCTTCAAATGACACGAGAACTAATGTTAAAAGGAATTCTTTTCAAAATATAAATAGTACCAAATTGAGATCACAGAGACAGACTAATGTTAGAGTGTACTACAACTCCTTTACCATGCCAGAGATATTACACACACATGTAAGTTCCTCACAAAACTTTCATGCTACCTCATCATCAACTTGCTGAGAAAATATAATGCTGATCCAGTTGTTTACAGTCACACCAATAACCATTTTATGCCACAAAATAATTAGAAAAAATAAATAGCACAAGACTTCACATTCAACCATTCGAGATTGAACAAATAAACTTCATGCAGTTAGGATACCTATAACTTCTTTTCTTTTTAAGTAGATAACCAAGTTATTTAACTATTCTACCTATACATTAGGTGTGTGTAAGACTAGTTTAATTAAAACCAAATACACAGTGAGAACAAAAATTCAACAACTAAAAGTATGACCTAACTTTGAAACAGTAAGAGACACATTATTCTTTAAATCCCATTGCCTAAAATTAGGTTGTCAATTGTTAGAATTTGTAAAATAAATCTAAAATAAAACTTAATAAACCAGGATTTATCATCTCAAATCATCAATAATAAATCAAGAACAAAACTAGATGCGGAAGCGTACCTGAATCTATGAATTCCTTGAAGTTTTATTGGATCTTGGGGATTTGATCTTCCAAATTAGCACACAAGAAATGCAGAGAATATATGTTCTTTCTTTCCTAATGATAGGATATTAGAAAAGATATCTTGTTATATAATTTGGGGACCATAACCTTAATATTTATAATCTTGGCATATTAGTTATAATCAAATTCTAATTAGCCCATCATTAATTAGAATTTGATTAGAACTCAATTACTAGAGTATCTACACATATTTGTACCCTACTTTATTTAATAATTAAAGCCCAATAAAATTTTAACCAAATTAAATCACTTTTAATTTGGGCTAACCTATCATGATAGTAAATAATAACATGAAATTACCCTTTTTATATATGTGATGTCCATATTTTCCAACAATCTCCCACTTGGACCACATATATATACTAATTACTTATAATTACATGTCATGATATAACCTTATGAGCTCAAAATTTTACTATCATATCCAAAAGGTATTCATAACAATCTCGTCCATTAATTATGTTAACATAGAACTAAGGCAACTTTCGTTACATATATCGTAACTAAATCCATCCGTGATCACGTATATTAACAAAACGAAATGACATAGATCAAGTATGGATGTGTAGCATAGAAATTACATACAATATGATCTAAACATGTTTATTTCCAACTGGTCCTCCTTAGTGAGATCAAACATTACCAAAATCAGAGTGTGAATAAACCAAATAAACTTTATTTCAGAGAAAATAACTTAATATCTTTAAACTGAAATAACTAAAAATGTGTTTATAACATAAAAACATTTAAAGTACAAACTCCCACTAAAACCAAATATCCTTAAATGATATTACACCCATATGAACAATGTGCTCATGAAAAACCTTAGGTGTAGTCCCTTAGTAAGTGGATCCGCAATCATGGAGTTTTTCCTAATATGCTTTATAGACACCTAACAACTCTGAACTTTTACTTTAACAACCAGGAACTTAAAGTCTATGTGTGTTGACTTTGATGTGCTCTTGTTACTATTGGAATAAAAAACTGCAATTTGTTTTCACAATTTGCACCTTAGTGACAAAATCTTGTATCAATATTCCATCAAAATCGAGAGTCTGTATACCGATGATCTCTAACTAATTAGACCTCCGATATGTGAGCATGTAATCTTTTTTTTTTTCCTAAAATACCTCATAACCTTCTTGGATGCTATCCAATGGTCTAAACCAAGGTTGCTTAAAATATATGCCTAACATCCCAATAGTGTATACAATATTCCAATGTATACAAACTTGAACATAGATTAGAATTTCTACTGCTAAAATGTAAAAAATCTAACGCATTTTTTTGTAATCTCAAAATCATTCTTAGGGCATTGATTGAGGCTATACTTATTATTGACAAACAGTATGTCATTAATAAATAAAACCAAATATAGAACCTTACTCCCACTAAACTTATGGTATATACGATTATCAATAAAATTCATCTCTAAATCGAATGAGATGATCATTAGGTAAATTTTGTAATATTATTAACGAGAAGTTTGCTTAAACCCATAAATGAAGTTCTTTGCAAATCGTTAACTTTGCATCATTAGACACAAAGCTTTCTAATTGCACCATATAAATGTATGATCAATGTTACCATTGAGAAACCATTAACTTAATATTCATCTGAAGTAGCTTAATGTCAAAATATTCCACTAAAGCCATTATAACCATTTCTCCAGTGGACCTTTTTAATGACATTCATTCTTGAGTTTGTTGAGTTTGTTCTTCTGGAATAATTACCTCATCTTGAATAAGGAGTTGTTCAACATTGTCTTATTGAGGTTCTATATTCACTTCTTAATCAATGATAGGTATGAGAAATAAAAAATGATAGTAGGAACTGAGTTAGAATCCAATTCTTCCTCAAAAGCAATGTCTTTAACATTATTTCTCCCCCAAAACTCAACATCCTAAAAGAATGTTGCAATTCTCATCTCAAAAATATTCCTAATTGTGGGTTCATAAAACTCATAGGCTTTAGATCGCTTAGAATTTCCCTGATCCTTATACTTTATAGACATCAAATAAGTCAGAAGTGATGTCATTTCAACATTATCGTTTTTAGCAAAACGTTTCTCAATTTCGTCAAGGAAACTTTAGCCTGAGTAATCTTTTTAGATTCTTTACCCCTAAAGGCTTCTGAAATGTTGTACTTCATGATCATTAAACTCATGCAATTTGAATGATCCCACATCTCAAAATCCCTTTAAACATTGATCATGTCAAATAGTCGAGTTTTAATATTTATAAAGAATGATCGAATCTGTAGACTAACTATGACAATGATTGAGGCAAGTGCACCTATCGAACAATAGTATAGTTTAGGCAAGATTATTTTATCGAACCCAAAGGAACCTAAAAGTACTACTACTCACTTTCTTTCTATTATTTAGCCTAAAATATGGAGTGATTGGTTTATTAATCTAAAACTAATGAAAAACTAAACTAGATGCAAAGACAAAAGAATGAAACTTTGGGAAAAGACTGTGGAAAAACTCAGTTGATTTTAGACGATACCCTCAGAAAGAATCCACCTATGACTTCTTTTGTTATCTAACTTTTAATTCATATGACTTCTTTACTTAGCTTGATCCATGAGACTCTCTAACCTATATTAAACCCTCTCTCGAGGCGAATAACGTCTAACCTTAGGTTAATTAGTGGAACTCTCGTTCTTTTATAATAACCCCCTAAGGAAGCAGTAAATCGATCAATGGACTCCCATATTAGGTTTCACCCTAATCCGAAAAAATCTTGTCACCCTATCTCCGGGCATGCGATCAACTCGCTTAATTATGCTAGATCTACTCTTGGCGTGGTCTATTCCTCCTCCACCTAAGCACATCGATTAAATTAAGCAACATAATTAAGAACAAACTAAGTACTTATCATATAATTTAGAAATCAAATAAAAAATCCATCATAGGTTTCATCCCTTCGTATCTCAAGGGTTTAGTTCATAACAAAATAAGAAAACATCTCAAGAGAAAAGATAAAATAAAACATAAGAAATCCCTAAAACCCCTGAAGGAATTGAAGAGGAGATCCTCTGTCTTGAGTAGAACTCCAGCTTCTTGAGATGGATCAACTGTCTATCTTCGAGTAATTCCTTAAATAAAAGCTCGCGAAAAACTCGCCTTTGTTTGCTTCTACCAACTCCCTTTTTAGTTGCTACCTTGGGTGTTTATATAGGCTTTGAGATGCTTTACTTGGCTCCTAAGTACCTCCTTCAAGTAAAATTACTATTAAGGTGTTTAAGTAGACTTAGGAGTATGTTTCTTTGGCTTCAAGCATCCAAATCTGAGTGAAATTGCTCATTCCCATGGCAGGGGCACTCCCATGGCACACGCCCGTGTAAATCGTCTTCAGGCCGTGTCTCGATTCTATCGATTGGGGCACTGCCGTGTAAATCATGGTATGGCCGTGTGAAGTAATTTGACGAGGCATGATCGTGTGGCTTGAAGTCCAGGCTGTCGTCGATTTTCTCTTTGGCCCAAATTGGCCCGTTTTAAGCCCATTTTACGTTCTTTTTATCCTTAGGTGCTTTCCTGAGTATAAGACATGAAAAGAAAGGATTAAGAGCACCTTTTTACATAAATTAGGGATAAATCATCCAAAAGCATACTAAATGTGGGATTAAAATATGTTACTTTTACGGTTTATCAAACATAAGGGGTACTTTCCGCACTGAGAGGTGCGAGTTGTTCTTCCTTTAGTGTAAGGTCTATGTCCATACAACCAAGCATTAAAAATGTCTTTTCCATTCTTTAAAATTAGTATCATTAAACATGGTATAGAATTTATATTAGCAGATATTGTGGCAGTAAAAGATAAACTAGTTGAATCCAGAACAAAATAGATAAAAACAAGCTCACATTAATATTCATAAGGAAACAATAAGTTCAAAATAATGGCTAATCCCATCTCAAGATACCAAACACAACATTAATATCAAGTCTTTAGATAGTAATATTAAAAGTAAACGGTATTCTTGTTGTAGAAATCAAACATTGGCAATAAATTATGTCAAACAATTAATTAATCTTTGGACTAACTTATTGCTCACATAAAATATATTTAACACACCTAACCCGAATCCTATGCCAAATAGGGTTACAGAGTATTATCGAACTTATAACTCAAACCATCATACATTTCATGTTCAAACCTCAATCCAAACAAAAACCATTCAATTACGATCATAAGGTCCCTAACACGAGCCCTCGAGGCTCAAAACAAGCATTAGAAGTGGTTCGAAACTAAACCGATAACTTAGGAAAGTTTTGAGAAAACATTGAAAATTTTTAAGGTACAGGGGTCATACGCCCGTGTGCCCGCCATGTCTCTCAAACGGCCAAGAGACATGCCTGTGTAGGCCTTCGAAATGGGATCATATGGCAGTGTCCCAGCTCGTGTCCTACCCCGTGTAACTCTCTGACATGGCTCACACGACCAAAACACAAGCCCGTGTGTCAGGCCGTGTGCCTTTTGAAATGGCCACACACGCCCGTGTCCAGGCCTTGTGCTAGGAAGTGCTAAATCTAGAGGGTATGCTGACTTGTACCACACGACCAAGCCACACGCCCGTGTGCTAGATCATGTTAAGCCATCAACTTGATTTTTGAATAGTATTAGGGGACACATAGTCGCGTTACCTAGCTATGTGTCACACACGGCTAAGACACACGCCCGTGTCTCTGCCCGTGTGGACAAAAATAGGCTAGTTTCCAAGCCATATTTCTCACGCAAAGAGATGCCAACCTAAACTCAACAATTCACATGCAACCAAGGCACAATAGGCCCTCCAAATCAACCAACAACAATTTCATAACATGTACTAAACATTCCTACAACATGGTGTTCATATGCACATTCAAAAAAATCTCTTTAAAACATACTAATATGCTTTCAAAGTATACCTAAGTGTCAAATTCAGTTATGAGACAATGTGCCTAGATTCAACATGCATATCACATCTCAATTCCACTTACTTAATAACCAAAATACCAATTCTTTTCAAGGTATCCATCTATCAACAAAATCACCTCATAACATAAAGGCATATACACATATTATCACATCCAAGTAAACCAAAATAAGCCAACTCACATGGCTATATACATGGCCAAAACACAATAAGGCAAATAGGCCACATTAACTAAAACACCTATACATGCCATTTAACCCAAAATATACAAAGTCTAAGGTACCAAAATGAGAGTTTGATAGTGTGACGCGATCTCAGACGCCTTCCGAATCGAGCGAGCTTCCAATTCACTATAAAACACGGAGACCTAAACTGAGTAAACAATTAAGCTTAGTAAGTTCGTATGAATATTAAAAACAACCTTCCAAAGCATCCACAATTTAACTAAGCAAAATCAATGCATAAGTAATTTACAATTCGGCTCAAAGCTTATCACAAAATTGTAATTAGGTTAACAGTGTATCGCTACCTCCACTATGAATTACTTTCCGTAAATCTTGCAAATACCTGCACTGATTTACTTTAATTCGAATCACCTCATATTACTACTGAGCTCATTGAGTTATGTAAATATCAATGAATGCACTTACCTCATCTTTCTGAATCTGAGATCGGCTTACGTAAATGAGTACATCGTTTTTCCTCATGCCATAGTCCAACTATGGTCTTTTACGAGAAATGCCATTGCCCTACCATGGTCTTACATTCGTAGTGCCATAACCCGATTATGGTCTTATCATCAGAATTCCATAGCCTGACTATGGTCTTACATACTAATGTTGCCATGGTCCAACCATGGTCTTATTCGTAAATTCCTCATTTGCATAAAACAATTATACTCAATCATGCGATGTACTTATTTGAACATTTAATTCCATTTCAAAGTTCAACAATGGTTATGTACAAGTGCATAATATCATTCATCAATTAAATAAATAAACATTAAATGTTTAACTGTACGAACTTACGTCGTAATTGTACGGATTAAATCGACCGATCAATCTACCACTTTATCTTTGCCTCGATTTAGGTCCGAATGTTGCTTTTCTTGATCTATATAATCAAATTTAACTAATTCAATTCTTATTCTATTCAATTTAATCCAATTTCATATTAGGGCAAAATTACCATTTTGCCCTTATATTTTTGGCATTTTTACAAATTAGTCACTAGGCTCATAAAATAAATTTATGAAATTTCATCCACATCAAAGCCTAACCGAATTATCTAGATGCTCATAGTAGTCCATATAAGCCCCAATTTCACACATATAACTCAAAATCTTCATACTTTATAAATTAACCCCTAATTGAATTTTACAACAAAAATCACTTAACAAAAAGTGTTTAACACCCAACAAGGTTTTATTTTCTTCCATTAAACTTCACAAACAACTATCATGCTTTTATGGCAAAACACTAGCCTTTCAACCATTTTTCAAATTAGTCCCCTATTTAGCTAGCTTAAGCTACAAGGGTTCTAAAAACATAAAAATCAACAAAAACAAGTACCAAATTCACTTACATGCAAGGGAATTTGTGGCTGAAAAATTCAAGCTTTCCAAGCTCTTAGTTTGCTGATATTTTCGGTTGAAAAAGAAAGAAGAAGATGGCCATTTTGTTTTTATTTATTTACTTTAACATTAGTCAACAATTTAGTAACCCCTTACCAACTTTGAGTATTTATGATATCACCCCATGTACATCCAATATCTTCTTTAATGGTCTAATTAATAAATAAGGCCCTCTAATTTAACATTCAATAGCTATTTAATACCTTTAGCTAATAGAACATAACTTTCACACTTTATGCAATTGAGTCTTTTTTCACAAATTGAGCAAACAAACGGTAAAATTTCTTAACGAAATTTTTATACCATACTTCTAACATGCTGCAGACCACATAAAATATATTAAAATAAATTTTTAACTCTGAATTTGTGGTCCCAAAACCACTGTTCTGATTTCACTGAAAAAGGACCGTTGCAACTCTTCCCCCTTAAGACTTTTCGTCCTTCGAAAATCTTACTGAAAAATAGGTTAGGGTATTGTTATCTCAAAGTTTCCTCGGGTTCCCAAGTGGCTCTTCAATAGTGACGATGCCAAAGAAATTTCACTAAGGCTATTCTTTTACTTCTCAATTCCTTGACTTCACATGCCAAAATTAGGATTGCTTCTTCTGTATACGACATGTCAAGCAGAATCTTAACCTTGGTTGGAGAAATAATATGCGAAGGGTCCGATCGGTACAGTCGTAGCATAGATACATGGAATATGTTATGAATCTTTTCCAACTCATACGGTAACTCAAGTCGATAAGCTACTGGCCCAATTCTCTCGATAATCTCATACGGTCCGATAAATTGAGGACTCAACTTTTCTTTGCGACCAAATCGAGAATTATTTTCCAATGCGATACTTTCAAAAACACTTTATCGCCAACCTGAAATTAAATAGCTTTACACTTCAAATCCGCTTAAGGTTTCTGTCAATCTGAAGTGGCTTTTAAGCTATCATGAATCACTTTCTCCTTCTCTTCGATTTCTCGGATCAAGTCAACTCCTTGTATCTTTTTCTCACCAAACTCGGTCCAATACAATAGAGTTCAGCATTTAAAACTATACAAAGCTTCATACGCTGCCATCTTAATGCCCGGTTTGGCCGTAAAGTCAGATCAGGCCTATGGTCTATCGGGTCATATAAGATTATGAAAGGAATTGGGCCTCTTGCGTATTGACTGAAACTATTATCAGAGTTCTACAGAATTCACAATGTTTTATGAGTATATGTATTATAACAGTATCGATCAAACCCATCATCTATTATTGCTTTGATAAATGTTAATTTAGCCTAGCCTAAGTGATTGATTGAAACTCTAGCACTAGAAGAGAAAAACTGAGAAATGAAAAGGTAGCTTTAATAAAAGTTTCTAACAGTGACATGATATAGAGGGAGCTAGCTAGGAATTGAAGGAAACTATGAGAAAGAGTAATGTTTGAATCTCTTTACTGGTAAAATTTTCGAGGACGAAAATTTCTCAAGAGGAGATTTAATGACCCATTTTGTTAATCTAACGATGGTTTTGGGACCACAAATCCGAGCTGAAAATAAAATTTATTTTTATTTTATTTTATGGTCCATAATATGATATAAATATCATGTGGGAATTTTGATAAGAATATTTTAACTATTATGTGCTTAATTACGAGAAGGACTAAATCGCATAAAATGCAAAAGTTAGATTTTAGTAGCTAGAAGGATCAAATAGCTATGGAATTCAAAACTTGAGGTCCTTATATGGTAATTAGACCATTAATGAAAAGTTCGTAGATATTTTTGATGATTCATCCATGGAAAATTGGAAAAAGGCTAAGGACTAAATTGGAAAGTGATAAAATTAAAAGATGATAAGTAATTAAATATAAATAAAAATCATTTTATATCATCTTCTTCCCCAAATATTCCATGAAAATCCTAGGAAATAGAGAGCAAGCATTCTTGGTCAAATTGGTAAGTTTTCATGTCCCGTTTTTAGTAATTTTTATATTTTTGACATCGGGAAAGCTTAATTTGTCTATTTGGGAGATTAATTTGAAAAGATATTTAAGTATAGAATTTTTACCATAGATGAATATGTTGAAATTATGAAATTTATGGTAGAAAAAGAAAGGTTGTTGATAGATAAAGAACTTTTACAAAGTGAATTTTGATGAAAACTTGATTTAGGGATTAAATTGTAAAAATGTAAAATCCATGGAAAAATTCTGAATTTTATAGAATACAAGTGCTGTAAATTTTATATTGAAATTTTGGTTAGACTTAGAATAAGGATTAAATTGCATGGATTTTATTTTTTGAGCCTAGGCATGGAATCGTCATTTATTAAAAGTTTAGGGGCAAAATGGTATTTTTCCTAAGATGTAAATTGGAATAATTTGAGTATGACTTGCATTAAATTGGTGTTAAATTTACTCGTATAGATCCGGATAAATCGAATATGGAGTTAGAACGAGGAAAGAAGAAAATATCAGATTAATAGACTTTATGTATACGAACATTTATCAAGGTAAGTTCATATAGCATAGCTATGCATGTTTTTATGCTTAAATTGAATTGTGTATTTGATTGTATAAATATATAAGTGAAATGATTGCATATCTAATAAAACCCGATAAATGATAATATCCAATAAGTGATAAATGATAAAAATGTTATTTTTGTGCTTAAGTTGAATGTGAAAATGTGAATTACATAAATGTATAAATTTATGAGATTGAAAATATACCCGACAATTGCTTGATAAATGTTAAATCTGTTTGAATAAATGGAAGTTGATGGATAAATGTGTTTTTCCTTATAAAACTGCATGTGTTGCAGAATTGATTTAGCCTGAACGGGTAATTCTGAAATAAGCCTCTCGAGCATATGTTTTAATTATGATTTAGCCTAGACTGGTAATCCTAATTGACTGGATTTATCCTGGACTGGTAATCCAAAATGAACTCTATAGGGAGTTCTTTGTCATATAAAGGATTTAGCCTGGACTGGTAATCCGACAAAGCCCCTAGAATATATGTTACAGCTAGAATATAGCCTGGACTAGTAATTCTGCTGTATGATATGTGGCTCGAGAGTTTACCTAAAAGGTACTACTGAATAAGAATTGACAGACTATGGAATTGTACACCTCAAGTGTACTACATGTGTATCCATCGATATTTTCAATAATTCAACAGGTAAAATACTGATACGAAAAGAAAATGGATTTTTACATGTATTTACTTGAAAAATATGAAATGATGTTACATGAAATGGTTTGATGAATACGTTCATCTATGAGAATAGATTTGTACACCTTGAGTGTACTATCCGAGTGATTATCAATACGGCAACTAATTGTTGAGTAAAGTCCTGACATGAAATATACCGAACCTCGAGATGAATTAATATGAAATAAATTTGAGATACATGGAAATAATTTTTATATATGTTATGTGAATACATGTTGTGGAAAAACATAAGTGTATGAGAATCTGAATATTGTTGGACTCATATATGTGTTTTTTAATGTTTATATGAAATATATGTTTAACATGGGTATTGAGAATATGTGTTAGGGCTTGTGACCAAATGGTTTGGTTATACCTTGCAATGTTTAACTTAAATGTGAATGGTTGGTAAGTTATTTACCAAGTTATACGGACTTACTAAGCATTACATGCTTATTCCGTTTTATTTTTCCCTATCTTATAGTAAATCGGAATGCTCGTTGGATTGGAAGCTTGGCGGTGATCACTCATACTATCCAACAGTTCATTTCAGTATATACGGTAAAATAATTAGGGTTATAATGGCATGTATAGTTTAAATTGGTCAATGAATGATATGTAAATATTTGATAATGACTAGCCATTGGAATGGCTAGTTATGGACATGCTTTGGTGTTTATGTATGAAAGCTATCATAGCATGTGTTTAAAATGGTTAATTGATAGAAATCACATTGACAAATGGAAGAATGAATTAAATTAGTATAATTGTTACAAAATGCACAAATGTGACCATTTTATATAGGTAAATATGAGTACAAGATTGATATGGAAATAAATTGTGGTGCATAAAGGCATATTGGTTTAATGTTTATATGGCCATGAGAATATGTTTAAGTTTTGGTGCAAGTATAAGGTAAAAAGGGTGAGGAATAAGGCTTGAAAATATCCTTATTTTGTCCACACGGCCTAGCACATGGGTGTGTGGTATGGCCGTGTGTCTCCTGCATTCTAAAATTTAGAAACAGAATGCTCAGAATTGAGCACACGAGTAGAGACACGGGCGTGTGTCTCAGTTGTGTGGGTGACACAGCCTTGAACACGAGCGTGTGGTATAGCCGTGTGGCACAAGTCAGAGAGCAACCTAAATCGGACTCGGTCTGATGCATGGGCATGTTTAAGAGTCACATGGGCGTGTGAGCCCTGCACATTGGAAAATTTTTGTAATGTCACGAAAAATTCTTAAAGTTTTCGATTAAGTCTCGACTCGATTCTAATGCTCGTATTGGACCTCGAAGGTTCATCTAAGAGATGTTACAAATGAACTCGGTTAATGAATAGTAATTGACATGATTTATCTAAAAATGTTCGAAAGTTTTGATAACACTCTGTAACCCTATTCTTGTGACGGATACGGGTTAGGAGTGTTACAATTAATGGTATCAGAGTTATGGTTTAGTCAGTTCTTGGACTCAACGTAGCATATGTGGAGTTTAGAAATACATGCCATTATATAACTGTGATAGTGTGATATCTCCCGACTCTGATGAAAATTATTTTGCAAATAGACAGAGATACTTTCCAACTGAGCTAATTCTGAAACTGCTGGAAGTGATACTCACGTGCTTGAGTCAAAATGTTACATATGATAAAAGGGGACTTATAAAGGTACGGATAAATGTTTTATAGTGAGCGTTGTTAATGATAAATGTCAAGTGATATGTGTGTATTTACGAAAGATAAATTTTGAGGCTTTCAACCTCTACCCCCTTACCAGTATAGTTTTATACAATGAAATTCACAAGATTTATATGGATTAAACTCATGATTGTGAAACTAAAGAGTTCAATGGCTGAATGATTAATGATGTAGTTAGAACCAAGAATGGGTTAGTAAAAAAGATGGGTTCTGAAGAGAGATATTAGATTTTTCTGAAAACAGTTTAGTATATACAATGCCTATTAATGAAAGAAGTTATTATGAGAAATTGATTGATACAGATATGGTATCTATAGAATGGGCGAACTGAAAAATTTCTTCCGAATAAGCTTCGCGAGTGAACTGAATGATGTGAGATTATTGATTACTATATATGTTAGTGGAATAATGATGAAATTGCAGAAATATTAAATATAGTTGTTATAATAGGGTATATATTACAGCAATCCCTTCTGGGTATTTTATATGGGTATTCTATATGTACTGTTATTCTCAGAGGCATCTGAAATTCTGCATGTTTAGATGCAATATTTATCGTATTGAAAGGCTAGAAAATTATGATAGAAGGAATTACTGTAAGTCTGGTTGATTCAAGAACGGTATCGCTCTACCTTACTTGGGTTTCTAATTCATCATGATTGATATAAGATTTAATGATAAGCTTCATATGATGTTATTTACTACTTCTACTAATTGAAGCCCTGAATTGCGAATATGCAAATTATATTGTCTTTATCATAGTTGTTTCTATCGACGTATACGTGATATTATCTTCTGAATTTTCTCTAAGATATCATCAATCTCTCTATTATTTAAACATGGTTTGTAACACCCCAAACCCGGCCCATGCGTTTCGACCGGACCTGGCATGTCATGGCTTGTACTTTGAAAACCTTTGCTTTGATGGTACTTGAAATTTGTGAGTTAATTGGACAATATTTAAGTAAATAAGCGGCATTTTAAAAATAAAACCTTATATTAGTATTATCAAGTATAAATAAACCTTATCATAAAATTCACAAGTTGCTTAACATTGAAATAAATTAACCTAAAGAAATCTCAAAAGAAAATAACTTGTAAGAATAGAACTTGATGGCCCCTCGAGTCCGTCTCGACTCCCATGTCCACGATCTACTGCTCATCTGAAATGTTGGGAAAAATAAAAGGTTGAGTCACCAAGACTCAGTGTGCAAATCTCGAGAACACATAAGAAAGCTTGAGGCCCATAAACACATTATGAGCCTTGGCCCGTATACAAGGGTAACAAAATATGCAACATGGCCCATCCCAAACCTATGAGTCCATCCTCTACACACCCTCGTACCAACCATCACACTGTGGGGATTTCTACAATCAACCCTTCATCCGCTACACACTATATCGACAATTTGTCTTTTCATAAAGACCGATCACTATGTGACCTATGTGGCGAAAGCCACCGATCGCTATGTGACCTTAATAATATATCAACAATGGTCTTTGCTTTATCATAAAGACCGATCACTATGTGACCTATTTGGCAAAGCCACCGATCGCCTCGCGACCTGCTCTCCTTCTGTAAATCAATCAATCCCATCCCATGCATACATGCAAGAATCAGAACATTAGACTATCTAAACAGATCACATACTTTTACATACTTCGATACACATAGAGAAGTTTCTATGATTACGTATCTGGCATCCCTTGCCTACCCTTTCTGGGTAATACGACTGTTCATACGACCTCATTTTCCGGCTTTTAGCCCATAACATACATATAATTCATTAACTAGTGTGATAGAGATCTACACACCTTTTCCAACTTTTAGCCCATAACATACATATAATTCAGATTAACTAGTGTGATAGAGATCTACACACCTTTTCCAACTTTTAGCCCATAACATACATATAATATAACAAAGCTTATGTGTCAAGAATCTACACACGATTCTGATAAAATGAGGCTTTCTATATCAACGCTATCCTTATTCGACACAAGCGCTATCCGCCTAAGGTGTTGTTCGAGCCGGTCCACAACCAATTGGCCAATCTCGAGCAATGAATCTTCGCTTCGTTTCTTAAACTTAGGGATTCTTTCTTTTGCACGATCCATATTTAATTCCATCATAAATCCTTATCGAGTTACTATAATAATATTTAATCGTTAATCCTCCTTATAAAGTTAAAATCTTGTATATAATGATGAAATCTAATAGAAATCTAGGAAAATCTTCTTACCTTAAAAATCCCAAAATTGGAGACTTATGAATTTCGACTTTTAGATCTAGTCATTGAAACACCCCACACCCTACCCACGAGCCCGAGCAGATCTGGTATGTTCCTAAAGTGAACCGATTTCAAAATCATTAGTTACTTAGAAAATTAGTAAATTTTTTTTTTTTAGAAAATCTTTGTTGTGGATTGGGCTTAGATTGGAAACCCATTTTATTAAACTTGTAAATCCAATTTGATTTATTCGTCCAAAATAGTTCTTAGCACAATATTTAAAAGTAAAGTAAAAATAAAGAGTAATCCTTTGGGCCTTATGGCCTTATTACATCAAATTACCCAAAAGAAATATAATTAAGGGTACCAAAGCGAAATAAAGTCCAAATAAAATAAAATCTCCAAATGTAGCATGGCCACCTCAAGGTCCACCGGCCGGTCAAATCACTTTGCTCATCACCAAAATAATTCCCACAATGGGGTGAGTCAAGCAGAACTCAATGTGCACACAATACTAACATTCAACAATTCAGGCATTCATGTTCAAATAATCGAGATCCATATAAAATGAAATTATGATGCAACCCAAACCCAATCCTATGGTCCATCCGCTACACACCACCGTACACGCCATTTACACCGGGGACTACTAAGTCAACCCTCCATCCGCTACACACCATCGAAGGCGTTCGCCCATATCGTTGTGTCATTAGACACTATAGTCAATTTTATACGTTGTGTCATTAGACACTATATTCAAATATTGTAACCGAAGTTACCAAAATTTACAAATGTGACAGTAGTCAACATATTTAGTTGGTGAGACCGAAGTCAACACCTTCGTTGGTGAGACCAAGTCAACACCTACTCTCCCCTTTCACATAAATCCCGAATGCCCCAAAATATATATATTGTGCATAACAATTAATGTTCATATACATATATTCGCATGTTATAAAATAACATATTTCACAATCCTATCGAAGTAGGAAGCGTGCACAGGTACTTTTTGCCACATTTGTGGTACATAGCCACATTCACATTCTTATTCATATTCATATATTAAAATAATAGCCATAAAATATCGAAGGTTAGTAAGGGTACACACGATTTGCTTAATAGGTTCCTTGAGATCTTGAAAATCCGATCTAACTTTAG
The DNA here is from genome assembly GCA_025506655.1 of Gossypium rotundifolium. Taxonomy (NCBI): domain Eukaryota; kingdom Viridiplantae; phylum Streptophyta; class Magnoliopsida; order Malvales; family Malvaceae; genus Gossypium; species Gossypium rotundifolium. The sequence continues at coordinate 7,019,130 of CP106725.1, read as the reverse complement.
ATCATTTACCCTATATTAACCATCATTTAATACACATTAATAAACCTATTTGGCTTAAAACAAAACCAAATCCTAGTAGGTTTTGTAAAAAGACTCACCTTTTCCGATTTGTTGTTTATTCAAATCCCGAAAATTTGGTTTTTTTCCTTTACCTGATATTCGGCCAATCTAAATCTCAATATGGGTTAGTTTTCGGCTTTTCAATAATTAAAGAACTTGATCAAGCCTAAAATAATTTCTCAAACATTATAATAAGGCCTACTATCCAAAAACCAAACATTTTGGGCCTTGGGCCCTCACGATCGAGTTTTGAACTAGGCTCGATACCAATTTGTAACACCCCAAACCCGCCCATGAGTCCTGACGGATCCGGTATGTCCTTTGGGTAAAATATTTTGGGCCAATTTGATAGTTGGGTGAAAATTGATTAAATTTGGCTAAGGTATTTAAAGCGGGGTTTGAAAACTCAATTGGGCCTTTTATAAATACTGATTGGGCTTTATAAACCCTTTTGAAAACATTGATCATGTATCATTTAAAATCATCAAAGTGATAGTTGACTTAGTTTATTTTTGTTACCCGATGGTAACATCTTTTGAAAAACCCGTAGAAATTTATTAAGTTTGAAAAATTATTTTAATCGGTTACTTATCAATTGAAAATTTCATTTGTAACATAACATAAGCAAAATAAATAAAATAACATCCACAAAATAAATAGCGGCCTTATTACAATCCCAAAATAAAAATACTTAGGAATTAAAATAATTAAACTTAACGAAAACAAAATTAAATTCCAACATTAAGCATGGCGCCTCGAGTCCTCTCGGCTCCATCTCCGCGATCTACTCATCGCAAAATGTTAAGGGAAGGGTGAGTCACCAAGACTCGATGTGTAAATCCCTACCCGGAGAATACAACTCATACACAATTTATCAATTAAACATGCACATGCAACCCAACTAGCCATCCATACTCCTTTTCTACCCCGTGTGGTCAAAACCACTTGATGACTTAAAGTCACAATTTAAATGATGGGGCCAACCCATCGTGTGGTCAAAACCACTTTGGTGACCATAGGTCACAAAATATTAAGTGTGGTCAAAACCATTGGTGGTACCAAACCACTTTGGGACTTAGTCGCAAATATTCAATCGTTGTGGTCAAAACCATGATGACCATAGGTCACAAATACTACGATGGGGCCAACCCATCTTGTGGTCAAAACCACGGACGATCCATATTTCATCCCCTCCTCTCATCAATCCCACCATCACATGCTTTAGTAAAATTTTCATAAATCATATCATAGCATTTAATCATCATGTGATGGCATGCAAATCATATATCAAAAGTCATAAATTTAGGGGACTTACCGGAATCCATGTTTAAGCCCACAAGCATATCATAGATCACTACCAAAATTTATACACAAGACAATAAATTCATAAGTTTAATAATAAAGTGTGTAGGAGTTTACACACTGCTTCTCTAGGAATTCCTAGATCCAGAAGATCCGAGCTACAACACTAGATTTTTGTCCTTGAATGGATTTGATTTCCAATCAAATCCAGAAGCATAACAGTCCCTAAATCCATGGCATACGTTAGTTTGGCATTTTAATCATAGACTTTTTAATTGAAAAGCCCTTGGTCGAATGTGCTTACCACTCACCTTGGAAAATAAATCCAAAGCTTCCTCACTTATAGAAAATTGGCAGCACCTCTTAATGTTGTGAGAGGGGTTCGGCTACCTTTTAGAAGAGGAAAGAACCAAAACAAAGACCTTTTTCCTTAAGGGAATTGACTAAGAGTAAACAACAATGCTGGAAATTTTTGAACAATTTTGGCTATGGTTTAAGGGAGATTTAAGCGACAAGAAGAGAGGAAGAAGAGAAGGAGTTTGCTGGAAATTTTCTCTTAAAGAGGAGTATATTCGACTTGTAAAAAAAGAAGAGAAGCTGAATTTTGAATGGTTTTGGCTATGAAACAATGGAGATTTTGGCAGCGATGAAAAGAAGAATTTTGGTTGAAGTTTTGGCACATCTTTCTTGTACAAAAGCAGATATGGATGACCCCAAAGTCTCAATTTTCAGCAAACACTCTCTTAATTTGTGATAATTCCCACCTTGATTTATCCAAGATAAATATAATTTTATCATCCTTTTAATTCCTTAATCCCTCAACAAATAGAACACTAAAACCCCCATGCTTGCAGTCCACTCTTCCCATGAAGAGTTCAAATTTCAATCAATTTCCTTAAATCCTCTTGGCCACTAGCTTGAATTAATTCAAAAAGAATTTGAATTGAACACATGCCCACTTTTCCTCTTTGCCACCTTTTTAGATTAATTAAATAAAATCTAATTAAAATCTAATTTAATCCTTATTATCCTTATTATCTCATCAAATAAATAATAAAAAAACCAAAGAAGCCATGTGCCCTCAACTTCCTTCCAGTAGAATGCAAAAGCAAGGAACCATGTGCAGCCAATTCTCCTTTTCAAGCCACCTTCAAAAAAGAAAACATGGTCTTGCTCCTTTGATTCGAACCAAAGACCTCACGCACCAGCCCTCCTTCCACGTCCCTAGCCACTTCTCCCATTAGACTTTCATGTCAATTAACCACAACATTTAATTATAAACCTTCTTACTAAAGCCCAAAGATCGCATAAAAAATAAAAGCGAAATGCTCCCCATCCATTCGAACTGCCCTTCTTTCCCTCCAACTCTTAAGTGGCCTTGGAACCCACTTTGCCAATGAGTTCTTTGTGTCCTAGACTCATCCAGCTCCTTTTAAGGCCTTCTTCCATTTTAACGCCAAACCCAAAATTAAAAACACCTTGCTGCCACATTGATTCAACCCAAGCCCCTTAGCACCTTGAGGCGTCACCTTCCCAAAGCCCCAAGGCGCCTCCATGCCACTCCACCAAAGACATTCTTGTGTCTTAACTCGCCTAAAAATTTCATTAAAGCCCTAACTAACCTAGCTCTTCCCTTTTACATACTTAAAAAATAAATTTTTAATCTTTGGGTCAGCTTAGCTCGAGTTATTTTTAGGTCCTAAAATCATGCCAAATAAAATCATATTCATTTATTTCTAAAAGCCCACATGGAATTTATTTAAATTACAAATAACCCCTAATTAGGGTGTTACATCGACTAGGCTTCCTTCAAATCCCGACTTGCCGCCCATCATAAACCATTAAACTATTAGCTTTAAACTTTTGCCTTTTCAAAAATCGGGAATAGATTATGAGAACTAATAAAAAATCTACTCTTACCTTAACTTAGGAGATTCGACTAGTACTAAAGAGAGAATTCGACAATGTCAATGGAGGATTTAAATGCTGGAAGTGTAGAACAATTTCTCAAATAGGATGAATAAAAGAAAAAGCGATGGATGCTTTAGCTTTTTAGAGAAATCGGCACAAGGGAAAAGAAAGTGGGGAAAAGTTTCGGCTTTTAAAGAAATTAGAGAAAGAAATTTGGAGAAAAGAAGCTAGAGAATTTCGGCACAAAAGGGAGAGGATTTAATGTCAGAAACAAGGAGATAGCCCCCTCTATTTATAGGAAATTCGGCAACCCTTTGCCATGTAGTAGCTGGTTTCTTTACTCCTCTCAATGATGGATTCTTGGCCATCACTCTCTTTGTAGATAAATTCCAAACTTTTCTCCTTTATCTTAATCTACTAGCTCATCTAAAAGAGACTTAATTATCTCTGACTCCTCCCTCCTTTATCAAAGATATTATCCACATATTTTAATCATTAAAATCCCTAGATCTTAGCCTTTATCTGCTTATTATCCACATAAAATAAATTCCTAAATAATAGCCTTTATCTGGTTATTTATCCACGTATTTTAAACATTAAAACCCTAAATTTTAGCCTTGTTGCCATCCACTCCACCTAATCCTAATGCTCAAAATTTAGCTAACTTAAATTAAAAGAATCGGGCTCCATGAAACTTAAATTTGGGCCCTTACTCCTTGTGTGTGCGTCACCCTTGCTCCATTTTAAGTGTCGAAAATTGGCCTAAAAACATCTGCTCCTTACGACCCAAAACTTGTTCCTTTTAATTATTAATGATGCCATCTTAAAATAATTTAATTTGGGCCTTTGCCTAATTCTAAGCCCAAATTTAGACCCCTTTTACTTAAATTAACATTTTAAACATATCCCCACACTAAACGCGTAGACCCATTAATTCAAGATGTTACAGTTCTACCCCCTTAAAGAAATTTCATCTTCAAAATTTCCAACTAACTAGTAATCATTCTACCTGAGTCTCACCACTATGCTTTCGCTGCGCACTCTAATTAAAAGAAACACTTAGTATACTATGGTAGAGTACGCATCGGTATTCACATCTAGAGCGTCCTCGTCCTCTTGGCGACGTGCTGCATAGACCAAGGCTGGCTGCCTCACCTCAACATAACCTGCCCCTCCACGACCACGTGGCGGACGTCCACGACCCCTTGTACTCATTTTACCGATTCGCGTTTATCTGATTAGAAATTTTATGGACTATTAGTTTTCTTCCACTTTTTTGTTAACCACGGACAGTCTTATGAATGATAGCTTTAAGAGTAATTATTTTGAATTCGCATTCACCATACAGTCTCAAGTTCATATCCTCTAAGAAACCCATACATTCAATTATGAACTCATGTTCATTACAGAAAAGTGGTGTTGTTGTTGTTGTGGTTATTGTTTTCACTACCCAAGGGTATTTTCATAATTTTATCCTACAGGGGCATTTTAAGTAAATTTTTTTGAAATGAGGTTCCTTGATGATTTTATAAAATAAGGGTATTTTGGTAATTTTGCATTCAGGGTATTTTGGTAATTTTGGAAACCGAGGGTATTTTGGTAATTTTGGAATTGAGGCATTTGAAAATTTTAAAATCGAGGTATTTCGATAATTTTGAGATTCAGGGGCATTTCTATAATTTTGAAATTCGAGGTATTTCGGTAATTTTTATGATCTGAGGGTATTTTGGCAATTTTGTGATTCAGGGGTATTTCGGTAATTTTACGAAATAAAGGGTAATTTGGTAATTCTACAAATCAAGGCTATTTTGGTCATTTTGCAAAACAAGGGTAATTTGGTAATTTTTTTCATAGTTGCGAACATTTTTAAATCAAATGTATTTTTTTTCTGGAAGTGTACAAAACTTAGGGTTTTGTTTGCAAAATAGGGTAGTTGGTCCCTTTCGGGTTTTAATTATGGGTTCACCAATGAACAAGTCCTTATAGCTAGAGTGAGCAGTCACTACGCACTGTAAGATTCTGTGAAGAGGAGGTGAGTCACTTGGATCGCTTAAATACCAAGCTCTTGGGATCTACTCCTAGACATGCATATGCTGCCACACCTTAGTCTTGTGACTCATTTACGTGTTTTGTTTTAGTGAAGTTAAGTCTTATGGAATTGAAGAGTTGTTTGCCTAAGTCTAGAGTCCATCAAATTCTCATCTAGATAGTCTATGTCCCATAAAGCCCATTAAGCCCACATTTATATCACAATCGGGAGTTCGAATACTTACAGGTGGATCGGGTCTTAGGTGAGCCTGAAGGCCATGCCTTCAAACCAAAATCTTTTCTTAAATTCAATTTTTTTAAAAACACTTCTAGACCCATTTCACAGCTCGAGTTTTGAACTAGGCTCTGATACCAAAATGTAACACCCCAAACCCAACCAATGCGTCATGACCGGATCTGGTATGCTACGGGTTGAATATTGAAAACTTTACTCTGAAGGGTTTTGGAAAAACTTAGTTTATTATAGCCAAATAATCAATTAAATGTGAAATTTTAAAAATAACTTTAATATTTGCGTTGACTGAGTTTGAAAAGCCCATTTATCATTTCAATTTATATTTAAGACTTTGAAAAGAAAACATAAGTTTGTAAAAACCCAACATAAAGGAAATAATTCGAAACCTAAGTTATGGAGGCCTTATTACAAAAAATATTCCCAAAATTAAAACTTAAATGAAAACAAAACCAGAAAAAATGTCTATGTAGATAATAGTCTTAATGGCCCTCGAGTCCGTCCCGGCTCCCATGTCCACGATCTCTGCTCACCGAAATGTTGGGAAAAATAAAGGTTGAGTCACCAAGACTCATATGTAAATCCAGAACACATAAAAGGCTTGAGGCCCACAAACACATTATGAGCCTTGGCCCGTATACAAGGGTAACAAAATATGCAACATGGCCCATCCCAAACCTATGAGTCCATCCTCTACACACCCGGTACCAACCATCACACCGTGGATTTCTACAATCAACCTCCATCTGCTTACACACCATATCGACAATTTGTCTTTTGTCATAAAGACCGATCACTATGTGACCTATGTGGTGAAGCCACCGATCGCTATGCGACCTTAATAATATATCGACAGTCGTGCTGCCTATCATAAAGACCGATCACTATGTGACCTATTTGGCAAAGCCACCGATCGCCTCGCGACTGCTCCCCTTCCAGTAAATCAATCAATCCCATCCTATGCATACATGCAAGAATCGAACATTAAACTATCTAAACAGATCACATATTTTACATACTTGATACACATAGAAGTTTCTATGATTACGTGTCTGCATCCCTTGCCTACCCTTTCGAGTAATACGTCTGCTCATATCTGACCTTATTTTCCGCTTTTAGCCCATAACATACATATAATTCAGATTAACTAGTGTGATAGAGATCTACACACCTTTTCCAACTTTTAGCCCATAACATACATATAATTGATTAACTAGTGTGATAGAGATCTACACACCTTTTAAACTTTTAGCCCATAACATACATATAGTATAACAAAGCTTATGTGTCAAGAATCTACACACTGATTCTGGATAAAACGAGGCTTTCTATATCGACGCTATCCTTAGTCGACAACCGCTATCTGCCTAAGGTGTTGTTCAAGTCGGTCCACAACCAATTGGCCAATCTCGAGCAATGAATCTTCGCTCGTTTCTTAAACTTAGGATTCTTTCTTTTGCACGATCCATATTTAATTCCATCATAAATCCTTATCGAGTTACTGTAATAATATTTAATCGTTAATCCTTCTTATAAAGTTAAAATCTTGTATATAATGATGAAATCTAATAGAAATCTAGGAAAATCTTCTTACCTTAAAAATCTCAAATTGGAGACTTATGAATTTGGATTTTAGATCTAGTCGACTAGGCTTCCTTCAAATCCCGACTTACCGCCCATCATAAACCATTAAACTATTAGCTTTCGGCTTTTGCCTTTTCAAAATCGGGAATAGATTATGAGAACTAATCAAAATCTACTCTTACCTTAACTTAGGAGATTCGACTAGTACTAGAGAGAATTGACAATGTCAATAGAGGATTTAAATACCGAAAGTGTAGAATAATTTCTCAAATAGGATGAATAAAAGAAAAAGCGATGGATGCTTGACTTTTTAGAGAAATCGGCACAAGGGAAAAGAAAGTGGGGAAAAGTTTTGGCTTTTAAAGAAATTAGAAAGAAATTTGGAGAAAAGAAGCTAGAAATTTCAGCACAAAAGGGAGAGGATTTAATGTCGAAACAAGGAGATAGCCCCACTATTTATAGGAAATTGGCAACCCTTTTCCATGTAGTAGCTGGTTTCTTTATCCTCTCAGTGATGGATTCTTGGCCATCACTCTCTTTATAGATAAATTCTAACTTTTCTCCTTTATCTTAATCTACTAGCTCATGTAAAAGAGACTTAATTATCTCTAACTCCTCTCTCCTTTATCAGCGTATTATCCATATATTTTAATCATTAAAATCCTAGATCTTAGCCTTTATCTGCTTATTATCCACATAAAATAAATTTCTAAATAATAGCCTTTATCTGCTTATTATCCACATATTTTAAACATTAAAACCCCTAAATTTTAGCCTTGTTGCCATCCACTCCACCTAATCCTAATGCCCAAAATTTAGCTAACTTAAATTAAAAGAATCGGGCTTCATGAAACTTAAATTTGGGCCCCTTACTCTAGTGTGTGGCGTCACCCCTTGCTCCATTTTAAGTGCCGAAAATTGGCCTAAAAACATCTACTCCTTACGACCCAAAACTTGTTCCTTTTTAATTATTAATGATGCCATCTTAAAATAATTTAATCTGGGCCTTTTCCTAATTCTAAGCCCAAATTTAGACCCCTTTTACTTAAATTAACATTTTAAACATATCCCCACACTAAACGCGTAGACCCATTAATTCAGGATGTTACATGGTTTATCTAAGAAAGAAATTCATCGGTCGGAGGTAATTACATTCATTACCATAATAAATATTGACTCGATCATGAGGTATGGTGATAGAGATCACATATTATAGAAAATGAATTACTGCATTGGTTATTCTTGGGGCCACTTTCGGTTCTCCCTCTTCTGATTTGAGGTACACTACTGATATTAAAGTGTTGCATTATCTATATGGCTGAAATATCAGTCATATTAATACACTATGGTTTTGAATCTATCTGATGGTTGTGGCTTTGGAAAAATTCAAAGCTTCAATGTTAATAATTAAAGTAGCTACATTGATGACATAGTTATTACAGAGAAGATGTAAAAGTTGAATGGACTGATAAATATCAGTAAAGTTTCGACCAGTTGAAAGCTTTGTTGATCAAAGTATTGATTCTGATTCAGCCTGAATTGGGTAAGGAACTTGTTATTACAGTAATGTAACATTAAATGGGATCAGACTGTGTCTTGATGCAGTAAGGCAAAGTAATAGCCTATACTTTCAGACAGTTAAAAACCACATGGAAAGAATTACTCGATATATGATCTAAAATTGACGGCTATTATTTTTGTATTGGAATCTGACAACATTACTTGTTTGGTGAAAATTGTTGTATATTCGCCGATTATAAAAGTTTGAAGTATTTGATGTTGCTAAAAGATTTGAATCTGAGATAACATATATGGTCTGAAATATTGAAAGATTATGATTTGATAATTGTATATCACTTGGAAAGAATGAATGTGATTACAGATGTTCTGAGTAGAAAATCTCTGTATATTTTGCAAGCCATGGATATTGAATATGATTGTCTGATAATAACTTAATTTTAATTGAGTATAGAGCTAAACAAGTGTCTCTATAATAGATAAGTGAAACTTAGAAAAGTGATAATGAGTTGTGAGTTAGATGAGTACAGTGTGAAATAATTTCTGAATCAGAATTACAAAATAGATTCGGTAAATGTCTGTTAATCAGAGACATAGTTTATGGACTGAAGAAATTAGAGCTTGTACTGGAAATTTTACATGAATGATCACAGTGGTACTACGCCTGTTTATCAGGAGAATGATCAAATGCTTAATGATTTGAAAAAGATGTATTAGTAGCCCTGAAATGAAATGTGGTATTTTGAAATTGTACCTAAATGATGGATGTACCAGCAAATTAAGAATGAAATTTTCAAGATGGTTATAGTCAGAGAAAATACCAAAGTGGAAATGGGACAAAGTTACTATGAACTTTATGCCGGGATTATTCTTGTCTATGAAAAAAGAAAGATACCATTTGAGTAATTGTTGATTGTTTGACAAAGCCTGCACATTTTATTCTGATATGAATGGATTTCTTGCTTGATAGATTACTTGAATTACCTATTTTTGAGATTGACATATTATATGATGTGCTAGTTTCTATTATTTCTGATAGAGATCTACTGTTTATATTCTGATTCTGAAACAAGTTACAAGAAACCCTAGGTACATGGTTACATTTTAGTACAGTATTTCATCCTCAAATGGATGATCAATCTGAACATATGATTCAGATTTTGGAAGATATGCTTCTATGATGTGTACTTGAATTTGAAGGTCATTGAGAAAAGTATTTGCATTGGTTGAAATTACTTGTAATAGTTAACATTCAAATATAAAATTTTACTGTACAAGGCTTTATATGGTCATAAATGTAAAACTCTGGTGTTTTGGACAGAGCTCAGTGAGAAAAGATACATGTAGTAGGTTTGATTCTTTGAAACTGAAGAAAGATGAAAATGATCTAAGACAGTTTAAAAGCAACAATTGAACGTCAAAAATCTGATGCGAATCTAAAATGAAAAGAAATAGAGTTTCAGATTGGAAACAAAATATTTATGAAAGTTTCACCATGGAAGAAAGTTCCCGGTTTGGCCGTAAAGTCAAATTAGGCCCGTGGTCTATCGAGTCCTATAAGATTATGAAAAGAATTGGACCTCTTACGTATTGACTGATACTATTATCAGAGTTCTTCAGAATTCACAATGTTTTATGAGTATATGTATTATGACAGTATCAATCAAACCCATCATCTGTTATTGCTTTGATAAATGTTAATTTCAGCCTAACACGACTTACAGTGAAAGATTGATTGAAACTCTGGCACTAGAAGAGAAAAACTAAGAAATGAACAGGTAGTTTTAGTAAAAGTTTCTAACAGTGACATGATATAGAGGGAGCTACCTAGGAACTGAAGGAAACTATGAGAAAGAGTAATGTTTGAATCTTTTTACTGGTAAAATTTTCGAGGACGAAAATTTCTCAAGGGAGAGTTATAATGACCCATTTTCTATGAAATCGGAGCGATGGTTTGGGACTACAAATCCGGCGAAAATAAAATTTATTTTTATTTTATTTTATGGTCCATAATATGATATAAATATCATGTGAGAATTTTGATAAGAAAATTTTACCGATTATGTGCTTAATTACGAGAAGGACTAAATCGTATAAAATGTAAAAGTTAGATTCTAGTAGCTAGAAGGATCAAATAGCTATGGAATTCAAAACTTGAGGTCCATATATGGTAATTAGACCATTAATGAAAATTTAGTAGATATTTTTGGATGATTCATCCATGGAAAATTGGAAAAAGGCTAAGGACTAAATTGAAAAGTGATAAAACTAAAAGATGATAAAAATTAAATAGAAATAAAAATAATTTTATATCATCTTCTTCCCCAAATATTCCATGGAAACCCTAGGAAATAAAAAGCAAGCTTTCTTGGTCAAATTGGTAAGTTTTCATGTCCAGTTTTTAGTAATTTTTATATTTTTGAGATCGGAAAGCTTAATTTGTCTATTTGGGGGATTAATTTGAATCTCAAAAGAAAATAACTTGTAGGAATAGAACTTGATGGCCCTCGAGTTCGCCTCGGCTCCCATGTCCACGATCTCTCGCTCACCACCCGAGTTTTAAATCGGGCTCGATACAAAATTGTAACACCCCAAACCCGCCCATGCGTTTATTTGGATCTGCGTGTCACGGCTTGTACATTGAAAACTTTTGCCTTGTTGGTTTTGGAAGTCGTAAGTTAATTAGACATTATTGGAGTAAATAAGTGACATTTTAAAAATAAAATCCTTTGTATTATTATTATTAAGTATAAATAAACCTTGACATAAAATTTATAAGTTGCATAACATTGAAAACTTCTTAGTTGAATAAAAACTAGGGGCCTTAAAAAAATCCCAAATAAAAATAAAATAAACTTAAAGAAATCCCGAAATAATTTGTAGAAATAAAACTTGATGGCCCCTCGAGTCCGCCTCGGCTCCCATGTCCACGATCTACTGCTCACGAAATGTTGGGAAAAATAAAGGTTGAGTCACCAAGACTCGATGTGCAAATCCAGAACACATAAAAGGCTTGAGGCCCACAAACACATTATGAGCCTTGGCCCGTATACAAGGGTAACAAAATATGCAACATGGCCCATCCCAAACCTATGAGTCCATCCTCTACACACCCCGTACCAACCATCACACCGTAGAGTTTCTACAATCAACCCTCCATCCGCTACACACCATATCGATCACTATGTGACCTATGTGGCAAAGCCACCGATCGCTATGTGACCTCAGTAATACATTATAGTATTCGACCTTTTGCTTGTCATAAAGACCGATCACTGTGTGACCTATGTGGCAAAGCCACCGATCGCCTCGCGACCTGCTCCCCTTCCATAAATCAATCAATCAATCCCATCCAATGCATACACACACGCAAGACTCAAAACATCAAGCCATTTAAACTGATCTCAGACTTTCACATGCATCGATACACATAAAGAGTTCTATTTTTACGTACCTGGCATCCTTGCCTAACCCTTTTAGGGTTCCATTTGACTTTCTATACAGCCTCATTCCGGCTTTTTAGCCCATAACATATATAAATAGACATATATACAGGTTTATTAGAAGTCTGTTAAAGATCTACACACCTTTTTTCGGCTTTTAGCCCATAACATATATATCACAGATTTATTAGGATTATTTAGTGTGATAGAGATCTACACACCTTTTTCTGGCTTTTAGCCTATAACATATAATACAAACAAAACTTATGTGTTAAGGATCTACACACCTGATTACCGATAAAATAAGGCTTTCTATATCGATGCTATCCTTTGTCGACACAACTGCTATCTGCCTAAGGTGTTGTTCAGAAGCGGTCCACAACCAATTGGCCAATCTCAAGCAATGAATCTTCGCTTCGTTTCTTAAACTTAGGATTCTTTCTTTTGCACGATCCATATTTAATTCCATCAAATCCTTATCAGAGCTACTATAACAATATTTAATCGTTAATTCTCATTATAACCTTAAGATCTTGCATATAATAATCAAATCTAATAGAAATCTAGGGAAATCTTCTTACCTTAAAAATCCCGAAAGTGGAGACTAGTTATTTTTGGCTTTTAGATCTAATTGACCAAGCTTCCTTCAAATCCCGAATTGTCTCCCATCATAAAACCATTAAACTATTAGCTTTCGACTTTTGCCTTTCAAAAACCGGGAATAGATCATGAGAACTAATCAAAAATCGACACTTACCTTAGCATAGGAGATTCGGCTAGCACTAAGGAGAGGATTCGGCAATGCTGATGGAAGATTTAAATGCCGGAAGTGTAGAACAATTTCTCAAATAGGATGAATAAAAAAAAAGCGATGGATGCTTGACTTTTTAGAGAAATCGCACAAGGGAAAAGAAAGTGGGGAAAAGTTTCGGCTTTTAAAGAAATAGATAAAGAAATTTGGAGAAAAGAAGCTAGGGAATTTCGGCACAAAGGGGAGAGGATTTAATGTCGAAAACAAGGAGATAGCCCTTCTATTTATAGGAAATTGGCAACCCTTTGCCATGTAGTAGTGGTTTCTTTACTCCTCTCGGTGATGGATTCTTGGCCATCACCCTCTTTGTAGATAAATTTCTAACTTTTCTCCTTTATCTTAATCTACTAGCTCATCTAAAAGAGACTTAATTATCTCTAACTCCTCCTCCTTTATCGAGATATTATCCACATATTTTAATCATTAAAATCCTAGATCTTAGCCTTTATCATTTATCGCTTATTATCCACATATTTTAAACATTAAAACCCTAAATTTTAGCCTTGTTGCCATCCATTCCACCTAATCCTAATGCCCAAAATTTAGTTAACTTAAATTAAAAGAATTGGGCTCCATGAAACTTAAATTTGGGCCCCTTACTCCCTTGTGTGGCATCACCTCCTAAGATTGGGCCACAAGCCCACTTTGGTATTTTAAACATAGATACTACCTTTTAAACCCTATAATGCCCAAATAGATAATTTTAATCAAGGCCTCTGCCTAAGCCTGAGCCCAATTTGGACCCCTAATACTTAAATTAACTCATTCCATATATTCACCCATTAAACGCATAGGCCCAAAAATTTAGGATGTTACGTGCTCGCTTCCATCTGAGATATCTTGTCTTTTAGTCTCTGAACTTCAGCACGAGATTGACTCCCAGAAGGCATGTATTACTGGGAGCCGAATCCAAAATATTGGGTTGGGGTAACACCAGATCCTTGACATCGAACTCGACCATACCTTTTAAGACCCAAAACATTAGTGATAATTCTGTTATAAATATCCTCAAGATTAACAGAAGTATGAATCGAAGCAGTCGTACCTTTCAGGACCCAAAACATCAGTAATAATTCTATTATCAATCTCCTCGAGATTAACAGAACTATCAGACGAAGCAACCGCTTCATACTCAGCCTTCTTCTCCTTTAGTTTAACCTAATAAATCAATTAAAGAGTTAGAAACGAAATATATAATAAAAAAGGAATGTAACATAACTTAAAATTATAAATTTAAAACTACAAACGATGAATTAAACTATTGTAATTAAACATTATAAATATTTATAATAAATCAAATTTTATTAAGTAAATATACCAAAATTTCTGCAGCTTCGGATGTCATTGGAGATCCATCCTTCTTCTTATGCGTAATGTCAAAAAGCTAAAGGCGTCCAACTTTTTGACCAGACGAAGCTTCCTACATTATAGTAGAAAAAATATAATTTAATAGTATAAAGTCATTGTATATGAAAGAAATAATAAATTATAATACCTCTACCTCACTACACGAGTAAAATTACGGAACCCGCTGTAAAGCGTGAATTTTTGTTTTTGTCTGCTGCTTGTTCCAACTCGCTCATGGTCCTACATAATAGAATTTGAATTATGTATATAATAAATATTATAAATCAAAAAATTTATAAGACTTTAAAAGTACGTAATACCTCTCCTTTCTTTGAATTCCAAAATCTAACTTGATCTTCCCATTGGTACCTCAACATTCCGTGAACATTGCTTAATTTTTCGTCGAGGCTTATTTCTTTCTTAAAATATTGTTTTTTCAAATGCTTTTATTGTCTCTCATTTTTACCCAAAGTCTTCTTAACGTATTCATCGGAGACCTCTAAAGCAAATCTCTCCGAACAAAATAGTTCAAAATTTAATATAAACGAAAGTTAAATCAAAGTATTATAAATTACAATCACATTTTGTTACCTTAATATTATCCAAAGCTTGATTTTTGTTGGCAGCAGGCATGTGATGCCATGATTCGTAATTAATGGGCAACATATTGGCATTTCGTGCTAAAATGCCCAAATAGCCTGCTAACAGTCGAGCTTCAGATCCAACAGGCTGGCCATGATTGTTTCTCCTTACTTTATCACGCTCGATAGGCTCTAAGTCGTATAGATCTTTAAGCAAAGTATGTCCCCGACCTCTGCGCGTCCCACCACCTTCAGCTAAAAAATGATATATTATTATATTAAAATTTAAAATGAATCAATAATAAAATTCAACATGCATGAAAAATAAACTTAACATTACTTTGAAATTCTGCAGGCTCGTCATCTATGTCCGGCAGAGTAGAAGATCCAACAACTGTTTGCTCTACACTATTTGCTTCTTCTGAATTTGGAGTATTGTGGACAATATTTAAATCTCGTAATCGTCTTCTAGGCATTTTTCCTGCAATACACATGAAATAGTTCAAAATTTTAGTAACAAATAACAATAATAATAGTACATTTAAAATAGTTAAATTATAATATTACATATAAATAATAAATCGTAAAATCTTAATAAATCATATTTCCTAAATATCTTCGTCCACATCCTGACGAACCCATTGAAATTGTTGACTAGTACTAGGGATATTTTCATTTAAGTTTTGTTCTGGAAAAGGTAAAGTTTCGATCTTTCGACTATGTCATCTCTACTTCCACCGCCAATGTCGAACAAGTCTCTAGGGGTGTTTGAAGTACAACATACCAACCCTCATCATTGGATCTTGAGTAAAAACTTGTTTAACTTGAGAAGAAAACACATACGGCTCATTCATCAGTTGTTCTCCGTGTGAATCAATCGAGAGAAATTCACCATTGTAAAGCCATATTGATCGTTTTTAATTCATGAGCCGTATTCACATCAGCCCAATCACCTCAAAATAAGACAACTTTACATTTGCCGTAATAATCCAACTCAATGATGTCAGTAATAAGTCCGTAATACTTTAGATTCCCCTCAATAGGATTACTATCCCTAGCACTAGCATAACTTGTAATTGAAGAATTAACCACAATTCCACAATTTTGGGTTCTCCTCAATCTCTCGCGATACCTTGTATGAAATCTGTATCCACTGATGAGGAAGGCACTATATCTTTTCACTATTCTATTTGGACCTTGTGAAAGCCATTTAACTTCATCATTTACTTCATCCCGACTCCAAACCTATGGAATTGAAAGTAAATCGAGTAATTATGAATGTTCTAAGAAAACATTATTACTTTTCATGAAAACTTAAATTGCATACCATTTGGCTTAACCATTCATGGAATGATTCTGCGAACAACTTATTAATTTCTCTTCGATTTAATCTTCGAGATCGTGAACGAGCTCTTAATATTTGTTTGTACTCACTACGGTCAAAAAAGTTTTACTTTGTTAGAAGATAAACAAATTATAATTAATGAGTATTTATCAAATTCTAGAACTTACTTCCGAAATGGTTCCATTGAATCGTGATGAAAAAGAACGTATCGATGTGCTTGGACCCACGATCTATCGTCTAATTCTGTAATTTTGACTTTGCCGATCGGTTCTCCGAAACTTTGAAATAAATAAGTTTCGGCCTGAGCCCAGCATTTCTAGTTGATCTGTTCATTCTTGTTTCAACATCTTTCAAATAGCTCGAACAGAAAGTCATACATTCCTCTGCCAAGTAGCCCTCGGCAATTGATCCTTCCGGATAGCGCTTATTGCGGCAGTATGACTTCAATTTGGATAGGAACCTAAACACGATATACAACATTATCAAAAGTTGCAACTAAAGGCATTAAGGTGAATGAAGGAATATTTTGCAAATAAAGTAAGACCTTTCAATGGGATACATCCATCGATAGAAAATGGGTCCACCAAGTATTGCTTCACGCGGGAGATGAATTAACAAGTGCACCATAATAGTGAAGAAGGAAGGCGGGAAGATCTTCTCCAGATTGCATAAAGTCAATATGGCTCGATCTTGTAGTCTCTCAAGTTCTTGAACATTCAAAACTTTACCACAAATGCCTTTCATTATATTTGACAGTTCAATTACAGAAGCTGTCACCTTTTTCGACATACAACATTGCATAGCAACTGGCAGTAAGTCTTGCATCAAGATGTGATAGTCATGCGATTTTAAGCCATATAGTCTTTGATCCTTAAGACTCACACATCGCGATATATTTGATGCATGCGCATCTGGGACCTTTATGTCCTTCAACACTATACAGAACACTCCTTTTTTCGTCTTTGACATTGAAAAAATAGCAGGCAACAACCGATCTTTCATATTCGGAAGTGCTTGGGGATGAAGCTCATGCTGAATTCCTATGTGAACTAAATCAAGTCGACTCTAAAGATTATCTTTTGATTTTCCATCGACATTCAAAATAGTCTCAATGATGTTCTCGCAGACATTTTTCTCAATGTACATGACATCAAGATTGTGGCATAAAATCTGATGCTCCCAATAAGGCAACTCAAAAAAATACTTCTTTTTTTCCACAAGTCCGCCTCATTAGGATCATCCTCTTCATCAGATTCATCATCAGATTCATCCCTTGATCTTCTATTTCTTTGCGGGTTGGCGGTTGATTCATCTTCCCATAAATGAAATTCATATCTTTCAACATTAAGAATATTTTGGATCTCTTCGGTGCGAAAGGAGCTTCTACGAACTCTTGATCTGATCAAAACGAGCACTCTAAAATCTAAATCTATGATTTTTCGGTAACCACCGACGATGCCCCATGTAAGAGAACTTCTTCCCATTATATAACCATTGCGAACATGTTCACAAAGACAACACGGACAAGCATAACGTCCCCGGTACTCCAACTAGATAAATTAGCATAAGTCGGAAGTCATTAATAGTCCACATCAAAGTCGCATGTAAATTAAAGTTCTCTTTTCTCCTTGCATCTATGTCCGAACACCAGCCCATAGTTGTTTTAACTCTTCAACAAGTGGTCGCAAGTAGACATCAATATCATTCCCGGGCCCTTTCTCTCCAGGTATAATTATAGACAAGATAAAAGATGATTGTTTCATGCAAACCCATGGAGGCAAATTGTAGGAACAAGCACCACAGCCAAGGCATCTTACGTTGTGCTCATGAGTTTGTAAGGTTAAATCCATCGATGCTAGCCCAAGCCTCACACTCAGGATCGCTTGCAAAGCTTGGAAATTTGGAGTCAAAAGATTTCCAAGCTAAAGAATCTGCAGGATGCCTTAACAATCCATCATCGATTCGTCCATCACAATGCCACGTCATTCACTCGGCTATCTTCGACGATATGAAAAGCTGTTAAAGCCTTGGTATTAGAGGAAAATACCGCAAAATCTTAACTGGCTACTTTCTTGATTGTGTATCGTGATCTTCCTCATTACCATCCTCTATATTTCTATTAGTCCAACGGGATTGACTGCATACATGACAGCACTGTTGATTTATCTGGTCGCCCTAATACAACATGCAGTCATTTGGGCAACTATGAATTTTGTTGTAGCCAAAGCCCAAATCCTAAATCAGTTTCTTCATGTCTTTGGAAGATTGAGGGATTTTCACAAGCAGAACATTTCTTGCGAAACTCTAACAAGATTGTCAACGAGTTTCGTCCATCCTCCCAAACATTTCAAGTGAAAAAGATGAATCTGAGCGTCGGTTTGGAAAATTTTGATCCTCATACGCTTCTTCATTCATTTCACCAAGTAACGTGTAGAACCTCGCCGCTTCTTTATTTGGTCGTTCATCGTACACTTCTTCCCCTTCGGTGAAAGTATTTCCACCATAATTATATTCATCGGTTGCACCCAAGTCGTGGAAATGACCAAACCATCATCACATATTAAAAGCATCCCATAACATGCCTTCCATGTTATCATCTCTAACATTCGATTGTAAGCACTATAAGGATAACCCAAATTCATCGATGAAGATGCTCCACTAGATGTACACTCTCCATGAAAAATTCATTTTTGTACCCCGGACAAAGCCATCAACAACTAGATGTTCGAGACAACTTCATGATAATGCCAATTGATATTGCAACACTTCTTACACGGCAAAGAATCATATTCTCTTGGCTTGCATTTTGAAATTGAAATTCGTAAAAGTTTCTACTCCATTTCGATAGCCGTTGCTTACCCTTGACAATTTCATCCAACTCCTATCCATTTCATAGTTCTTGAAGTCTAAAGTTGACAATAAATTACACTACTAAATTGTTAATTTATAATTTATGTAAGTAATGATATGATCATATATATAATCGTACTATATGTTATGTAAATTATTCAAGTTATGAAGTTTGATCTTAACTTAAAATTATGTAAGTTATGAAATTTGATCTTAAACTTATGTAAGTTATGAAATTTGATCTTAAAATTAAGTTATGTAGTCTTTAAGATTCATCATATTGGTGATCATTTGCAAAAGCAGTCTAGTTTTAAATTTATAAAGGATAATCAAACACAGTAGACTAATTATGACAACGATAAAGGCAAGTGCACTGTTAACAAAGAGTATATAGCTTTGGCAAGAATATCTTATCGAACCCAAGGGACCTAAAAGTACTACTACTTTCTTCCTATTATTTAGCCTTAAATATGGAGTGATTAATTAACTTATCTAAGACTAATGAAATACTTAAACTAAATGCAAAGACAAAAAATAAATTGGGAAAAGAATTTGGAAAACTCGGTTGATAAAAGCGATACCCTGGAAGAATCCACCTATGACTTCACTTATTATCTAACTTTCAATTCATATGATTTCTTTTACTTAGCCTGATCCGTGAGACTCCCTAACCTATATTAAACCTTCTTTCTAAGCTAATAACGTCTAACCTTAGGTTAATTAGTGGAACTCACGTTCTCTTATAATTACCCCCTAAGGAAGCAGTAAATTGATCAATGGACTCCCATATTAGGTTTCACCCTAATCTGGAAAAATCTCATAACCCTATCTCTAGGCGCCCGATCAACTCCGCTTAATTATGCTAAATCTACTCTTAGGCAGGGTCTATTCCTCCACCACCTAAGCACATCAGATTAAATTGAGCAACATAATTAAGAATAAACTAAGTATTTATCATATAAACTGAAAGAATTAAATAACAAAATCCATCATAGGTTTCATCCCCTTCAGGTATCTGAAAGATCTAGTTCATAATAAAATAAGAAAACATCTCAAGAGAAAAAATAAAACAAAACATAAGAAATCCCTAAAACCCCGTGAACGAATTGAATGAGAGATCCTCCGTCTTGAGTAGAATTCACTCTTGAGATGGATCAACTGCTATCTTCGAGTAATTCCCTAAATGAGTAAAGCTCGCGTAAAACTCTACTAAAACACGCCCCTTGAATTGCTACCTTGGATTGTTTATATAGACGTTTGGGATGCTTTACTTGGCTCCTAAGTACTCGTAATTCAAGTGAAATTCATCGTAAGTGTTTGAGTAGACTTAGGATTGCGTTTCTTGGGCTCCAAGCATCAAATTTTGAGTGAAATTGCTCTTTCCCGCGGTAGGGGCACGGCCTTGACACGTCCGTGTAAATCGTGGTCCAGCCTGTGTCTCCATTCTATCGATTTAGGCACGACTTTGACACACCCGTGTAATATCTGGGTAGAGGCCGTGCTTTGGGTCTGCCAATTGGGGCATGGCCGTGTACATCGGGGTCAGGCCGTGTTGGGTTTTTTGTCGACGAGGCATGGTCGTGTAAATCAGGGTGTGACCGTGTGCAATCTAAATATTGGGGCACGATCGTGTGGCATGAAGTCCAGGCCGTGTCGACTTCTTGGGTTGGCCCATTTTAGCCTGTTTTAAACTCGTTTTGCGTCCTTTTTATCCTTTGGTGCTTTTCTGAGTATAAGACATGAAAAGAAAGGATTAAGAGCACCTTTTTACATAAATTAAGGATAAATTCATCCAAAAGCATACTAAATGTGGGATTAAAATATGTTACTTTTACGGTTTATCAAATACCCCCACACTTAAGCTTTTGCTTGTCCTCAAGCAAAATTCTCAATTTACAAATAAAACGAACTTTCCAAAATTCTTAATTTCCATTGACAATGCCTCATCATAATTAATAGATAATTTATACATGGATCATTTAGCTCAAAGTGCCTTAAAGATTCAAACGAGATAAGTCATAATTTTGTAGCATGAAAACATAGGTGTCTCCCCTTATTTAAATAATTACCTTTGATTCAAAATCGACAAGGATTGACATCCTTATTAAATATTCACTCAAAGCACTCAAAGTGTTTAAGGATCAAGAAAAATGCTCAAAAGTTGAACTTGAAAAGTTAATCCCATAGGCTTGCATGAAAATCAAATCTCCACCATCTTTGATATGAGATGATAAATGATCAAAAGGTCTTTTTAGGGTTGTAATGGGGCTTGGGTTAAAAGGTTTGGATAAAGGCTGAATTAGAGGTTAAAATCGAGATTGAATTGACTAATTACCTAATCTAAAAATAATGAACTAAATATGAATATTTACATTGATGAAAAGTAATAATACCACTATTGATAATTACTCTATAATAAAGAGTATTTTCTTCACTTTAAAATTTGATAATACTTTAATACGAGCTTTTTTCAACAATTGGAGTTTAATTGCTCTAAGCTCTTTTATACTACTAATATTGAATAACTTGGATTTTTTATTTTTTATTTTTTAAGAACAAACTAAGAAAAACTTAATAGAAGGAACTTTGATAATTGAAATAACCTAATTTGGCAATTGATCAAGTCAATTCTCAATAGAGGGGTAGTCAAAAGAATGTTGATAACAAATACAAAGGGACTTTGGGTTAATATTAGTGGGTGAGTCAATAAAAAGGTTGTTAGGATTCAATGGGGTTCACTAGAAGTTATTTATGTAGATAGGCTTTTTAGGGGAGTGAACGGGTTAAAACCTAGGTGCCTTTATCATCTAAGTATATCAAATCATTATTGTGGTCTCAACATGCATAAATGAGGCAAGTTCTAGAATAACAGTTCAAAGTTGACACACTCATAATCAATAAAAGTGAGCATGAAAAATAATATATGCTCTATAAGGCTCAATATCTCATAGAAATTATGGGTGTTTTTGACATCAATCCCTATAGATTTCAAATTTCAAAGTAATACTCAGATTTAGTTTAACAACCTATCAATTTTAATTTTTGAAAATAGACTTATCATGCTTGATTCTCTAGTATTCTTTAAATTTAATCATCAATGCACAATTAACTATGACTTACTCTAAAACATATCAATAAAATCATAAATCATTAGAAATTTCATCCTAATTAATAATATGAGAATAATACTTAAGATCAAGACTAATTTGTGGTTTTGAGAATTATGCAAAAGTTAGACACTATTACCCCACACTTAAGATGTACATTGCCTCAATGTATAAAGATAGATAATGAAATTTATGTGCCAAATCAAAAGAGAAGTGGGGAAAGTAATACTCCCGAAATCTGGATGATCCTCAGGCGTCTTTGGTGGTGGTGATGGTGTTTTCTATGAGCCTGGTGGAGTGGCTACCGAGAAGCAATTAGATAAAAAAATTAGGTAGCTTGTGAAGATATAGCCAAGAGATCTAGAGAAATAACAATAATATACAAATAATAAATTTAAAGATTAAGGAAATAAAAAGAAGGAGACTAAGAAGAAAACTAAAATTGAAAGAAAAAACTAATGGACTAAGGAGTCCTTATTGTTGGATGGTTTGCGAAGTTGGTGTGACCTCGAAAGCTGTGGTGTGTGATTCCCTAGCAGCCTTTAGAACCTAAAACCAAGAAACTAATATGAAATAAATTAAATTAAGCGAAAAAGAAGTATAGATAAGGAAAATAAAGGAGATGAGAAAAGAAAAATAAAACCAAAAGGTTTAGAGACCCTTGGCGTGTCAATTAAGTGAAGTCCAAGATGAACTCATGTTGAGGTCTCCTCTAAGGAGATGATGCTTACGTTTCTTTGGCATGATCTTTGTGTTGCGCAAGTGTCTTGGATCTTTTCTATGAATAGGAAGAAAAATTTGAAAGAAAAGAGAAAGAAGGAATAAGAAAGAAGATGGGACAAAGAGGACGGGCTGTAGGGATTTAAATAGGACTTCAAATCTAGCACGTTCCCACGCCCGTGTACCCAGGGTGTGCCGATTCACACGGCCGTATTGCACGGCCGTGTTGTGGGGTGTGTTGTCCTTCCATGCCCATTTTGTTGGTTTGCACGCCCGTTCCTAAAAAGCCAGTATAGGAGCATGGTTGGAATGCACGGGCGTGGTCTGCCCGTGCTAAATAAGTCAGTATCTTAGCACGACTGTGAGGCGCGGTCGTGCTATTTTTGTCGGTGCCCGTGCTGTGGGTGGTTGGATCCGTGACATTGGGGGGTGGTTGGACTGATTTGCACGGCCCTACTCTTGTCAGTGTGGTGGTTCCGGTGGTCCACACGGCCATGGACACGGCCGTGTGTAAGGCCGTGTGGCCTGGAAATCTGTACTTTTGTGTTAGTTTTCAATGAAATAATTAGGACAGAAAGATGGAAAGAAAAGAAACGAAAATAAAATTGTTAGTGTTAGGGTTGCCTCCTAAAAGCACTCGTTTATAGTCTTAAGCTAGACTATCCTTGTGTTGAAGATTTCAAGGAGGTTTAAAGGTTTGAATATCTTCCTTCATGTCTGTAGTTTTTTTTTCATGAAAAAATTGGGGTCGAGAAGTGTTTACCTTGGAATTTCTGAACATTTACATCGATCGTGTTGTGGGGGAAGATTTCGTGTACCTCATCTTTTATTTTAAAGTGATTCGATGTCCCTATGAGTTGTTTTGGCGGCCCTCTGACTTTACTTCATGTGGATCCATCTTTGCTTGTGTCTTCTGCTCTTCTAATTTGTCGACCTTAAGTGTACGTGATTCTTCTGTGTCGACTAAGGCCTCCTTTGGTTTACCAGTGGAAGTCACTGAGGTGCAGTTAGGGCATAAAATTGCCACCAATCTCATTGCTTTGGTGTTTGGTTTAGGGTCAAAGTTCAAGTGAAAATTTTTTAATCGCACCGAGGGTTAAAATCACCGGCTATTTGAGCAAAGAATTAGAATTGAGAGGCGGTTGGTATTTTTAACTTCCAAAATACCCATACTTTTATTTATTATTTTACTATTTTATTCTTGAAAGTTAAATTAATTTCTTGCCAGTCATATTTATTTTCGATTTGATCCAAGTATATTGTTACTATTTGCTAAAATAATATTTATCATTGTTATAAAAGAATATTTAACTATAAAAATTAAAACAATTTTCATTTTATCTAATAAATAATTTAAATTGATTATATAATTCATTAAAATATTCATAATAAAATATTGGAAGACGATTTTAATATTTTATTAAATGAATTTATAAATTTACATATTTTAATAATTTTATATAAGTAAAATAATTTAAAACTTCTATTATATATCAATTCTAATATAATGTCCTTAATAGTCATTTTTATTTTCACCTCACCTCTACAGCTTCGTTTGAATCCAAGCACACACTCCACCACTATTTCTAATCTCACTGCTACAGAGTCCAATCTCACCGCTACAGTAATTAATTTCACTGCCACCGCTGTTTTTAATCTCACCGGAGGTAAACACACCGCCCATCCAAACTAAGCCTAAGATGCTATGGTTTGACTTAGATTTGATGTCTTGTGGTGTTTCCTGCAATGAAGGTTGAATAATTTGATTATCGACTAGAGTAATTTCTGTACCTTCATCATTCATGGCTCTGGATGAGTTAAGAGCTTGAAGATTTATTGATTTATCTCCCACGCGAAGTATGAGTTCTCCTGTGGCAACATCAATCTTAGTTCTAGCAATTGCTAGAAAAGGCCTTCCTAAAATCAAGGGGATTGAATTATCCTCATCTATGTCTAAAACAACAAAGTCTACTGGGAAAACAAATTTATTGATTTTGACTAAAACATCTTCAATAATGCCCCTATGGATTCTAACAGTTTTATCAGCTAGTTGAATACTCATCCTAGTTTGTTTGGGCTTCCCTAGACCTAGTCATTTAAACAGTGCATAAGGCATAACATTTATACTTGCCCCTAAATCAGCTAACGCATTATCAATAGTCAAACTACCAATTAAGCATGGAACCATAAAACTCCCTGGATTTTTTAGTTTTTGTGGTAGCTTGTTCTGTAGCATTTCTGAGCATGTTGCGTTTAATTCCACATGGTGCTCTTCATCTATTTTATGTTTGTTCGTCAAGAGCTTGTTAAGAATTTCCTTGCATCGGGCATCCGAAAAGAGCTTCAAGAAGAGGTAAGTTAATATGTAATTTCTTCAAGAGTTTTAGAAACTTACCGAATTGTTCCTCTGAATCATCTTTTTTCAATGCTTCGGGATAAGGTATGCGAGGTTGGTATTCTTTGATTACCGATTTTGGCTTTTCTTGAGCTACCTCGGTCTTATTCTTCTTTTCTTGCGCTGATGTGGGTCTATCTACTTCTGCACCTTCTTGAGTTATAATGGCTTGGATTTGCTCTTTTGGGTTTATTTCTGTGTTGCTTGGTAGACGTCCTTGTTGGCGTTCAGAAATTAGCTTTGTGAGGTGCCCCACTGACCTAGTAAGTAGGGGTGAGTATTCGATCGAGTCGAGTCGAATCGAGTCAAAAAATTTTGAGTTAGTCGAGTTGACGAATCCTATTTTCGCAACCGAATTCAATTTGAATTTTTTTCGAATCGGATCGAATCGAGTCAAAAAATTTTGAGTCAAGTCGAGTCGAGTTAACGAATCCTATTATTTATACTTAACGTTGCATTTACATGAACCAATTGTTTAACTA
The DNA here is from genome assembly GCA_025506655.1 of Gossypium rotundifolium. Classification (NCBI taxonomy): domain Eukaryota; kingdom Viridiplantae; phylum Streptophyta; class Magnoliopsida; order Malvales; family Malvaceae; genus Gossypium; species Gossypium rotundifolium. The sequence goes on along the minus strand of CP106725.1, from coordinate 6,993,393 downwards.
GTAAATGAAGTATAAAGTTATTTAACTACATAAACAATATAATAGTTTTGCCTTTTAACTTAATGAGTAAATATTTATCAAAACAACATAATTTTGACTTTTAACTTAATAATTTTGACTTTTAACTTTAGAAAAGATAAACATTTATCAAAATGACGTAGTTTTGCCTTTTCTTATTCGGATTTTCGGATAACCCGAATTGTGTAATTCACATTCGAGTTAAACCGAAAAACTTAATTTTTTATTCGAGTTGATCCAAAAAACTTGATTAACTCAAATAACTTGAACTATTTAATTCAAAATTTGAAAAATTTATCGAGTTTTTCGAATCGAATCGGATTTTGCTCACCCCTACTAGTAAGTTCTCCAACTTGATTCTCAAGTCCTTTCATCGACTTCTGATGTTCATCAAGGTTTGTATCAGTCTTTTGAAGGCGAGATTCTGTGGCTTCCATGAATTTTGTCAGCATCTCTTCAAGGCTTGATTTTTTCCTGTGGGTAGGGCTAATTTTGATAATTTAGAGGAGGTTGCTGCCTTTGAATTCCTTGATTTCCTTGTCCTCCCCACGAAAGATTTGGGTGGTCCCTCCAACCTGAGTTATTAGTATTACTATAAGGATTATTATTGGATCTAAATTTTACCTATATAGTTTATCTGCTCGTTTTCTGCTCCTGGTTGGTAGGGTGGGTACTCAGCATTCGCCACATTCCTACTTGCTTCGCATTGCATTATTGGATGTACCTACGAAAAACATAAATTATCAAGCTTTTTATTCATTAACTCCACCTGTGTTGACAGCATTGTCACTGCGTCTATGTTGAACACTCCGGCTAATTTTGTCGGCTTTGCCCTTGTGATTTGCCATTGATAAGTGTTCAATGACATCTCTTCAATAAAATCATAGGCCGCTTCAGGAGTTTTGTTGTTTAGAGTTCCACCGGCTGATGAATCAATCATTTGCCTTGTTGAAGAATTCACATCATTGTAGAAAGTTTGGACTTGAAGCCACAAAGGTAATCTGTGGTGTGGGCATCTTCTTAGGAGATCCTTGTATCTTTCCCATGCATCATATAATGTTTCTGCGTTCTGCACAAAAGAAGATATGTCATTCCTAAATTTGGCCGTTTTGGCTGGTGGAAAATACTTTAAAAGAAATTTTTTGGTCATTTGGTCCCATGTGGTGATTGACCCTCGTGGTAACGAGTTCAACCACTGCTTTGCTTTATTCCTTAATGAAAAAGGAAATAACCGAAGACGTATGACATCATCAGAAATGCCATTTATTTTAAAAGTATCACAGAATTCTAAGAAATTAGCTATATGAGTATTTGGATCTTTGTCCTGCAATCCATCAAATTGAACAAACTATTGAATCATTTGTATTATGTTAGGTTTTAATTCAAAATTATTAGCAGCTATAGCGAGCCTAACAATACTAGATTCTCGCTCTCACAAATTAGGTTTAGCATAATCATACATAGTACGCGAGCATTCGATCTTCTTGCATCGGTAGGGATTATTTTCAGCCATCCCTTCAGTAGGATTGGATCTATTTTGTTGTTCTTCTTTTGGTAGTCTAGAGCTCGTCTAGCTTCAATATCACTGTCGTATTCTAATGGTCCTCTAGGGTTTCTTCTAGTTATAAACTAGAGGTACCTTGCAAGTTTAATAAAGAAAGAGGATTAGTAAAATTAGAAATTTAATAAAAATAAAAATTAGAAATAATGGCTAAAGTAATAAAAATAGAGCTTTCGTAATATTTTAGAATTCCCCGGAAACGGCGCCAAAAACTTGATCTCTGCAAAATAGTCTAGTTTTAAAATTTATAAAGGATAATCAAACCTGTAGACTAACTATGACAACGATAGAGGCAAGTGCACCTGTCGAATAGTAGTATAGCTTTGGCAAGAATATCTTATCGAACCCAAGGGACCTAAAAGCACTACTACTCAATTTCTTCCTATTATTTAGCCTTAAATATGGAGTGATTAATTAACTTATCTAAGACTAATGAAATACTTAAACTAAATACAAAGAAAAAGAATAAAGTGGGAAAAGACTTTGGAAAACTCGGTTGATAAAAGCGATACCCTGGAAGAATCCACCTATGACTTCACTTATTATCTAACTTTCAATTCATATGATTTCTTTTACTTAGCTTTGATCCATGAGACTCCTAACCTATATTAAACCTTCTCTCAAGCGAATAACGTCTAACCTTAGGTTAATTAGTGGAACTCTCGTTCTTTTATAATAACCCCTAAGGAAGCAATAAATCGATCAATGGACTCCAACATTAGGTTTCACCCTAATCCGACAAAATCTCATAACCCTATCTCTAGGCGCCCGATCAACTCCGCTTAATTATGCTAGATCTACTCTTAGGCAGGGTGTATTCCTCCTCCACCTAAGCACATCAGATTAAATTGAGCAACATAATTAAGAACAAACTAAGTATTTATCATATAAACCGAAAGAATTAAATAACAAAATCTATCATAAGTTTCATCCCCTTCAGGTATCTGAAGGATCTAGTTCATAATAAAATAAGAAAGCATCTCAAGAGAAAAGATAAAACAAAACATAAGAAATCCCTAAAACCCCCTGAACGAATTGAAGGAGAGATCCTCCGTCTTGAGTAGAATTCCGACTCTTGAGATGGATCAACTGGCTATCTTCAAGTAATTCCTAAATGAGTAAAGCTCGCGTAAAACTCGCTAAAACCTTGTCGCCTTGAATTGCTGCCTTGGATCATTTATATAGACGTTTGGGATGTTTTACTTGGCTCTTAAGTACTCGTAATTCAAGTGAAATTCGTCCTAAGTGTTTGAGTGGACTTAGGATTGCGTTTCTTGGGCTCTAAGCATCAAATTCCAAGTGAAATTGCTCTTTTCTGCGGCAGGGGCACGGGCTTGACATGCCTGTGTAAATTGTGGTCCAGCTCGTGTCTCCATTCTGTCGATTTAGGCACGGCTTTGACATGCCCGTGCAATATCCGGTAGAGGCAATGCTTGAGTTCGCCAATTAGGGTACGCACCGTGTACATCGGTCAGTAGTGTTGGGCTTTTTTGTCGACGAGGCACGGTCGTGTAAATCAGGGTGTAACCGTGTGCAATCTAAATATTGGGGCACGGCCGTGTGGCATGAAGTCCAGGCCGTGCCGACTTCTTGGGTTGGCCCACTTTGGTCCATTTTAAACCCGTTTTGCATCCTTTTTATCCTTGGGTGCTTTCACGAGTATAAGACATGAAAAGAAAGGATTAAGAGCACCTTTTACATAAATTAAGGATAAATTCATCCAAAAGCACGCTAAATGTGTGATTAAAATATGTCACTTTTACGGTTTATCGGTGGCATTGTTACACCTAGGGAGGATCGATTATATCTAACGGTGAGATATAAGGCAACCCGTCAGTTTCCACCTATATACTTTGAATCTTTTTTTTATCTATACAAGTATTATGTAAGTTATGTATTATGTAAGTTAAATAATTTGATAAAAGCTATGTAAGTTATGTATTATGTAAGTTAAATAATTTGATAAAAGCTATGTAAGTATATATTTCAAAATTTTTTATAAAATACTAGGTTTAATATTATTATATTAATAATTTATGTAATTTAAATAATAGAAATTTAAGTATATATTCATTGTGTTTTTAAATTACTTCTTTAAAAAATTTATTTTTATAATAAAATATATTTAAATAATGATCAATATTATTATTATACCGATAACAAAATATTATTACCATTTTATATCATTTTATATCATCTTATACTGATAACAATTAACATTTATGCCATGCAACTAAAAAAACAACAGATATCCAAGAATCTTACGATGGTGAGAAAAGTAAGGTTTCCAAAATTTGACGGTATGCCTCCTTGCAATGGTTTGAAGCATGATTACATTGTAATTAATCGAGTAAGAAAATTGCAAGCAAGAAGTTACCTTGTGGCGACAATGGATTGAGAAGGAGCCTTGTGGCGACAATGGATTGAGAAGGAGCCTCGCCTTAAGGTTTTTGCCTTGAGCTTCTTTGATAGTGCTTCTAACTGATCTAAGTTTCAATCACTGAAAACAAATGAACAAAAATTTTAAACATTTTTCATTTTGTTAGGATCAACAAATAGATAACCCTCCAACCAAGGTTTTTAACTCTAAGCTACTAACATCAAACATTAACTTGAATTACCGATATATTGATGAATGTTACTATAATTTATTGACATTATCAAGGAGATGGCATATTCACTTAATATCATCGTAGTAACAACTAATATAAAACCTTAAGAACAACAAGAAATACATCCATAATTCAACCATATATAGATAAATATGCTACGTTTATATGTACTACTACTACTACTAAGAATACTTGTAAGTCAAGTGTTATCTAATAGAAATGAAAACATAAAAACCTAGTCAAGAACTTGATGACATCTTTTACGTGTTATGGAATCAATATTCCTTGCATAAAACAAACACCGATGGGGATGTCTCATCACCTAAATACGCTTCCAATAGATTTACTAATGCAAGTGCTAAGAATATAAAAGTGATGCAAATATATGTCTTGTAGAAGTTTTAAAAGCTATTTTTCCTTTAAAATTTTATGAAAAGCCACAATCAAATGAAGTACAGAGTCTGTTTTTGAACAAACTGCATCAGTAGATTTCCTGCTATCCAGTGATCATTTGCTAAAAAGGAGCAATAAAATGTTCCCATCTCAAGAAGAATAATGGACACTACGCTACATTTTTATGGAACATAATCAAAGTGTGAATCAATTTAGCCAAACTAACCTTTGCAAAAAAGGAGGATCTACAATTGGTTGACACTCCTCCACTCCTCCAATGCTTTTTGCTAGAATGAAAAGGAAAGAAAAGGAATCAAGCATATGAAATTATGCATTCAAATAAAACCAATCTCGATTAACATATACTGAGAAAACAAAATAAATAGGAAGGCAGTAATATTATCCAACTATTATGACCTGCCATTCAAAACTACCAATGCTAGAAGTGGTTAAGAATATTAGAAATACATCACAAAGAACCAAACAACCATAACTAATAAAACTTTTTAATTTTCAAAGCATACATTTATTATATACATTCACATATTATATACATATATTTCTTTATGCTAACTCATACAAACAAGAGGGGCAAGGGTTATGCATTGCAAGCACAATCTCATCAAGAATGGCAATAAGAACACGAAATCAAATATATACTTGCAGATCATTTGATCTTACCGCAAGACTTTCAGCAACTAACTTTACACCTATAGCGATTGCAGTTTCATTCACAAATTGTCTGCAAAATAGTCAAGCTCTCAGCAACTAGTCTCAAACACACGAATGTAAACGAAAATTTGATAATAAAGGCTTAACTTTAAAAATATTACTCGCTATCAAAGCAGACCTCCAAAGGCCTTGTAGGAGTTCGAGAGCACCAAATTTTAGAAAGAGTGGCGCAGAACTCTCAACCTTGACAACTGTTCATGCTCCCAAGCTACCTACAGCACATTAACCGCTTTATTACCTGATCTAAACAGCACAAATGCAAGAGTAGAGCATTCTTACATCTATCCATAAATGTTCCCATAAATAGATGTAATGCACCTTCATGTGAGATGTCATTTGGTAAAATCATATTTCATTAAAGATAGCAAAAGTTCAGATTTAATGATATATTTCAAGTATGAGTTAACCATTTTCCGAAAAAGATTTTATGTGCAAGATAGGCCACAGGATCATAAGGGGGTTCTTCTGCAATTTTGGAAAACCACAAAATAAATTCATTCATAGATATATGAAATTGAAGTTTCATAAGTTCCTCATAGATGAAGTTGATTGTAATAATATTCTATCAAAACATAGGATATGTTCTTAATTTCAGAAACTGGTGACAGAAGATAGTTCAAACATTGAAACATATACATATATTAACTTACTCGAGGATTGGACATATATTAACATAGGATATGCTCATTTTGGTGATGTAAGATAGTTCAAACAATGAAACATATACATATACATAGACAATGAAAAAATGTTTCCATTTTCAAACATCAAAAGCATCACAAACGATGAAAGATATACATATTTCATTGAAAAAAACAAAATTGATCAATCAAACTTCTCAAATGCCACATGCAAACATATCTTCCACATCTACATTACACAGATTAAGCAAATACTTATAACAAGAAACATACCCAGAGAGAAGGCGATAACCAGCCTCGTACCTTTCTTCAAGACGACCTACGAGCCACCAAATCCACACAATTTTTTTTTACCTAAATCATACTCAAGATCACAAAAATAAAGAAGTTAAACAAAATAAATAAACAAAATTATATAAATAAACAAAATCCTAAATGAAAAAAGTTTCTGTTTATAGATTCCATACCGTCGTTGTTTGTTGAATGTTGGGATATTGGGAAATTTGAGCAGAAAATGAAGGACGACAGAACTTAGGGAAAAGTTTGAGCAGAAAAATTTAGGGACGGGGGAATATAGGGGAGACGGAATTCGAGCAGAAAATTTGAAGCAGAAAACAAATTGAAGGAAAAGTTTTAAGAGAAACACTTAGGGATTTTGGGGATGAAGAGGGATAAAATCGAGCATAGTAGAACGACGACGTTTTGCTCAAACTCAGTTTATGTTTTGCGGCGTTTTCAAAACGCGCCACTATTTGTTTATAAAACGACGTCGTCCACCTTAATCCACATTATACTGTTGATAAAACGACGACGTGAAGCTTTAATGTGCATACATATTTGCGGTGTTTTTACGAAAACGCCACTACATACAGGCTTTTTGCGGCGTTTGTAACTAGCGCCACTAATACTTGACAGATTTTTGTGGCGTTTTACGGAAGCGCCACTAACAAATCGCTTCAAACGACGACGTCCTGCATTGTATTCATATATTTTTGTGGCGTTTTAACCAAAAAACGCCACTATGTCATACAACAATTTTTCAAATGACGCCGTCTTGATATATTTTCATGGATTTTGTGGCCTTTTTTTATTAAACACCGGTAATTTTTAATTTCATTTAATCTATATATTTTTATACTATTATTAATTACTCCAATTACTTAATATTATTAACCCTAATTAATCTAAACCATCAACCTTAAACCATTAAAACTTAAAAATTTATAATTATTTTAAATATATAAATTTAAAATATATCATCATATACCCATATATCTTTAAAATTATTTTAAATCATAGTATTTTAATTTTTTTTCAATTTTAACATATATTTTCTATGTTATAATTTGTTTCAAATTTTAATATGTGTTATTAATGTTTTATAAATAATTTAAATATAAAATTAAAAAATTACATTTTAGTTAATACAAAGTTAAATATTTATAAGAAGATGATGAAATAGTGCTTGACTTTTATTACAATTTTATATTTAATTATTACATAATTCATATAAATTTTAAATAAATAATTTTGGAAACTTTGAGTAATATTTAAAACAAATAGATACATGACATAATTTTATATAAATTTTTTGTAAGAAAATAAAAGCAGAAAATTTCAAAATATGAAATAAATTTAAAAGGTTTAAAACCTATATATAATGATAATTTTATATAAAAATTTCATAATATCACTTTTACGATTATATAATAAATTATTTATTTAATATATAAATTTAAATACTTAACCACAAACCCCAGTACATAACCCCAACTCTAAACTTCAGACCTTAATCTCTAACACAACCCCAAACCCCAAATTATATAATGATAAAATTTTAATATTAACAATCATATTATCTATTTTACAATTACATTATAAATTATTTAATATATAAATTCAGGTTAAAAACTTGAACCTATTTTAAAGGAATAAACATTCGGATAATGGATATATACCATTCGGGGTTCTGGGAAGACAGTTTCACAATAAAGGGAAGGATCGGTACACGATGGTTGGATCCAACAACTTCGGGCCGGGTTGTACGATTCTAGGGATTTTGTGGGTTTGAATTAGGGAAAATTGATTTGAGAGATTTTAGTTTTCAGATTTTGGGTCATATATCTTAAACCCTACACTTTAAACCCTAAACCCTAAATCATAAACCCCAAACTCTAAATATTAACCTCTAATCCTAACCCACAAGCACTTAACCCTTAACCCTTAACCCCTAAACCATGAACCCTTAACCTTAACCCCTTACTACCACTTAAATTAACCTTAATTAATATCGTTAAACACTAAGATCTTAAACCCTAATTAACAACAACCCCCAAATATATAACAAACTTTAAAACACTAAACCCATATACCATAAATTAAACCATAAATCCTAAATTATCATGAGATTTAATTCAAATATTTTAAAATTAATACTATCTCTTTTACGATTATATAATAAATTATTTAATAATTTTTTTTCATTTTTAACAAATATTTTTCTATGTTTTTACTTTCAAATTTTTTTAAGTCATAAACCCTAACCCTTAACATATTAACCCCAAACCCTTAACCATTTACCTTTTAAACCCATTAACACTAACTTTTAACCTATGAAATCCTAACACATTCCCCTTAAACCTTAAACTGCAAATCATAAACCATAATCCCTAAACATTAAAATAGTAACTGCTAAACCTTACACCTTAAATTATATATGCTAAACCATAAACCCTAAACAGTCATGAGAATTAATTCAACATTTTAAAACTAATATTATCTCTTTTACGATTATATAAGAAATTATTTAATATTTTTCATTTTTACAAATATTTTTATTTTAAATAATTTAAACTAGAATCAAAATTATATAAGAAATTATTTAATATATAAATTTGAAAACAATCACCATATATATCCAAAAAACTTTAAAATTATTTGCGGCGTTTCTCGACAAAGTTACCGCTAACGATCGACTTTTAGCGGCGTTTTTTCAAAAGCGCCTCTAAAGATCAGACTTTTCGCGGCGCCGCTAAAGATTAGACTTTTCGCGGCATTTTTCCAAAAGAGCCGCTACGATCAGATTTTCATGACGTTTTTCAAAAAGCACTAAAGATCGACTTTTAATGCTCGCTAAAGATCGACTTTTAGCGCGTTTTTAAAGCGCTAATGCTCAAAAGCGTCGGCGTTTTCAAAAGCGATTCTCAAACTTTTAGCGGCGTTTTACTTAATAAACACCATTATATATCATTTTAGCGGCGTTTTATAAATAAACGCCGCTATTGCTCATTTTTTTTGCGCGTTTTCCTTCAAATGCCGTTAATGTATAATATTTGCGGTGTTTTCCTTAAAACGCCATTTAAAACGCCGCACAAGTCTATTTTCTTTGTAGTGTAATATATGAAGATAAAGATATTTAAAATTAAATACATTGAAAGGAAAATTAATTAGAAAAATATAAAATAATTTTAAAATTATAAAAATTAAATAAATTATTTAAAAACTATAGAGAATGTATTTTATTATATTGATTAATTTAATATTTGAATTATTAAAAAATTAGAAAAATTGTAAATTACTTTAATTTTATATTCTTGTAACTTGAACCTCTAATGAGAATTTAATGTTATAATAAATGATTATATATAACAGATGCAATTCAAAAGAAGAAGGATACGCATTTATTACCACAATATAAAATCCAAGCACGGTAATTTACAAAAGTATTTGCTTTCTCTAACATCATGGAACCACTGAAACTGCGAAACCAATACAAAGCATTTTTCTATGAATGGACCACAGCCTCCACCGCCGCCGCGCCTGCACTTTTTTCTTGATTTTGATTTTCCGACGACAAAGTGGAAACAAATGCTTAGTAGGTAGTCTTAAATGGCTTGTAAACGTTAAGGTCAAGAATGACACCAACAATCGAGCCAGCACCAGCCACAATCGAAATCATCAAGCAAGCCATGCTTAGCATCTTCAAACAAATCCACCGACTGCTCCACTTGCTTATCTTCTTCTGTTGAATATACATCTCCACCGGAAAATACACCGTCAAAGGCCAAAACCCAAGTGCCCCAAGGATCCCCACAACGTCATTGAAGAAAGGAAGCAACATGGATATAACAGTGGTTAACATCACAAACCCGCTTCTCCAAACCAGTCTAAACATGTTGAGCTTGTAAGGATGATGATAACCAGGGACTGGGGTTTTGAACTCTTTGGTAATGAAGTAGCTTTCAGGCCATCTTTGGGTTGCCCATTTCTCGATGAATGCAAAAATGGGTTGGCAAAACACTTGGTATGCTCCCAGCAAGTGGATTATTATAGCAGCATTGGCAATATCAAGAAGCCAAAAAGGGTTAAAGAAACCAAATCCTGTAAGGAGATTACCAGGTGCAAAGTCTCCAAAGGATGCGTAGCCCATGCTGCCACATAACATGTAGAAAGCTGTTGTTACTGCAATGCTTAGTTTGGTTGCCTTCTTCATTGTCTTTGCTTCTTCTGGTGGGGATTTGACTGTGTCTTGAATTTCGATAAGAATGACGGAAAATGAATATGCGAAAGCAATGTCACCAATGGCTTGTAAGCTTCTCCATATCTTTTGTGCTTGTGTTACTGTTCCAATGCTTATTCCAGTAAGACTGCCTTTAAATGTTCCGGTGGCTGCAACTTTGGCGATTCCAAGACCAAGACCAATGCCCGAATAGGTAAATGACATGACCGCAGCGACGATCGAGAGCCACCATATCTGATCGAAATCTGGGATTTGTGAAAGTAAAATCTCAGAGACACCGAACATGATCATGTACGGGTTGCTGGACATATGACATGGGTTCTTCCCACCACTCTCGTGGAAACAATTAGACCTTTTTATTGCCCTGCCATTTTCAGAACAAGGAAATATTTGAACCACAGTAATACGAAACTTTTTGCGGGTGAAATGAAAATCTTTACTCACATCATGCTTATCGATGCTGCGATTGTATATCCAATGGAAATGCCAAAAAGATTAAGATACTGAATCAATCCGCATGCCTTCACTTTGTATCCACCTGAGCCGAAGAAAATGAAATATTTCAGTCCCTTTGTTAGCGTTATTTCCAAAACTTGGCAAGGGAAAAAAATAGGGTACCGAGAATGGAGCGAACGGCATCAGTGTAAGTATAGTTGCGTTTGCCGGAGACGGGGTCGCCGGTCCGATAACAGTCAGTGAGGAGAGAAGAAGTGTAGTAAGTGACAAAGGAAAACAACAACATTACAGCAGGACCAGCAATCCAGCCGAGTTGAGCAATAGCCCATGCTAAAGAAAGAACTCCTGACCCAATCACTGCTGTTATTATGTGTGCACTTGCGGTACATATAGTTCCTGCACATCCAATTCAAACATGTCCATTTACATATTGCTTCAATATTACTATTTATTATTAGTTCAATTATAGAAATTATTTGTTCGATGTATGTGTTTATTTTCATGATTTCCATTACATTACATTAGGCATGTTTTCTTTAAATTCTATTAAAATAAATAAATATTGTTTCCTACTACTGAATATTTATGTTTTAACTGAGTGAAGTATGTAGTGTACCGGTTCGTTTGAGACGACCATCGTCATCGACACATTCAGAGACATTGTGAGAAGGGATAGCCATTGAAACATCGAAGACTTGCCGTTGGTTGTCTGCCATCTCTGCAACCCAAGGTAAGTGGTGCAAAAAAGTATGATCTGAATGTGCGAAGAGAAACGGGGAGGAAGCTGATGGTATATATAAATGGTTTTTAGAATATATTATATAATATTATATAAAATAATAATAAATAAGTGTAAAAGAAAGGTAAGTATTGTAATGCTGTGCGGCGTGTGTAGTCTGTCCTCCATTGTTGGTTGAAAGGTGAGGAATCAATGCTCTTTCCTCCTCCTCCGAAGCTTTTTGAGACACTCCCATCTTTATGCCAATTTGCATTCATTAATCAATCTATTCCACAAATTTTGCTCAGCTTTTTTCCTAATGGAAAGGGAACTGAGACTCTTTCTACTTTTCCTTTCTATATTAATGGTATCCCACTTTGCTTTACACCATATATAAACTATTAGATATGGCTTTCACCAGAAAGATAACAATGCAGGTTAATCTAACTGAGTTCATGATTTTATTCTGAAAATAATTTTACCACACAAAAACTTGCCTCACTTGTATTGACTTAAGTAACTAATCCTTAGTGTTTCCTAATGTGGGAGATTGGGTGTTACTAAGTCTCTCTTTCAAATATGTACAACCCAAAAATAGATACAACTAGCTTCACACGCTAAGGGTATTTTTGATTCATTTACGTTATTGGTATTTTATAATTATCGTATTTGATTTATTTAGTTAAAATGTAAGATTTTGCCATTTGATTAACGGAATATAAGATTACACATTTTACTAAATTGTCATTAGTAAAAATAAGGATGAAATAGTTACTGAAATATGCTTGGAGTAAAACTTAACCATTAAAATATATAAAATTAATATAATAATACAATCAACTCACTTTATAACAGATTCTTTTTCTATCTAGATTTTGTATTTTATAGAGATATGACTGTTATACACCTATAACAATATGTTGTCATAGAGAGATAATTGTTGTAAACCTACCATAAAATTCATATAATGGATTTCCATCAAAAAAGAAAGGAAGTAGAAATCAAATCAACAAAACTAAAAGGTGTATAAGAGGTGCATGCACTATTGTTTTTATGCGTATTTTATTTTATTCTTTTACATGATTAATTATAAAGTCCATAAATTTAACAAGTTCAATTAGACAAACTGAATTATCAAATTAATTTATCATGAGTTGTTGAATTCAAGTAATCGGTTTATAAGTTTATGATGTTCCAAAATCATATATAGTAGAATATTTAATTAGGGAACTTAATATTTTATTGAACTGATATGTTTAATTTCACTCGTTGAAGACTATTTTCATTTTTTATCAAAGAGAAAATAAAACAAATATTAAGTAGACATCATTCTTGGTGTTACAAAACTATGAGCGTCAACATATAGTAAATCAAAAATACGTTAGCTGGAGAGTAAAAGACAACATATTGCAACGGTCGACCCCAACTATAGACGTGTTGTATAATCACCTCCCATTTCTTTTTCATGTACGTACGAACTTCCCAACCCAAGTTATGCTCCCAACCTTAGTAGTGTTGGTCAACATATTAACAATATCAGTATTATCCAATTCAAGAAGATTATTTTCATTTAATAAAAAAATGGTTTATATATTTTTTATGTAAAATTTAAATATTTTATTGAAATAATATTTTAATTACGATCATTTTATTTAATAAATTATAATTAATAGACTTGTTTATACTGAAATAGCTATGATTTTACTAAAGATTTTAGAGAATATGTTGTTTGATAAGTACTAAAAGTAACATATTTTAACCTCATTCTTGATGCGTTTTTTGGTAATTATTCGATCTTAATTCTGAATTTTATGCTCCTAATCCTTTAAATTCATGTTTTTATACTTAGGAGAGCATTTGGGAGCAAAAAGAGTAAAAACTGGAAAATCGGAGCAAGGTACAGGGGCCACACGGTTGTGTGAGCCACACGGGTTGTCACACAGCCATGTGGCAGGCCATGTTGATTTCACGAATTGGCATTTTGAACTACGGAAAGTATGTTTTTAGGTTTTTCGAGCATTCTAAGACGTATATATGACAAAAATAAAAAGATAGGAGAGAGTCATCATAGAATATTTAAGAAAACAACTCGAAAAACACCATTGAAGTAGATTCTGAAGCATATTTCCATGAAGATTGAGGATTCTCAGTTGATTTCTTAGGAGATTATCATGAGTTTCTTATTTATATGAGTTTCTATTATATTGTCTCTAGGATGATTTTATTGTCAAGCATGAACTAATTTTTGAAATACATAGGGGAGATGAACCCTATGATGGATTTTGTCATTTGATTTTTATTTTACGCAATAAATACTTAGATCTTATTCTCAATTATGTGTGCTTAATTCTTGATTTGATATTTCTAGATTATTAATCCATGTTTGATGTGCTTAAATCAGAGGAGGAATAGGCCCTATTTAAGAGTAGATATTGCGTAATTGAGTGGAGTTGCATGCAATCCTAGAAATAAGATGACATAAATCTACCCGATTAGAGTCAAATCTAATAGGAGAATCCATAAATCGAGTTAATGCGATAAAAGGGATTTTAATTAAAAAGAAATTTCAATTAATCAACCTAGTTGATTTCTAGTCAAATCTAAAAATGTGTAATTTAGTTGGTTTAGGTTAAATTTTTTATTAATTTTATAAAACCAATATGTTTAATATATAAGTAAAGCACAAAAAATATTAAAAAGTAATAAGAGTAGTGATTGTTAAAATGGACAAAATTTATATTTATGTTGGTTTGTTTTTTAGTTGATGGAGATAAGAATATACTAATATTATGCCTCATTAAGTTTGTTGTATTTTAATTTTTAATAGTTATTTTTAAAATTTATTGTTGATGTTGAAAATGGGTTAAAATTTTAGTTTGGCAAATTATGTGATATTAGGCGAGAATTTAGCTTCAAATCTATCTAAATTAACTTTATTTTCGAAAAATGAAAATTTACAAATAAAATTCTCTAAGACACCGAACTTAGCGGAAGCAAATTGAAAGACAAAGAAGCAACGAACAAACAGAAGAGCCACAAGAAAGCAATGTACATAAGATGTTTAAGTAAATGATCTCGAAATTTTTTAATTACTAAATAATGTGTTGAGTATGACTTATATTTCAGTCAAATTTAAGAGATAATCTTCCAGTCAAACTCTGTTTATTTGTTTCAGTCGAATTCTGATTAGTCTAGATTATTTTATTATTATTTGACCTATGAATTTAGCTTATAAATAGGTTCTTGTACAACCTTAGAAAAAACACCCATTAAAGATTAGAACTCATAACATTTTTGGAGAATTTTGTGTTTACGTTTTGAGGGTTCTTTGTTTTTGGGTTTTAGGCTTTAGTTTTTATCTTCATCTTTTGTACTATTTGTTCTTTTGCCATTATACTAAAATTATTTTTGCCCGTGGTTTTTTATTCTCTTTGGAGGTGCTTTTCCACGTTAACTTTGTGTGTTCAATTTCTCAATTTCTTCTACTATTTTTTACTTGTTCGTTGCTTAAATCAAGTCTATCCCCAACAAGTGGTATCAAGAGCTAGTTCAATTTTTATAGATCAGCCTATTCAAAGATGACAACAATAAGGTTTGACATTGAGAAGTTCGATGGTGTCACAAATTCCAATCTGTGACAATTTTGGATGATGTCAATTCTAGTTCAGACCGGCCTGAAAAAGGTCGTTATTGGAAAAAAGCCTAAGAATCTAGATTAGACAGAATGTAAAGAGCTTGATAAAAAGGCCATGTCTGCAATCCAGTTATGCCTCGCAAATAGGGATTGCAGGAGGTTATTGATGGAGAAAACATTATCCGCCTTGTGGAAAAGGTTAGAAAGTTTTTATGCGACTAAGTCTCTGGCTAACCATTTAGTGTTGAAACAACATTTATTTATGTTTCATAAGAACAAAGGTGAGCTTCTTAGATATCACATTAGTCAATTTATTACTCTTTCGAATGATTTAAAGAATGTTGAGGTTAAGATTGACGATGAATATCAGGCTATTCTATTATTGTACTCTTTACCCTTTTCATACAAGTCTTTCAAGGAGACCCTGATTTATGGCAAAGACAAACTCTCATTTGAGGATGTGAAGGGTCATTTGTTGAGTAAATACAAACTTGACAATGAGTTTGGTTTGGATAGCAAGGCAGATAGGCAAGCTTCCATATTTTGCTAGCATCAAAGAAGTGAGACAAAAGGTGTCGCTATTGTAAGAAGTTAGGTCACGTCAAAGCATATTGTTATAAAATGTGAAATAAAAAGGCTGCTAAGAGTAATGAGGAAGATGTAGTTGGTTCTAATTTGGCCGATGAAAGCAGTGATTATTTCTTATTAGTGTCAACGAGCGATAGCTCCGACCTTACGTCCGAGTGGATCCTAGATTCGGGATATTCTTTCCACATGTGTCCCAATAAAGAATGATTATCCACATACAGTTCGATTGAAGGTGGAGTTGTGCGCATGAGAAACAATTCATCCAGTAGGTAATCGATAATAGTACTGTTAAAATTAGGATGCACGATGAGATGATTAGGACACTCTCAAATGTTAGGTGTGCACCTGATTTACAAAAGAATCTCATCTCTTTGAGTATTTTAGACTTGAAAAATTACAAAATCAACATCGAGTCGAGCGGTATTAAGGTGTCTCATAGGGCTCTCATTTTGTTAAAAGGTAAAATGATCGAAAGTCTTTAAATTCGAAAGGTTCTACAGTGACCGGTGAAATCGGATGTCTCTTGTCCGTTACAGAGTCGAAGTCAACTCATTTGGAGCGGAGGTAACTTGGTCATAGGAGGGAAAAATGTATGATTGTTTCGTTGAAGAACAATTCTCTTTTGGATGCAGGTTTTGAAAAGTTAAGGCATTGTGTTTGTGAAAATGAGACTCGGGTTAGTTTTGATTTGGCAGTGCACAAGTCAAAGGCTAGAAGTCTTTCATCTTCGAAAGCACAGATTTGACTCAGTTAATTCCGTGCATAGTTCAAGATAGGCTCGTGACGGGCTTTAACAAAGATGGCGTTGTGAAAATACGAGTCAAGGTGGAGATTTGTTGAGTATGACTCGTATTTCAGTCAAATTTGAGAGATAATCTCACTGTTAAACTCTATTTATTTATTTTAATCGAACTATGATTAGTCTAGATTATTTTATTTTTATTTTGGAGAATTTGTATTTACATCTTGAGGGTTCTTTATTTTTGGGTTTTGGGGTTTAGTTTTTATTCCATCTTTTGTACTCTTCATTCTTTTTCCATTATAGTAAAATTATCTTTGCCCGTGGTTTTTTATCCTCTTTGGATGAGTTTTTCCACGTTAAATTTGTGAGTTCAATTTCTCAATTTATTCCGCTATTTTTATTTGTTCGTTGCTTAAATCGGGTCGATCCCCAACATAATAGGATGATTACAAATAAGGGGAAATGTCTCTATTTATCGTTGAGTTCCTATCGATCCAATAGTATAGTTTAAATTAAATAGATTATTGAAATCAAAACCTATCTACAAAATAAGAGTCTTAAAAGATTTAAGCACTATACAATCTTATCTCTTATGATTACAACATATTCACCATTGTAACTCTAGTTTTACCGAAGTGTTTCACTAAGTCACCAAAGCTTCAAGTAATTGGGCTTCTCTATATATTCCATGAATAGGGCTAGTTCAAGTGAGTCAAATAAGCCTCATTTAATCAGTTAACCTCCATAAAACGTTCTGTGTGCATCCGTCACAAGCTTCAATCTGTGGCCTGCAACACTGGAGTATGGATTGATCATTCTTATTCTTTCAATTGGCTTGGAAAAGAAAAGAATAGATTTTAAGTAATTAAAAAACTTTATCCTTATCTCTTAAGAAAACTTTGAAATGGTTAGAAAAAAAATTACGAAAGTGCTTCATTTGAATATTATTCAAAAAAAAAATTCCCTTGATAAAATCAACATTTAATCATGATGAAAGACTCATTCTTATCTTTGGAAGCATCTTGATGAGAGAATGAGCATTTGGAAAGCCTAAGCCTTATCTATAAGGAATTAGACCAGCTTTATTTTACTTGAAGATGAAGGTCTATTAATAAAGTGATAATATGAAGATAAATAATCTAACTTGTATTTGAGAATTATCTTATCCTTTAGAAGCTGATTTATTGAGGCCTATAAATAGCCAACATTAACACACAAAACAATGTGCTTAGTTGAGTGCTTTTAGTGGATTGAGCACTTACCTCTATTCGTTGGAGAGTTATTATTGTTGGTAAGGATTTTGAGTGAATGATCGTAACAATTAAATTTTTGATTTGGGTGTTTTTAGATTTTTAAAATTTTAAAATTATATTTTTGATCTCTTTAATAATATAAAAATTTAATTTAATTCTTTAAAAATTATAGAAATATAGACTATTAAAATGATAAAATTATATTTTCGTTATCATAAAAATTATAATTTAATTTCGCCCTCCCTATGAAAAATTATGGTTTCACCTCTATAAGCAAGTGTCTTATAAGGGTGTAAAAAATATTAAAATTAAAATTAAAATAAAGAGACATAATTAATTTTTAAAGTTATTAGTGTACTAAATACTAATTCTAAAATCTTAATTATTATGCAAAATTCACTCAATAAAAAAATTTAAAAGGAAAAGGAAGTATAAAAGAAAAGGAACCTTTCATCGCGTGACTCAGGATTAACACCTATTTTTATAATTTTTGAATAGATTATATATTTTATAAATTTTAATTAATTTTTGAATTTTAATTTATATATATTTTAATATCTATAATCATGACCAAATTAGTATAATGTATAAATATATTTTAATTTTTTTAAATTTTAACTTACATTATCTTAATTTTTAGAATCATGATTAAATTTGTATAGTGTGTAAATATTAAGGGTAATTTTTTTAAAAATCAAGATTAAATTAATAAAATAGATAAACATTGAGAGCTATTTTTGTTATTATACTAGGTCATGTCAACATTCATTGGCATAGCCTAGTAGAGACCCAAGGGGGCATGCCCCCTCAATGTTTAAATTTTTACAATTTAACCCTTTGTAGATATATTATGACCCTCCCTACAATATAAATAGACCGCTCAAGGTTTAAGATTTTTGATATTTTCCAAAAATATTACTTTTAAATTGATTGTCTTGTTGAAATACTACTTGTTTTGAATAAATTGTTATGGTGAAATACTATTTTTCTTTTTTGAATAAATTATTTATATATTTAAATCGATTGTTATGTTAATATATATATATATATATATTTTAATTAATTGTTGTGCTGAAATATTACTTTTCTTTTAACTCTATTACTCATTTGAACTCTAATTATTATATTAAAATATTGTTTCCTCGATTATTTATATAGGGTAAATATCCCATATATACTAAAAATTAAATTATTTTTGAAATGGGCGGTTTGAAGAATATTTATGGAAAGGTTTTCCCCAAAACGCGTCCACGTCGGTAGCGTTTTGGGAAACTAACAAAAGTGCCCACGAGGGATGCGCTTTGTCATTGAATAACTGGAAAACGCTACCGACGTGGGCGCGTTTTGCCTCCTTCCCTATGAAAATTAATTGAATTTTTGGTCTAGGAAAAAATATATATATATATATAGGGTTTTGGACAAAATATATTAGCATAAAAAATTAATTGAATTTTTGTGACAGTAGTCTCCAACAAAATAATTTTGAGAAGACATTTTTGAACAAACAGTGGCCAAAAACACTTCCAAAGAAGGTGCACTATTAGCGAGTATCTTGAAAAGAGCTCCCATGGACACTCTTTTGCTCTGATGAGTCTCCGAAAAATTAATTTGAGGAGACGTTTTGAACAAATAGTGGCCAAAAACGCTTCAACAGGTGCACTGTCGTCGAGAGTACTAAAAGAGCTCCCACATGGACGCTCTTTTGCTCTGATAGTCTCCGCAAAATTAATTTGAGAGACGTTTACAAACAAACAGTGGCCAAAATGCTTCA
This sequence comes from Gossypium rotundifolium, assembly GCA_025506655.1. Taxonomy (NCBI): domain Eukaryota; kingdom Viridiplantae; phylum Streptophyta; class Magnoliopsida; order Malvales; family Malvaceae; genus Gossypium; species Gossypium rotundifolium. Next base: position 6,973,755 of record CP106725.1, on the reverse strand, counting down.
AAGTAGGTACACTTGTCGGTAGAATCTTGAAAAGAGCTCCCACGTGGGCGCTTCTCAAAAAAAATTAATTTGAGCATTTCCAAACGTGGCGCTCTTTTTTCGGCAGGAGTATTGAAAAGAGCTCCCACGTGACACTCTTTTGCTCTGATGATCTCCGTAAAATTAGGCTATAAATCACCCAAATTTCATTCTCGAGTTACATAAGGAAATTGAGGCAAAAGAAAAAAAAAGCGAAAATGAGTGAGCGTATTAATCTTTGTTATTTACTACGATGGTGAAGTTCGTGACACCGAAAATGGTGTTGTTTTCTTATCGGAGAACACAGTATGAATCGAGTTTTAATCGGAATGTCGATTTGGTAGAACTTCAAAAGAATTAGGCGTAAAATATTCGGAACAACGCCAATGAAAGTTCAGTCTATTAAGTATAGATTTTGTGCTTCGCTTGATCCGGTGAGATATGACTCATTCGACATCAAAGGTCCTCGGAGCTTTGAGGCAATGGTGGAGACTCATCTTGCCAGTGGATCACCCTATATCGAGGTATATGTAGAATTTTCATCTCCAAGTGATCTTTCTGCAACCTCAACATCTACTGCCATTCAAGGGGAATACACGACCCCAAGCCGACACTCTGTTAGTGGGAGGCAAAACACAGAAGTGCCCATGTGCGGTGGTAGTATGGAAAACATAACCCCTGCACGACATTCGGTTGGTGGATGGGACATGCATATCCGTCCTTCGACGTCCGATGATAGAAATACGTATTGGGGGACATCATCAACTTCTAGTGGTTGGCAATCCACAAATGATTGGGATCTTTACGAAAGATGTTTAAGGAGGGATGATGTACTCCAGACGACATCCACCGGCGTGGGGCCCTCGTTTGTTGCAGGTTATGAAGGGTCAGACGATGAATCCGATGTGGATCCACCTCGGGAGCCAGGGCTCGATGGTGCAGAAGTCGGATTATTTTCTGAACCGGAGCCTGTTCTAATTGTACCTGAAGACGTTGAGGGCGGTTCAGACGAAGAAGAAGAAGATCCGCTATTCAGGGCGTACTCGCCTCCAGCCCACATGCATAATGTCGATCTATCTCAAGATGATGCATTAGAGTTTCCTGACTACTACACCGGACGCGTGACCGTACAAATTCTTCGTTGGATTCAGACCAATTAGAAGTTGGTAACTAGTTTTCCAACAAAAATACTTTTCTTGCTGCATTGAAACAATACAGCATCAGGAATGGGGTTAACTACAATGTGGTTAAATCCAAGCTCGATAAGTATGAGGCAAAGTATGTAGTGCAAGATGACACATGTTCATGGAAAATCACGGTGTCATTGAGGAAAAGGACAAGGTTGTGGGAGATCAAAAAGTACAAATATCCACATACATGTCTTGCCGGTATAGTACCACTATGTGTTCAATGATTTCGAATAACACTAATATTATGTAATGTTGCATTATTTAACGTACTTCATTGACAGGTGTAACACAAGATCATCCGAGGATGGATTCAGACATGTTAGCTGACTTAATAATCCCGACGGTGAAGGCCGATCCCAAGACTAGGTGTCGGCTTTAATTGGCAATATTCGTTGCCAATTGGGGTACACGCCCTCTTACAGACAGGCTTGGATAGCCAAGCAAAAGGCGTTAGAAAAGTTGCATGGTCGGTGGGACGCTTCATATAATGAGTGGTGTCAGGTGCTGGAGAGATATGTCCTAGGCAGCACAAAAGACCTTGAAACAGAACCGGCGTACTACAACGATCGTCTGCTCCGTGGATGCGTAGTGTTCAAGCGTTTGTTCTGGACATTTAAGCAATGCCGAGATGCCTTTATATATTGCAAGCCATTGGTACAAATTGATGGTACCTTTATGTGTGGTAGATATATGCATCGACTATTGCTAGCTGTGGCACAAGACGGCTGTGGGAGAATCCTTCCGATTGCATTCGTAATAACACCGGGGGAGTCAGCTGATGACTTGGACTTCTTCCTATCTAGGTTAAGGAGGCATGTCTGCCCCCAACCTGACATATGCGTTATATCGGATCGGGACCCTGGAATACTTGCGACACTAGAATGCCAAGAAAGCATGTGGCATCGCACACACCATCGATATTGCCTAAGGCATGTTTCATCCAACTACTATGGGTAACATCGATCTAAAAGACAGCGACGGTAAGTGACCGATATGGGTATGAAATATCTATTAATATAATTTCGTTTGTAATAATCAATTTATTCTCAATTGAAGAGTGGTATGTAATATTCGCTATCAACGTATATTGGCAGGGTACGAGATCAATAAAGACCGTTTTCACGAGATGTTGGCCAATTTATGCGCGAGATAACGCCAAGGCACAAACTACATGCAATATTCCTTTCGAGCAGTGGACACAAGTCAGTAACACCTCTAACCCTAAACCGTCATTTGAACAGGTTACAAGGCATTACCGAACATATCGGATAACTTACGAATTATTCACAAATAAAATAACATTCATAGTATAATTATTTAATAAATCCCAATGAAGGACATTTAAAACCTAAACCATGTATTAAAATGGGATGAACTTGTTTGAATACTCGGATTTTATCATAAATTTTATTTAAATTTCGATAGCATTTACTTATTTTACATCTAACCCCTTAAATTAAAACCGTATTCATTCCAAATATAACCAATTCAACCAATTCCAAAATCCAACAATTCAACCAATGCAATTTCATATTTAATCATATTTAAATTATACTTATAACATCAAATACCAAATATCATTCTTTACAACAAAAGTCATGTAGTAATTTAAAGTGACCAAAACAACACCTATGTACATGCCACTTTTATCAAAGGAGAATACATCACCGAAGTTTTGTTCTCGAGTCGGGATCGTCTTGGATCTTGAATCGAACTTTGAACACCTATTAACTCATACGGAAACAACCGTCTGCTGAGTATACATAAACTCAATGGTATTACCATAATTCAAATTATAAACATAATAATCATATCATTAAATCATATCACTTTAATTTTACTAAACCAATTCAAACATAAGTTTGTCATTCTCAATATATTCATACAATTCAATTTTAGCAATTCAAAGAATTGAAATAATACACAATCATGTTGAGCCACTATCCATTTCTTGAACCAATGGTTCATACTTTCCATTCTCATACTCATATCCCAATCACATTTTTCGGTTCATGTTCTATTTTCGCATTACTTCCAATGGCTCAACCATTTCATTTTATTCAATTTAACCTTTTCCTTATTTACCCCTATTAATGAGACTCGGACTTTAACGGATACACGGTTCCAACCCAAACACCAAGATGCGGCACATTGTGCCTAAAAGCGGTACATAGTACCTAATCGATATCGACACATAAGTGCAAAGCGACACACGAGGTGCTGATACGACACACGAGGTGCTGGAATACTACACATAAAGTGCACGATATCGACACATAAAGTGCACGATCGGCAAAGCCGATAAATCCGTACACTTCCAAATCTTATGGCATGCCAATTATATCCCACTCACTGACTAGTTAATAGGGTATTTTAGTTCTCTATATAAATTTCTAATTAAACACACTATTAGACTCATAATTACTCCTAATAATTATTTACTAACTCGATTTACTAAGACGGAGGCCCGATAATACACTTTTCGGTGCCCACAGATTTTGGGTCGTTACATTTCTCCCCCCTTAATAAATTTCGTCCTCGAAATTTACCTGAGAATAGGTGAGGATACTGTGCTCTCATAGTTTCTTCTGGTTCCCAAGTTGCTTCTTCCACACTATGGCTTCTCCACAATACTTTTACCAAAGGAACTCGTTTGTTTCTTAATTCTTTCACTTCCGAGCTAGTATTTGAACCGGTTCTTCTTCATATGACAAATCCGGTCTAATATCAATGTCTTGATGAAATAATATCGATGGATCCGATCGATACCTTCGTAACATGGAAACATGAAAACATCATGAATCTTCGTAACTCGGAGGTAAAGCTAGTCGATAGGCAACCGGTCCGATTCTTTCAACTACTTCATACTACCCGATGTAACGAGGACTTAATTTTCCTTACGGCCAAATCTCAAAACTTTCTTCCAAGGCGATACCTTTAGAAACACTTTATCACCTACGAATACTCTATATCCCGTCGCTCAGATCTGCATAAGACTTTTGTCCGTCAAAAGCTACTTTCAACTTTGTCGATCTTTTTAACTATTTCTTACATCTCTTGAATTAATTCGGTCCAACTATCTTTTCTCATTCAACTCATCCAATATCTAGGTGATCGGCATCTTCGATCAGTATAATGCTTCATATGGAGCCATCTGAATCTTGGATTGGAAACTATTATTATAAACAAATTCAGCTAACGGCAAGTATCGTTCCCAACCCGATTCAAAGTCAATAATACAAGCCCAAGCATGTCTTCTAAAATCTGAATTACCAATTCGATTGTCCATCGGTTTAATGGATGAAATGCGATCTTGAAATTAAGTCGAGTACCCAAAGAATCATGTAATCGCCTCCAAAATCTCGATGTAAATCGTGGATCCCGATCGGAAATTATAGATGCTGGAATACCATGCAGTCTCACAATTTCTGGATATAAACTTGACAAGCTTCTTTAAAGACCAATCGATCCCGATCGCTATAAAATGAGCGAGACTTAGTAAGTCGATCAACTATCACCCAAATGGCATTCTTTTGCTCAATCGACAGTGGCAACCCCGTAACAAAATCTATAGTAACGCTATCCCATTTCCATTCGGGAATACTAATAGGTGGAGTAATCCAGCCGATTGCACGATGTTGACCTTTACTCGTTGACAAGTCAAACATTTCTTGACATATTCAACTATATCTTTCTTCATCCACGCCACCAATAAAGCTCTTGTAAATTACGATACATTTTTGTTCCACCAGGATGCAATGCAAAGGTGCCATTCTGAACCATTTCTCTTTTCTTTAATAATTTGTCATCTTCCATCCGAAATGCTTACGATCCGATCCCACATCATCGGCTTGACCCTTAACTTCGACTAACAAGCTTCCATCATCATTAACACCGAGTCGAGCAAACATTGCTCGTAATTCAATCTGACTTTTCTACTTAATGCATCGACTACCACATTTGCTTTTCCGGATGATAGTCTATAACACAATCATAATCTTTTAAAGCTCGATCCACCGTCTTTGCCTTAAATTCAACTCTTTCGTGATGAAGATATTTGAGACTTTTATGGTCTGTAGATATAGCATTTCTCGCCATAAAGATAATGCCTCCAAATCTTTAAAGCAAAAATTCTGCAGACTAATTCCAAGTCGTGCGTCGGTAATTACGTTCATGTGGCTTCAACTGTCTAGATGCATAAGCAATGACTTTCCCATCTTGCATCAATACACAACCCAAACCACTCAAAGAAGCATTACTATACACAACAAAATCTTTCCCGACTCTGGTAATGTTAATACCGGTGCCTCTGTCAACATTTGCTTCAAAGTCTCAAAACTTTTCTGACACTGATCATCCCAAACAAAAGGAACATTCTTCTGTAACAGTTTAGTCATTGGTAGTGCTATCTTTGAGAATCCATTTACAAATCTTCGATAATATCCAGCCAAACCGAGAAAACTGCGCACCTCCGATACATTCTTTGGCGCCTTCCACTGAACAATTGCTTCAATCTTCTTCGGATCAACTCTAATTCCATCAGCAGATACTACATGTCCTAAAAATACCACTTCTGACAACCAGAATTCACATTTACTTAATTTCCCATATAACTGTTTTTCCGTAGAATCAGAAAACTTTTCAAGATCTTGATCATGTTCTGCCTCGTCTTCGAGTATACCAATATATCATCAATAAATACCACCACAAACCGATCTAAGTAAGGTGGAAAATGCAATTCATCGATCCATAAAAGCATTGGGGCATTGGTCAATCCAAACGGCATTACCAAAAATTCATAATGGCCATAACGGGTACGGAAGGCAGTCTTAGGCACATCACTTTCCTTCACCTTCAGCTGATAATACCCGGATCTCAAATCAATTTTAGAAAACACTGAAGCTCCCTTAAGCTGATCAAATAAGTCATCTATACGAGGCAATGGATATCTATTCTTGATCGTTACTTTATTCAACTGTCGATAATCAATGCATAACCGCATAGAACCATCTTTGTTTTAACAAACAACACTAGAGCTCCCGGTGAAATACTTGGTGGGATGAAGCCTCGATCTAGTAAATCTTGCAATCGTACTTTCAACTCTTTCAATTCGATGGCGACATTCGATACGGAGGTATAGAAATTGGTCTTTGTACTGGATACACCTCAATAGCAAATTCAACCTCTCTATCAGGTGGTAAACCCGGTAGTTCTTCTGGAAATATATCTGGAAACTCGCATACAATCCTAATCTGGCTGCATTGGCTCTCAATTGAATCAGAATTAATAACATATGCCAAATACTGAACAAACTTCTTTGTAATAATTTATTAGCCTTCATCATTTGAAATGATACGTGTCGAACCAATCGTACGGATGCCATTCACTTCAATTCTATCCCGTTTTACTTGAATACTAAACCTCTTTTTATAGCAGTCCAAAATTACCTCATGCTCAGATAACCAATCCATACCCAAAATGATATCGAAATCGCCAAAAGGCATGATCAACAAATCCACAGGAAACATTTTATCATGTATTATTAACGGGCATCTCCGGCATACTCTATCTACTAACACTGTTTGTCCCAAAGGGCTAGACACCTCTATATAAACTCTAGACATTTCAGATTCTAACTTCCTCAACTCAACTAATTTTGAATTAATATATGAATGTGACGAACCCGGATCAATTAAAGCATAGATAGGCTCAGAATACAATAAAAATATACCTGTCACGACATCATGTGCATCACCTTCTTCCCGAGTCCGAACCACGTAGGCCCTGGCTGGTGCTCTAGCTTCCGACTGCTGTGTAACTATATCACTGCCTCTTCGTACACCTCCACCTCTGGATACGGAACCACCTCTACCCGAACCTCTGCCTTGAGCAGTAGACACTGATCTTTGGGATGTTACTGATGTAACGTTTTTATTCTTCGGACAATCTTTAACGAAGTGCTCTGCCGACCAAGAACGGCGCACCTTGATCACTTTCCAACATTCACCTAAATGTTTCTTCCCACAATATCCACATTCTAAAATTTTTGCATCTCGGGTGGACCTTTTACTTTGCCGGTAGAAATAGTAATCCTTACCACGACCTTTATCACCTCTATCGGATCTGAAACTTGGCCTCCAACCACTTCTTGATTCTCTGGATCTCTTCGGTAATGGATTAGGCGGGTGGTGCCCAAACGTTTCCACTAATTTACCCATTTCGACTTTTGTCCGGGCTAATACTTGTTCTATCATTTTCGCTCGCTCAATTAGGTCAACAAGTTCGATGAATTACGAGACTTACTAATTGAATCTTGATTTCATCTCGCAATCCCGTAAAAATCTTTTGCGACTATCACTTACATTGGAATGAACTCGATAGCATATCGACTCAATCGAGAAAATTCCTTTCATAATCCACTCTTGATAGATTACCTTGCTTCAACATTAGAAATTCACGCTTTTATCTTCAATATATAACTCTCAACATACTTCTTTTGAAATTCCTTTTGAAATAATTCCCACGTTACACTGCTCACGGCAAATGTGGGATATGATTCCCACCACGATAAGCTTCACCAAGTAATGAAACAACACAGATTAAGCATTCCGGGGTACATTCTAATTGTTGCGAACCCGTTTAGTTGATTCCATCCAATTCTCTGCAGATGGATCAACCCCGTCGGACCCATAAATTCCGTAGCACCGTATTTCCTTAACTCTTTTATCGGGGCCCGTCTAGAACAGTGCAGATGTGGTAGCAGTATAGACTCCGCTATTCATTTGAAGAGCATCGCTTAAAACCCTTACTACATCATAATCATTTCTACCTTTTCATCTCTCTCCTAATGTTCTCTCTTTCTACATTGGGAGGTGATTTGATCGGATTTACACTAGGTGTAGTGACTGCTTTCATCTAGATCATATGATTCTTCATCTCCAGTGAACATTTCTTCATTTATATCATCAATGTGTTTATCGACATCTTTAATCTATAAAACAAAAATAAATAAATAAATTCACATCCAAAATTCCCAACTTAATTTTTAATTCAAAAGTGGCATGTACTACTAAACTCACTTCGAGCTCAATTTAGCCCAAGAATCGGCTAAACTTGATAGCTCGATACCACTAAATGTAACACCCTCTAACCCTAAACCGTCATTTAACGAGGTTACAAGGCATTAGAACATATCGGATAACTTACGAATTATTCACAAATAAATAACATTCATAGTATAATTATTTAATAAATCCCAATGAAGGACATTTAAAACCTAAACCATGTATTAAAATGGGACGGAACTTGTTTGAATACTCCGGATTTTATCTCAAATTTTATTTAAATTTTGACAAGATTTACGCTTATTTTACATATAACCCCACAATTAAAACCGTATTCATTCCAAATATAACCAATTCAACCAATTCCAAAATCCAACAATTCAACCAATGCAATTTCATATTTAATCATATTTAAATTATACTTATAACATCAAATACCAAATATCATTCTTTACAACAAAAGTCATGTAGTAATTTAAAGTGACCAAAACAACACCTATGTACATGCCACTTTTATCAAAGGAGAATACATCACCGAGTTTTGTTCTGGAGTCGGGATCGTCTTGGATGCTGAATCAGAACTTTGAACACCTATTAACCTGCGCACGGAAACAACCGTATGCTGAGTATACATAAACTCAGTGGTATTACCATAATTCAAATTATAAACATAATAATCATATCATTAAATCATATCACTTTAATTTTACTAAACCAATTCAAACATAAGTTTGTCATTCTCAATATATTCATACAATTCAATTTTAGCAATTCAAGAATTGAAATAATACACAATCATGTTGAGCCACTATCCATTTCTTGAACCAATGGTTCATACTTTCCATTCTCATACTCATATTCCAATCACATTTTTCAGTTCATGTTCTATTTTCGCATTACTTCCAATGGCTCAACCATTTCATTTTATTCAATTTAACCTTTTCCTTATTTACCCCTATTAATGCACTCGGACTTTAATCGGATACACAGATTCCAACCCAAACACACCAAGACGGCACATTGTGCCTAAAGCAGTACATAGTACACGATTAGTATCGACACATAAGTGCACGAAACGACACACGAGGTGCTCGATACGACACACGAGGTGCACGGAATACGACACGTAAAGTGCACGATATCGACACATAAAGTGCACGATCGGCAAAGCCGATAAATCTCATACACTTCCAAATCCTATGGCATGCCAATTATATCCGACTCAGCCCGACTAGTTAATAGGGTATTTTAGTTCTCAATTTCATTTTCATTTTCATAACAAATTCAATTTCAATATCAAATACACTTTTCCATTTCAATCCACATACAATTCAATTTCAATACATATTCATCATTCAACTCAATTTCTATTCAATTCAATAAAAACACTTACCTTATGATTTACTTACCATATACATAAATTAATTTAACATTTAATGAATAAATAAAGAATTTGAATTATAGTAATACAAACCCGAAATACACGTTTACTCCTCAGTGATCTTTTCTTTTCCCTTGGATGCCTTTGCCTCTTTTTCCTTGTTAGCTACAAAAATAATAATTTACATTATTAATTAGAGCATTAAATTACAATAAATAATGAATTTTATTCAATTTCTACTCTTCCTCTTCATTCTACATTCTTTATACACGATTCTATTATTTACTTATAAGTTCTTTCAAAACTGTCTACCTGAGTCATTGTCACTAAATTATCTATATCTTGAGTTACAGATTTCCAAATTAAGATCCGTAAATTTTCTATGAAACTAGACTCACATATCTTCTTTCCATAAAATTTTCAGAATTTTTGATTGATCCAATAAGTACAGTTTATTCTTTAAATTCACCCCTATTCTGTTGTCGGACAGTTCCGACCACTCTTTGCTAAAATTTAATTATCTTTTTATACAGAATTCAAATTATGTCCTAGTTTATTTCTTATAAAAATAGACTCATTAAGGAATCTAACCATGTAAATTATGTCCCCAAATTATTTTTGTACAATTTTTAATAATTTTTCCAAGTCAGAACAGGGGATCTCGAAATCACTCTGAACCAGTCTTACAAAAATCTAAATATCTCAAACTACAGAATTTCTTTGCTTTCTCTGTTTCTTTCATATGAAAATAGACTCAATAAGCTTTGATTTCATATCTCACTCAACCTCTAATTCCATTTCTACCATTTTTGGTGATTTTTCAAAGTTACTCTTCTGCTGTTATCCCAAAACTGTTTTCTTATAACTCATTTTACACTTTAATCCTAATTAAGTTTACTTATTTTCTTAACTTAATTCATACTTTGTTTCTTCTTAAATTCCTTCCATATTCAACTTGACCATCTAATATTCATATTAAAACTTTAATTTCTAATTTCTTCCAAATTAATTTCTATAATACAAAACTTATAGCTTACTTTATAATTTAATCCTTTTACTAATTCTAACTTAAATTTCATTCAATTTAATCCCTAATTCATCTTTTTCTTCAACATCAACTATACTTGAAAACCCATAAACTCTCAAAATTTCAGCTTATTTTCATCAAAATCTTACTTTAAAGCTTCTAAAACATCAAAATTAAGAAAATAGGACTTGATTGACTTATCAATTTAAACTTTAAGCTTCAAATCCCTAGTTTTTCCTTTTCTTTCCTTCCTTTTCCCTTTTCGTATGTTCTCTGTTCTTTTCTTCTGTTTCTTTGTTTTGTCCCTTTTCTATTTACTTTATGTTATAATAATATAATATATAATTATTATATTAAATCAATTTAATATAATTTATTACTAATATATATATTTTATAATAAAATCTAAGTAAAAATCTTAGATTTTTATCTCGTTTGCCGCCTCAGCTTATGCTAAATGGCATATTTGCCATTTTGATCCTTTTACTTTCTTTTAATCTATAATTAGACTTTTACTCCTTATTCAATTTGATCCTTTTCCTAATTACTTTAAATTAAGCTAAATTCTCTATATAAATTTCTAATTAAACACACTATTAGACTCATAATTACTCCTAATAATTATTTACTAACTCGATTTACTAAGACGGAGGCCCGATAATACACTTTTCGGTGCCCACAGATTTTGGGTCGTTACACAAGCATACGACGGCGGCCTACGATATGGTCATATGACCATAAACCTAGCCGAATGCATAAATTCTGTTCTAAAAGGAACCCATCATCTGCCGATTACATCGGTTGTGCGAGAGGCATATTTTCGTTTAGCGGCACTATTTTCAAAGAGAGCAGCGAGTTATAGAGGGCAGATGCAAGGAGGCCATGTATGGAGCCCGAATGTTTTGCAAGAAATAAACAGTGCGAAGGCACGGGCCAACACCATGCACACAGTGTGTCACGATCGCGACAGCCTATGGTTTCGTTTCACGGAGTTTGACAGACCGAATCAAGGTATTGTTGGCGGGCATTATCGTGTACACTTGACAAATAGGACCTGGGACTATGGGATATTTGATGCACTTCGTTACCCATGCGCTCATGTACTTGCGACTTGTCAGAATCTCCGTCTTGATCCCATGAGCTATGTCGACGAAGTGTATAAATTAGAAAACATGTACAACATGTGGAGACACGTATTCGCACCAGTCCCAAATGAACGTAAGTGGCCGTCGGTATCGCTTGCACCGTATAAGCTGTTGCCGGATAGACAATTGAGGCACAAACCAAATGGTCGACCTTGCTCGAGTAGAATACGCAACAATATGGATATCCGAGAAACGAGCAACCAAAGTCGGCTGTGCGGATAGTGTAGGAACCCGGGCCATACATCTCGCTCGTGTCCAAATCGAAATAGTTGACCGTGCTCTTAGCTTTTTTGTCTCCTGGTAGCTATGTAATTTCTATTTTTTTGGAGGAAAACGGTAAATTTTTGTATAAGAACTTTTATTTTATTCAAGTTATTAAAATTAAATTACAAAATTACAAAAAAGTAAACCATTTCTATTTTATCAAAGATATTAAAATTAAATTAAAAAATTAAATTACAAAAAAATTAAACTCAAATTTTATTAAATATATTAAAACTTAATTACAAAAAAATTAAACCATTTCTATTTTATCAAAGATATTAAAATTAAATTACAAAAAAAAATTAAACTCAAATTTTATTAAATATATTAAAACTTAATTACAAAAACAAAATTAAACCATTTCTATTTTATCAAAGATATTAAAATTAAATTAAAAAATTAAATTACAAAAATACAAAAATTAAACTCAAATTTTATTAAATATATTAAAACTTAATTACAAAAAAAATTAAACCATTTCTATTTTATCAAAGAGATTAAAATTAAATTACAAAAAAAATTAAACTCAAATTTTATTAAATATATTAAAACTTAATTACAAAAAATTAAATCATTTCTATTTTATCAAAGAGATTAAAATTAAATTACAATAACAAATAAAAATTAAATTACAATAACAAAATAAAATTGAGGGTTTAGGGTTTAGAGTCGTCTTTGGTAGGAACCAAGTGCCACATGGGGCGATCGTGATTCTGTGGCTGGATTCCTCCTTCTTCTAGCTTTTCGTGGGTCGTGGAACCTCGAGCGGGGAATCGGGTTCCTCCGGCAGTGGGTCCGGTTCTGGGTGTTGCGATGATGACCCACCTTAATAAAATAATGACCCCAGAGGTGTTTGCATAAACCACGGCGGGGGTGACTGCATCCCGTACGGCGAAGGAGCTTGGTAGAAAGAAGTGCTCCCCGACGGCGCCTCCTCTGATCCCACACACGATGTCGGCCTCACGATCGGCTGGCCAGCGGGAGTAGTCGGGAACAGACTCGAACCTGGCCATGCATTCCAACTGGGTGGGGACCGGAAAAGGAAACATATATGGGTTAGGAGGATACATATAAGGGGTAGGTGCGCACCGGCATAAGCAGTGAGACGTGATGTGATGTCGGTGTTGTGGGCGGCTAAACCGATGGGCCCGTGATTGTGTCGGTCTTTGTTGATGGCCCCGTCTCATCACCTTTTCTCCTTGAATTTAAATGGGCCCGATGTTCCCTTCGCTCACGAAGTTAACGTCGCCTCTCTTCTTCTGACAATAGATACGGTTTGCCATGGATCCTAAATTATGGCATGTACTCCGACACGCACGCTAACTCAGGAATGATGATCGGTTCTCGAATAGGTAAAAAGTCATACTGGTTCTCCCACGTCTCGATATGACCTGACCAAAATATTGGCCAATCCGTGCTTGCACCGTAGAATCCACTTTGTGCTCATCATCGAGCACCTCGGTGTACAAGAATCGGTTGCGGAATCAAATTGTCGCAGAACCCGATCTGACTGGTGCATCTCCACGGTCGCGTAGGTGATCAATGGGACCTTAACGTGCCAACTGTTTCGGATTTTGGAAGAACTCATCCGAATTCTTGCGTCAATTTTTGGATCCTCGTACGGTGTCCATTGAAACTATATTAAAATTACCAAAATATTAGTTATATATATAATATTAGACACTACATACGAAATACTAAATTATAATAACGAAATTTGAAACTTACTTGTGATTTCGACCGTTGGTCTAATAGGAGCCGTATATCCTCAAGCGAGTTAGGTATTCCAACATGACTCGCCAAATGGTTCCACCTAATTAAATAAACTTTTAGCATGCAATTATACTATAAATCTACGAAATATTTGTAAAATATAATATTAAATTTACCTCGTTATTAGTGGTAATGAATATGGCTGGTCGAGTCGAGGACGTAAAAATGGAAATCGAAACCATGCCCATGACTGCAGTAGTGATAGGCAACCTCTGATTTTTACTTTACTCGGCCGCATCACCTCGCACATCTCCCGGTACAACCTCGATAGCACGGCAGACCCCCAACTCAATTCACTGGCTGCTCTGAAATCAACAAGTTTCAGGAGCCATCTCAAGTGGACAAGGTTTCTAGAGAGGTCCAGCATCAGATAACCTCCAATTATCTGAAGAATGTATGCCCGAGCATACCGTATTCTTTCTACTTCGATCGAACCCTCGTTCGGCTCCGGGAATGTGTCTCGTAACCAGGCCATATCGATCCAAGCTCCTTGAATTCTATCTGGAATGGCATTTAGAAGCTCGTAGCATACGGCCATCCAATCGGTAGATGTTGCGGACCCGGTGACTACCGACCCGTCCACCGGTAATACCAACTGCAATTGCACATCTTTTACAGTGATGGTACACTCTTCGCATGGCAGATGGAAAGTGTGCGTCTCGGGTCTTCACCTCTCTATCAACGCGCTGATCAAAGGCGGCTCCAACTTAAACCCCCGACCTATCGTGGCCACGTGCTAAAAACCCGCTTCCCGCAGTAATTCTCGATCAACGACGATGGGGACCATGCATGTTGCGAATATAACATTCCAACACCGATCTACTGATTGTTTAAAAATTATAAAATTAAAATTAATTAAAATTGCATAATTGAAAAAAATTAAATACTATTGAAAATTAAAATTAAAACTTACCATTTGCATTTGCTCGACGGAGATGTGCTTGTTGTCTAGGCGAAGTAATTCCCACCATTGTAATCCGATAAAAATTTTAAAATTTTCCAAAAATATATTAAAAAATTATAAAGGGCTTTTTAAGTAAATAACAAAGGACTATTTTAAAATTTGAGCGTAAGTTTCAAGGACTTTGAGAGAAAATTGAGAGAAAATTGAGAGAATATTGAGAAAGGATTGAAGTGTGAAAAAAATAAAGGGTTGGAGGGTTTTATAATTTTTTTTTACCGTTTTGGGCCCAACGGTAAAAAAAAATTGGCCATTGGATTTGACTGTTTGAGGCTAAAGCGTCCTCGAGAGCTTTTTTTTTTGTTTCCCAAAACGCTACCGACATGGACGCGTTTTGGAGAAACGATCATTTTCTGTAAATATTTTTCAAACTGACCTATTTTCGTTAATAATTTAATTTTTAGTATATATAGGATATTTATCCATTTATATATTTAAGTCAATTGTTATTTTGGAATAGAGGGATTAAAATTAACTATTTATTTAAGATTAAAAGAGTGATCGAACTCGAGTAAACTCGGCTTACTAAATAGTACCCTAAAATGAAAGGGGAAGAGAAAGAGGAACAGGGTGCGTAAATTGGTATTGTTGGGAGGAAAGGGTGAAAACAGTGGAGGATCGATTGAATTAAAAAAAAAAAAAAAAGAATGAGCGGCGGAGATATACACGCAGCGGCGAGGTCCGGTGACCTTTCAAAACTTCAATCAATTCTGGCGTCTAACCCTTTGGCCGTTAATTCCCGAGATAAGCACTCGAGAACTCCGTATCCTATTCTCTATTCTATTCTTCTCTATCCTTAATCCTTATCCAATCCTTCCTTCCTTCGTTGATTTTATTTTTTTATTTTCTTCTTTTTGGAATCTTTGCTGATAATTTAGCTGTGTTTTGTATTTAATTTGGTATTATTTGCAATATCACTTACCTGCACATGATTCCGTTATTCCATTATCTAAACTGAATGTTATCTGCTCTTGAGGTTTGATTTTTGATGGTCTCTTGGGCAGTAGTTACTGATTTGATGGCTGCAAATTTAGCCTTTGCTTGAATGAGTGCCTAATCATAAAACAAACATTGAATAAATTGCCCAAGTTTTTGGACTAGGACTAGTAGTCAAATGAAATAAATGTTCTTAGGTTTTTTATTTGGATTAGTCACAAATGACAATTAATGAAATAGCATTGCTCAAATTAGCAACACCAGTTCAATTCAGATTCTGGGTTCTTTTTGTTGAATCCCCGTGCTAGAAAATGTTGCTGAACCCTTGCTTGTGCTAGTGTTTATATATATATATATATATCATTTTCAGTAGTGATTATTGGATTACCTCCTTGAAGTTATAACATGTTTACCTTGTCGTTAAGCTAATTTCACTGACATGATTGTATTCTGAGAGCTGCCTCCTGTTGCTTATTGTTTCTAGTGACTACAATGTTAGGCCATGGGGGATTGATCCGGTGTAACTGTATGGACTGTTAAAATTAGAACAAAATATACTTGTTGCTTGAGATGTTGCAATTGTTGTGAAGGATGCATAGCCTAATTAGCTCTCTACTAAGAAAGTGGTCCTCGGTTCAGAATTGTGCCATGCTCAAACGATGTGCATTCTGCACTTTTTGAATGATTTGTATTGTATATATTTATTCTCAGTAACATTGTTAGTGACTGGATCCTGCTGTTTTCACCATGCATGATAGCCTTCCACTTTTCAATTTGTTTCCTTGACATCGGTAACCTTGTGATATAGACTACATTTAGCAGCATGGGCTGGGCAAGCACAGGTAGTGAGTTATCTTTGCAAGCAAAAGGCTGATGTCGGTGCTGCTGCCATGGATGACATGGGTGCGATTCATTTTGCGGCGCAGAAAGGACATCTAGAGGTTGTCCGAACTCTGCTCTCATCAGGAGTTTCAGTGAGAGCCACCAATCGCAAGGGATTCACTCCACTTCACTATGCTGTTCAAGGGTCCCATCTAGAAGTAATCAAAGTCTTATTAAAGAAACGTGCAAGTCTTGATGCCAAAACAAAATCTGGGAAGACCCCACTTGATCTTGCAGTCAGTGAAGAAATTCGGTCATTACTGAAAGAACGTGAACAGGCCTCTGAGGAAGTAAATACGGGTGGTAAAAGGAAGGTTGAACAACCTGATTCTTCAAGGCCACTGTTGGATAAACCGGAAAACTCCAATGATGAAGCTACTGCGGCTGAGCATGACGGGCAAGAGGAGGAGAGTGTAAAAAGGAAAGGTGATGACAATAAACCAGAAGGCGTATCAGAACCTAAGAAACCAAGAGTTGTTCTTAAGCATCTCAGAGAAGATGACACTCAGGAAGATGACGATACCTCGTGAGGACAACGCTAGAGTGGAATCCATGAGCATTGCTTGAACCAAAATTTGTTACAAGATGGTGAATCAGTTAATGCAACGCTAACAGTAGGAGTAGTGCCTTACAATTAGATTATTTACGCTAAGTTTTGGTTTTGTGTGTTTTTATTTGAACCCAGCAAGCTTCCTGGCAGCAGACATTGCCATTTTTTTAGTTGTAAGTGGCTAGCAATTTGATAGCAGATGCACTTGAGCAGTTACGCCAAACACAGTCTATAACAATTTACGAAGGATTTGGTATATGTCCTTGTCTTTTGTTTAACATTTTGGTCTTGCTGCATCTGTTTAAAAGATCCAAAGTTTCATATTGGTAGGTAAATACGTCTTATATGTTTTAAATAAATACATAGATTAGTACTTTGTGAGTAAAAAAACTTTAGAGGTGAATTATTATTTTAAGCATTGATTATACTTTAATTATATTAAAAATGATTAAAAAATAATATGGTCGATCCGAGTCGAGCTTAAATATTGACAAGTTTGAGCTCGAGATATAATCAAATTATTTGAGTTTGAGCTAGATTAAATTCGTTTTTTAATTTTTGTACTCAAGTTCGATTAAGCTTGTAGGTATTCTAGTTCGAGCTCAAGCTCGACTCAGTAATTAAGATTAAAGTTAATAATATATATTAACGTTAATAATGTAATTTAATAATATAAAAATATTTAAAATATATATTAAAAATAAAAAGTTTGATAAGACTCACAAGTCGTTTGAGTTGAATATTATTATGCTCGTATTAAGTTAGACCGATAATTCAAGTTCAAGCTTAGTTTGATAATTACTTAATCAAGTTAAAAAAATTTCAAGTTGAACTCGAATAATTTATTAGCATCAGCCTCGTTTAGACCCATAGGCAATATTGGCCTGATATGGGTGAAGTTCAAAACTGGACTAACAATCATGTTGAGCCACTATCCATTTCTTGAACCAATGGTTCATACTTTCCATTCTCATACTCATATTCCAATCACATTTTCAGTTCATGTTCTATTTTCATTACTTCCAATGGCTCAACCATTTCATTTTATTCAATTTAACCTTTTCCTTATTTACCCCTATTAATGGACTGGACTTTATGGATACAGTTCCAACCCAAACACACCGAGCGCATTGTGCCTAAAGCAGTACATAGTACCGATTAGTATCGACACATAAGTGCGAAGCGACACGAGGTGCGATCGACACCGGGTGCACGGAATACGACACGTAAAGTGCCGATATCGACACATAAAGTGCACGATCGGCAAAGCCGATAAATCTAAACTTCCAAATCCTATGGCATGCCAATTATATCCGACTCAGCCGACTAGTTAATAGGGTATTTTAGTTCTCAATTTCATTTTCATTTTCATAACAAATTCAATTTCAATATCAAATACACTTTTCCATTTCAATCCACATACAATTCAATTTCAATACATATTCATCATTCAACTCAATTTCTATTCAATTCAATAAAAACACTTACCTTATGATTTACTTACCATATACATAAATTAATTTAACATTTAATGAATAAATAAAATTTGAATTATAGTAATACAAACCGAAATACACGTTTACTCCTCGGTGATCTTTTCTTTTCCTTGGATGCCTTTGCCTCTTTTTCCTTGTTAGCTACAAAAATAATAATTTACATTATTAATTAGAGCATTAAATTACAATAAATAATGAATTTTATTCAATTTCTACTCTTCCTCTTCATTCTACATTCTTTATACACGATTCTATTATTTACTTATAAGTTCTTTCAAAACTGTCTACCTGAGTCATTGTCACTAAATTATCTATATCTTGAGTTACAGATTTCCAAATTAAGATCCGTAAATTTTCTATGAAACTAGACTCACATATCTTCTTTCCATAAAATTTTCAGAATTTTGATTGATCCAATAAGTACAGTTTATTCTTTAAATTCACCCCTATTCTGTTGTCGGACAGTTCCGACCACTCTTTCTAAAATTTAATTATCTTTTTATACAGAATTCAAATTATGTCCTAGTTTATTTCTTATAAAAATAGACTCATTAAGGAATCTAACCATGTAAATTATGTCCCCAAATTATTTTGTACAATTTTTAATAATTTTCCAAGTCAGAACAGGGATCTCGAAATCACTCTGAACCAGTCTTACAAAAATCTAAATATCTCAAACTACAGAATTTCTTTGCTTTCTCTGTTTCTTTCATATGAAAATAGACTCAATAAGCTTTGATTTCATATCTCACTCAACCTCTAATTCCATTTCTACCATTTTGGTGATTTTTCAAAGTTACTCTTCTGCTGTTATCCCAAAACTGTTTTCTTATAACTCATTTTACACTTTAATCCTAATTAAGTTTACTTATTTTCTTAACTTAATTCATACTTTGTTTCTTCTTAAATTCCTTCCATATTCAACTTGACCATCTAATATTCATATTAAAACTTTAATTTCTAATTTCTTCCAAATTAATTTCTATAATACAAAACTTATAGCTTACTTTATAATTTAATCCTTTTACTAATTCTAACTTAAATTTCATTCAATTTAATCCCTAATTCATCTTTTTCTTCAACATCAACTATACTTGAAAACCCATAAACTCTCAAAATTTCAGCTTATTTTCATCAAAATCTTACTTTAAAGCTTCTAAAACATCAAAATTAAGAAAATAGGACTTGATTGACTTATCAATTTAAACTTTAAGCTTCAAATCCCTAGTTTTTCCTTTTCTTTCCTTCCTTTTCCCTTTTCGTATGTTCTCTGTTCTTTTCTTCTGTTTCTTTGTTTTGTCCCTTTTCTATTTACTTTATGTTATAATAATATAATATATAATTATTATATTAAATCAATTTAATATAATTTATTACTAATATATATATTTTATAATAAAATCTAAGTAAAAATCTTAGATTTTTATCTCGTTTGCCGCCTCAGCTTATGCTAAATGGCATATTTGCCATTTTGATCCTTTTACTTTCTTTTAATCTATAATTAGACTTTTACTCCTTATTCAATTTGATCCTTTTTCCTAATTACTTTAAATTAAGCTAAATTCTCTATATAAATTTCTAATTAAACACACTATTAGACTCATAATTACTCCTAATAATTATTTACTAACTCGATTTACTAAGGCGGAGGCCGATAATACACTTTTGGTGCCTCAGATTTTGGTCGTTACACAAGCATCGACGGCGCTACGATATGGTCATATGACCATAAACCTAGCCGAATGCATAAATTCTGTTCTAAAAGGAACCGTCATCTGCCGATTACATCGGTTGTCGAGAGGCATATTTTGTTTAGCGGCACTATTTTCAAAGAAGCGATAGTTATAGAGAGCGGATGCAAGGAGGCCATGTATGGAGCCGAATGTTTTGCAAGAAATAAGCAGTCGAAGGCACGGCCAACACCATGCACAGGTGTGTCACGATCGCGACACTATGGTTTCGTTTCACGGAGTTTGAGACCGAATCAAGGTATTGTTGGCGGGCATTATCGTGTACACTTGACAAATAGGACACGGGACTATGGGATATTTGATGCACCGTTACCCATGCGCTCATGTACTTGCGACTTGTCGAATCTCCGTCTTGATCCCATGAGCTATGTCGACGAAGTGTATAAATTAGAAAACATGTACAACATGTGGAGACACGATTCGCACGGTCCCAAATGACGTAAGTGGTAGTGTATCGCTTGCACCGTATAAGTCAGTTCTTGGATAGACAATTGAGGCACAAACCAAATGGTCGACCTTGCTCGAGTAGAATACGCAACAATATGGATATCCAGAACGAGCAACCAAAGTCATTTGTCTGGATAGTGTAGGAACCCGCCATACATCTCGCTCGTGTCCAAATCGAAATAGTTGACCGTGCTCTTAGCTTTTTGTCTCCGGTAGCTATGTAATTTCTATTTTTTGGAGGAAAACGGTAAATTTTTGTATAAGAACTTTTATTTTATTCAAGTTATTAAAATTAAATTACAAAATTACAAAAAAGTAAACCATTTCTATTTTATCAAAGATATTAAAATTAAATTAAAAAATTAAATTACAAAAAAATTAAACTCAAATTTTATTAAATATATTAAAACTTAATTACAAAAAAATTAAACCATTTCTATTTTATCAAAGATATTAAAATTAAATTACAAAAAAAAATTAAACTCAAATTTTATTAAATATATTAAAACTTAATTACAAAAACAAAATTAAACCATTTCTATTTTATCAAAGATATTAAAATTAAATTAAAAAATTAAATTACAAAAATACAAAAATTAAACTCAAATTTTATTAAATATATTAAAACTTAATTACAAAAAAAATTAAACCATTTCTATTTTATCAAAGAGATTAAAATTAAATTACAAAAAAAATTAAACTCAAATTTTATTAAATATATTAAAACTTAATTACAAAAAAATTAAATCATTTCTATTTTATCAAAGAGATTAAAATTAAATTACAATAACAAATAAAAATTAAATTACAATAACAAAATAAAATTGGGGTTTAGGGTTTAGGTCGATTTGGTAGGAACCAGTGCCACATGGGGCTGATCGGATTCTGTCTGGATTCCTCCTTCTTCTAGCTTTCAGGGGTCGTGGAACCTCGGCGGGAATCGGGTTCCTCCGGAATGATATGCCTTTCGCTTTTAATCTTGCCATAACTTATAATAAGGTTCCATTCAAACCTTAAGGTTATTATTATAAAAGAGCTATATATGTTTAGGCTTTGACAAAAGTAATTACAGGGACAATTCTCTTTTAATGATTTGTCTTTCCATCCTTGAAATTAAGTGATATACCTAAATGGATAGTGTTCCTCCAATTATTTGTTTCATTACATAATTCATGTAGAATTGTTGCTTTTTGTCTCGCTTGTTTAGAAGCGGTTTGAAAACAATCTTGCTTTATCTGCAAAATACTTACATTGTTATCAATAATTAAACCTCATTCGCTTCTACCTAGATATGCATTATTTAGGATGCTTTTCCATACCATGAATCACAATTTTCCTTTTGTTTGGAGAAAGTTATTCCTTATGCTTTAAATATCACCATCGATGTGCTTTTCTTTGCTAATTAGTTCTCTACAAGGCAATGTTTTGAATATCACCGATCGATTGCTTTTTCTTCGAGTTATTGTTTGAAGTTGAAAGATTTGGCTTATGATAAATGAAAGAATAAGATGAGAAGAATATGATTGAGATTTGTATTGCTAATACTTATATGAATGCTATTTCGGTAGAAAATGAAATCGTTTTTACTCTTAACTGTTAGGGATGCATTTGATTGGAACTCCTCGAGGTTCCATTAGGTTTTATGTATGCGACTTACTTGATGGTTTTCAATGTATATATCTGAATATATTTGATTTTCCCAAAGTAGATCTCAACATGTTCTATATGTTTTTGCTAAGCCTTAAGGAATCTAACTATATAAGAGTTGTGGGTTTAAAAAATGTTTAATATTACATTTTGTTATATATTTTCGTAATTATTATTATTTTATTTGGGAATAATAAAAAATCGTTAGGTAAATATATAGGATAGCCATTAGTATATTCCACTTGTCGCTATTAGTATATATTCCCTTTAATTTTAACAAAACATCCTACCCACCTTTGTTATAAAATCGTGGTTGAAGATGTTTACGTGATGGTCGTCTATTAATTAACTCTATTCATTTGCATAATTTTAATAAATTAAATTTCATTTGGTGACTTCAATCAAATGTGACTTTACACTAGTTTGGATTTAATCATGTTTTTTATTCTAGAGGTAATCTATTTTAAATTGACCCAAATACTCTCAAAGTTGAAACTAGTTGGGTGCATTTGATTGGAACTTCTTTGAGTTCCATTAGGTTCTATGTACGCAGCCTTACTTGATGGTTTTCAATGTATATATCTGAATATACTCAAAATTTTTCCAAAGTAGATCTCAACATGTTCTATATGTTTTTGCTAAGCCTTAAGGAATCTAACTATATAAGAGTTGTGGGTTTAAAAATGTTTAATATTCTTTTTGTTATATATTTTCGAATTATTATTATTTTATTTGGGAATAATAAAAATCGTTAGGTAAATATATAGGATAGCCATTAGTATATTCCACTTGCTGCTATTAGTATATTCCTTTTAATTTTAACAAAACATCCTACCCACCTTTGTTATAAAATCGTGGTTGAAGATGTTTACGTGATGGTCGTCTATTAATTAACTCTATTCATTTGCATAATTTTAATAAATTAAATTTCATTTGGTGACTTCAATCAAGTCTGACTTT
This sequence comes from Gossypium rotundifolium, assembly GCA_025506655.1. Lineage (NCBI taxonomy): Eukaryota > Viridiplantae > Streptophyta > Magnoliopsida > Malvales > Malvaceae > Gossypium > Gossypium rotundifolium. Next base: position 6,950,263 of record CP106725.1, on the reverse strand, counting down.
ACACTAGTTTGGATTTAATCATGTTTTTTATTCTAGAGGTAATCTATTTTAAATTGACCCAAATATCATTAAAGTTGAAACTAGTTGGGGTGCATTTGATTGGAACTTCTTTGAGTTCCATTAGGTTCTATGTCTGCACTTACTTGATGGTTTTCAATGTATATATCGAATATACTCCATTTTTTTCAAAGTAGATCTCAACATGTTCTATATTATAGATATGAAGGTCATAATTATTAATGTTGTTTCAATCTATTTGTCCATGCGATAAAATCAAGCAGTTTGGAGGACCTTGTTCATAAGGTATAATTCTTCCTAATTTCTTCTTACTTATATTTGTTGAAATGATATTAGTTTAGTTGAAATGATTTAAGAGCTTTTATAGCTTTTAAAAGTGTTTGACCCTCTTACATATAAAAGCTTTTAAAGTTAGATGCTTAAATTAAATGTCGATTGCTTCTAGCTCTCTCATTGGTGGTTTACTTATAGTAACGGACTCGATACTTTTCACCCATATATAGAGTTAGCAATGAGTGAAAAAGCAGGCATATTTGGATTTAAGAAAGTCAAATGCTTCAATAAAGAAAAAAGAAAGCAGAGGAAGAAACAAAAAGAAAGGGAGATTAAATCTTTGTAAATAGTGGAGAATAAAGCAAAGAAGCGATAACTATGTTACAACGACTAAGAACAATTGAGAAAGAATATGAAATCATAAAGAATAAGACAAGCACGAAAATTTTTTATCTTGATAAGTAATTTATAGTATAAAATTTCCAACTTTTAAGTGTGAGTTGTTTAATCTTACTGTATATAATAGATGGTAAAGACACGAAAATTTGTGGAAGGAGAAAGTACCTTAACAACAAAAGCTATTTGGGATGATGAGTGACGTTGATATTTTGTGAACTTTCGTGAATGAAGTCAATCTTGGTAATAGGCAGACAACTCATCTAAACTCAAAGGATGGGAAAATGTCATTGCTCTTTTCAAGCAAAGACACAAAAATTATGGAAAACCTCAATTGAAAAATAAGTGGGATACATTAAAAAGGAATGGAGGTTATGGAGGGAGTTGCTTAAGGAATCTCTGGTATTGGATGGTGTCCATCTAAAAAAGCAGTTGATGCTACCAAAGAATGGTGAGCTGAAAAAATATAGGTTAGTGTTAACTTTATCATTATTTTCATGCATAAATTTTATTAAAATTAATAATTTATAAATATAAAATCTTAGTATAACATTTAACATTTAACATGTTATGTAGGAAAATCAGGATTTTAAAGGATTTAAGAAGAAAGGAATTGAGCCACGATTGAATGATTTAATGTGGCAAATGTTTGATGGCATTGTAGCCCATTGGAGAGAATGCATGGGCACCTTCGTTTGGTGTTCTTCCAAGTGGGGTTCCTATGGAGATGATACACCTAATGAGGATTTGGTGATTCGGATGAAAATAGAAATGAGAATGAAGATATTCCTACTAATGAGGTACCATCAAACCCTTCTCATGAAACTCCTAATCGAAGAAAGAAACACTTGGGGTTGTACATGGTAAAGGAAAAAATCAAGTTCAAGTAGAAAATCATCCAAAAAATTCATTAGCTACTCATATTGAGAAATTGTGAGAGTATGGCTAGTCCAAGGAAGTCGGTTTAAAATTATTTTCCTCACTCTCAATATACTATTTCAAGTGCAATGGATGTTTTCACGTGAATTGGAAGATGAAATTCCAAAAAGATGAGCTGTATTATTTTGCCATCAAAATGTTCAAAAGCCAGGGGTGAACGAGAAGTGTTTTGAACTTAGATCCAGATGTTAGGGTTTGGTGGCTTTGGCGTGAGTATCTTGAACAAAATCCAATTGCATCATTTTCGTCCTTGGTAGCAACATCCTCATTTCCTTCCAACCATACCATCCACAACCTCCACCATAAGCTCCTTAGCTTTATTATTGTAATATAACTAGACTACTCTTTTATATGTAAAAGTAATGTATGATCTACTTTTTATATGCAAAACTAATGTATGATCTACTTTTTATAGTAAAATTAATGTATGATATTTTTTATTTTTGGTATTTTTATGCTATGCTTTTATTCAATTTTGTTGTGTTGTATATAATGTCACAAGTTATTAATTTATTTTCATTTTATTAGGTTTAGAGTTATGGATGAATTTAACAATATGTATAATACTTTTTATATGAATTATGATATCCATGAATTAAGTGAAGAAGCTCAACGAAGAATAGCCACAATTGTTACACAAGTTGAAGAGAACAATTATCATGAAGAGGAAGAACAAGTGTTAAGTAGTGTATTGGTACACCACGAAACTTATTTCACTATGCAAAGTGTATGAATTCAAATTATCTGAGTCAAATGTGGGTGGACGAAGTATTAAATGGGCATGATGATCGTTGCATGAATAGTTTTAGGATGCCAAAAATATATTTCACGACTTATTGAATGATTTGCAAAGAAATTATGGCTTAAAGCATGGGAAGGTATCTGCGATGGAGAAGTTGGCATTATCATTGTATATTCTTGGAAATAGAGAATCAAATTCAAATCTGCATGAGGCGATTTCAACGATCTGGGAAGCTGTTAGTCATTTTTCTGATATATTGCATATATTTGCTCGAATGGGAATAGACACGATTAAACCCAATGAAGGTCAATTAGAAATGCGAACCATATTCGACATGATACAAGATATTGGCCTCACTTTAAGGTAAAAATTACACAATCTTTATATTTTATAATATAAATTATTTCTAACTTTTATCTCATTACTTGTTTTTATTTTAAAAAGGATTGTATTGGGGCCATAGATGGAACACATAAAAGCATGCATTTAGCCTTCTTCTCAAATACCTTATATCGGACTAAAAGGTGAACCAACTCAAAATATTATGGCGGGTTTGTGACTTCAACATGTGCTTCATTTTGCATTTCACGGTTGGGAAGGAACATCACATGACAATGGGAATTTTTTGCAAGCACTTAGAAAACAAGAGTTAAAGTTTTCACACCTCCACGGTTGAACTTTAATTTTTTTAATTAATCTTTACATAAAAATATTAAAATTTTATTTTATTTTAAACTTGATATTATGTTTTAATTTTTTATAGGAAAAAATTATCTTGTGGATTCAGGGATATCCATCGACTGGAGTATCTGTTTAGAATAAAGGGTTGATCTGTAATATTGGTGGGATATACAAGTCTGACCAATTTGACCATCCTTCCGATTTTGAAAGGTTGGGTTGCAACCAAACAACTTGATATGAACCGCTCATGTACAACCGGTCCAAGTCCAACTTTCAAAATATCTGCTTCTGCTGTTGATAATGATATACGAACATGCAGAAGGCGAGGCCTAAATTTATCCATTGCTGCCTACCATCGCTGCTGTGGTGCCTTTGCTACAAACACTAGAATCTGCACAATCTTCTTCTTTCACTGTAAATTTACAGTTAAGAGTATTGCAATCCTCAAAATTAAACAAAAAGCTAGAAAATCCATAATACCAATAAATGGCGTCCTCCATTTCCTTCACTTCAACACCTTCTTTCGCTTCCCCTTGTTTCCACCATAAAAACCCACTCCGTTCGTTTCCAAAATGGGTTCCCTGCCGAAACCCCATCAACAGCTCTGCCTCTGCGCTATTCCCTATCTGCTTTGCTGCTAAACCCCAGACGGGTGGACCTGTCAAAAAAAGATCGTCGTCGGCAGCTGGGAATAAGAAGAGGAGGAAAGGGAAAAGTGGAAATGATGATGGCAATTTGAAGGAGATGAGTTTGAGGGATGTTGAGATTGTGGAAGAAAATGATGATTTTGATGAAGGGTCATCTTCTTCTTCTTCTTCTTCTACTAGTATGACTACGCGTTCTTTAGCATATTATTCTCATCCGCTGCCCAAACCGCCAGCTGGGTTTGTGGTTGACGACACTGGCAGGGTTCTCATGGCCTCAAACAAGAGAATTGCCACCATCGTAAACTTTGTTTTCTAAGCTCTCCTTTGTAGTTTTATTTATCTTAGCTGAGGTTTGGTTGTTGATTTTGCGACTTGCTTGTTTCTGAAAGTGAAAACTCAAAAAACATAAAATAATATACTTTTAGGTAAGGCAACTTGGATTTCAGAAATATTGTGAGTTGTTGATAGAAGTAGAACACACATAAATATAATATAAATGATATATCTTTCAAATCCATTCATTTGTTGGATGCTATTTAGTAGTAAAATTGAAATTCTTATAATATTTATGAGTTTGTAAATATAAATTTCATATTGAATCTCAACTTATTTTTGTAAAATGTATACATATTTCTCCCTATTATATAGCAAATGAGATCGAAACCTGAATCTTCAAATTCATGTGCCAAAGATAACATTATAATAGTTTTGAATGATTTTTTCATATTCGCATTGCAAAAATATTTAATGGAGCAGACGCATAACTTCAGTTTCATATAGATTAACTAATTATGTTATGAGTATCTATTTAGTACAAGGCTGTCTGCTCTAAGTATTTAGATAAGGCTCTTCTTTTGTACATATAAACATGAATAAATGTATTTGGGGTAAATGAATCATAGCTATTTCAACAGGTCTATAAATATTGGTGTCAATGGCAGATGGTGTTATTAGACTCTATTATCATGCAGATGCTTCTAGCACTGGGAAAAACGATTCACTAATTTTGACATAAGAAGCTTTTCTCAGTATTGGAGAAGATACCTTGGGGTTTTGAAGTTACTTATTGATGATTGATGAGCTTGGTTATGTGTGGTTAATGCTGCAAACTATTTGAGTCAAGACCAGCCTAGTACCTTGTTTGAGTTTGGCTTATAAGCTGAAAAGAAAGAGACATAGCTTCAAGTGATAAAAGTAAGGACTAGCTTAGTAAAAGCCAAATATACTTCAGACTGAGTATCCTTGTTGATATGACTCAACATAGAAATTAGCTTGAGATTTGGTCAGATTGCAACACATGTCAGTGTTGGCAATGCCACCAACTTGGCTAAATCAATGCCCTAACCAAACTATGGTTATAATGGTGTTTCTAACGTAGAACAGGCAGGGGAAAGAGAGAGAAAATTGAAAATAGGAAGAAACCAGAGGGAAATCTGAAGATTACATATTTTCACAGCTTAATAATCCATATCTAAAACTACCATTAATTAAAAAGAGTTATATCTATCTTGGGATTGGAATATGCAAATGAATCCTTCACAGTACAAATGAAAGAAAGGTTGAAGTGATACTTTGACAATTTTGTTCTGATGCTCTTCATGTTCATCAAATAGTTAATGCTTGTTATGATTATATACATATTTCAGAACTTGTTCTAAATGAGTGATTTACTTGCCATCTTTATTTAGTAAAAAAGGGTAAGTTCTCTCTTTTTTAATCTTTAGATTTAACAAAGTTCTAAAAAATTTATGGACAGGTTGATTCTGTCAACAACCACCCATTAGAGTGTGTCATAAGGAGGGTATTCAAAAGTTCGCGGGGTGATGAATGTATGCTGCTCTGCCCAGTTGACATGTATGTCTTGTTACTCTAATTGTGGCTATCTAATTCATTCGAAAATATGACATTGACTATTGCTGGCTCCATATTTCTGATTAGAGATTGGTTTCTGCAGGCCTGTTCAGATATTAAAGAGCACAAATATCGATGGATGGTCAGCTGTATGTGTCCTCTGCCAAATTGGTTTTATTTGTGCCTTCAATCATTTTAGGCTTGTTATTGAACTGTGGAATGTTGTCAGTAAAAGATATAGTTTGGAGTAACTTTCTTAATAGCCATTCGCTAATCTTTCCCTCTTCCTCAGGTTGTACAACCTTGGAACCCAATACTCATGCTTCTTTGTTTCAGGTCAGTGATGAAGAAGTTGAAGCTATTCTTCCTACAGCTGAATATGCTCTTGCCAAAGTTCATATGCATCTGGTCCACAGTGGGTATGTTCATAAAATCAGTGTAGCTTGTTTTTCCTTGATTTCTTGATAATATATATTTATATTCCGATTTCTTCATGTTGCATCAGATTCTGTTATACAGCTCGAGGAGGATTCTGCTACTCTGAAGATGACATCTTCGATTTCCGCTCAGGCATCTTTCCTCTTTTAGCTTTATGCTTTTGCTTTTGGCTCTTCATGATTTTCTAGCATAGGGTTGACTGGACATTCTCCAAAATTGAAGTCATGCCAACTTCTCTGAAGTTTTAATGTTGGCTGAACTGAAGAAATCTGTCTATGCAGATTTTCCAGCAGTCTGAAGTGTGATAACTATGTTTTTAGGTTTTGGAATTGTAGAAAACCTAATCGTGACTGTGCCAAGAACTATAATTGCTGAATCATATACTTCCAGAAGGACCATTGAATTATGAAGTCGCAGTTTTCCCTATTTAATCATATATAAACCTTTAAAAAAAAAAAAAAAACATATATAAGAAAGAAAACCAGGTTTGAATTAGATTACTCCTTGGATCCTTAAGGGTGAAGGACGAGGCAAAGACCATTAGAGGTTAGGTATTCTAGTACTTGTTTGGAAACCTTTCAGGCACTCAGTTCTGCCCTTCCTTTTTTCCTCTGAATTGCAGAAAATTGGGGGAAGAATCCTTCTTCTAGTGAAGCTTCCAAATATTGAGAGATGCTATCCTTGCCGATTATTTTTCAATCTACCTTAAATTAAGATAACATAACAGCATGACCCTTTTTGGATTCTAAGTGCTAATGTGGAGGGTTGCTTGGTTGAATGGGGTGAGAAATTATTGTGGTGTTACAATTGAAATATGATGAAGCAGTTAGAATTATGGTGGTCTGTAAAGTTGTGTTGCACTTTTTAGATTTCATATTTCAATACCTATTAGGTATTCTGTTGATAATAGGATTGAAATATCAAGAAAGGCTTAGGGTCTCTAAAGTCCAAGCTATCACTTTTTTTCTACTGTCTTTTCTGTACTTATTCAGTGTTCTGTTGTCTCAGATAATATGTTTATGCCTGGTTCTTAAATTTTGCAGATGATGGTCAAGATATAGATGGGTTGCCAACGGAAGGCATAGAGATTACATGCTTCCATCTGGTAAGAACTCTCGATTTTCAAAACGCATTCTCAAAATTCAAGACTTTATACTCTATTCTTGGTACCAAAGTCTCGATATAAAATGTCCCCTCTGTAGTTGTTTTTATCATTCAAGTTTTTTGGTGCTTAGATAACATGTGAAATTGTAGATAGAATGGGCTAATTTAAGTTACATTCCGAGTCCCCAAATATAGCGTCAATTATCATGCATGTTGCAAACCTTTTAATTTTATCAAATTACATCACTGAACTTCTGTTATTAATAAATTAGGTCACTAATGCTAACTATGTTACGTAATTCTAATGAAAAAAATTGGCTCAGCTTGCTTATGTAGCTCGGCATGAAATCTCAGAGTTAGTTGACTTCATTCAGAAAATAAATTGCATATGCATTTTGAGTTAGCTTTTATATTAAAATTATTTAAATGAAATTAGCACAAATGATCTAATTTGTTAATAATGGAAGTATAGTGATGTAAATTGATGAAATTAAAGATTTGTTACCTATATGAAAGTTGATTCTAAGTTCAATGACAGAGAATGTAAATTCCCTGATACAATGCATTAAATTGCTCAAAGCTATGGGAGCGAAAATAGCTATTTAACCTTCTTGGAAGAAAAGAAAAAAGAATGAAGAATGAATTCCAATAAAGATTCTTTAGTAATTTTGCACTGAGAGAGTTTTTGCTACACATATACTATAAAAGAGGTTTTAGCTTGTGACCGTGCAGGCTCTTGAAAAGAGGTAAATAACATAGTTGTCATCATTATTATTTATTATTATTTAATTTGGCATTTCTTACCAAATCCTGATTTTCAATGCAGGATGGTGCCCATTACATGATTTATACACCATCTGATCCACTACTATTTGTTGCTTTCAAGGTAACTATATGTATCCTCGAAAGAACTACTTTTTCAGACTTGAATGCGGTTGGAGTTCCAAAATTTATTGAATTGTATGCTCGTGTTTAAAGTCTGTATTTAAATTTGTGTCTACAAGCAATAGCTCAAGAACTACTAACAGGGAAATTAAAAATGAGAAAGAATCACTATGAAGGTTATGAATTGGAAAGCTGATGAAGCTGGTTTTGGTTTCTGCAGGATCAGAATGGAATTCTGCAAATTGCTGATGATGTAAGTAACATTTTACTTCCTGCAATAGATATTATTGAAGTTTGTACTTTGACTACTTTGTCTTATGTTCCTCTAGATTATAACAGGACAATAATTATTGTCCTATATATTCATGCTCTGTTATAAAAAAAATATCCTATTGCAATGTAACACTCTTGCTCTTGGTGTTCACTTGCATGTTAATGTGCATATACACGCTGATTCTCATTTAGAGGCCGTCATCCACTAACTTAAATAATCTGCTAGTGTGATTAAATTCATAAAGTTCCCATCTATCCACATTAATTTGGATATGATACTTTAAAGAGGTTGCGTGAAACAAAAATTGTGATTTTGAGGGCTTTATGAAGCATATTGAGAGCCAAGGCCAGGGAGCATTTTGCTTGGCAGCAATCATCCAAAGGGGTATCAAATGTTGAATTCATTAAGACTGATTTCTCTTTCTGTGTGTATATATATATTACGTGTATTGGAAGAGTTTCCTCAGTTGAAAGGAGTAAATGCTGCATTGGTGTTGCTATCTTGTACTGTTTCCCTCATTTTGGCATTTTAAACTAGTTGTGAGCACAAATTTATATTTATGCTACGGCTCAAAGTAGTGTGTATCTTGTGGTAACAGGAACTCCTGGAAGACCCTGCTATCATGAGTGCCATTGATGAGGAAACTGAGTTTAATGCCTTAGTGGTATGCCACCCTACTAATTAATTACCTTACTCTCAATCTACTGCTGAAATGACCTAATTATTGATTTTTCTGCCTTTCTTTTTTCCTTTGGGGGCAGGAAGAAGAAGCTGCTCTTCTTGAATCATTGTTGGGTGAAAGATGACCGGCTCACTCGGTGTTTATTTGGAAGTAGCCCCTGAATTTTAACTTACTACCCCAACCCTTAGTACTTCCTCTCCGCTCATTTCCACTAAAAATGCAAATAAAAAGGGCTTGTAAAGAAAAAAAAAAAAAAAGAAGAGAGTAAACGATAAATTAATTTTGCTCTAAATTTCCGAATTATGATTTGATGTTTAGTTCAATTGGCTATTTTCAGTTATATATTAGCAGTTGAATCGGTTTTTGGTTCAACATTTGCATATGTGGGCATTGAGTTGAGAACACTTTTAATTGCTTAATAGAGGAATATACTTTGATGATGATATATCACTGAGGGAGATGATGGTATGAAAATGGAGAATTAACATTGACAAGTGAAATGGTGTTTAAAGAGATTTGAAGAGGATCCCCATTCAACTCTTCAAGCACCACTAATAGATTTCCAGTAGGGTTGAGGAATGAGCGAGGCACATGGTACCTACAATTTTAGCATATCCTCCATTAAGTTTGTGCATAAATTAATCAAATTGGAAATTATGTAACTTACAAGGTCTGGGAGGGGTTTCCTTTAGAAGTAAGGAATGAAACCCAATAGCGACCAATGCTTTGCTCATTCACCCAAACCTCTCCTTTTTGCATTGAACTCATGTTCAAGGCAATTGGTTCATCTCCAATGGGTGCATCAAACGTGGTCTGCCAAATTAAAACATTAGTTAAAATGTTCATTAAATTTTAATAAGTTGAATTCTTTTTATACTACAAATTTAATTGATTAATAATGTGTTTTTTCATATTTTCATTTTTTTAAATAGATTTTCAATTTCATTTAACAAGACTTAGGTCCCTTTTCTTTTCGTGTTGAAAAATATGTGTTTGGTCGAAAATTTTTAAAATGATTTTGAAGAATGAAAATGAAAATATGAGAAAAATTAGAAAATGATGAAAATAATTTTCACTAAAAATAATTTGTAAATGTGAATTTTTTTAAAAAAATAATGGTTTTAACTTTAAATGAATTGACCTTGGTTCAAACCTATATAAACTCAAAATTCAAAAAATATTTTTCAAAAGTTTTTCAAATATTAAATTTAGTATCCTCATTCGATTCCATGCAAGTGAGTTTTTATTTTATTTTATTTTTATGTTTATATTATAGAGAAATTATGATCAAACATGTTCATAAAACAAAAATTCAATTTTAAAAATAGAAAATGATAATGATAATAGAAAATATTTTAAAAACCAAACTCGAGTCTTGTTTTTTTTTTCCAAAATTTGAAATTTTTTAAATGAAAATGAAAATAAAAATAAAACAAAAAATATTCTCTTAACACCAAGCTATTGTAATGTATGTGCAAAAGTTGAAGCTTACCTTGTACCAAGTGAGTGACTTATTTGTAGAGTCATCAATCTCACTCCACTCCACCTCCTCTAAACTTTGTTCTTTAAATACTTGTAACTTTTCCCCTTCCAAACCAATCTACAATTACATAAACAATTAATACAGCTACACATACCCTACCTCTTTTAACTCATTTATGAATTTAAAACACTTCAAATAAAATATAGATGATATTTATATACCTGATATCCCCATGTATAATTGGTGAAGTCATATATGTAAGATTCGGAGCATTGAATGGTGACTTTAGTCAATCCAGCATATCTACTCTCCAAAAAAGCTCCCGAGTCCTTCAAATACAGTCATTTTAACTTAAACATGTGTTATTACTTCATCTATTGTTTAGTTATTTGCTTATAGATATGTACATGCATATGTATATATCAGAAAGAGAGAGAGTACCGGTAATCCAACCATAACACTGAGTATGGATACATTGTTGATACCATCCATTAAGGTAATGGGTATGTCCATGCTAAATCCTTTAGTATCATGGCTTCCATGTCCAGCTTCTGACCAAACGTACGTACATATCAATTGTTAATAAATCTTATTGATAGGGTGCATTATATTCTTATATAAGGCATAAACATTATGGTAAAAGAAATAGTTTATGAGGAGACTGGAAAATTGTACCTATAAATATGGTGTTGATATAGGCATGCACAACGTGTCCAAGGGACTCAACGTGAAGCACAGGTTGAGAGCAAGTTGAATTGGGTTGAAAGCTGTTTTCAATATTATGCCGTTTGTTAGCATTCACTTATTATTTTATTATGGGAAAAAACTAATTAATTAAGAAAAAGGAGATACATAAGGTACCTGAAAGTATACCAAAGGTAATCAGATTTATCTTGGGTTGTATTCATGTGTTCCAACAATGAATTAGAACGCAATGAGGTATCTAAAAAGTTTGGGATGTCTTCTTTGAATTCTTTCCACATATCTACTTCATTAAACATTTTGGTCAATGTTGTAATTCTCTTATTCGGCTTTGTGCTCACCTGCCATTTTAAATAACTTTGTGTTATTTTGTATCGTGTTGCATATGGGGTAGGGGATGGGATGACACGGTTTAAACCTGTGTTTGATGAGAACTTTAATCACCGCCCCATACAAATCAAGATTAAATTCTAGTCATTTTAAAACTTACTTTTTTTTATGAATCGCATACAAGGATTAGCTTATTTACGTACAACTTAAGCTATGTTTGTCTTTCTAATAATCAATGAACTTGATTCAAAGTATAAAATAACCTATTACTTTATACTAATAATAAAGTGCTTCACTAAGTTTAATATCACGAGTCAAGCGATACTTGACATCATCGTTAACCCACTTTATAGCAATGATTAAGATGTTGGGTCTTGACACCCATGTCCAACGATCAAACCCTATGACACACACCCTTATCCCAACTTGATTTTACCAATATACATATATAAAAGTAGCCAAGAAATAAATGTAAATGTATGGCCCTACAAATATCCCTATTTCTAGAAAAAAAAGAAATTGAGAAACAAGTCTACCAAATGTTTGATGAAGGGGTTATTGCCCAAAACCAATGCCTTCTTGTCTCCTGTGTTGCTAGTTAAGACTAAGGATAGCACTTGGTGTTTTGTGTGGATTATCAGACTTCAATGCAACCACTGTCAAGGACCAGTTTCCAATTCCTACGATAAATGAGTTGTTAGACAAGTTAGGGGTGCCGCTATTTTCTCCAAGTTGGATTTGTTAGCATGATACCATAATATTCGGGTTCCCCATGAAGATTAGCCAAAGACAACCTTTGAATGCACAAGGGTCATTATGAGTTTCTTGTCATGTCGTTTGGGTTGACAAATGCACCTTCGAATTTTCATGCCACCATGAACGACATATTCAAGAGGCTCTTGCATGAGTTCGTGCTAGTTTTTTTTTTTTTTATGATGTACTCATCTATAGCAATAACCTCTTGCGAGAAACTATTGCGAGAAAATGGGTCGATAGTTAAATGCTCAAAGTGTGTGTTTGGACAAGATACCATTGTTGCGAGATGGCCAACCATGCAATGGCAAACACATATGGCGAATAGTCCAATTGGCAAACACACGTGGCGAACAACATAAATGGCGAACACACATGACGGATAGTCCAAGCATGAGTCACTTGGCGTACGGTCAAAATATGAGAAGGATGGCAACTGTCATGCGAGTGATGCATTGATAATTGACTTCTCCTTGAAAAGATGTTTATATGCTAGTTTTGTCATGTTAACCTTTGTGTACAAGTTATATTTTCTCAATTTTTTAGGAGATTAGACGTTTTTAGTAGAGTACGAGGAAAGGAATCTTGTTATAAATAGTAATATTTTTCTTGTTGAAAAATTAATGAAAATATTAGCATATTGATTTCATACTGCTATCATACTCGTTTCTTCTCCACTTTTCTTTCTTTCTTAGTTCATATCTCCAACAATTGGTATCAATCCTTGAGGGCCATTGTTCCTTTTTGAATTCTTGTCGAGAAAATCTATTTGTATAAAAAAATATTTTTAAGAAGTTTTTCACCACCTTCACCTCTTGTCTTCATTGGTGAAAACTACCACATTTGGGTAGTCAAGATGAAACCCTACCAACAAGCATTTGACTTGTGAAAGGTTGTGAATGCTGATATCAAGCCACCACTACTGAGGACTAATCCTACGGTTGCATAAATTAGGCAACACAACGATGATCGTGCAAAAAGATACAAGGCAATGTCTTGCCTTCAAAATGGTGTCTTTGATGTGATATTCACACGAATCATGGCCTGTGAGACTCTAAAACAAGCTTGGGATAACCTAAATGAGGAGTTTCAAGGATCGGTAGGACTAGACAATAGCAAATCATTAATCTCAAGAGAGATTTTGAGAATTTGAAGATGAATGAGGCCGAAACAGTGAATCAATACTCAGACATGATAATGGCAGTGGTCAATAGCATCATGCTGCTAGGAGATCAATTCACAGATAGCAGGGTAGTTGAAAAGGTCATAACTACACTTCTTAAGCTATATGAGTCAAAAATATCTTCTCTTGAAGACTTGAGAGACCTATCTACGATCTCTTTATCTGAGTTGATAAATGCCTTGTATGCTCAATAGCAAAGAGAGGATCAAGGTTGGAAAAGCACGTTGAATGAGCTTTTCGAGCTAGAAGTATTGAAAGTGCGAGCTCTCCAACTTATAATGGAAAGAAAAGCTGGTCAAAGAAGAAAGAAAAGCCAATGAGAGATGGTGGAAAAAAAAAACATCCACCATGCTCTCACTGTAAGAAGACTAATCATCTGGAGAGGTTTTGTTAGTTTAAACCAGACATACAATGCAGAGCCTACAAGTAGTTTGGACATATAGAGAAAGTATACAAGAACAGAGGGCGAACCCAACAGCAATAACCATAACAACAAAATGTTTAGGCCTAGGCAGTTGAGGGAGATCATGCTAAGGAGGAGCAAGTGTTTGCAGCCTCTTGTTTTGCATCTAGAATCAGAGTCGCAAAGGGTTGGTTGATCGACAATGATTGTACAAACCATATGACCTCAGATGAAAACATCTCTAGGAAGTTAGATAGAAGTTGCATTTCAAGATTGAGGATTGGAAATGACGAACTCATTCAAGCTAAGGGCAAAGGTGATGTGTTGATCAGTACGCCATCAGGTACTAAAGTAATTTTGGATTTTTTAATGCCTAAAATAAACCAGAATCTCCTTATCATTGGTTAACTATTCAAAAAAATTATAATGTTGTTTTTAAAGATAGTGGTTGTACTATATTGGATTCGTTGGGACAAGAAGTTTTGATAGTCTCAATGAAAGATAGAAGCTTTGTGCTAGATTAGAATCAAATGGCCTCAAGTACTTATACCAGTTCAGTAGGTGAAACTCATCTTTGGCACAAAAGACTAGGACACGTAAATTATAAGTCCCTTAGTCAAATGTACAAGTCAGATTTGGTTAAGAATATGGCCAGAGTTGAAGATTAGAAAAGTGTTTGCGAAGTCTGTCAACTAGAGAAGCACGCTAGGCTTCTATTTCCAACAAACAGAGCTTGGCGTGCCAATGAAAAACTCCACTTGGTCCATATAGATGTTTGTAGACCTATACGAACCAGTTCACAAAGTGGCAGTAGTATTTTGTTTTGTTTATTGATGACTATACAAGGTTTTGTTGGGTCCATTTCATGCAACATAAGTTCGAAGTAGCTAACAATTTTTGGAAGTTCAAAACCATGGTGGAAAATCAAGCCAGTAGCAAGCTTAAGATACTCAGATTGGATAATAGATCTGGTATACCTTAAACAAATTTCAAAAGTTCAGTGAAGAGGAAGGAATCCACCACCAGCTCACCAACTTCTACACTTCTTAGCAAAATAGAGTATGTGAAAAAAAAAGAACAGGACAATTATGGACATGGCGAGGTGCTTATTGTTTCAAAGTAACATGTCAAATAGATTTTGGGCCGAGGCTGTAAATACCTCAGTATATCTGCTCAATAGGCTGCCAACCAAGGTTGTAAAGGAAAAGACTCCATTTGAAGCATTGTATGGGCACAAACTTTTAGTTTTTCATCTAAAAGTATTTGATTGTATTTATTTTGTTCATATACCATAGGTGAAAATAAGTACACTTGAAAGGAGGTCACAGCCTGGGATCTTTTTGGGATCTAGTTAAAACAAGAAGGGTTATAAAATTTTTTATCCTTTCTCTAGTAAGATCATTGTGAGTAGAGATGTGAAGTTTGATGAAGGAAAATATGGAACTGAGATGCTAGTGAAGTTGAGTTGCTTGAGTAAGGAGAACTTGAGCTAGGTTTCGAGCCTACCAATGATCAAGTTGAAGATGAAAAGTTTGATGATATTCTAGTGAAAGACACTCGACAAATCATTGAAATCTATGAGAAAGCTGATGTAGCAGTCCTTAAGCCAACCAGTTTCGAAGAAGCTAAAGCAATTGAAGGCTGGAAAGAAGCAATGCTAGCTGAGTTGAAGATGATTCACAAAAATCAGATTTGGGAACTTGTTGATAGGCCACCACATAAAAAATTTATTGGTGTCAAATGGGTGTTCAGGACCAAACTAAATATTGATGGCTCACTCAACAAGTTCAAGCCAAAATTGGTTGTAAAGGGCTTCAGTCAACAAAATGGGATTGATTATTTGGAGACATTCGCACCAATAACAAAGCTAGACACAACAGATTGTTATTGGTTGTTGGTGTTTAGACAAAAATTAACAGCAGCAAGCAACTTATGGCTTGAGCAGCAAGGCTCGAGGCTTGCGTTTGAAGAAAGAAAGAAAGAAAGAACAGAATTTTGTATGAAGAGGAATGAGAAGCAAGAGTGGAGCATAAAATTTGAATGAAACTAAAGTGTTTTTCATTCACACATTCATCATTGGCATACTACCATTACATATAATGGATGATGACAAGAGAGATTAGAGCAAGTTTTTACCTAATGTCAACCTAATCCCACTAATTTGCATAGAAACTTAAAAACTTAGCTTGCACACATTAGTTTACTGATATAATCAACTCAATCACCATCACATCACATAAAATATTAACCTAACATAATTCAAAATGAACTAGACTAATTTACATTGGCATTGGATTACAAAAAGATCCTAGTTCACATGAAATAATAGTTCCAGAACTACTAGGTTGCACGAGCTGCTTCTGGATGTTGCATGGGCTGCATGGACTGCATGGAGGGCCACATCTGAACACTCCTCCTTGGACTTTATGCAGCAAACTCCTATTTGATCTCTCAATTTGTAAAATCTTGATTTATTGAAAGCTTTTGTTAAAATATCAGCATCTTGATCTTCAGAGTTGCAATGAATCAATTCGATTTCTCCAGCTTGTTCCATTTCTCGAACAACATGAAGTTTAATGCTAAAATGCTTGGTTCTTTCATGGAAGGCAGGATTTTTGGCAATTGCAACTGCTGATTTATTGTCACAATAAATCTTTGTAGCACCATCTTGATTGAGGTTTAAATCAGTCAAGATTTTTCTAAGCCACTTGGCTTGATTTACTGCAGCAGCAGCAGCAACATACTCAGCTTCTGCAGTTGATTGTGCTACCAAGTTTTGCTTCCTTGAACTCCAACAAAACATACTTGAACCAAGTGTGAAAGTATAGTCGGAGGTACTTTTCATATCATCACTCGAACCAGCCCAATCACTGTCAGTGTAGCCAACCAATTTCAAATGCTTAGCTCTTTCAAACAGCATACCATAGTTCAAGGTCCCTTTAATGTATCTGAGGATTCTTTTGGCAGCTCTATGATGATTTTCATTACAGCAATGCATGAATCGAGAGAGTAAACTCACAGTATACATAATATCTGGTCTAGTGGCTATTAAATATAATAAACAACCTACTAAACTCCTATAAAATGTTTCACATACCTCTTTAACTCATCTTGGCTCGATAGCTTTTCACCAATAGCCATAGGAGTACTTATTGCTTTGCAGTTTTCCATCGAAAACTTACTTAAAATTTTCATAGCAAAGGCTTTCTGACTTAGATATATTCCCTTCTAAGTTTGTGAGACTTTCATCCCTAAAAAGTAGGTCATTAACCCTAAGTCAGACATTTCAAACATCTATTTCATTTTTTCCTTAAAATCTACCAATATGGCTTTATCTCCTCCTATCACTAATAGGTCATCAACATACAATGAGACAATGAGTTGTGTTTAAAGTCCTTCCTTTTTTACATATAGTGTAGGCTCACTGATGCTTCTATTGAACCCCAGTTGGTCAAATACCCATCAATTCTGCTGTACCATGCTCTTGGAGTTTGTTTCAAGCCATACAAGGTTTTGTTCAGTTTGTACACCATATCCTCTTTGCTAGTCACCTTAAAGCATTGTGGCTGGTCAACATAAATTTCTTCTTCAAGAAATCCATTGAGAAATGCTGATTTTACATCCAGCTGGTGAATTTTCAACACCTTTGAGCTGCCAATGCAATTAGCAGTCTTATTGTATCAAGCCTTGCAACTGGAGCAAATGTCTCCATGTAGTCCAACTATATTTCTAGCTGAACCCCTTTACCACTAGCCTTGCTTTCAATTTATTCAGACTTCCATCTACATTTTGCTTAGCTCGATAAACCCACTTGACTCCTATGACCTTCTTGTTTGTAGGCCTTTCAACCAGCTTTCATGTCTTGTTCTTCTCGATCATGTATATCTCATCAGCCATAGCTTGCTGCCAACCTTGGTGTGCTTGAGCTTCTTCAAAGCTGCTTGGCTCCATAATGGCCATATGGGCTCTTTCATAGACTTCACCAAAGTTCTAATGCCTCTGACTAGGACATCATTAATGTCTATTTCTGGACCAACTTGTTCAATTTCTACTTGGCCAAGCAACAAATCATCAGAGATTGCTACTGCCTTATTCTTCTCCCAGTTCCAGCTTGCTTTCTCATAAAAAAACATATCTACTTACTTGAATCTTCTTTGTTGAAGGATCTAAGATCCTATAGCCCTTCTTAACTGAGCTGTAACCAACTAGAACACAAAGTTGGGCCCTCTTTGATAGCTTGTCTCTCTTCACTGATGGCACATGAGTATAGCATAAAGAACCAAAGGTTCTAAGGTGAGCCAATGATGGTTTAAACCCGAACCATGCCTCAAATGGAGTTTTATGAGCCAGGGCTTTGGTTGGGAGCCTGTTTTGTAAATAAACTGCAGTGTTTACTGCTTCTGCCCACAAAATCTTTGGTACATTCTTCTCAAACATGAGATATCTGGCCATATCGAGCAAGCTTCTGTTCTTCCTTTCACTAACCCCGTTCTGCTGAGGAGTATAGACATTTGTCAACTGATGTTTGATGCCAGCATCAGTGCAAATGGCTTGGAACTGAACTGAGGTGTATTCAGCTCCATTGTCTGATCTAAGTGTTTTTAGCTTGCAACCCATTTCTATCTCAACCTGTGCTTTAAATTTCAAGAACACATGAGCCACTTCTGATTTTTGTTTTAGGAAATAAATCCAATAGTATCTTGAATAATCATCAATGAACAAGATAAAATACATGTTCCCACTGAGTAACTCAGTTTTCATAGGCCCACACACATCAGTGTGTACGAGTTGAGCTTGTCTGATGCTCTCCAAGCTTGGTTTGATGAGAAGGGATGCCTTGCTTGTTTTCCCAACTAACATATTTCACAAACACCTTCAGTAATCATGGAGTTGGTGAAGTTTTCAACTAGACCTCCACTGATCATTTTGGACATCAAATTGTAGTTGGTATGCCCAAGTCTTTGATGCCACAGTTTGGACTCATCAATGGTGGCTGTATAGACCGAGCTTGAGTTGTTTGTCCA
The DNA here is from genome assembly GCA_025506655.1 of Gossypium rotundifolium. Lineage (NCBI taxonomy): Eukaryota > Viridiplantae > Streptophyta > Magnoliopsida > Malvales > Malvaceae > Gossypium > Gossypium rotundifolium. The sequence continues at coordinate 6,931,455 of CP106725.1, read as the reverse complement.
GTCAACAACAAAGCTTTTATCAACCATTTTGATTGCCATGAGCTTGGACCCTTGTGGATAACTAATTTTCCATTCCTTGCCCTCGAACACAATAGTATAGCCCTTGTTTAACAACTGAGCTATGCTTAGTAGGTTTCTATCAATCTGAGGCACTAACAGAACATTTGAAACAAGTTTGTTGTCTGAAGGTGTGTGTATTAATACATCACATTTGCCTTCTGCCTCAATGAAGTGACCATTTCCCACCTTGACCTTGGCCTTGAAGCTTCTGTCTATTGACTTGAAAATAGTAGCATCTGGTGTCATATGGTTAGTGCAACCATTGTCCAAGAGCCACCCTTTACTGACTTTTCCTTTTGCAACTAAGCATGAAACTGCAAAGACTTGTTCTTCATGTTCACTGCCCTCTTCAGCTACTCGAGCCTCAGCCTTTGGCTGTTGATATTGTTCCTACCTTGGTTTGCCTTTTTTTTGCAAACCTTCTCAACATGGCCTTTCTTCTTGCAATGCTGGCATATTGGATCTGGCCTGAACCAGTATTTATCTTCAGGTGCCTAGTTTCTTGTAAAATCTGGAAAGCTTATCACTACTCCTTGTAGCATCAGGCTTAGGCCTGTTCTTCCAAGTCTTTTTGCCTTTGTAGGCAGTATTACTCGAGGATGGTTTTAATTTAGCTTGGAAGGCACCTTCTTGGTGTGTTTCTTGTCTACTGGGCCTCCTTTGTTCCTCGAGCATACAAGGCATTAACTAGCTCAGTTAAGAAGATGGTAGCCAGGTCTCTCGAATCCTCTAGGGATGAGATCTTTGCTTCATATCTCTCTGGCAATATTGAGAGCACTTTCTCCATAATTCTTACCTCACTAAACTCTTCTCCTAGCAACTTTATGCTGTTGACCACTACTATTATCCTGTCTCTTCTTCCTTTATTTTCAAATTTTTAAAATCCCTTCTGAGGTTCAAGAGTTGCTATTGCCTGGTTCTTTCAGTGCCTTGGAACTCCTCCTTGAGCTTGTCCTAGGCCTGCCTTGGAGTCTCACATGCTATGATCCTTATAAAGATCACATCAGTCATACAATTTTGTATACATGACGTGGCCTTGTGCATTTTTATTCTTTCTTCAGTATGCTGCCTCATCTAAGCCATTGTTAGATTAGCTCGAAGAGGTTGGCTCAACATTTGAAGTCACAACCTCCCACAGATCAAAGCCTGCAGGTAAGTCCTCATCTTGACTTGCCAAATGTGAAAATCTTCACCATTAAAGACTGGTGGTGCAACTAGTGAAAAATTGGCAGCCATTTGTCTTTCCAAGTTGAAATAGAACAGGTCCACTAAGAATGTAGCTCTAGATACCAATTGTTGGTGTTTAGACAGCAATTAACAGTAGCAAGCAACTTATAGCTTGAGCAGCAAAGCTCGAGGCTTGCGTTTGAAGAAAGAAAGAAAGAACAAAATTTTGTATGAAGAGGATTGAGAAGCAAGAGTTGAGCATAAAATTTGAATGAAACTAAAGTGTTTTTCATTCACACATTCATCATTGGCATACTGCCATTACATATAATGGATGATAACAAGAGATATTAGAGCAAGTTTCTACCTAATGTCAACCTAATCCCACTAATTTGCATAGAAACTTAAAAAACTTAGCTTGCACACATTAGTTTGCTGATATAATCAACTCAATCACCATCACATCACATAAAATATTAACCTAACATAATTCAAAATGAACTAAACTAAGTTACATTGGCATTGGATTACAAAAAGATCCTAGTTCACATGAAATAATGGTTCCAGAACTGCTAGGTTGTACGAGCTACTTTTGGACGTTGTATGGGCTGCATGGACTGCATGGAGGGCCATATCCGAACATTGCCTTTAGCACTATAAATAGGTTAAAGAATCCATCAATTGGATGTCAAATTAACTTTTTTAAATGGGTACTTGCAGTAAGATATTTCTATGGAACAACCACCTAGTTTCACAGTCAAATAAAGTGAATAGAAGGTTTACAGGCTTAAGAAAGCCTTGTAAGGGCTAAAACAAGCTCCATGAACCTGGTATGCAAGGATTGATAAGTATTTGCTAAGCTTGAGATTTAAGAAGAGCCTAAGCGAGGCTACTCTTTATGTTAAGAAAGCTGGCAAGGTCATAACATTAATTCTTCCATTATATATTGATGACTTGGTAAAGGAGATTAAGCTACAGATGAAGAAGATGTTTGAGATGTTAGACCTTAGAAAAAAGAGATACTTTCTGGGCAAGAAAGTAGAACAAGTTTAGGAAAGGATATTCATCAGTCAGCAAAGCTTTGCCTCTAAAATCTTGGAAAGCTTTTGTATGGATAGGTGCAAACCAGCAAGCACACCTGTAGCACTTAGTGAAAAGCTTAGCAGCAATGAAGATTTTGATAGGGTCGATGAGAGGAATTATAGAAGTTTTATTGGTTCCTTATTGTATTTGATAGCAACACAATCTAATATTATGTATGTAGTAGGTTTGCTATCAAATTTCATGCATTGCTATAATATATCACATTTTAAGGCTACTAAAAGAGTGCTAATATATAAAAAAAAAACTACCAATTTTGGGGTTTGGTTCATGAAGGCGAACATATTGAAGCTTGTGGGGGTACACTAACAATGATTGGGCTGGATCAGTGGATGACATGTGAAGCACCTTTGGATATTTTCTCACTTAGATCTGGTGTACTCCCTTGGAGTTCAAAAAAGCAACTAACTGTTGCTCAATCCATAGCTAAGGTGAAGTGTATAACTGCGACAGTAGCAGTCAACCAAGCAATTTGGTTGAGAAAAATATTAAGTGACTTGAATCTTGTGCAGGTTGGAGCAATGCAAATTTCTATGATAATCAATTCACTGTGGCAATTACGAAGAATCCAGTCGTCCATGGGAAGACAAAACATTTCAAGATCAAGTACCACTTCATGAGGGAAGTTGAACAAAGCAATGAAGTAACTCTGGTTCATTACAGTTCAGAAGTTCAACAAACATATATTTTGACCAAATCTCTTAGAAAGGTGAGGTTCAAATAATTAAGGAATGAAATTGGTGTTCAAAGCATGGAAGCCAATAAGGAGTGTTGCAAGATGACCAACAATACAATAGCGAACACACATGACGAACAACATAAATGGAAACAGTCTAATTGGCAAACAACATAAATGTCAAACAGTTTAATTGGTGAACACACGTGGCAAAAATATAAATGGTGAAAATACATGGTGGACAATCCAAGCATGATTCATTTGGCACACAGTCAAAATATGAGAAGGATGGTAAACTATCATGCAAGTGATGCATTGATAATTGACTTCTCCTTGAAAAGATGTTTAGATGCTAGTTTTGTCATGTTAACCTTTGCGTATAAGTTATGTTTTCTTAGTTTTTAGGAGATTGGATTTTTTTTAATAGAGTACGAGGAAAGGAATCTTGTTATTAATAGTAATGTTTTTCTTGTTGAAAAATTAATGAGAATATTAGTAGATTAATTTCATACTGTTATCGTACTCGTTTCTTCTCCACTTTTATTTTTCTTAGTTCACATCTCCAACAATTGAGTACTTGGGTCATTAAGTGGCGAAGGATGGGTTACAAATGGATCCCATTAAAGTAACTATGGTACAATAGTGGCTCACACCAACTATTATGAAGGAGGTTTATGGATTTTTCAGACTAGTAGGATAATATGGTTGATTCATTCAAGGGTTTGCTTGAAGGACTGCACCACTGACCAATTTGTTAAAAAATGATTCATTTCATTGTTCTGGTGAGTCACAAGCCACTTTTGAATATGTTAAGATGGCTTTGAGCTAGCCCTTGTACTACCTTTGAGAGATTTTAGTGCTTTTTTCACAATAGAGACTAATGCATCTGGTGTAGGGATTAGGGTTGTATTGGTTCAATGGGGATGACCAATGGCATATTTCAATTAGAAATTCAGCCTTTTTATGTGAAATGCTTCTACATATCATTGTGAAATGTATGCCATCACTCAACCTATGGAAAAGTGACAAAAGTATGTGTTGGATCACCGATTTATGGTCATGACTAATCACCAACCATTTAAAGATTTAATCGCTTAGACAATCCAAATATCAAAACAAAAACAATGGTTGTTTAAGTTTATTGGGTTAGATTTTGATATCCAACATAGATCTGGGTCATTGAACACTAGAGTCAATGCCTTTTCATGTAAACCAAGTAGCATTTATTTGGCTTTCATGATGTCAAGTTTTGATATCCTAAAGGACATAAAGCTAGTGAACCGTGACAATGAAGAGGTACAACATTTGCGTGAGTGTGCACAAATAAGAGATTTGCAGTATGTTGATTATACGATCCAAGATCTTATTGTGTAAGGGTTGAATAATGATACCCAACATGTCATATCTTAAGGCCTGATTACTACGGGAATTTCATGGAACTACTATGGGGGCATGTGAGAGTTCTATGCACTAACCACAGCTTAAAAGCCAACTTTTACTAGGTGAATATGAAATAAAAAATATGTACAAATATGTACTTGAGTAATAAATTAGTCAAAGAATAGAGAGTGACCAATTGAGGCCATTGGCCTTCTAAAATCAAATGCTAATGAAATTATTATGGTAGTAGTGGATCGTTTGACCAAATATGGCCATTTTTTTTTTGCTTTGGCAAAACATTACATTAGTGAGACAATGGCTGTTGTATTTGTGAAGGGAATTGTCAAATCACATAGCATTCCAAAGTTCGTGGTGAGTGATGGTGACAATATATTTTTTAGTGAATTTTGGCTAAAGTTGGCCCAATTACATGACATTTCACTAGGTTTTTAGCCTATCACCTTCAATCAGGTGATCAAATGAAGGCCCTAAACTATTGTCTTAAGATGTATTTCTCTATTGGTAACGATTTGACAATTTAGGAAGGGTATTTGTCATAGGTTGAATATTGGTACACATATCCTTCCAACCTTGATTAAGTACAGTGGTGGTTCTTTTAGGAATGAGAGAGCTGATAGGGCATTGCAGTAAAGGGATGATTACGAGAACTAAAACACAATATGATTCGTGCTTAGAATAGGATGAAGTCTCTAGCTAATCACAAGCGTCAGGGTGTTAATTTGGAAGTGAGGATTTGTGTGTTTTTTCAACACAACCTTATTATCAAATGTTTATTCATTTATGCAAACAACAAAAAGATGAATCTTAAATATTTTGGACCCTACAAGATACTTAAAAAGGTGGGTTCAATTTCTTACAAGCTTAAGCTTTCTAGTTCTGTCTAGATTCACCCCATTTTTCATGTGTCTCTTTTCAAACCTTGCTATGGCACTCCACACCAACATGTCACTCCTATGAAATTATTGGTTGACTCTTTAATTGACTCTTTTATGAACCTTGAGGACAAGGTTCCTTTACAAGCGTGAGGTAATTTTATGTCCACAAAGCTAGGTCAACAACTACCATCTCAGCAAGTAGTAATAGCTAAAGAAGAGTACACATGAGCGAAGACATCCTCAAGCCCTTACTAATCATGTTTAGTTTGTTATAACCACTTTGCTTGGTTAATAAAGGTGGGCAATGGGCGATGGCGAGGTAGGCAAGCTGTTAAATCAATTCTCTTCTCCTCCCTTTCTCTTTTCTTTATTCTACTATTCAGTTGATTTTATAATTTTCTTTCTTATTGGTTGTATTGAACTTTCAATACATTAATCAATTCGATTATTATTTGTCTTGAGTTCATAACAAGAAGTGAAACCATAACATACCTTTGCAGTGTTGAAAACCATGTTTTGACAGTCTGGTAGAATGCCAATGGACTTGGGTAACAATTCAAATGAATTGTTTTGGAATTGCACTGTAGCATTCTTTGTAGAATCATTGTTTACAAGAAATGCAACACAAGCTCCCGTTCCTTCTTCATAAACATAAGCCTAATCCAAATAAAATAATTAAATCTAACATAAGTATTTGACATTAATTTATGAATAATTCTTTTAAAGTGCAATTCTTGAATAAAAATTATATATGGTATCTGGTCTAAAACACTTCATCACCTGTTGAAGTGGGCCTATTGAGAAATTACTTTGCACTCCTTGTAATAAAGGTGTGGAGCAATTTTTTATCACAATATGCAACTCTTTAAGATGACCCCATTTTGGTTGTCTTAGTAAACCTGGATGTTCATTCCATATCAATCATATTAAACTTGTTGCAATATTATTTTACATGCAAGAAACTAGTTATAGGATGGATACAACTCACCATATTCATCAAGAGGAGCTTGGTCATAGTAACTAGTTATCACATAAGCCGATGCCGTCCTTCCAAAATTTGTTCCACCATGGTACTATATTATTTATGAAACATTATTTGGTTAAACTATTGATTAAGGTATTGTCAAATGTATCGTTAACATATAAGCTTACCATGTAATAGTTTATGTAACTTCCCTTTTTTGCTATGAAAAGTGCAACATGAAATGCAATATCTTCAGGAGATCTTATGTATGGTTCACCGCCATATACTTGATAGCTTTAAAAATAAATTTGTAAGTTAGCAACTATAATAGTAATAATAATAAAACTTTTAAAGCTACAACTATATCAATAGTTTCAATTAGAATCAATGATTACAAGTATTGAACTAAATAACTAGTTCAACAACTAAGTAACATAAATTAGAGGAAAACCTAGACATTTACATAAAATGGGACTCAAACCTGGGATTTTAAAGTTCCCATGGCCTCAACCTTACCATTGAGCTACAAATAAAAAAATACCTTTTATAACCAATTTGAAAAGCTACTGGCATCAATTAGCATATGTTTAGTAACAACTTATAATTAAGTAGCATATGATACAGTGACTTAATAGCAAAAGGAGGCTCAAAAACTTTGATTTTCATATTCAAGTTCGACATGAGTTGATCTAAATGTATTTTTGATTTGTCAGTTCAAGTTTAGTTAATTATTTAGTGCTTTATGAGTGTAATAAAGAAAACATGGGTAAAAGCTTACAAAGAAGTCCAGTCTTCTGTCCACATGGATGGCTTGTTGGGTGAGTTGGGACCTCCAAAAGTTTCCCCACATCTCATACCATTGCATGTATTAATCTACAACATAATAAACAACCATACATTCATTTGGTCTATTAAACAAATTAAGAACATAAATTCCAAATCAAAGAAGAAAAAAATGATAATGAGTAAATAGGAGGAACTGAACCACTGGATCGGGAGCATCAGTTTGCTTGCACATCACCCATGGCACACCAGTTTCAAGTTCGACCCCCATTTTTGCGGCCCATTTAACATAAATAGGTCCTTTTTCATGGAAAGCTGCTTCCACGTTTTGATATTCATTCTCTATCTACAAATTACATACATACATTCATATATATAGAAATATTGGTTTATACTTTTTTGAGGGAAATTAAACAATGAGGCAATTGATTAGCTAGGTTTATTAATTTACCTGTGATAATATGATTGGGCCTCCTTGTGAAGCATATAAACTTTCTGACTTCATCAAGTTTACTATCTTTGTAGTAAAGTTTTGCATGTAGAACTAAAACAAGCAAATAATTGCTACTAATTAATAAAAATTAAGATGAATCAAATTATATATTTTAAAAAAATATGAACAAAGAGCACGTATATTAGAATTTTTAATTTACAAATTAAAAATAGATAGAAAAAGAAGAATATGACCCAAATTAAATAATGAGTCAAAATCAAATATACCTTAAAGGGCTCATTATCTGTTCGATAAACAATACCAGGGACATCATGTAACCAAAATGGAAATCCCCTAAAACCAAATTTACCAAATTCTAGTTATGCACAAGTCAATAACCCAAAAGTAACAAATGAATGTGAGACAAATGGAAAAAATAATATTGTAAGCTTCATTAAAGAAAATATGGGTCTAACTTACCCATAAGTCCATTCACTCTCAATAAAAGGTCCAATCCTAAGGCAAGCATAAAGCCGTTGTGCTTGAATTTCCTTAATGAATTTCACCAAATCATATCTTCCACTGAAATCATACTACCAAAAGCAAAATAATAAAAGGATTTTGTGAATAAACATTTATGCAAATATAGAAATATGGCTCACTTGTGTTCTAATTAGATGTTCTAACCTGACCAGGTTGGGGCTCATGCAAATTCCAGAATACATATGTCTGAATCACATCAACTCCACCTTCTTTTGCTTTGGCTATCAAAGACGACCACATCTGCATAGAAACTTGAAACTTAATCATAATTACATAATCGAGTTTGTCTTTCAACAAAATTTTTTCATTTCTTTTTTAAGCTTGTTCTTCAACAAAATACCCATTCAATATGCAAAGTTCATGTAGGGACAATGATGTATGGAGAATTATGGAGAACTTGTTAGTTAGCTGAAGGCATAGTAGTGAAGGGAAGGTCTCCTAAGGATTGTTAGCAACAATTAGAAATAACAAAAAATTTGAGTTCTTTAGCCATTTTGATTAGTCATTAGACGATTAATTATAGAATCCATTACTTAGCCTTGTATATAAAGACATTTAAGAGGTATGAGATGATATAACTGAAATTATACTCAATTTCTCTCTATGCCATTATTTTCAACATTCCCAATCACCCAAACACTTAGCAAATTTGAGAGTTGATCTTGATTTTAGTTTTCCTAAATTGCTAATTTGAAATGCATATATAAGCTTAGTATCCAGGCCAATATCTTAGCACCATGGTTGATTTCAAATGACATGAGATGATTAGAAGAAACTATTAAGGAGTTGGTTAACAAGATTTAGAGCCAAGAAATTTACCAAGAAAATGTTATCTTAACCTTCTTAGAGTTATCACAACTTTGAATGTTCAACATACCCAAATAATGTCCCAACAGAACTTGGTAATTTTCAACTAGACGACCAAAGGTTGATTTCTTTCGTTTTAATGGTGATGACCTCAAAGGCTAATTGTTCAAGTGTTTGAAATTTTTCAAAGTAGAATATCCCATAATTGAAAAGAACAATCTTAAAATAATACTAATTAATTTAAAAGGAAAAGCACTACACTATCACCAAAATTGGATCAAGTACAAGGGTGGAGTGGTGCCTACATGGGCAACCTATTTATAGGCCTTAAAAGAAAAGATTGAAGATAAAACTTTTGGTCTTCCAATGATTGAATTTCTCAAATTGAAATAAATATATATAGCCTTTTGAATATCAAGATAAGTTTGTTTCTTTGTTAGGAGGAGTTGAGCTATTAGAGGAATATGTAATTACCTTATTCCTTAAGGGTTTCAAGATTTCTATACAGTAACCTACAAGGATTTTATGCCTAAGAATTTGTCCCATATATATGCATTAGCTTAACTACAACAATCTACAATCAAAACTCTCTAGCAAGAAATATCAAAAACTCCTAAAAGACCATCATTATTGCCAACCATTATACCTACCTCAATATCTAAATTAAGAAATGTACTTACAAATTTGGCTGAATCTTGGAAGAGACCTATAACTAGCTTAAAGGCTAGAAGCAATGTTGACTTTGATGGGAAAGTGTTAAAAGTTTTATCTTTAAATGTGATCAAAAGTATGAATTAGGTCATAAGTTTAAGAAAAAACAATAGCTCTATCTTTTTAAAATGGAGGAACTAGATGAGGCCTATAAAGACCAGCTAATGGAAAGTACAGTGCTGAGTGATATTGAGCCACAAATCTCAACAATAGCTATTTTTGAGATAAAAGCTAGAGGTTATCACACCATAAAGGTCACTTTCAATGTAAATAAGAAGCCATTACAAGAGCTTATTGATCCAAGAAGCACTCGTAATTTCCTAGCTTTGGAAATGGCAAAGAAGTTAGGTTGCAAGATTGTAGCAACTAAGAAAGTAAATGTTGTTGATGATAATAGTTGCAATGTGGTACCATTTGTAAATATTTGACTTGGTTTTTATAGGGCACCGATTTTACTACTGATATGTTACCACTACCCCTAGATAGCTATAACATGTTTCTTAGAATACAGTGGTTGAAGAATCATAGAGAAATCAAGTGGGACTTCATGTAGAGCAGATAGAGGTGTTAAATAGATGCTTGGAAATCTACCTAAGATGTGTGTTTGGTGGCCAACCAAAGTCTTAGGTCAAGTTTCTCTCATTGACTAAAAGTGGTATAACATCAATTACCACCCCTCACCAAACTTACCCTCATTTGAGGATTTGTATTATTATTGTCCTTTCCTAAATATTCACTGTGTACTTGGAGGATCACAAGTGGAGCAAGTAAAGTCTCGATAGAAAAGGATAAGATGCTAGAATTATTGAAACACGTATCAGACAGACAATTTCAAATCAGACAGTAGGTTCATTTGAAGTTACAACCTAATAGGCAAAATTTCTCGGTAGATAAGTACTATTAGAAGCTTTCACCTCGATTCTTTAAACCCTATAAAGTTATTGGTAAGATAGGGTAAGACTTGAATAGTTTGCATTATCTCGGGTGCATGCTGTCTTCCATGTCTCTTAAATGAAAAATAAGGTAAGGCCATCAAAGCATAAGATCTTAGCTACCAAATTTAAGGGTTGTACCTACACTAAAACTATAACAACTTAGTTTTTAGTAGATCTAAAAAATACAATTTTGAGACCTCGTTTCCATAAACCAAATTTGCAAATATTAAATAGGGATATTTATGGATTTAGTATATAAATGAATTGAAATTCAGATTATTAAATTAGTCAAAATTGTGGTTAATTAAGGTTTAGGGACTAAATCGTAAAAGTCCAATCACTATAGATTTTTAATTGAGAAATGGCTTGGGGACTTAAATAGCAATTATTCAAAGGTTTAAAATGGCTAATAGACCAATTGTAAATGGGTGATAGTGGAATGTGATGATGGAATGACAATTTAGCTAATTAATTAAAGATTAAAATATAAGAAAAATGTTAACTAAAAGTTAATTATGATTAAGCTTAATATAAAAGCCAAATTGGTGGATGGAGAGATAAAAAACTATCTTCTCCAACCAACCAAAACAAGAAAAGAAAAAGGGGGACTCCATTTTTGAACATTGAAGCTTTCGACCATTCAATTAAAGTAAGTTCCTAACCATTTTTCATTGATTTTTATGGAAATTGAAACATGAGAGCTTGGTTTAGCTAGCCCATGTATTAATTTGTAAAATGATTGGAGTTTTTTAAAGTTTCCATTGTTGAGAAATGGATGAATTTGGTGTGAATTTAATAGAAATTAAGCTTAGATTATAGAAAAGACTAAATTATAAAGCTTAATTATTAATTTTGTACATTAGGGATCAAATTGAATAAAATAAAAACTATTATGAAATTTTGGTAAGACTAAAAATTTGGAGGTCTTTAATGAATATATGTGAAATCGAATTTTAATCTAAAGCCTTAGACCGAAAGTTATGCTTGTTTCAGGATTAGGAACTAAATTGAATAAATTAAAAAATATGTGTGGCTTTTTATTTGAATGCAATTTGGATGGAATTTGATAGTGCCATTATTGAGTTATTATTCATAGCTAAAGATGATGCGGACTATCGAGAGGGAAAAGAAAAGCGAGAGTCGACAATGAGTGACGCGTGCTTTCAGTTTGTATTTTTAAGATCTAAGATCAATTTAATTATTTCATATTCATGATATTTTTGCATTATATGGAATTGAGGTGAGTTGAAAATGGTTATTTCAATTGAATTGCTATGATTGAGATTGAATATCGAGATATAGACTAAATTAGATATAACAGAAAGTAGTATGATTTAATTGATCTATGATATTTGGTATGAAATCGTGCTGAGTTGAATTGGTGAATTGTTTATGAATTGGGATTGTTGGAATATCAATTGAATTATATAATGAAATTAAAAATTGGTTGCCTTATTAGTTGTTCGGACTGGTATGGATATAGTTGGCATGCCATAGGGTCAAGATATTGATTGGAAACCACTATTGCCGGAAATCTGGGGTGGTAAATTGTACATATAGAGTCATCATTGTCGGGCAATCCAAGGTGACAGGATATTCATATTATGAAAACCATCATTGTCGAGCAACCCGGGATGGCAGATCCGTGTATCCATTTTAAGTCTGTGACTGGTTAATAGGGTTGTAAAACATGATTTGGCTACATGGTATATGAAATGAAATGCAATTGACATGAATTATACGTTAGTATGTGAAAAATTATACAAAATGATTCAAAAAGGAGCTTTGGAGATCAATTTGTTATTGATGAGTTAATAGACTCAAAAATGATTGAAATATTAATGATGATAAATGAACAAATATATGTATCCAAATATGATAATTGAAATTGATCAAATGGTATGTGAAATTGTTGAAAAATGGTAAGCTTGTATGCATACCTATTGAATTGGTGTGTAAAGATGGTCATATCCATGTCTATATGGAAATGAAAGTATTTTGGCATGAAATGGCATAAAAATATGTTATGAATTGAACTTGAATTCAATGTATGCAATTGTTTAAGCTTGTTTTGTATTAACTTAAATCATGGAAATACCATTGAGCATTATTGCTCAACGTATAGTTTGTTTTCTCTATGCGCAGGTATAGTTGATCCTCGAGAGTGCGTGAAGTAGTTCCAGCATCCAAGAAGCGATCCTCAACTCAACAATGTTTGTATAGTTTCGTTTTGTTAAATATACGTTATATACCTAGGTTGAGTCAGTTTTTGGTATAGTAATGTTATTTTGTGAACATTTGAGTTAGAATTTGTATATGGAAATGGTCATATGGTTGAAATATGAATTTGATTATGATACAAGGTTTGAAATGTATAAAATGTTGAATTGATCCTGGCTTATTTGAATATTTGTATATGTCAAATGTTTTGAATGATTTTACTAGGAAATTAGCTTATAGGTTGTATGGTATTGATGAAATGGTGGTATGGCATTAGTACATTTATGAATAAAGTGTTATGGTTCATAATTGAGTTCATGAAAATTGTGTATTTGGCTGGAAATATGATATGGAAGTGTGATTTGGTTGTTTAGGCATTTACAGGTTGGTTTCATTTTGTACCATTTAGAAACAGATAGTCACGTCGCGACGTCGAGCATTTGTCAAAGTGACGAGGGCAAGTCAGTGTGTTGCGCCGCAATGAGGAACCTCCAAAGTTGCGACGATTAGAATTAAGTGACTTGAATCCTTATTTAAATAAAATAAAAGAAAAGAAAAATCCCTATAGAACTACACTTCTTTTATTTTATTTTAAATAAGGTTTTTTAAACCTTATTAAACTCCATCTATTTGATATTGATTAGAATAAGGTGTTTCAATCTTACTACACTCCTATTAGAATATGGTTTTACAAGCCTATAAATAGACATAGTCTATTCCTCTTATAATTATTTGAACATAGTCTATTCCTCTTGTAATTATTCGAATTCGACATAGTGAATTTTCTTCTTATCTGCCCGTGGTTTTTTTCCTGAAAAGGTTTCCACGTAAAATATGTGTGTTCTTTAATTTTTATTTCTCTTTTCTTTGCGATATATTATCATTACCGACGTTATATTTTTAACAAATTATTATCAGAGCTTTCGGGTTTTTCATCTCGATCACGGTAATGGCATCTTTGAAGTATGAAATTTTGCTGTTGGATCGCAACACCAGATTCGAGTTATGGCAGATAAAGATGTAGACGGTTCTTGCACAGATGGATTTAGAGGAAGCCTTACTAGGGGTAGATAAGATGCCTTCGACATTAACGGAGGAAGAGAAGAAGTGCAAGGATCGAAAGGCGTTAACACAGTTACATCTGTATTTTTTTAACGAAATTTTGCAGGATGTGATGAAGGAAAAGACCGCCACTGCATTATGGAAGAGGCTAGAACAAATATGTATGTCGAAAACTCTAACCAGCAAGTTGCATATGAAGCAACGTCTTTATGCTCATCGTTTGGAGGAAGGTGCGTCTGTGCACGAACACTTAACAGTGTTTAAAGAAATTCTCTCAAACTTGGAGGCCATGGAGGTTCAGTATGATATGGAAGATCTAGGGTTGATTCTACTTTTTAGTTTCCCATGTCTTATTCAATCTTCAAAGACACAATTTTCTATAGCCGCGAGTCTCTCACAGTTAATGAGGTTTATGATTCTTTGACCTCGTATGATAAGATGAAACATCTCGTGGTTAAACCCGACTCTCAAGGAGAGGGTCTCATTGTTCGTGGGAGACAAGATCGAATGCTGATGATAATCGTGGAAGGATACAGGAACAGAATCCTCGCTATAAATCTAAGGGTAGATCGAAGTCTTCAAACAGAGGTAAAACTTGTAACTTCTACAAAAAGAAAGGGCACATTAAATCTGAGTGTTATAAGCTACAGAACAAGATTAAAGGGACGCTGTGAATCAAAAGGGAAAACAACCAGAAAATTCCAGTGAAGGTGATGTTGTAGAAGACTACAACGATAGTGAACTTCTAGTCGCTTTTGTCAACAATTCTAAAGTGAGTGAGGAGTGGATACTTGATTCAGGCTGTACATTCCACATGAGTCCCAATCGGGATTGGTTTACAACTTACGAAACAGTGTCTGAAGGTGTTATTTTGATAGGAAATAATGCTTCGTGTAAAATCACAGGTGTTGGAACAATTAAAGTTAAGAAGTTTGAAGGAGTTGTCAGAATACTTAGTGACGTACGACATGTTCTAGAATTGAAGAGAAATTTAATTTCGTTAAGTACTCTTGATTCAAAAGGGTACAAATATACAGCTGAAAATGGGATTTTGAAGATTTCCAAAGGTTCCCTCGTTGTAATGAAAGGGCAGAGAAAGACTTCCAAGTTATATGTTTTGCAGGGTTCTACTGTTATTAGTGATGCAGCTGCCGCTTCCTCTTCCTTGTCAGATGATGATATTACTAAACTTTGGCATATGCGCCTAGGGCATATGAGTGAGAATGACATGGCAGAATTGAGAAAAGAGGACTTCTTGATGGGCAATGAATTTGCAAACTGAAGTTCTATGAGCACTGCGTTTTTGGGAAGCAAAAGAGAGTTCAATTCACCAGAGGAATCCATAACACGAAAGGAGCCTTGGAGTATATTCATTCTGACTTGTGGGGGCCATCAAGAGTGCCTTCGAGAGGTGGAGCTAATTATATGCTAACTTTTATTGATAATTTTTCCAAAAAAATTTGAGCATTCTTCCTGAAGCAGAAAAGTGATGTGTTTTCTGCATTTAAGTCTTGGAAAACTATGATTGAAAAAAAGACGGGAAAACAAATAAAATACCTCCGCACAGACAATGGCTTAGAGTTTTATTCTGATGAGTTTAGTAAACTGTGCAAGTCAAAAGGGATCGTGAGACACTTGACAGTTCATCATACTCCACAGTAAAACGACATTGTAGAACAAATGAACAGAACGATCATCGAGAAGGTTCGATGTATGCTGTCAAATGCCAATTTACCAAAGTCATTTTGGGCCAAAGCAGCCTCTACTACATATTTTTTGATCAACCGATCTTCATCCGTTGCCATTGAGAAAAAGACTCCACAAGAGGTATGGTCTGGTAATCCTGCTAATTATTTTGATTTAAAGATCTTTGGGTATCCCGCATATAATCATGTTGATAATGGAAAATTGGAATTGAAATCCATTAAATGTGTTTTTCTTGGTTATAAAGCTGGTGTAAAAGGGTATAAGTTGTGGTGTCCTAAAAATAGAAAAGTTGTGATTAGTAGAGATGTTGTTTTTTATGAAACTGCTATGCTACCTAACTTATCTCTTAAGGACTC
The DNA here is from genome assembly GCA_025506655.1 of Gossypium rotundifolium. Classification (NCBI taxonomy): domain Eukaryota; kingdom Viridiplantae; phylum Streptophyta; class Magnoliopsida; order Malvales; family Malvaceae; genus Gossypium; species Gossypium rotundifolium. The sequence continues at coordinate 6,915,654 of CP106725.1, read as the reverse complement.
TTCCAATAAAAAAAATCAAAAGCAGATGGAGCATCAGATTAATATAGAGTCGACTCCTCAAGCCAGTACAAAAATTAAGAATAAAGTTACTTCTTCACCACAATACTCTATCGCCAAAAACAGAACTAGAAGAGAAATTAAACCTCCAAAGAAGTATGCCAAGGCTGATCTAGTTGCTTATGCTTTAAATGTGGCCGAAGATATAGATGCAAACCAAGAGCCGTCTAATTATTCTGAGGTGGTTAGCTATGAAGACTCAGAAAAATGGATGTTTGCTATGCAAGAGGAGATGGAATCACTCCACAAAAATAGAACATGAGATCTTGTGAAACTTCTTAAAGGTAAAAAGGATGTTCACTGTAAATGGGTGTTTAAAAAGAAAGAAGGGACTCTAAGAGATGAAGAACCCAGAATAAAGCAAGGCTTATTGCAAAGGGTTACAGTCAAATTCCAAGAGTGGACTTCACAGATGTGTTCTCCTTAGTTGTGAAGCATAGTTCGATTCGAGCTTTGCTTGGTATTGTGGCCATGCATGATTTGGAGCTTTAGCAGTTAGATTTAAAAACTGCATATTTGCATGGAGAACTTGAGGAAGATATTTACATGCAACAACTAGAGGGTTTTGCAGTCTCAAAAAAAGGAGACTATGTTTGCTTGCTGAAAAAGTCCCTTTACGGTTTGAAACAGTCACCAATACAGTGGTACAAGAGATTTGATTCCTTTATGACTTCTCATGATTTTAAAAGAAGTAGTTTTGACAGCTGTGTTTACTTTAAGAAAAATAGTGATGGTTCTTTTGTATATCTACTTCTTTATGTTAATGACATGTTGATAACAACAAAAGATAAATGAGAGATAAGAAAGGTCAAAGACCAACTAAGTGAAGAATTTGATATGAAAGATTTGGGATTTGCAAAGAAGATACTTGGTATGGAGATTCTTAGAGATAGAAAAGCAAGTAAATTGTACCTAAATTAGAAGGGGTACATTGAGAAAGTTCTTTGCAGGTTCAATATGTAGAGTGCTAAGCCTGTTAGTACTCCTTTAGCAGCCCATTTCAAACTTTCATTGGCTTTGTCTCCACAATCAGATGATGAGATTGAGTACATGTCACATGTTCCATACTCTAGTGCAGTGGGATCTCTCATGTATGCTATGGTTTGTTTACATCCAAATTTATCTTATGCAGTCAGTGCAGTTAGCAGATACATGAAAAATCTCGGTAAAGAACATTGGAAAGCAGTTCAGTGGATTTTAAGATACTTACAAGGTACTACTGATGTTTGCTTACAATTTGGAAGAACTAGAGATGGAGTCATTGGGTATGTTGATGCTGATTTTGCTAGAGACCTTGATAGAAGAAGATCTCTCACTGGTTATGTCTTTACAATTAGAGGTTGTGCAATCAGTTGGAAAGCTACTTTGCAAACTACATTCGCTTTGTCTACTACTGAAGATGAGTACATGGCGATTACTGAGGCTTGTAAAGAAGCTATTTGGTTGAAGGGACTCTTTAGTGAGCTCAATGAAGACCTTCAAATCAACACAGTATTTTGTGACAGTTGGAGTGCCATCTTCCTTACAAAAAACCAAATGTTTCATGAGAGAACAAAACACATTGATGTTCGATATCATTTTTTTTATATATTATTGCTCGTGGTGATATTTTGTGAGCAAAATTAGTACTCATGAAAATCCTGCAGATATGATGACTAAGTTAATTCCTATAACCAAGTTTAAGCATTGCTTAGACTTGGTTGGTGTTTATTGTTGAAGTTAAACCCTTAAGGGGTTTTATAAAAGAGGTGGGGAACTTGTTTGTTGAGAGTTCATGATGAAGAACGAGAATTTGTGTCAAGGTGGAGATTGTTAGAATTAAGTGACCCAAATCCTTATTTAAATAAAATACAATGGTAAAATAAAATAAAAGAAAAATTCCTATAGAACTACACTTCTTTTTTTTTTTAAATAAGGTTTTTTAAACCTTATTAAACATCATCTATTTGATATTGATTAGAATAAGGTGTTTCAATCTTACTACACTCCTATTAGAATATGGTTTTACAAGCCTATAAATAGACATACTCTATTCCTCTTGTAATTATTCGAATTCGACATAGTGAATTTTCTTCTCCTCTGCCTGTGGTTTTTTCCCCGAAAGGGTTTCCACGTAAAATCTATGTGTTCTTTAATTTTTATTTCTCTTTTCTTTGCGATATATTTTCATTACCAACGTTATATTTTTAACAGCGACACTAACCCGTGATTTTGAAAACATTACAAATTGGTCCTAATTCGATCTCCGGTTAGCAATAGAGCCTTCATAAGCTCGTATAAGACCCGAAACGATTGTATACTATATTATATACCTATATTACTTGTAATTAAATGTTAATGGTATAAACTGAATGTAATTGATCATAGTTGCTTGGGAAACGAATGTGACATCCTGAAGCTCGGAACCAATAGTCGGGTCGGGTATGGGGTGTTACAAAAACCATTAGAGATGTTAGCTAGAAGGATGGTTAAAAAAGGTTGAAGAGTAGATACACAAGTCATTGTGCTTTGGAAAAATTCATTCCCTAATATGCAACATGAGAATAATTGTTGGAGTTGCAAAAAAAATTCCCTAATTTTAGCATTAAAGTTAAGGCTAAAATGAGAGGGGAGGTGCTGATATATAGAGATTTTTGAGAACCTATTAGTTAGCTAAAGGGTTTAGAGTTGTTAAGGCATTAACAATGGTAAGAAAGTTTGTTAAAGGGTTGTTAGCAACATTTAGAAAATAGTAGGAAAGATTGTTAATTAATTCCTTAGTCATTTTTATTAGTTTTTAATTGGTTGATTATAAAAATTCATTACCTTAGCCTTGTATATAAATACAATTTGGTGCTATAAGAGGATATGAATGAAGTACTCAAATTCTTCTTTTGACTATCTAAAAGTTTTTTGTTGACATCATAAGTAGTGTTAAAGTGATTTTAACCAAACCAGAAATATAGTAGTTAAGTGCTTTTGCTATCTAAATGTTATAATATCACATGTATTATATATCAATGAAAGTTGTAGTTTAACGAATTCACTCTAAATTGAAAATATTAAATGTATATAATTTTTAATATTTATATTGAAAATACACAATTATTTCTCTCGATTTTACAAGTGCTTCAAAGCATTTAAAATTTATATTTAATATATCGAGAAAGGATTGTATGAAACAGTGATGTATATCATCTCATGATCCCTTTCCAATAGTTTTATGCTACATCGATTTTTATCCGAATTTCGAGATTTTAATTTGATTTGATTTTTTCGGGATAAAAATCACGAAATTCGAAATGAAAATACTTGATGTGACATAAAACTATTGAAAAGATATAGATTACATGACGTCACTGTTTCATACAATCATTTTTCTTCATATACCATATTAAATTATTTAAATTTATTATTGAAATTTTAACTTTCTACTCAATTCAAACACTGAAATAATTCAACTCAAATAATTAACTAACTATATAAAAGAGTAATCTGTTTGTATATGATATAAGCTACTAGAAACATTAAATGGGCAGGACAAAATCAGAGACAATGTTCACAAATATAATATTGACAAGTATAAAGGCTGGCTAACCTATTTGCCAAAAAGGCAATATGAAATGTTCCAAATAAAAATGTGCCCGTGACCCACGACTACAACCCTAATCATTCATTTGCATAACTTTAAAACAATGTAATAATAAGTGACAAAATTAGGATAGCTGGTAAGAGCACGACTCCTTAAAATGAAAATTTTTTATATGATTTTTTAAAATTTTTAAAATTTTAAATTAATAAAGATAAAATTGTACTTTAATCTTTTAAAATATAAAAATTTAATTTATTTTTTAAAATTATAAAATATAACCTATTAAAATAATAAAATTATATAATTTTTTCTATTATAAAAGTTACAAATTGATTTTGGACTCTAAAAAGATTTTCTCATTTCCCTTAGTAATAATTAAAGAAAAGAAACGAATTTTGGTTGTTTTCGAAAAGATAGAAACAAAGAAATGCGTGATCTTTGATGTTTGTCTGTTAAGTCATGTATTTCACGTTGTTTCATTATCTCTATATTAGCAAAAGTCTACTCTTTCCCATCAAAATCAAACACCCCGTGATCCAAATTTTTTGTGTTTGTTTATTTATATTTTATTGATTTTTTTTTATATTTTTATTAGTTAGAATATGTTTTAGGTTTTTATACTCTCTGTATATAGAATATAATCTTTTTCTTTTGTATTAGAGATGGTACAAATGGGGAAGATACTGAAATAGGACATGAACCGATGTTATCAAATTCGCTATTACTCTCGAGTTAGTATGATCTATAATCTTAAAACTACTGCAAGTTCTATAAATATTAGATGTATTTATTTTCGCTTCACACCATTTATTTTAGTTCTTTTTTGCTAATATTTTTAATCTTGTAAAGACAAATAAATATTTAAACATAAACATATGAATAGTTTTATAAACTTTTTCTTTACATTTTCTCAAGCAAAATAATTGTAATTTTATTTAGTAGAGTAAAATAGCGTGAAGCAAATAATTATCATAACTATTTAAAAAATTTGATTTAAAATCTATTGGGCTATTAACCCTTTTTAAACCCCGAACCAAATCTATAGGTATAGTTAAAAATGAAATGAAATACCTGAGGAGTGCTGCGAGGATAGTGAATGGAACCCGAAAATAGAAGTTTGCGTTGGCCATTGATGATTAAAGATCTCCCATCATACGTCACATAGTCTTCTCCCTTGATGCTTGCCTGCACTGCAACTGCTATATATATCCACCACCACCATACCATCTCCCTCACCTTCATTTTTTCTTTTCAGCTATAGCAGTGGCCTTTACAAACAAGAATTTTGGAAGGGTAGGTTGGTGAGCTTGGGATGATATATATATATATACACACACATGGGAAAGGAAAGGTTTGCCATTCTTGGAAGTATTCATGCCCACTTTAAGCAGCTTTCACCTACAATAAAACATATATCATTTACTCATAAAAAAGGCAATAAATATTATATCCAAGTTTAGATACTAAAAATCTAAACTTAGCTCTTGTTTAACTCTGTTTTGGTGCTGAATGGTTAAAGATGACATTTGTGGACATTGATACTTCCAAGAATGCCAAATCTTTCCTTTCCTACAGGGGCGAATCTAGGGGTTGGCATGGATCCGACCTCTTAAAATGTAAAATTGTTATTTAAGCTCTTAAATTTTTTTTAAAATTTTTAAATTATTAAAGATGAAATTATATTTTGCCCCCTAAAATTATAAAATTTGATTTAATTATTTACAAATTATAAAGATATAAACTATAAAAAATTAAAATTTCATCCGGCCCCCCTAAAAATTATTCTGGCTTCGCCCCTGCTTTCCTATGTGTATATATATCCCAAGTTTAGACAACCATGATATAACATTTTCATTGACCAAAAAAAATATTTATATAAAGTTTTCATAGCTTAAATTATCATGGAATCATAGAAAAAGAAATTTTTGGCAGATGTATTTTTTTTTATACAATATTTAAAATTGCTCATAATTTTTTTTAACCCAAACTCTCAACTTTATACACTAATAATAAAGTCGATGTCAACCAAACTAAATTTCAACCAACAAGTCAAGGAATAAATTAGATCATCTAAAATAATATAATTTTTATACATTAAATGTTGGGAGTAAATAAGCAAAATTGTGATATAGGAAAGAAAAGAAATCAAATATTTTTAAAACACAATAAGAAGTTGTTGAGGCAAAATGTGCTAAGAGTTGCTGAGTGGCACTCAACAATGTCAATTGTAGATTGCCATTGAGGTAGTTAAAAATTTGCATTATTTAGTTTGACAATTTAATGAAGAAAATATTTGGATTTAGTTATGTGTTGTTTTATTGAAGATACTTTGATCTATCCACAGAAATCAAGTCTTGGCATTTGGAAATTGGATTGGATACGAGTGAATCAATTAAGCTACTGATTTTGGAGAGCATATTTTCAAGTGGTTTTATTTTGATGGTTATTGATATAATAATTATTTTTAAGGGATTACTTTATATTCACTTAGATTGTACGTTAACAAGTCAAAATTGAATATATACTTGGATGTTTGTCTAAGTTATGTAACGATGTAATGTATTACAAATAAAAAGACAACTTAAAATAATAACGTAAATTAATTAATAAATACATTACTTTCTTTTCTTTTTCCTTTTGAATAAATTAAAAATTATACATATCTTATGCACTCCATCCATTTTTTATCCAAAAGTCCTTTTATCTTAAATAAGCCATCTTTTATATAAAATAAAATCTGGTACAAACAAAATAAAATAAAAACAATTAAGATGTGTACAGTAAAATAAAAATTACAATTCAGATTTTTGAAACTTTATTCTTTTTATGATGTAATATATTTGTGTATCAAATAGTACAACGTAAAAGAAATTTAAAAAAAACACACACAAAATTAAACCGAGAAATAATGGTATAAAATTGTGATTTCACGCCACGCTACCTTTTTAATAGGAAAATGAAAATCACTTTTTTTCTCCTCAAAAATTTAAATTCAACTAAAAAATACTACGTGAAATAAAGATAAATGATGTAAAATCACAATTTCATATAATCTCTTCTCAGTTAAACTAGACCGAAGCGTGTGTGATGTATAGTTAATCTTTCAATTAAAACCTATTTTTTTTTCCACTTAAAATCTCCATAAAAAATTAATTAAAAACTAATTTGTGTGACCTGAAGAAAATTACAAGAATTGTTAAATATAATTATCGTTATCATCTTGATTTAGTATATAAGATAAATGGGTAAAGTGAGTTAACAATAATAAATTGAGGCCATCGACCATGAAAACAGCTCCAAGAGCCAAATAGTATATAAAATAAGATACGATGAAAACAGTGAAGGCAACAATTGTTTGTAATGGTGGCGTTGCTTGGCTTCTAACCTTTTACATCAAACGTAGGAAACAATAGCCCTGAAAATAAGATATTAAAAATATAAATCGGCACCAAGCTTTATGTTGTTACTTGCACGTCAACCGTCCTAAATAAAATGACTCATCTGTCTATTTTGGTGCAGTGTGCGTCCATTCCGATCCCCTTCTTGATTTTGTGTGAAGAAACTATTATTTGCAAGGTTGTTGGGTTTGAAGGAGTTTGGGTTTAGGGTTAGATTAGATGGCATTTGGGCTTTATTTGTGAGTTTGGGCAAAGGTCAGCTGATTTCCTCATGAAACAAGTTTGGGGTTGTTGGCGTTTGCTTGTGCCAATGTTGCTGGTTTGAGTGGGTTGCTTCAACCCTGTTTTGTATCTTGCTTTCTTCTTTTCTTTAATAATAAAGTAATTTTTTTATCATCTTTTGGTGGTGGCTGTAATCCAGAAGGAAAAACAACTTCAAACTTTGTCATTCAATTACATAAAGCAACGGCAGTAAAAGCAAAGGCTTAAATGTCGGATTTCTTGGGTTTGATCAGATGAAATCCATCTTTAAAATATGAACAACATGTAGCTCAAAAAAAGGTGCAAGCGCACCCTTGTTCAACTCTTCCTCTGCTTTTGAATATACATGGAGTTCAATTGTTGAAAACTAAAAGTGACCCACACAAGGCAACCGAAAAACCTTCCCAAGCTCCAAAACTCACTTTTCCAACCTAATCATGTCAATGCAACTCTTGGTTTCACCCACTACAGTCAAAGCATTGAAATTCAAAAGACAACAGGTTTATCCTACGTAGATAGGAGAATCTTGCAGCCAATCATGACCCCAAAATTTTGCAAGGGTCAAAATAGTCTTCAACATAGCCTTTCGATGTATGGTATCTTATATGCAATTCAATCTTTCCATTAGTGAGGGGCATAACTAGGGGTAGTCGCCTTGCACCTTTGATCAAATGGTGAAATTATTATTTTAGGCTCTTCAATTTAAGTATTTTAAGCTTTTAGTTAAATGGAAAAAATTGAATTTTTGGCCCCTCTAAAAATAAATAATTTAATCTAAGCATTTTTAACTCAATATTTTTAGCTTTGCTTCCTCCAAATTTTATAATTTCATCTCTCCTCTAAACAAAATTCCTAGCTTCACCCTATCATTAGTGTATGGTATCCATGTTAGTCTTGCAACTCTTAGTTTTAACTCGAATCTGTCTCTAAAATTATTGGGGTGACAGATCCTCTCTAAACCACTCCACCACTTTCATATGCATTATGCGAACCAAATTATGGCACTCAACATACAAGAAGCGTCAATGCCACAAGTCTGATTAGTGCTACCAACACATAAGAGTATTTCCATACGCACTTTAGTGAAATACCAAACAGAACCTCATAATGGGTCATATTTAATGAAGTTTCTCATATTTCAACTTATGAGATCAATTGCATGCAGCTCATACACGGATGCTTACCATATGCTGATGTCTTAGCATTATCGATGCTCTGTCTCAATAATATGATAACTAAGAACAGTTTAAGAATCACAACTTTAACTATGAATATCTCATAATTGTAACTTTTTGTACAGTTTCCTTGCAAGGTATTCTATGATACATGGGCTTTAACTACACAAGTCTAAATATTTAACTTTTTTAATTTTGGATAAAGAAATATATTAAATCATTATAAAAATAATGTACACTAGCACCGTAGACAAGAATCAATGCTAAAACTCTATAGCACCTTGTTTATGTGGATGGATTGAGAGAGTTTAAGCAATCTTTTCAATCATCTCTATAGATCTTAAGAACATAGGGTTGCTCCCAAATCCTTAATTCATAGATGATCATATGGATAGCCAGACCTTAGTGGTTTGTCATTTTCATCATTAATAATTCTTAAACTATACAAAGTCGTTAGGATTTTTAATGAATTAAACTCTTAAATCATTTCATCAAATTTGATATTCTAATTCGAGACGTTTAATTTAATCCATAAATAAATTACATGACTATATATTTCAACTCAATTTAAATTTAAATATTTTACTTACTATCTCCGTAAGATTCATAGTAAATATAGATATTAACATTCAAATATTCATTATACAAATTTTTTTCATTTTAAATATAACATTACTCACAACACGTTCAATAAATACGAAAAACACCCCACACGATTCAACAATTTCGATTTTGAAAATATTGAAAAATAAATAAGGGAAAAAAATTGAAAGGGTGATATTTTATACGAAAAAAATGAATTGATTTGAAATAGATTGTTATGTAAATAGCGAGATACCGACCCAAGTTGTGCAAGTGTAGCAGTAAAAGACAAATGGGCAGAATAAAAAATAGGACAGAAACTTGGGAAACAAGGGATAATAAAAGGGTAGGAAGGTTCGTAGAAATGAAGGGATGTTCATTTAACTTGGACCACCTTTCCAAAATAATATTTTTAAGCTTTTCAATGACATGTTGACATTGATGTTTCCCAGTAATATTCATGGTTTCATATCTAGTCCAAAGGACGGCGGTGATTTTTGCAACTTGCTGACTGTTTTAATATTAATAAGTGATGGGACGAGTTTCCACATACTGATACGAGTACAATGTTAATATTAAACCATTATGTAAATATCCAAGCAACTTCCCACATATCATTGTCCATTTCCAATCTCATTGCTCACCTCATCTTTTTTTTTTTTTCAACTTAATGCCCAAACTCCTATCATAAGACATAATTAACATTAGATGCGTACAAATTTGGAATAAAATTGATTTAATCGATGGAATAAAATTAATTTAATCAGAGTTGATTAATAATTTTTAGAAATTTTATTAAAGATTAATTTAATTTCTAAATCAATTAATTAATTAAATTAATAGAAAATTATACATTTTATATATATTAAATTCGGTTAAATTTTTATATATTTTATATTTGTTTTAACTAAAAAATAAAAATATATATAAATTTAGGTTAATTCGGTTAACTGACCGAATTAACCAAAAAAGTTTGGTTCGATTAATTTTTTTTTAAAAAATTTTAGTTCGGTTAACGGTTAGAAGTTTAAAAATTAACTAATTCGGTTAATGTTAATTCGGTCGGTTAATCGATTGAACATCTCTAATTAACACATATTTATATTGTTTGGTGGGTTTAATGCCACGAGTTACTACAAGATTAATAAATATGTTTGGTGGGATTTGAATATATATCTCAAATGTGAATTGGAGGGAGGTAAGTAAGGGTTTTTGCTCCCTAAAAAATGCAGTCTTTCAATCAATAAAGAAATTATAAATTAATATATAGTAAAATTGTATTTTAAACTCCTAAAAATAAAAAAAATTGTTTAATCTCTTCAAAAATGATGGAATTATATTATTATAATTAAATTCAGGTCCCTATTAAAAAATTATAAATTCCCCTTGATAAGCCATCATGGTTTCAAAACCCCAAATTTATCAATTCTACCAAAGTCTTATTTGTTTTGCCATATAAAATTTTTATAAATATATTTATTATATAATTTTTTCACCCACAAATCATGGGTGTGAATTAATCTAGTTTTATTAATTATAATTAGAATTAAAATCTCACAATGTACAAGTGAATTAATAATCTAACAATAACAGATTTAAATCGAATAAATTTACACAAGACTTAATGTATGATGACCATAAGACTTAAACAAACAAAAGAAACCCGTAAATAGTTTATAAAATTAAGACTCCACATAAAATCTCAAAATTCTTAAATCTTTAACTTTATCATCAAGTCAAAGTCTTATTGGACTTCTTAATTACTCTTTCTTTTTTTTCAATACACTATTTAAGGAGAGAAATGAGGATAACAAATTCTAGACATGTATCATTTAAATGTCAAACAAAATTCTAATCACGGATATAAGCAAATCTAGTAGACCTGTAAATTTGTGTGACTATATGTATAACATATATAGCACCATCGTTGTATGACATATTCAATATGTTGAACATATATAACATGATTATCACATGAATGGAAATAATTAAAATTATTGAATACATGAAAAGTCTCAAATTTCAATTTTATATATACTTTTACTTGTCATCAAATATATTTTTAATAACTACAGAATTTAGGTGAGATGATAAAAGTTTCTCGTACTTTAACCAGGTTAAAGGTTCAATCCTCGTCTTGGGTACGGAACAATTTTAAAATTCGTGGTCTGCATTTACCCCTTAATGAGTCTACTAAATATGGAAGATCCATTACTGGGATCGCTTCGATAAATATTTTAAGAAATCAAAAAAGAAAATCTTTTAATACTAATTTAATCATGGCTTAATAATATAAAAGGGACATCACCATGAACAAATGCCATGTTAACAGCGATTACTAATATAGTAGTGCCGGTAAAAAAATTATAAATATTTTCATAATGAACTTGAATAATTGATAGACCAAATAAATACTTTTATCATATTTTATTTTTATAATTCTAATCTGGACACTCGTTCAAATGAACTTAAGAAATTATTTTTTCCAAGTTCATTTTGGATTTTTTTTTTTTTGAGAAATTTTTTTTTGCTAATCAACATTTGTAGGTTAACATGGTACCACCAAAGGCCTACGTTTTTTATGGGGCTCGAGGTTTCCGTGCTTGTCCGAAACATGGGAAAAAAAAATTTAGGCTACTTCCATTTTGGATTTTGAGCTGAAATTTTTTTTGTTGACCCAAAAAAATACAAGCATCACAAGTCTCAAATTTGGGTCCCAAATTCTCAGTTACAAAAATTAGAGAATTTACAGATCTCACAAGTATTGAGATAAACTTATAGATTTAGGGTACGAGTCAACGATCAGGAAAAGCTTCTTGGGACAATGTTATGAGTTTGCGATCTTCCATAAAATTAGCTATAATGACATGGTATAGATATTATCGCTAGTTTCAAATAATTAATGATCAAAAAGTGTAACTAATTAAATTCATTGTTTTAAGAGATCAATTAAATGAAAATAAATACAAGGATTTATTTAAAGGTATTTTATACTCTTTAGCTATTAATCATTCATCTTATATTTAATTTTGTTAAAAGTAAAACTCAGAGATATAATAATCGTATAAATTAAAAAAGGAAGAAAATATATAATTTTAAAAATTAAAATTGAATATATATATACTGACTATTGTTTGTTGATAATAGTTAAAAATATAATTTTAAGATAGTTTGTCAAATTTCAACATGTTTTAGAAGTAAATAATGTAGTTGATTGCATTGCTAAATGGTGTTCCAATAATGATAATGAACCGAAAATTATTGAGTTTCCTATGTTCTGTGTTAAACAACTCATTTAGAGGATAAAATGAGGAGTTCTCATGTAATGATAGTTAGATCTTAAGGTTTCTATATTCTATCAACTAGGTGTCTATTCACTAGTACCATTAATTTGTGTTGAAGTGGCATTGTTAATCAATCTAGTGGTGTCACATAGTAGTTTTTTATTACGTCATGTGATAAATATAAATTAAAAATATATAAATATTTATTTTCACATTAAGAATGAACTTGGGTAAATATTTAAATAATTTTAATAATTTATATTTTTATATTTTAAAATAATAACTTAAAATACTAATATTTTATAATAATACAAATTTTAAATTACCAAAAAAACCATTTGGCATGACCTTAGACAAATGATTGTCTAGATATTTATATCTGAAAAATCATTTATCTAAGTTTATTTTTGATGTGAAAAAAATTATATTTTTAATTTATATTTGTCACGTGACGTATTGCAAGATTGCCACATGGTGCCACTAAATTTACTAACAATGTCACATTAACATTAATAAATATTGTTAATATAAAGATATCAACTTAACTAACGGAATACAAATTTTAATAGTCAAAATATATATTAATATTTTGTTTTTATAAAAATTATGATATTCCAATTAAGAACAGGGGGGTGACACAAAAGGCCCCATGTCCGATGTGATGACATTAAAAAAAAGAAAAAGAAAAGTCAGCGTTTTTGCGAGTGACTGAGTGGTTCAGATTTGGATTCGGACAGTAATGATGTACGCTTTATTACGTGAGAGATGAGGTCAGATCATATTTGACTCCTGACGTATGTTCTTCTTTTTCAGTTCCATTCCCAGCCCGCCAGCGTTGAATCGGCTGGCCGGCGGTGAGATTAGTTTAAAATCAGTTATGCTAGTGAAATCAACTCGACTGCTAACGTCTTTTTTTTTTTTTACCGACTCTCAAATAGAAACAATCCCGTAATTGTCAGTTGCAATGATAAAATAAATTACATTTTTGAAAGGAAAATACAAATTCAAACAGTATTTATTTATTTATTTGATCAATAAATGTTAAGCGTAATTATAAAATAAACTGTCTCTTAAAAGAAAAAATATAAATTTAAATTTTAAAGATAATATTATTTAGAAGAACAATTAATAAATTTATATGTTAAATACTTTAAAGAAAATATTTAATATATGTTTTATAAATTTAATAATATATAAAATTTAAAAGAAAAATTAATATGAAAATTTGATAATCAAATTATGATTAACGGTTTAAAAATTTAAAACTACCATAATTGAACCAAATCGATATTACCTCAAATTATCAATGGAACCATAGTCAGGGTTTGAAGAAGCACACATATGTTCTCCATTTATTTTCAATTAAGTTATTCTATTAGTCCCTATACATTATAAAAGTTATAGATTTAGTCTTTGTACTTTAATAAGTTGTAGATATAGCCTTTGTACTTTAATTGGGTATTTTTGTCCTTATATTTTCAAATTTTAAAATTTCAGTCCTCACCAAACAACAATTATTAAATTCATTATGTTCTACTATTTTCAAAATTAGATGCGATAAACATATTATCATATGTGTAATGTTATGTTAGTTTGTTATTTCTACATATTACTCATTAAAAATTCAATTAATAGATTAACAACTATCATTTGTGTTAAGACTTAAATTTCAAATTTTGAAAAAGTATATGGTCTTAGAATAATCCAATAGGTGAATATGGACTAAATGTATAATTATACGCATAGTATAAGACTAGTCATTGAATTTAACCAAATGGATTTAACTACTACTATATGAGTATACTTGATCACTCGGCCAGAAAACTCACTCGAAAAGTGGGAAGGTTTAAGCAAAAATATAAGCTCGAAAAATGAGTTTGGGGTAAAATTTTAGGCTTATTTTTTGGACCGAGCCTGAAATTTTGTTACCACCCAACCCAACCCTTGATCGCCTCTATGTATGAGTTAAAGACTAAATTTCAAATTTTGAAAAAGTACGTGAACTAAAATTGACCAATTCAAAAAATACATAGACTAAAATTGATAAAATTAAAGTACATAGATTAAACCTATAAGTTTTACAAAATACATAGACTAATAACATAATTTAACATTTACTTTCGATGAATAGGACTGAGATGGATGTAAATATTTTATCTTTTGCTAGTTGAAAATAACTAGATTTAAATATTAAATTACAAATGATATAAAATATATAAATTTTCTTTTAATTATAATTTTTTAACTATGAAAATTAGAAACAAACAATTTTGACAGGAAAAGAATTTGGAAGTGAAGAAATGTGTTCATTTTCAAATAAAAAATCCAAATCTCTAAGCTATGGCCAAAAAATTAATAATTTCTATCATACAATTCAATCAAGAATTTCAAAATCTTTTAATATTGAAAGATAAATTCTTCATTAATCACGAGAGTTAAAAATGAGATGATAAGAGTCTCTTCTACCTTAACTAATAATTAAGAGTTTGATCTTTACTTTGAATATGGAGCAGTATTTTGTAAAATTAAATAAAATCTAAAAAAAGATTTTTTTTTTTTTTGTAAAATTAGAGGGACTAAAAATATTTACCAAAACTGATGAGTCACTGTGCACACACTTATTGTTTAAAGCAAAGAAGAGCTGATTAATGGGAAATTCATAGAACAGCCAAGTTTTATCTTTCTTAATTGGAAGTAGATTACTTGGGAGGCAAGGAAGGAATATTTTTTTTTTCAAATTGCAAATCCATTTCAATAAACTATTAAATGTCACTGCTAACAAAATTAAAATATATAATTAAAAATATTTAAGCTTTTGCCTGCGGCGAAACCCCATGGATTCAACTTATCAATGGCTGAGCAACGCTTTATTTTATTCAATAACACTCTTCCACTTTTGACCATTTTTATATTCAATTTGATTTTTTTTTCATACTAGTATCAATTTTAAATGCCAAAAATAAATATAATTTTTTAAAATTATAATAATAGAATAAAACTTAAAAAATATGATTAACGTAACTCAAATTTAAACTACACTTAAAAACGATTAATAATTTTGACTAATTCAATTTCATAATTATTTTAATTGCTCACATGTATCTAACCAAATGTGCAATTCAATAAAAGAAATTATTAAATAATAAAATATCAATTTAAGGAAAAAATTAGAGTGGGCTGGTGATCTCATTTACGTCGTTAAACGTGCATGGAGACAAAACAATAATATTTAATCAGTCAAAGATTATTTTAAAGAAATTTGGTATTTTATAAATGTTTAATGATACGGATTACGAGAACATATATAAAAGTCATTAATACATATCATGTATGATCAAATTATTGTTTTTTCTTTCTATTATTTTAAATTAGATGATTTTTTTTTATTTGAGGCGGAGAATGAGATTATTTGAGATCGAATTTAAGTTTTCATGCTTATAACATAATACTATTGTCATTAGGCTAAAAAGTTATTGATAACTTGATGGTTTAATATTTATATTTTAATTTGATATAATTTAAATTTTAAATTATTATTATTCCTATTTTAAATAAATAATATGATTAAAATTTGGTTAGTACACCGATACGAATATCTTTTAAAGGTCTTGTTGAGTATTTTAGAGAGAGTGTACCCTTCAAGTGGGTTAAACTAGGTATTTATATGATATTGTTATTGTTCATGGATGTAACATCGTAGGTAGGTTCCCATGCATGTCGACACGTACCCTATACTAGGGTTAACACATGTTTGCATGGTGTGGGTTCGCCTATATGACAGTGCCAACCTACATTATGCGGTCTTATCATAGAAGGATGCGAGCTCCTTACATGCAAACCTTAGATTCAAACCGCATAGAGTACAGGTCAAGACCTAATCGGGTAATGAGTCATAATAATTTCCCCCACCTGGTTCGAAAAAAAGTAATAAAGTGACTCTTCTTAAAACCTGATTTTATGAGACGAGAGGTTACATAAGGAGAAACTTATTATGTGCGCCTTATGTTTTAACTTGTAACATACACTTCGCCACATATTAAGGAGTGATACAGCTGATTGTGACCCTATTCTTAGATACATGAATCATTAAAGCACAACACCCTTTTAAAAAGAGGTTGCCTGAGCCTTAAAAACTAAATTGTTTGAAATCGAGATTTTAGAGAAGAAGTCGTTGTTGAGAAGAGCAACATTATAGGTAATTTTCTTAAAATTTTCGTTCTTCTTGTGATTTTTTCTGGGTTTATTAGAACACAAAAGTTAGGACGAGAGGGAGTGATTGTGTTATTCAAAACATCTATTCACGATGCCGTGAAGTGAGTACTTAGGTGGAGGCAAAGGCTTATGTTTGCACCACCAAAGAGAAAGAAATGAGTCGCATTTTGGCTACTCGGGGAATTCAAATACCCAACTTTGCTTACGATTTCTCAATCCTCGAAAGATTAAACCGATTGAGCAATACCATCGACGAGAGTTTCCTACTTCCACTACAATACCATCTATGGGAGTTCTCTACTTCCACTGCACATGATAGAGGCAGGTTTCCATTTACCACTCTACCCCTTCTTCTGCCACCTTCTCGATGAATATAGAATAGCTTCGGGACAGTTATCTGGCTTTTTGTGGCAGGTCACAATGACATATTTCATTGAATGTAGCTGGCGAAAGGAAGTGTCATTGATTGTCATTTTCCAAACTTTGTACCAATTGAAAGCATGCAATCGGGGTGCTTTGGTGGGTTTATTTTATTTCTCTTCTAGTGAAGATGTAGAATCGGTCATCTTAAATTGGCCTTTGAACCTTCATTTAAACCGTTGCAAGTACATATGGGTTAAGTATAAGCTTAAAAGTGGTTTTGATTTTCCAATTGAATGGTCGATACTAAGCAAGAGTATGTGCTTGAAAAAGCAAGAAATTATGTTTGAAATTGGGTGGGGTCAATATTATAAACTTCGTAAGGGTCGCATACTAAATTTGAAGGAGGTGTTAACTATTAGAAATGTGTTTTAGCACTTCCTCTTAAATTTGAACATTTAATGGATGGCGGCCTATTGATGATGGTAATTGTGCGTACACCGTGATAGTACTGCCTATGCAGTTCGCGTGGCCGCATGGAACTACTAATGATTTGGGGCTTATATTATTAGGAAGGAAAAAGGAACCTAAGAATTTTTTTTTTACAGTTTTTCTAAACTAAAGCCTCGTCCATGGTTCTCAAAACCTTCAAGGGATCCAGAAAGTGGTGCGAACCCTCTTATGCTAATTGTTGGTGCTGATAATACATTTGGTGATGCAGGCACAGTTTAAGTGTTGAAGAGAGTTCAGAAGTATCCACTAGTTTATCCAGAAAGATCGACGATACATGAACGTGCGATCCTTTATGCAAAATGGGTGAGGTGGTCCCTTTGGTATTGCTGATGGGAAAGGGAGTACAAGCAATAGAAAGAAACAGAAGACTACTGCAGGAACTGCTAACATTGTATTGAGTAGTGAAGTTGAGGGCAGTCCAATAAAGGAGCTTCGTCAGAATAAAAGAAAAGATCGTGTTGCAACATTCGACGATATAGCCCCTGTTGGTACAGTCCCTGTTGCAGTTCCATCTCCCCTTAAATCTCTTATCGACCTTCAAACACCACTAAGACCATTAATTGAAGAGACATTCTGTAACACCCCCTAACCCTAAACCATCCCCAAAAAAGGGTTATAGAGCATTACCAGACATATCAAACAATTTACGAATAATTCACAAATAAAATAACATACATAGTATAGTTTAATCATTAAATCCATATAATGGACCTTCGAGGTCCAAAACACATATTAGAATTAGAACGAGACTTGTTCGAATGCTCTGAAAATTTTTTGTGAATTTCTAAAAAATTTTCTAGGTGCAGGGCTCACACGCTCATGTGGGTCAGGGACACGCCCGTGTGTCTCCATGACATGCCTGTGTTAACATACTATGTGGCTTACACGGCTAGGACACGCCTGTGTCCTTTACCTGTGTAACCCTCTAACTTATTGTTCATGAACAATTTGATTTCACACAGCCAAGCCACACGCCCCAGTGGATATATCTTCAAATTGAATCTAGTGTAGTTTTCATAAGGCCATGACACACGCCCGTGTTCAAGGTCGTGTCCTTAACACGGCTGAGACACACGCTCGTGTCTCTACCCGTGTGCTAAAACCTGGGTATTCTGTTTCTAAAATTTAAGTCTCAGAGGACACACGGCCAGACCACACGCCTTTGTGCTAGCCGTGTGTCTCACACGGTCTGGTCACACGCCCGTGTGCCAAGCCGTGTGGACTCAAAATGAGCCTCATACAACAAGTTTACCAACCCTGCAAACCTTAAACGACAAATAATTCAAAATCCAATCTTTCTACCAATCCAAAACATACTTAAATACATCTAAAACATGTCAGAACTAATAATATAATGATCTAACTCATGCATGTTTATACATATCTAACATAAATTATCTAAAAACTTCATTCAAATGCCATTCAAACCAATCTTAATTAGACCATAAATAACCATATTATAAGACATATACTTGTATGTATAGATTAACCATTATCATCTTATATACCTTTAATATTCACATCTCAAAATGACATCAAAAGACAACCTAGGTACATGCCATTTTTCAAAAGAAAAAATACTTCACCACGTGCTTGAGTTCGGATCGGCTATAGATTCTTATTTAACAGTCTGACTTTGACCTAACTCACGCGCGAAACAAACCGTATCTTTGAGTATATAACTCAATGATATTTTTATAATCCGAATACTTATAAAGTAAAAATTTATAAAGTTCAGATATATTTATTTATACATAACAAATCCATTCATAATTAATTAATTTCACAATACACATCATTCATAACACTTTCAATTATCACATCTTCTATTCCAATCTTATAGATGCTATTCCATAGCTTTTCACCATAAGGTATTCAATTTAATTTCAATATGATTCAATATCAACCAATTTAACCAATTCATTTACTTATCTCTATTAACACGACTCAGATTTCGACGGATACACGGATTCAACCGACACACCAGTACGACACTCTGTGCCCCATCGGCTAAGTCGAAGTAAAACAGTAACAGTACGGTACTTAGTACCTCATCGGACTTATCCGAAGTAATAACAGTAAAACGACACTTATAGTGCCTCATCGACTCGAAGTCGAAGTATCCCTGAACACTTCCAATCCTACGGCATGCTAACTATATCCTACTTAGCCCGACATTGTTAATAGGGTATTTCAATTCATAATTCAATTTCAAATCAATATACAATTACAATTAATTCCAATTCAATACACTTTTTAATCATACACATGTGTTCATAAAGCAATTCAATTCAATATCAATATATCAAACTCACCTCAATTTCACTTACCATACATAATAATAAATACAACAAATAATTTTAGTTTTCGAATTATAGAAATACAAACCGTATTTTCTGAGCTAATACTCGTTGACTTTCTCTTTTCTTTTCCTAGTCGAGGCTTCCGGCTCAACTTTAGCTATGGAATTTAAACAATTAAAAATTATCAATACAATACACTTTCATATTAATTAATTCAATTTATACATAACTTTTGCCTAAATTCCAATTTAGTCCTTAAATCAATACTTGTTTTGTTCTCTCCAAAACTATTTCATATTTTCATTCAATTCCTACTTAAAACTAACTTCAATACTCAATTTCATCATAAATCCCTAATTTCAAAATTCTTTCAATTTAGTCCCTACTACATAAAAACTTATGATTTAACTTACAATTCAATCATTTTCTCTTCTAACCCAAAATCTTCAATTAATGCAACATAAACTATATCTAAAAATCAACTAACTTTTAAAATTTCCACTTATATCAAGTAGTATTTTGTTCTAGGTTTCCAAAAACATCAAAATTACAAAAAAAGGACTAAATTAACTTACCAAATTAAGTTTGAAGCTTCAAATCCCTAAATTAACCAACTTCGTAAATATTTCTAATAAATATTTTACGAATCTATTTTACGAAATCAGTGACCCAAAAATAAAATTTTCCGATACCCTTAAATTTTGGGTCGTTACATTTCTCCCCATCGAAATTTACCTGAAAAGAGGTGGGAGTAATGAGATCTCATAATTTCTTCCGGTTCCCAAGTCACTTCTTCAAGACTGTGACTTTGCCATAACACTTTCACTAATGGAACTCATTTTTTACCCAACTCTTTTACTTCTCGAGCTAATATCTTAACTGGTTCTTCTTCATACGATAAATCAGGTCAAATTTTAATATATTCTGTTGAAATAACATTACAAGGATCTGATCGATATCTTCTGAGCATTGAAACATGAAAAACATCATGAATCTTTTGCAATTCTGGAGGCAAAGCCAAACGGTATGCAACTGGCCCAATTCTTTCTATAATCTTATATGACCCAATAAAACGAGGACTCAATTTTCCCTTTCGACCAAATCTCAAAATTTTCTTCCAAGGTGATACTTTAAGAAATACGTTATCACAAATAGAATATTCAATGTCTCAACGTTTCAAATATGCATATGATTTTTGTCTGTCGAAAGTTATCTTTAGTTTATCTCGTATCTTCTTGACAGTATCTTCAGTTCCTGAATCAATTCTGGCCCAATCATTTTTCTTTCATTCAATTCTATCCAACATACAGGTGATCTACATCTACGTCCATATAAAGCTTCATATGGAGCCATCTGAATACTTGATTGGAAACTATTATTGTATACAAATTCGGCCAGTGGTAAATAACATTCCCAACCTGATTCAAAATCGATGATACAAGCTCGTAGCATGTCTTCTAGAATCTGAATCACCCGTTCAAACTGTCCGTCAGTTTGCGAATGGAAAGCTGTACTGAAATTAAGTTGAGTACCCAATGACTCATGCAACTGTCTCCAAAATCTCGATGTGAATCGTGGATCCCGATCAGAAATTATTGATAGCAGAATACTATGTAATCTTACGATCTCCCGAATGTAAACTTCAACAAGTTTCTGAAGTGACCAATCAGTTCTAACTGCAATGAAATAAGCTGACTTTGTAAGTCGATTAACAACCACCCAAATGGCATTTTTCTTACTGGCTGACAATGGTAACCCCATTACAAAATCCATTGTAATGCAGTCTTACTTCCATTCAAGAATATTAATAGGCTGAAGCAGTCTAGTAGAAACCTGATGTTTTGCTTTTACTCGCTGACATGTCAAACATTTAGCCATGTATTCTACTATATCCCTCTTCATACTTGGCCACCAATATAATTTTCGTAGATCATGGTACATTTTCTTTCCTCCGGGATGTAAAGTAAAATGGCTATCATGTGCTTCTTGTAACACCCCAAACTTGACCTAGACGTTATGACCGGATCTGAAGTGTCACATTGAAGTGTTGTTTTGAAAACCGATTTTGTCAATGAAAATTCGTGACTAAAGTTTTAGATCCTCTTTAAAACTCATTGCTATTAAAAACGTTGGTGTTGTAAAAACAAAACATCTTAGCCAATTATTGGTCATATCTTGTATTACAAGTTTATTAATTTGAATTAAAAACCCCAAAGCTTTTCTAGTTAAAAACCGTTTAAATTTGAAATACGTGGTTTCCTTTGAAAATAATTTTTATTTTGAAAAACCCGTTTCTCTCTTCCTAATCTAGCAGGTAAAAGTAAGAAGTTAAAACCAAATATAAGTTAAACCTCAATGGCCTTATTACAAAAATATCACCCCAAAATAAAGTATTTAAAAATTAAGTATAAATCAAAATACTCACGCACATGTGGCCACCTCCGAGTCCCTCGTAGCTCCACATCATCTAAGGTTGGGGATTACCTAAATAGTTAAAAAAAAGGGTGAGTTTGGAAAACTCAGTGCGTAATCCCCTAATCGACAAACAGTAAATAGTATATGCAGTGCAGATTGGGCCTGAGCCCTATTCAGTAGCAGTATAGTCTAGGCCTTAGCCTTATAAAGTAACAGTGTGAGCTTAAGCCCAAATAATATAGTACAGAGCAGAAATGCAACCCAACCCAATCCAACCAACACACCACCCGTACCAACCAACACACCATGTGGGGACTAAGCCCACCCACCCAGCCAATACATCAATATCGCAACATAGCTGCTAATAGTAACGCAGCGAAGCTGCTAATAACAGCAAACGTGGCCAAGCCACTAAAATTAAAATACGTGGCGAAGCCACTAGAACAGTATAAACGTGACAAAGCCACTAGTACAATACTTCCTCTAAATCAAAATCCTAACCCCAATACAGAATGTCGTGTCATTAATATTACGTGTATGTAGTATGTCATATTCACAACCAGTCATATAGATATCATACACACATCAACTAAACTACCACTAGGGAATAATGATCATTTCGTCAGTTAGGGGTAAAATGGTAATTTCACCCCTCAAGGGTATTTTGATAATTTCACTCCCTAGAGGTATTTCTGTCATTTTACTCATTAGGGGTATTTTAGTCATTTTACTCATTAGGGGTATTTCAGTCATTTTACTACCTTTCCTAAGGCTTTCAGTTGCCTCAAGTGACACAGATAATCCATTTGATCGAAACAGTATAAATGGGCTCAAAGCTCAATATTCGGCCCAAATGGGCCCATACGCTCGTGTGACCCGTTTGGCCCAAATCCCAACACAATTATGTTCTCTACGTAGCCCAAAATAGTTCCTGCTACTTTTCACAAATTCTATCTATGTGGGGCCCACGAGCCTATTGGGCCTACACGGCCCATTCCGGCCTAAGAGTACGAGAACGCTCGCGGTGTCCCCGAAAGTCTATCGAATACGACCTGTGGGCTTGTTTTACCATACGAGCGATCGCACGCTCGTGGGGCCACTAATGCCAAAGTTTCAGCTTTTCGTCGATTCACAGTAAAGTGGGGTGAGATTATACACCTTTTTATGGAGTCGTTCCCAGATCTACGAGCACCCAACCTAGACGTTAGTCCTTAATTGTTAGGGTAACGCCCTTTAAATAGCACTAAATCTGAAATATTTCCCTTACCTTGCTTGACGAAGACTTAAACTCTTAAGGTTACCGCTCAGGATTGATCACACGCCTATGCCGAATATCTGTATCAAAACATTTCTTATTAACTAAAACAGTGATCCATATGTGGCCTCAATCCTCAAATTCTACTTACCAACCACCGAAATATTCGGCCTAATCTAAGAGTAGGGTATTGTTCTTAACTTTAACGAGTGACAAAGTTCGACGATTGAAAGACTTCTGCACTTCTCCACTCCTCGGGAACACCTAAACCCAACGATCACCACACCAAGATGAATGGATCACCATTCGACCATCAAAGAACATGAATGAAAGGAATATTCAGCTTTTAGAGAAAAAGGAATAAGAGAGAACATTTTTAAACATGAAATGAAAAATATAAACACTTACCGATTTCAAAACGCTTGCAGAACTGAAACAGAGAGGGAAACAAAACGGAGAATTGGTTACCACAGAACTATCAAGAAAAAGATTTGGTTCACCCTGATAGGAAACTGAAACCAGAAGAAGATGACTGGTATTCGGCCTAGGGGAATAAAGGGAGAATAGGGAACAAAAGAGCTTAATTTGGTTTGGCCCCAAAGAGAAGAGGAAGTATGCCAAATCGGCAGAGAAAATGTGCAAAAGAAAAGAAGGGTTTCTAGAGAGAATTCGACACTTGATTTATGTGTTTCGACAAAAGTGAACTGAAAAGGAAAAAGACCCGAATGGTCAAAAGTGCTGCACGAGATGCCACAAAGAGAGAAAACCCGAAACAAAAAAAAGAAACTCCCAAAACAACAGAGAAGGAATTTGGCTTCAACACTCTCCCCAATTGCCGAAAACGCACCAAATGAATGCCCATAGCCAAGTTTCCCCTTACTCAAGCTTCCCCATTCGGTCAAGACTCCCCTCACATTCCAACTCCTTAGAAATCTCCATAGATTTCTCTTTGATTTGATCTCAACCTCCCATTCAAACTTGATGACTAAGTCTCCAACCACCTCTGCAAAGTTTGAATCAGACTTTACCTCTCGCGCCACAGAGTCAGAAAATAAAACCTCCTACTTGTATGCCATGGAATTCGAACCCCCTCCCCCATGCATGCCCAACACGCCACTAGCCACCACAACACAGGATGTCTTGTGTCATAAAACAACAAAACTTAATATATGTACCCTTTAAGCTAACATCCAGGTTTCCCAAAAGAGTAAAAATTAAAATTTTTCCAAAGGCCATACCTAATCCCAGGCTTCCTAAAAACCCCCAAATACACTCAAATACTTGGCCATTGAAGCAAACATGAAATTTAAGCCAAATCATGCAAAATTACAGCCCCTATATTTTTAGGGCGTTACACTTCCCGAAGTATCAATTCTTTCAATTCTAAAACATTTGGAACACAGATTTGATTATGAAATCTCAGAAAATCATGTTCATCGATACTGAAATTCCCTACTATGTCATTTTGAACCATTTCTTTCTTCTTTATTAATTTATCATCTTTTGACTGAGCTGACTTGATCCGTTCGAACATCACTGATTTGATTCTTAATTCAGTTAATAAACCTCCATCATCACTAATACTGAGCTGTGCAAACATTGCTTGCAATTCAAATGCTGCTTTTCTACTCAATGCGTCAGCTACCACATTAGCCTTGCCCGGATGATAGTCAATGACACAATCATAATCTTTCAGAAGTTCTATCCATCGACACTATCTCAAATTTAATTCCTTTTATGTTAGAAGATACTTGAGATTTTTATGATCTGTATATATGTAACATTTTTCACCACACAAGTAATGTCTCCATATTTTCAAAGTAAAAATCACAGCAGCAAGCTCCAGATCATGTTTCGGATAATTACGTTCATACGGTTTCAATTACCGAGATGCATAAGCTATTACCTTTCCATCTTGCATCAAAACACATCCAAGACCACTCAAAGAAGCATCACCATAAATAACAAAGTCTTTTCTAGACTCTGGCAAAGTTAAAATCAGTGCCTCAGTTAACATTTACTTTAACTTTTCAAAATTTTCCTAGCATTGATCATCCCAGAAAAAGCGGAACATTCTTTTGCAACAACTTTGTCATTGGCAACGCTATCTTTAAAAATCCATTTACAAATATTTGGTAGTAACCAGCCAATCCAAGGAAACTACGTACCTCAGACACATTTCTCAGTGCTTTTCACTATACAATTACTTCAATCTTATTTGGATCAACTCTAATCTCATCAGTTGAAACAACATGTCCCAAAAACACAACCTCTAACAACCAAAATTCACACTTGCTAAGCTTCCCGTACAACTATTTCTCCCATAATATTTGTAAAACGATTCTGAGATGCTACTCATGTTCAAATTCAGACTTCAAATAAACCAGAATGTCATCACAAACTGATCTAAATACTACTGAAAAATATGATTCATGAGATCCATAAAAGTAGCTGGGGCATTTGTCAATCTGAATGGCATCACTAAAATTCATAATGCCCATACCTTGTTCGGAATGCTATTTTCGGTACATCACTTTCTTTCACCTTTAATTAATAGTAGCTTGATCCCAAATCAATCTTTGAAAACATAGAAGCTCCTTTGAATTGATCAAATAAATCATCTATACGAGATAACAAATATTTATTCTTAATTGTCACCTTATTTAATTGATGATAATAAATGCACAACCGCATCGAACCATCTTTCTTTTTAACAAATAATACTGGAGCTCCCTAAGGTGAAGTACCCAGACATATAAATCCACGGTCAAGTAAATCTTGTAACTGCACTTTCAATTATTTTAATTCTGTAAGAAACATACGATATTGGGGTATTGATATCAGAGCTATACCGAGATAAACTTCAATTGCAAACTCAACCTCCCGATCTGGTGGTAATCCCGGTAGTTCTTCAAGAAAAACATCAAGAAATTCACAGACTATCTGAATTTTACTGCATTGGCTGCTACCAGTATTTGAATTAATAACATAGGCTAAGAAAGCAGCACAACCATAATGAAGAAGTTTATCTGCCTGAATTGCTGAAATAATACGAACCGTCCCGCTGGTTTGAATACCATTAACTTCAATCTTATCTCCATTTTCACTCTGAACAGTAAACTTCTTTTTACAATAGTCCAAAATCACCCCATACTTAGATAGTCAGTCCATTCCTAGAATTATATCAAAATCGCCAAATGACATTATCAACAAATCAACAGGAAATATTATATTTTGCATCATTAAAGGACACCTCATATACACCTGATCGATTAGCACATTTTGCCCCAATGGACTAGACACCGCTATAGATACTCTAGACATTTTAGTTTTTAAATTTCCCGATTCAACCAGTTTTGTATTAACATAGGAATGTGAAGATCCAGGATCAATTAAAACATAAACAGGATTTGAATGTAATAAAAATATACCTGTCACCATATCATGAGCATCACCCTCTTCACGAGTGATCGCTACAAAACATTCTACTTTTAAAATTTATAAAGGATAATAAACCTGTAGACTAGCTATGACAATGATAGAGGCAAGTGCACCTGTCGAACAGTAGTATAGCTTTGGCAAGAATATCTTATCGAACCCAAGGAACCTAAAAGTACTACTACTCACTTTCTTCCTATTATTTAACCTTAAATATGGAGTGATTAATTAACTTATCTAAGACTAATGAAATACTTAAACTAAATGCAAAGACAAAAGAATAAACTGGGAAAAGACTTTGGAAAACTCAGTTGATAAAAATGATACCTTCGGGAAGAATCCACCTATGACTTCACTTATTATCTAACTTTCAATTCATATGAGTTCTTTTACTTAGCATGATCCGTGAGACTCTTTAACCTATATTAAACCTTCTCTCGAAGCGAATAATGTCTATCCTTAGGTTAATTAGTGGAACTCTCGTTCTCTTATAATAACCCCCTAAGGAAGCAGTAAATCGATCAATGGACTCTCATATTAGGTTTCACCCTAATCCGACAAAATCTTGTAACCCTATCTCTAGGCGCCCAATCAACTCCGCTTAATTATGCTAGATCTACTATTAGGCAGGGTTTATTCCTCCTCCACCTAAGCACATCAGATTAAATTGAGCAAAATAATTAAGAACAAACTAAGTGTTTATCATATAAACCAATAGATCAAATAACAAAATCCATCATAGGTTTCATCCCCTTCAGGTATCTGAAGGATCTAGTTCATAATAAAATAAGAAAATATCTCAAGAGAAAAGATAAAACAAAACATAAGAAATCCCTCAAACCCCCTGAAGGAATTGAAGGAGAGATCCTCCGTCTTGAGTAGAATTTCGACTCTTCGAGATGGATCAACTAGCTATCTTCGAGTAATTCCCTAAACGAGTAAAACTCTGGTAGAAAACTCTGCTAAAACCTGAAGACTTTGAATTGCTGCCTTGTATTGTTTATATAGACGTTTGGGATGCTTTACTTGGCTCCTAAGTACTCGTAATTCAAGTGAAATTCGTCCTAAGTGTTTGAGTGGACTTAGGATTACGTTTCTTGGGCTCCAAGCATCCAATTTCGAGTGAAATTACTCTTTCCCGCGGTAGGGGCATGGCCTTGACACGCCCGTGTAAATCGTGGTCCAGCCCGTGTCTCTATCCTGTCGATTTAGGCACCGCTATGACACGCCCGTGCAATATCTGGGTAGAGGCCGTGCTTGAGTCGCCAATTAGGCACGGCCGTACATACATCAATCGGTAGTGTTGGGCTTTTTTTCGACGAGGCACGGTCGTGTAAATCAGGGTGTGACCGTGTGTAATCTAAATATTGGGGCACGGCCATGTGGCATGAAGTCCATGCCGTACCGACTTCTTGGGTTGGCCCACTTTGGTCCGTTTTAAACCCGTTTTGTGTCCTTTTTATCCTTGGGTACTTTCCTGAGTATAAGATATGAAAAGAAAGGATTAAGAGCATCTTTTTACATAAATTAAGGACAAATTCATCCAAAAGCATACTGAATGTGGGATTAAAATATGTTACTTTTACGGTTTATCAAATACCCCTACACTTAAGCTTTTGCTTGTCCTCAAGCAAAATTCTCAACTTACAATTAAAACGAACTTTCCAAAATTTATAATTCCCATTGACAATGCCTCATCATAATTCATAGATAATTTATACATGGATCATTTAGCTCGAAGTGCCCTAAAGATTCAAATGAGATAAGTCATGATTTTGTAGCATGAAAACATAGGTGTCTCTCCTTATTTAAATAATTACCTTTGATTCAAAACCGACAAGAATTGACATCCTCACTAATGATTCACTCAAAGCACTCAAAGTGTTTAAGGATCAAGAAAAAGCGCTCAAAAGTCGAACCTGAAAAGTTAATCCCATAGGCTTGCCTAAAAATCAAATCTCCACCACTGTATATGAGATAATAAACAGATCAAAAGGTCTTTATTAGGGTTGTAACGGGGCTTGGGTTAAAAGGTATGGATAAAGGCTGAATTAGAGGGTTAAAATCGAGATTGAATTGACTAATTACCTAATCTAAAAATAATGAACTAAATATGAATATTTACATCAAATGAAAAGTAATAATACCACTATTGATAATTACTCTATAATAAAGAGTATTTTCTTCACTTTAAAATTTGATAATACTTTAATACGAGCTTTTTTCTTCAACAATTGGAGTTTAATTGCTCTAAGCTCTTTTATTGAATAAGCTTGAATTTTTTTTAAGAACAAACTAAGAAAAACTTAATAGAAGGAACTTTGATAATTGAAATAACCTAATTTGGCAATTGATCAAGTCAATTCTCGTTAGAGGGGTAGTCAAAAGAATGTTGATAACAAATACAAAGGGATTTTGGGATAATATTAGTGGGTGAGTCAATAAAAAGGTTGTTAGACTAAGGGTTATTTATGTAGGTAGGCTTTTTAGTGGAGTGAACGGGTTAAAACCTAGGTGCCTTTATCATATCAGTATATCAAATCATTATTGTGGTCTCGACATGCATAAACGAAGCAAGTTCTAGAATAACAGTTCAAAGTTGACACACTCAATATCAATAAAAGTGAGCATGAAAAATAATATATGCTCTATAAGGCTCAATATCTCACAGAAATTATGGGTGTTTTTGATATCAATCCCTATAGATTTCAAATTTCAAAGTAATACTCATATTTAGTTCAACAACCTATGAATTTTTATTTTTGAAAAATAGACTTATCATGCTTGATTCTTTAGTATTCTTCAAATTTAATCATCAATGTACAATTAACTATGATTTGTTCTAAAACATATCAATAAAAATCATAAATCATAGAAATTTTACCCTAATTAATAATATGAGAAAAATACTTAAGATCAAGACTAATTTCAGGCCATGTTTGGTTGGATGTATTAGGAATAGATTACAGCCCTATTCAATGGGCCCACCACCAAACCAACGTTTGGTTGCCTGTAATGGGTATTACGTGCTGAATAGAATCAGCTTCTATTACAGTACGGCATGCAAAGGGTATTCAGTGGCTTGAGGTATGAATAGCTATTCAAAGCAACGGGTAACAACATTTTACCCTATTTTGGACCAAAATATCCTCCTGTCATCTTCATCTTCTCCATTTCACTTTCACGACAATTTCTTGTCTCTCATCTTCATCTTCTCCTTTTCACTTTCACGACAATTTCTTCCCAAAGTAAACCCTATAGAAATTGGAACCTTAATCGACTACAAATCAAGCTTCATTCACCATCTTCATCTTCCTCCCGTAAGGTATGTGATGGCCTTTGGTTCCTTTTTTTTCTCTGATTTTGTTAGTTAAAGTTATTTTTCGGTCTCACTCTGATCCTTCTCGGTTTCTTCATCCTCATAATTTTTGTGTTCTTTTTTCTGGGTTCTAGAGTTTGATTTGTTAGTTGAATTGTTTTGGGTTTTAGAACAAAGTTTTTAAGCACCCCAAATCCCATCTATCTACACCTCAAAGTCGGTCCCTTGTTCTTGATTTATTGGTATATAATAATTTTTATGCTATTATTGGTGCTTGATTTGTTGGAAACATAGGTATTAATTTGACATTCCATTCGTGGTTGTACAAGAAATATCCTAAAATCTTAGAAACTGTCAAAGAATTTAAAGCAACGTCTAATACTAACTGCTTGAAGTTGAAGGGAAATAAAAACTCAGGATAGATCAAACAAGAAACTAAGTCATCTTCATCAATCAAAACTCAAGTTACAATTGTCGCAAAAAAAAAAGTGGGTATTTCCTGGTTTTGAAGAGAATAGGGGAAATTTGTAGTTCAAAGGGCTTATCTTTCTTAATTTTTGTTTCATGATTTAAGGGGCTGTGCTATGGTGTTGTCACTTTGCAGCTGCTGTCGTATCTACTGACTTGAAGCTTGCCGATGCGCCAATCGTCTCTCTAATCGCCATTGTCGGCATTGAGTTTAGGTGAGGCTATGCTTCCAATTTTTTTACCAAATTTTTGTTTGTTTGTTTGCGTAGCTTGGGCTGTAAAATGTTAACAAAATTAAGTTGTTTGTTCTGCTATATTTGAGTTGTTTATATGTTGTATATAAGTTGTTTGTATATACGTTTGACAGGAGCTTTGACCCATCTAGTTCACTTCTGGGGACTTTAGAAAATGGTGTTTTGATTTTGAGCAACTAATAGTCCCTTATTATAGGAGTTTGGCCAGTTTATATGCATCCACGTGAGTTTAAGTTCCACTATGTTACTTTGAAGAGAAACTATGAATGTTTAGATCTTTTGACTAGCTAGATCATTATATGACATCCAAAACAGGATTCAAAACAATTTGCTAAGAAAGTATCCATCTCTGTTCTTATTTATAAGAATGTTATGCTAATTCTATTTTAATACATTTTCAGTGTTGTAAACTCTACAATTGTCATCGTGTAATTTCAATATCTGAATCATTAATTTTGACATCTGTTTTTAACTGCCAGAAATGATATCCTTAAAGCTCTTTTGTTTGTCTTGTTAGTGTGCTCAAAATACCTTAGTTTGGCTTGCTTCCATTCATGCTTATCTGGGAATATTTAATTAAATATTATCACTAGCTTCCTTATTGATCTTTATAGCTTACTAAATTGTCTCTCTTTCAATATTGCAGTTTAGATAGCTAGGTTGCAATTGTTCCCTTTTTCATATCCAAATGCACCTATTTTGGATATTTTAGTGCAGATTCTTCTGTCTATTTATGTATGATTTTGTCTAGATGTAACTCAGTGCACCCATTTCATAGGTTTTCCCATGATCAATTGCTTGACATGGAATAGTTAAGAAAGTGATAAGATATATGCTTTAAGGATCTTTTAGTCTTGTGTTTCTATGCTATATTTGCTAGATTAATTGCTTGTGTGATGCTTTCTCCATTTTTGCAAGAGCTGGTGGAAATTGTTATGATTGGTGTTTGTTCTGTTAACATATTTAAGCAGCCTTTACACTATGTTTGATTGAAGGTAATATCTATTCCATTAAATGCTGGTAAGTTTCTATCCCTACAATTTTCTTGTTAAAATTTGAATTTCTTTGATGGGTCTCACCAACGGTTTTTAATCAATATTTTTTTGGGTTTATTTGTTTGTTGGCATTGGGTGGGTAATAAAGCTTAAGGAAAAAAATCCAATCCCAAAAGATCAATGTTTTCTTGTTTAGTGCCCTTTTTACGAGTTAAGTAGATGGATATTTTAAATATTTAGAATAATGTATTGATGGTGTTGTATGATTAAAATTCATTTCATTTATGAGATTGGTGGAAAGCTCAGTTTGTAATAAAAGTTTTTTTTTTTTTGGTTATATCCATTGTAACGATGTCCATTGCATTTAGGGTCGCTAATGCTACACCCAAGTGAATCTTGTAATGATTATGCTTATTTCCTCGTCTTTGTATTTGTCCATCAATTCTCTTAAGGCATCTCGAACCTACATGTGCATGCACTACGTATGAGATGAATCACATATAATTAACACATAGATGAAACCATATATATCGGGCATAATGATGTCCTTTGTCTTTGTGTGTTAATTTTGGCTCCAACTTTTAAAAATAGTTCAAACCGATCATCAACCTTTAAAAGAATTGGTTTTTTTAATAAAAGAATATTTATTTTAAATTCACATGTACTTAATACTTTTTAAAGAATATATTAACTATTTAATTTTTTTGAATTTATTTTCATTTTGAATATTATTTTATAAATTTTAAGATATGCATAAAAATACTCATAATTACAATGCGAGTTATCACATCAACATTGTTATAAAATTAATGTATATTAAAAAGATTAATAATTAAAATTAGCCAAAAAATAATAAAGAGAGAATTTGATAATATATATCGTTTGCTTGGTGATATAAAAAGTTTGCTTGGTGATTTTTGTATATCGTTTGATGGAGAAAGGTATCTGTAAGGGTTCTAATTTAAAGGCTTTTGATACTGAAGTTTGTACATTTTAGTCCTAGATATTATACTCCCATAATCAATTCTGCTTTTGAATGAAAAAGAAAGTTCGGAATTAAAAAAAAAGGAAGTTATATGCCAAAGTTGCAATGTTAAGTGTTGTGTTTAATCTTTGCTTAATTTCTGTATATTAATTGGTTTATATGATCTTGTTTTTGGATCTAGTTTTTATATTGCACAAGTTCTATTTGTTTGATTCCGAAATTGAGTTTGTTTTCTATTTGTGGCCTTCACTGAGTTGCAGTGAAATGATAAGGTTTTATTTGATGAAGAGGTGGCTTTGGGATTGACTGAAGTGCTATGTATGTTTTCCTTTTCTTGATTTTGTTTGAGCCGTAAATTTTGGTTGTTCGTTGATCGGTTTCTATTGAGCTAATTGTCGTTGTAGATGGTTGATTTTTGTGAGTTCATGTGATGGTAGAGAAATTTGGTAGTGTAATGCTTAGAAATGAATGTATGGTTTTTGAACTGTATTTAAAATTAAAATTAAAATTATATTTATTAGAAGTTGTGGAGAAAAAAGAAAAAAAAAAGAGGAACATTTTGCCTGTTTTGTGGAGAAAAGTGGATCACTTTTTATAGCTTAAGCTCATTTTGTAGATATACAGACACATTTTGCACCTTATTTTACTCAGGCAAATACTTTCCTTGTTTAAAAAGCTTTGAGTTGCTGTTTATTGATTTTAATACTATGTATTGTTACTGTTTGTTGCTATCTAAATTGAAAAGAAATTTATATTTAGTAATTTCTTGTTAGCAATCTACAGATATGGGTTGAAAAGATGGAAAATTTTCATGTTGAAATGTTGTCTAAATGCTGAAAATTCAGCATGCATATTCTGTTATTTTATTTTGAGCTGATGTTGTAAATGAAGGAAAGTGTGATTGTGGATTATTAAATTTGATTTTTGATTGGAAGTGTTTAATGTTGTCCAAATGCTGAAAATTCAGCATATAAATTCCTAGATTTAAATGCCACAAACTCTTTGTTTTAAATGAAGGAAGTTTGGTTGACATTTTTAAATGAAGGTTTAGATAAGTCCTACCAGTTGAGCTTCCATAGTGTCTCGCATGCTTTTTCTTTTGGTTTTAAAATGGGGTTGGGAGGCAACAGAGACTACTTGGAAGTATTTGTCAAGAATATACCTTGTATTTCAACCTGAGAGTATTTGTCAAGAAAGTTGATTGTCTTTGCATGAACTTGTGTTTGTTTCATCCATGTGACAAATGTAGTATGGTTCAATGAGCCATGTAACTTGCTATTATCCTTGTATCTTTGCATTTCTTTCAATTTGATAAATCACATTTCTTTGCATATTTATCATTTCTTTGCATAGTTTAAAATTATTTTTTGTATTGTAGCAAGTTATCAAGAAAGTACTCAATGTAACAAAGCAGCTCAAGGGAAACACTATAGACCAGTAACATAAAAGAGAAGCTCAATTACATCGATCTAACGACTTAATAATCAAGTGTCGATCGAATCAATGTTCATTAATAATAATTTACAAAGAAGCCAACAAATGTCTCAACTCTTCAATTTGGTAATCAATAAATAAGCATCCAATGATATATTTCATACTAAAATTCAACAAATATAGGGCATATTTTTGGATTCCTAATCTTTTTAAAATCGGCTCCCCAACTTTTAACTTTAGAAACATAATGCTTAAATTACTTCTACCGTAAAATATTGGCTTCACTATTAAGTACTAAGTACCATAGTTAGCCAAACAATTAATCTTTCTCACTTTTTCACCACTAAAAGGATGCCACACTCTATAGTCTATACTCACTTGCCTAATCCACAAGAAGTACAATAATGCATAATCAACCAAGACAAAAGGCACATAAGGCATTAATGGTACACGGAATAGATTTGCATAGATTTGCATAGATTATTTGAATAGATTTGCATGTCTTCCAGTTATTGCTACTTTTGCTTCAAATAATTTGTTTCTTCTACAAGATGAAACATGTTTCTTGATCTAAAATCAGTTCTTTCTTATTAAGTATATATATGGAATTATATTCTTTGATTTCGTTTTACAGTTTATTGAAATTAGTATTGAAGAAATGTGACCCTTTTACTATGATTTGAAGAAATTAAAACTTTAATATATTGCAGTTATGGCTCGTCTGCCTTTGATAGGACAAAGTGTGAGGCGTAAAAGAATCGATCTTGCTGTTACAATATGGTTGCAAATGTGTACTGTTGCGAGTTGGTTCTTAGTTGCATTAGGTGCCATCCATAGCCTACATACTTATAGACCAAGGATTAGATTCTATATTTTAGATTTTTATGTACAACAAGATTATGTGACGAGACTTGTATATGCTACTGACGAGACTTGTATTGAACAAGTTAGGATGAATAGAATTACCTTTTTTAAACTATGTGAGATGTTACAAACTTTAGGGGGATTGAAGTCGTCAAGGAACATGCTTGTTGATGAGCAAGTGGCAATGTTTTTACATATCATTTCTCATCACCTTAAAAATAGAGTTATCAAGCATCACTTTAATAGCTCTGGGGAAACCGTTAGTAGATCATTTCACAATGTATTAAATGCTGTCATATGCTTACAAGGTGTGTTATTTAAAAAGGCAAAGCCAATTACAGCTAATTCTACAGACCCAAGGTGGAAATGGTTCAAGGTATTGGAGTGAATACTATATTAGCTCGTACATAATTTAATCCTCTTACATTTAAATATAGTATCTTAACTCGAGGTTTTATACATGTGATGTAGAGTTGCTTAGGTGCTTTAGACGGAACCCACATCAAGATTAGGGTTTCAGAAGTTGATAAATCTAGATATCGAACGCGAAAAGGTGACATAGCAACAAATATGTTAGGTGTTTGTACACCTGATGTGCATTTTGTTTATGTTCTTCCTAGTTGGGAAGGTTTTGTTGCTGATGGACGAGTTCTTCGAGATGCTATTAGTAGGAGACATGGACTAAAAGTTCCGCATGGTAAAGTGCAAAATTATAGGAATTGAATTAATTTTAAGATCATACTTTTATGGAAATTAACCATGACAAATAGTTTCTTTTTATAGGTTGTTATTATCTAGTTGATCTTGGATACACAAACGTGAGGATTTCTTGCGCCATTTAGAGGACAAAGATATCATTTAAATGAGTGGCGTCGGGGTTACCAACCAAGTACTCGGAAGAATTTTTCAATATGAAACATGCTTGAACGTAATGTTATTGAAAGATGTTTTGGGTTATTAAAACTTAGATGGGGAATACTTAGGAGTCCATCATTCTATCCTGTGAGGGTGCACAATAGAATCATTATTGCATGTTGTTTGCTCCATAATTTTATTAGAACCTATATGAGTATTGATCCTATTGAAGCGGAGTTGGAAGAAAGATTACCTAGTAATGTGATAGATGATGATGAACCGAATATCGCAAATATTCATCCATCGGATGCATGGGCTACTTGGAGGATGGAACTAGCCAACCGAATGTTCAATGAATGGCAAGCATCTAGAAATTAGTTAGGTTTAGGGTAAAAATAGTAAATGTTACGTTGTTTATGTTATTTCATGTATCTAGTTTATGAAACTTTGGTGGTGTTTGAATTATTTTTCATATCGTACTAGACTTGTTGAATGATAATCTATTTTCCTTTGATTCATCATGTGTTATAATTGTAATGATTCGAATTTTACGGTCATCGAAAAGTGTATTTTCGGATCTCCGTTCTTTGAAAATGAATATGTAAATATCTATTAAAAATATTTACGAAGTTAAGTGATTTGGTTAATTAAAGTTTAATAAAGTGAATTAGCTTAAATTAAGGATAATTAGGAGAAAAGATTAAATTGAATAAAGTGTGAAAGTTTAGTTGTAGATTAAAAGCAAATAAATAGGACCAAAATGACAATTAAGCCAATTTTTATAGATGTGACGGCAAACTTAAATAAAATCTTAATTATTGGATTTTTTTATGTTTAAGGTTTTAAATTAATTATTATTAAATAAATAAAAGAAAGACAAGTGTATGGTAAAAATAAAATACATGTGTAATAAATATATTGTACATACATTTGTAATACATGTATGCATTTACTTATTATTTAAGTAAATATTCAATGTATTTATTATTATTAAATTGATATTATGTGATGAATAAATTAAATTAAGACAAATGTATGGTGCATATGGTGACATATGTGATACTAATATACATATATTTGTAAAATACATGTATATATACTTATTATATAAGTATATTATTAAATTATATATTATTATTAAGTAAAAGATATTAAGTAAAAGTATATATTATATTTTGATATCTTTTGTGTTTGTAATATTTGGATGGTATAATGACATGATAGAATGTCATTACAATGTTGTAACTTTTGATATTGTAAAATTTTAAAACATATGGATTATGACATATAAAATAATGAAATCATGTAACTTTTGTTAATATATGAATATTATGCTTGGATGTGAAATATAATTCTCAAGTTAATTAATTACTTCTAATATTTTTTTGTAAAGTAATTAAATTATTTGTTTCAATAATGATATTTTAGCACATATATGTATTGCAGTTTAAAAATAATAAAATAAATTATATATATATTTATAGTATTATGTATTAAGATTTTTAATTCATATAATAATTATATTAAGCATGTTATTAAATCAATATTTTTTATTAAATTATATTTAATAATAATTATGTTAAAATATGATTAAATTATTTATTATTTTTATTAAATTATTTTCAATAATAACCTTATTAAAGTTTAATAACAATAACAATAATCATCTACCTAACAAAAATTCTGCTAAGGGTACTCTGGTCATTTTAGTTCTTTTCCTTATGCTATTACAACATCATTCCATTCAACCAAACACAAGAATTTTATTACAGCTCTATTCCATTCCATTCAACCAAACTGTTGAATTACTTATTACAGCTCTATTCCATTACACCTCTATTCCATTACACATCTATTCCATTACAGCTCTATTCCATTACAGCGAACCAAACGTGCCCTCAGGGTTTTGAGAATTATGCAAAAAGTTAGGCACTATTACCCCCACACTTAAGATGTACATTATCCTCAATGTACAAAGATAGATAATGAAATTCATGTGCCAAATCAAAAAGATAAGTGGGGAAAGTAATACTCCCTGAAATTTGGATGATCCCTGGCGTCTTTGGTAGCGGTGATGGTGTTTTCTATGGGCCCGATGGAGTGGCTACCGAGAAGCAATTTGCTAGATGAAGAAATTGGGTAGTCTGTGAAGATATAACTAAGAGATCTAGGGAAATAATAAAATACTAATAATAAATTTAAAAATTAAGGAAATAAAAAGAATGAGACTAAGAAGAAAACTGAAATTGAAAGAAAAGACTAATAGACTGAGGAGTCCTTATTGTTGGATGGTTTGCGAAGTGGGTGTGACCTCGAAGGCCGTGGTGTGTGATTCCCTAGCAGCCTTTAGGTCCTAAAACCATGAAACTACTATGAAATAAATTAAATTAAGCAGAAAAGAAGTATAGATAAGGAAAATAAAGGAGACGAGAAAAGAAAAATAGAACCAAAAAGGTTTCCGAGACCCTTGGCGTGTTAATTAAGTGAAGCTGCTGGCATGAACTCATGTTGAGGTCTCCTCTAAGGAGATGATGCTTACGTTTCTTCGGCATGATCTTTATGTTGCTCAAGTGTCTTGGATCTTTTCTATGAATAGGAAGAAAAATTTGAAAGAAGAGAAGGAAGAAGGAATGTGAGGGAGAAGGGAAGGCTGTGGGGATTTAAATAAAATTTCAAATCTGGCTTGTTCCTACGCCCGTGTGCCGAGGGTGTGTCCATTCACACGGCTGCCTAGCACGGCCGTGGCTAATGGCGTGTTGCTTCTTACACGCCCATTTCTTAGTCATCCACGCCCGTTTCGAGAAAGTCAGTAACTTCACATGGTTCATAGGCACGCCCGTGCTGTTCTTGTCGATACGTGCTTTAGGGTTGTTGGGCTTGTGACGTCGGGGAGTGGTTGGACTGACTTGTACGGCCCTGTTCCTGTCAGTGTGGTGGTTTCGGTGGTCCACACAGTCACGAACACGACCGTGTGTAAAGCCTTGTGGTCTGGAAATCTGTACTTTTGTGTTAGTTTCCAACTAAATACTTAGAAAAAAAAGATGGAAAGAAAAGAAACTGAAAACAAATTTGAAAATAAATAGTGTTAATGTTCGGGTTGCCTCCCAAGAAGCGCTCGTTTATAGTCTTAAGCTAGACTGTCCTCATGTTTGAAAATTTCAGGGAGGTTTAAAGGTTTGAATATCTTCCCTCATGCTTGCGATTTTATTTTCATGACAAAGTTGGAGTCGAGAAGCATTTACCTTGAATTTATCGAATTTTGGGTTACTTACCTCGACTGTGTTGTGGGGGAAGATTTCATGTACCTTGGGAAGAATTTCTCCCTTTTCCCTCAAGTGTGTTGAAGTGATGTGAAGATCGGCTTTGTCTAACAGCACCTGGTCTCCTATTTTAAAGTGATTAGATGTTCCTATGAGCTCTTCTGGTGGTTCCTTAAGTTTTACTTCATGTGGATCCGGCTTTTCTTTGGTGTATATCTTCTGCTCTTCTAAATTGTTGATCGTATGCTTCTGTGTTGGCTCAATTTTGATGCTTCGTGATGTTTCCTACGATGGAGATTGAATAATTTGATTATCTATTGAAACGACTTTCTTACCTTCATCTTCTGTGGTTCTGGCTGAGTCGAGAGCTTGAAGATTGACTGATTTATCTCCTATATGAAGTATGAGTTCTCCTGTGGCAACATCAATTTTAGTCTTGGCAGTTGCAAGAAAAGGTCTTCCTAAAATTAAAGGGATTGAATTTTCCTCACCCATGTCTAAAACAACAAAATCTACTAGGAAAACAAATTTATCGATTTTGACTAAAACATCTTCAATAATGCCCCTAGGGATTCTAACAGTTTTATCAGCTAGTTAAATACTCATCCTAGTTTGTTTGGGCTTCCTAGACCTAGTCGTTTAAGCGATTGCATAAGGCATAACATTTATACTTGCCCTAAATCATTAACGATTATCAATAGTCAAACTACCAATTAAGCATGAAATCGTAAAACTCCCGGATCTTTTAATTTTGTGGTAGCACTCAGTAGCATTCTTTGAGCATGTTGCGTTTAATTCCACATGGTGCTCTTCATCAATTTTGTGTTTGTTCATCAAGAGCTTGCTTAAGAATTTCCTTGCATCGGGCATCTGAAAAAGAGCTTCAAGAAGAAGTAAATTAATATGTAATTTCTTTAAGAGTTTTAGAAACTTACCGAATTGTTCCTCTGAATCTTATTTTTTCAATGCTTCAGGATAAGGTATGCGAGGTTGGTATTCTTTGATTACCGGTTTTGTCTGTTCTTGAGCTACCTCGGTCTTGTCCTTCTTTTCTTGCGCTGATGTGGGTCTATCTACTTGTGTACCCTCTTGAGTTGTAATGGCTTGGATTTGCTCTTTTGGGTTTATTTCTGTGTTGCTTGGTAGACGTCCTTGTTGGCATTCAGAAATTAGCTTTGTGAGGTGTCCCACTGACCTAGTAAGTTCTCCAACTTGATTCTCGAGCCCTTTCATCGACTTCTGTTGTTCATCAAGGTTTGTATCAGTCTTTTAAAGACGAGATTCTGCGGCTGCCATGAATTTTGTCAGCATCTCATCAAGGCTTGATTTTTTTTCCTGTGGGTAGGGCTGATTTTGATAATTTGGAGGAGGTTGCTGCCTTTGAATTCCTTGATTTCCTTGTCCTCCCACGAAAAATTTGGGTGGTTCCTCCAACCTGGGTTATAAGTATTACTATAAGGATTATTATTGGATCTAAAATTGTTACCTATATAGTTTGTTTGCTCGTTTTCTGCTCCTGGTTGGTAGGGTGGGTACTCAGCATTCGCCACATTCCCGCTTGCTTCGCATTGCATTACTGGATGTACCTGCGAAAAACATAAATTATCAAGCTTTTTATTCATTAACTCCACCTGTGTTGACAACATTGTCACTGCGTCTATGTTGAAAACTCTGGCTAATTTTGTCGGCTTTGCCCTTGTGATTTGCCATTGATAAGTGTTCAATGACATCTCCTCAATAAAATCATAGGCCACTTCAAGAGTTTTGTTGTTCAGAGTTCCACCGGCTGATGAATTAATCATTTGCCTTGTTGAAGAATTCACACCATTGTAGAAAGTTTGGACTTGAAGCCACAAAGGTAATCCGTGGTGTGGGCATCTTCTTAGGAGATCCTTGTATCTTTCCCATGCATCATATAATGTTTCTGCGTCATTCTGCACAAAAGAAGATATGCCATTTCTAAATTTGGTCGTTTTGGCTGGTGGAAAATAATTTTAAAGAAATTTTTCGGTCATTTGGTCCCATGTGGTGATTGACCCTCGTGGTAACGAGTTCAACCACTACTTTGTTTTATTCCTTAATGAAAAAGAAAATAACCGAAGACGTATGGCATCATCAGAAATGCCATTTATTTTGAAAGTATCACAGAACTCTAAGAAATTAGCTCTATGCGTATTTGGATCTTCGTCCTGCAATCCATCAAATTGAACAAACTGTTGAATCATTTGTATTGTGTTAGGTTTTAATTCAAAATTATTAGCAGCTATAGCAGGCCTAACAATACTAGATTCTGTTCTTGTCAAATTAGGTTTAGCATAATCATACATAGTACGCTGAGCATTACGATCTTATGCATCGGTGGATTATTTTGGCCATCCTTCATGGGATTGGATCTGTTTTGTTGTTCTTCTCCTTGGTAGTCTAGAGCTTGTCTAGTTTCTCTGCGATTTCTGCGAACGGTAGCTTCAATATCTCTATTGTATTCTAATGGTCCTCTAGGGTTTCTTCTAGTCATAAACTAGAGGTACCTTGCAAGTTTAATAAAGAAAGAGGATTAGTAAAATTAGAAATTTAATAAAAATAAAAATTAGAAATAATGGCTAAAGTAATAAAAATAGAGCTTTCGTAATGTTTTAGAATTCCCCGACAACGGCGCCAAAAACTTGATCGCTACAAAACAGTCTAGTTTTAAAATTTATAAAGGATAATCAAACCTGTAGACTAACTATGACAATGATAGAGGCAAGTGCACCTATCAAACAGTAGTATAGCTTTGGCAAGAATATCTTATCGAACCCAAGGAACCAAAAAGTACTACTACTCACTTTCTTCCGATTATTTAGCCTTAAATATGGAGTGATTAATTAACTTATCTAAGACTAATGAAATACTTAAACTAAATGCAAAGATAAAAGAATAAACTGGGAAAAGACTTTGGAAAACTCAGTTGATAAAAACGATACTCTCGGGAAGAATCCACCTATGACTTCACTTATTGTCTAACTTTCAATTCATTTGAGTTCTTTTACTTAGCTTGATCCGTGAGACTCCCTAACCTATATTAAACCTTCTCTCGAAGCGAATAACGTCTAACCTTAGGTTAATTAGTGGAACTCCCGTTCTCTTATAATAACCCCCTAAGGAAGCAGTAAATCGATCAATGGACTCCTATATTAGGTTTCACCCTAATCTGGTAAAATCTCGTAGCCCTATCTCTAGGCGCCCGATCAACTCTGCTTAATTATGCTAGATCTACTCTTAGGCAGGGTTTATTCCTCCTCCACCTAAGCACATCAGATTAAATTGAGCAACATAATTAAGAACAAACTAAGTATTTATCATATAAACCAATAGATCAAATAACAAAATCCATTATAGGTTTCATCCCCTTCAGGTATCTGAAGGATCTAGTTCATAATAAAATAAGAAAACATCTCAAGAGAAAATATAAAACAAAACATAAGAAATCCCTCAAACCCCCGGAAGGAATTGAAGGAGAGATCCTCCGTCTTGAGTAGAATTCCGACTCTTCGAGATGGAACAACTGGCTATCTTCGAGTAATTTCCTAAACGAGTAAAGCTCTGGCAGAAAACTCTGCTAAAACCTGACGACTTTGAATTGCTGCCTTGGATTGTTTATATAGACGTTTAGGATGCTTTACTTGGCTCCTAAGTACTCGTAATTCAAGTGAAATTCGTCCTAAGTGTTTGAGTGGACTTAGGATTGCGTTTCTTGGGCTCCAAGCATCCAATTCCGAGTGAAATTGCTCTTTCCCGCGGCAGGGGTACGGCCTTGACACGTCCGTGTAAATCGTGGTCCAGCCCGTGTCTCCATCCTGTCGATTTAGGCACGGCTATGACACGTCCGTGCAATATCTGGGTAGAGGCCGTGCTTCGGGTCTACCAATTGGGGCACGGTCGTGTACATTAGGGTCAGGCCGTGTTGGGCTTTTTGTCGACGAGGCATGGTCTTGTAAATTAGGGTGTGACTGTGTACAATCTAAATACTGGGGCACGACCGCGTGGCATGAAGTCCAGGCCGTGTCGACTTCTTGGGTTGGCCCACTTTGGTCCGTTTTAAACCCGTTTTGTATCCTTTTTATCCTTGGGTGCTTTCCTGAGTATAAGACATGAAAAGAAAGGATTAAGAGCACCTTTTTATAAAATTAAGGATAAATTCATCCAAAAGCATACTAAATGTGGGATTAAAATATGTTACTTTTACGGTTTATCAACGAGTCTGCACAACATATGGTCGGATGGTGCTCTTACTTCTGATTGCTGAATGGCAATATCACTTCCTCTTCTAGCTCTTCCTCTGATAATCGGACCACCTCAGCCTGATCCACGATCTCTAGAAGTAGATTAGGATATTTGTGATGTAACTGGTGCATCACTTTTATTCTTCGGACAATCTTTAACAAAGTGATCAGTGGATCCACTACGGAAACAACCTTCTGTCAGTTTCCAAGACTCACCCCGATGCCTATTTCCACAATGTTCACATTCCGGAGTTTCAGTATTTCGAGATGGATCTCTAATGCTACATGTAGAAACTGTTGTCTGCCTACCACGATTTATGTCACCTCTGTCTGATCTAGAACCAAATCTCCAACTGCCTCGAGACTTTTTTGGCTTTTAGGTTGTAGATTTGAATTAGCGGCTTCAGGGCATTTCCCAAATAGACTATTAATTTCAGGTTTTTTATCTAGACCCAATACTTGTTCAACCATTTTAGCTCTTTCAACCAAATCTGCAAATTCAATGATTCTAAGAGATACTAGTTGCACTTTTAGCTCATCTCATAAACCTCGTAAAAATTGTTTGCAACTATCGACTTTGGTGGGTACATATTCAACTGTATATCGACTAAGTCGTGAAAATTCTCTTTTATAATTAATTACAAACATATCTCATTGTTTTAACGTTAAAAATTCCAGCTTTCGATCTTCAATGTACAGTTCACCCACATATTTCTTCTGAAATTGCCTCTGAAAGAAATCCCAATTGACCTGTTCTTCGAGTACATGTCGAGATACTGATTCCCACCATACATATGCTTCTCT
This sequence comes from Gossypium rotundifolium, assembly GCA_025506655.1. Taxonomy (NCBI): domain Eukaryota; kingdom Viridiplantae; phylum Streptophyta; class Magnoliopsida; order Malvales; family Malvaceae; genus Gossypium; species Gossypium rotundifolium. Next base: position 6,871,330 of record CP106725.1, on the reverse strand, counting down.
TTATAACAAAGAAACAGCACACAATAAACTTTCTCGAGGAGTGTTTTCAAGTTGTTTCAGAATCCTTTTTGTAGACTCCATCCAATTTTCAGCAGTAGATGGATCAACTCCCTTTAAACCCAAAAATTCAGTAGCACCATACTTACGCAATTCTTTTATAGGGGCTCGGTGGGGAGTAGGAGCAGTGGTAGTTGCAGTTATGGTTACTGTTACTCATTGAAGAGCATCAACTATAACTCTAATTATTTCAGAATTATCAGTTTCTCTAGTATTACCTCTTTTGACATTAAGGGGTTTACGTCTTACTGGATTTACACTTGGTGTTACCGATTCAGTTTCATCTCTTTCATAAGATTCCTCACCTCCGTTATACATTTCTTGATCGGTATCATCTATGTATTCATCTGACTTCTTTTAACTATAAAACAAAAACAAACAGATATATCAGCATCCAATCCCGACTCAAATCAACTCAATTATGGCATGTACCTCTAAACTCAATTCTAAGCTCGATTTAGTCTAAGAATTGACTAAACCTAAATAACTCTGATACCACTAAATGTAACACCCCCTAACCCTAAATCATCGCCGAAACAGGGTTACGAAGCATTACCAGACATATCGAACAATTTACGAATAATTCATAAATAAAATAACATACATAGTATAATTTAATCATTAAATCCCTATAATAGACCTTCGAGGTCCAAAACATATATTAGAAGTGGAATGGGACTTGTTCAAATGCTTCGAAAATTTTTCGTGAATTTCTAAAAATTTTCCTAGGTGCATGGCTCACACGCCCGTATGGGTCAGGGACACGCCCGTGTGTCTCCATGACACGCCCATGTTGACATACCGTGTGGCTTACAAGGCCAGGACACACCTATTTCCTTTACTCGTGTAACTCTCTAACTTATTATTCATGAACAAATTGATTTCATATGGCCAAGCCACACACCCGTGTGCTTAGCTCGTGTGGATTTATTTTCAATTCGAATATAGTGCAGTTTTCACACGACCATGACACATCCCTGTGTTCAAGGCCTTTTCCTTCACACGGATGAGACACACGCCGTGTCGCTACCCATGTGCTAAAACCTAGGTATTCTGTTTGCAAAATTTTAGTTGCAGGGGACACACGGCCAGACTACATGCCTATGTGCTAGCCGTGTGTCTCACATGGCCTGGTCACACGCCCGTGTGCCAAGCCGTGTAGACTCAAAATAAGCCTTATACAAAAAGTTTACCAACCTTGCAAACCTTAAACGACAAATAATTCAAAATTCAATCTTTCTACCAGTCAAAAACATACTTAATTACATCTAAAACATGTTAGAACTAACAATATAATGATCTAACTTAGGCATGTTTATAGATATCTAACATAAATTATCTAAACAATTCATTTAAATACTATTCAAACCAATCTTAATTAGACCATGTAAATAACCATATTATAAGACATATACTTGTATATTTAGATTAACCATTATCATCTTATATACCCTTAATATTCACATCTCAAAATGACATCGAAAGACAACTTAGGTACATGCTATTTTTCAAAAGAGAAAATACTTCACCACGTGATTGAGTTCGGGATCGGCTATGGATTCTGATTCAACAGTCTGACTTTGACCTAACCTGCGCACGGAAACAAACCGTACGCTGAGTATATAACTCAGCGGTATTTTTATAATCCGAATACTTATAAAGTGAAAATTTATAAAGTTCAGATATATATATTTATACATAACAAATCCATTCATAATTAATCAATTTCACAATACCCATCATTCATAACACTTTCAATTATTACATCTTCTATTCCAATCTTATAGATGCTATTCCATAGCATTTCACCATACGGTATTCAATTTAATTTCAATATCATTTAATATCAATCAATTTAACCAATTTATTTACTTATCCCTATTAACACGACTCGGACTTCGACGGATACACGGATCCAGCCGACACACCAGTACGGCACTCTGTGCCTCATTGGCCAAGTTGAAGTAAAATAGTAACAGTACGGTACTTAGTACATCATCGGACTTATTCGAAGTAATAACAGTAAAACGACACTTATAGTGCCTCATCGACTCAAAGTCGAAATATCCCTGAACACTTCCAATCTTATGGCATGCCAACTATATCCGACTTAGCTCGATATTGTTAATAGGGTATTTCAATTCATAATTCAATTTCAAATCAATATACAATTATAATCAATTCCAATTCAATGCACTTTTCAATCATACACATATGTTCACAAAGCAATTCAATTCAATATCAGTATATCAAACTCACCTCAATTTCACTTACCATGCATAATAATAAATACAACAAATAATTTTAGTTTTCGGATTATAGAAATACAAACCGTATTTTTCGAGCTAATCCTCATTGACTTTCTATTTTCCTTTCCTAGTCGAGGCTTTCGGCTCAACGTTAGCTACGAAATTTAAACAATTAAAAATTATAAATACAATACAATTTCATATTAATTAATTCAATTTATACACAACTTTTGCCTAAATTCCAATTTAGTCCTTAAATCAATACTAGTTTTATTCTTTCCAAAACTATTTCATATTTTCATTCAATTCCAACTTAAAACTAACTTCAGTACTCAATTTTATCATAAATCCATAATTTCAAAATTCTTTCAATTTAGTCCCTACTGCATAAAAACTTATGATTTAACTTACAATTCAATCCTTTTATCAATTCTAACCCAAATTCTTCAATTAGTGCAACATAAACTATATCTAAAGATCAACTAACTTTCAAAATTTCCACTTATATCAAGTAGTGTTTTGTTCTGGATTTCCAAAAACATCAAAATTACCAAAAAAGGGACTAAATTGACTTACCAAATTAAGCTTGAAGCTTCAAACCCGTAATTTTCCCCTTTTCTTTTATCCTTTCTTTTTCTTCCTATTCTTTCTCTGTTTCGTTTTCCTTTTGTTTCTTTATCTATTTATTTTATTTATGTTTTATTATATTATATTATTATATTATATACTTAAGTATTAAGTATAAGTTTATGTATATTATACATACACATTGGGACAATATTTTCCATACATTTGTCACTTACTACCCTTATGGTTTATTTGCTAATTTAGTCCTTCAATTTTTCTTGATTCTATTATACAACTTTTGCCCTATATTCAATTTAGTCCTTACACTAAATTAACCTTAATTCAAGCTAATTCAGCTAACCAAAACTTAATTAATCACACAACCAACTTCGTAAATATTTCTAATAAATATTTACGAACCTATTTTATGAAATCAGTGACCAAAAAAATATACTTTTCTGATACCCATAAATTTTGGGTCGTTACACATTCGGGGTAATTGTTTATTATGGCCCTCCTAGTGGTTCCATGAAGTTTACTGCTTCTAGTGGTGAGACAGGAAAAATATTTTCCTGGTACGAGCCTCTCAACATGCAAAAGTTTCCTTACAGTCCTAGTGAAATGAGAAAACAATGGAAATATTGCATGCTTGAATAGGCAAAAGAGCATATCTATCTGTCTAGATCGTCCAGCTGTATAAGGAAACCTTTCTTACAGGAGCTTATACTTTCTCTTCAAGTTGTCTTAGTTGAAGCTGGCATGGTCAGTGTGGGGATCACTAAGGGTATTGACGAAGTAGAGGTGAAAAAGAAAGAGACTAAAAATGCTTACCAGTCTACCATAGGAGCACTAGAAATGGCTCATGAATTACATAATAGCTTGGATAAAGAAAACAAGAAATTAGTGGAGCAAAATAAGAGGCTACAAGAGCGTCTCTCCCTTGCTAAAAATATATTGAAAAATTACATAGAGAGATCGAAAGTGAGCGAGCTGATAAGGGTGTCCTGGATACGAACCCTAGGTTCAAACCGCATAGAGTACGAGTCAGGACCTAATGGTCTAAATCATGAGACTAACTTAATTTTATTTTTTAAAATAACAGATTTAGTGAAACATATTTATTTTAATAACCTTGACTTCACCTACTAAACGAGGGAGGGAATTTCACTTTTTTTTCCAGAAGGGGTTAGAGATTTGAACTAAGGCATAAATATTTTTTGTTGTTGATAAAAGACATTAAAACATCAACTTATTATTAATAAAAGGAGAAAAATTAATTTATGTTAAATTAAAGTATATAAACTGAATATTTAAGTTAAATGTAATACAGAGATGATAAGACCTAATATATATATATTGAGTAAAACCTAATATATATTTACATTTAATAAAAGTTGAAAGAAGTATATCTAAAGCTAAATAGGATAAGGTCGATTGAGTCTTAATTCGATTAATATGAGCATTATTGATAATGTAGAAAGACATGGGTTCGAGTACGTTGAAGTACATTATCCTCCTATTTATAAATTGGGAAGGGATTTTGGATAAGATAACTAATATATCTACTAGGTTAAGCAAAAACAACATAAATCAACGTTTTTAAAATTGAATCGGTTAAATCATCAATTTTTCATTCGATCGGTTCAATTATTACGTCAACAATAATTAAAAATTATTAAAAAATTTAAAAAATTTATATCACCCACGAAACCATCAAATTTTAGTTGAGTCTATTTATTCCTACAATGATTTTATTTTTACTTATAACTGCAAGCTTTTAACAAGGGGTCAAACGAGGTGGACAACCAGTAGCAGTGTGGGAAGCGTATAAGATGCTGTCCAACACATTCAGATTGGAAACCAGTCAACGATGGTGAATACTACTGGATAGGTAGTAGGTCCCCAAGTCCATGACGGAAGCGATGACGTCCCTACAATATCCCTCCTTGGTTCTCTCGAAAAGCCAAATAGGGCATGACAACCTTAATGCTTCTTTTGGGTTCAAACTAAAATCCAAAGACAGCCGACATCCGCACGTGCCTTTTTCCCCTATAAAATCTGCCCTCTCGCTCGTTCTCTGCGTTTCAATTCAACATCCGCCAACAAAAGACCACCCGGTACCAACAGCTAACAACACAAAGAAGGCATACTTACAGCTTTTTTAAAGAGAAGCTTAAGAAAGTTAAGTCTAAAAAGGAAGAAGAGTTTAAAGAGTTCAGAGAATGAAGGGAGAGTTAGAGTTGCCACCTGGTTTCAGATTCCATCCTACAGATGACGAATTGGTGAATCATTATTTGTGTAGGAAATGTGCTTCTCAGCCTATTTCTGTGCCCATCATTGCTGAGATTGATCTTTACAAGTTTGATCCATGGCAGCTTCCAGGTTTGTCCTTTTATATATGCTTGATTTGTTTGGTTTCGGGAAAAAGGGGCCGAACCCAGTAAAGAAATTTAGGGTCCAGACTTGAATTACAAAATTTTGGAGAGTTTAACTGCAATTTTACCATTTTAAAAGGGACTAAAGCTAGAATTATACAGTTTTAGGGCCAAGGCCCTGCCGATTTGAAATATTTGGGAGAGTGATTAATTAATTTGATATATTTGGTGTAGATATGGCGTTGTATGGTGAAAAAGAGTGGTATTTCTTTTCTCCAAGGGATCGAAAATACCCAAATGGGTGTCGGCCGAACAGGGCGGCTGGAACCGGATATTGGAAAGCGACCGGAGCCGATAAGCCCATCGGAAAGCCCAAGGCACTGGGCATAAAAAAAGCACTAGTTTTCTACGCCGGTAAAGCCCCACGCGGTGTCAAAACCAACTGGATTATGCACGAGTATCGCCTCGCCAATGTTGATAGGTCCGCCGGCACGAAAAGCAACAACTTGAGGGTAACTGAATATAATTATTTGTTTTATTGGAACTTGGAGTTGCCAACTTTGACAGTTGACACCGACGCTTTTTACTTTTGATTTGGGCTATATGGTGGGTTTGTTCTATTTTTTGATTGCAGCTTGATGATTGGGTGTTATGTCGAATATACAACAAAAAAGGAAGCATAGAGAAACATTTTCCGAGTGAACAAAAATCGTTAAGTTACCCAGAAATGGAAGATGAGAAACTGGGCATCATAATGAATGGTCAAAACATGCAACAACCATGGTCGGTGATGGCGACGAAGAACGATGCAATACAAAGGGATGGTTCGGAGTCGAGTTGGTCGGAGCACGTGCCGTCACCGGAAATCACGTGGGAGAAAGAAGTGAAAAGTGAAGGGAGATGGAATGAGCTTGGCTTCGGGTTGGATTTCATAGATGAAGACCCATTTGCCAGTCAAGTTGATTACCAAATGGAGCAGCTGTCACCATTGCAAGACATGTTCATGTATATACCCAAGACATTTTAAGCCAACGTAGACCAAAAATCCTACAATTGTGGGGTCCAATCAAAATTAAAAACATTTTTAATTTAGATTCATGCACACACACATTGCCAAACGAACAATGGGTCAAATTCAAATTCAATAGGAGGGGGTGGGTGACAAACAATTGGATCGCTCGTGGGTGTAATATAATATGAGCCGTCCTTTTTCTTCGTTTTGAATATTCAACGAAATTGTAGGAAAATTCTTGTAATATATGTAGACCATTTTTTCAGATATGAATATTATGAAATATGCTATGTTGCTATTTCTAGAATTGGTATGCATGATTTCTGCAATCTGGCCTTCATCCTGTTAACCTGTTTGGACTGGACTCAATATTTCACAATTTGACTGAAATTATGATTCCACCAAAAGAATACAATTCCATATATTGTATATGATAATAATATGTTCCAAACTGCATTCTTATCCTTACCATCGCTTACCTCTTTCCTTGACTGAAAATGAAGCACTAAATTGATTGAATTTCTAAAATTGTTGTCTCAAGGATCCAATTGGATTTGTCTATGGATACTGCTATAATCAAGCATCACCAAGGCCCAACAAAAAAATTTTTAAATTTCATTAAAAAAATTCAGTTCGGGATCATTTTTTGAAGAAAATAAGTGCGTTAGGGCCCATTTTTTAAAAAAAAAATTCAGGGCCCAAAAAAGATGTGCCTTAGGGGCCCATTTTTTTCAGTTCGCCCCGGGCCAAAGAAAATTCAGGGACGGCTCTGACAAGGGCTATACTGTCAAAAAAGCAGCATCCCTTTCCAGTGTTATATGATATCTTGCTATCTGATGTTTTTCTTGAGACCATTGCAGTAAGATTGTTGATGCAGCCTGGGATATTTCCTGACAGATTGTTGTGGGAGAGGTCCAGGTTTTGAAGAGAGGATAGATCACAAATTTGCTCTGGCATATGACCATGAAACCTGTTTGGTTGAAGGCTGATGATGATCCATTTTGAGAGCCTTTCTCCCATCCATGGTGGAATTTCTCCAGACTGATGATTGGCAGCAAAGTTAAGAGTGAGTAATTGAGTACAATTTCTGAGTGATTCAGGCATCTCACCTTTTAGATTGTTGTTTCTTAGGTGCAAGGACTGAAGAGAAGTTAAATCTCCCATGGATGTTGGATTTCACCACTAAAATTGTTGTTGCACAATTTAATGACCACCAAACTTCTCCATTTCTCCTGACAAGAGATTACCCTCAAGGTTGGGAACTTCCAGTCTCATCTGATGCTTTTTGTGGCACAAAAACTGGGACATACGTCCTTACAAAACATTGTTAGAAAGATCTAAACCAGGCAATGAACCAGTGAAGTTGTTGCAACTTAAGTCTAACACAAGAAAGGCATGCTTTGTGAGCAAATCTGGATTTTTCCTTGGACTTGATTACCAGAGATGTTCAGATAGTGCAGATGGGAAGTCAGGCTCCAAAACCAATCAGGGATTTGAGTTGGATTAAAATCATTGTTGCTTAACTCCAAGTAAGACAAGTGTTTCAAATCCAGTAAAGCAGGGCTCAACTTACCACCTAGCTTGATCCTCCCAGCTTTTTTAATCCTTGATGCAATGGTATCATTGGAACTTCCAAGCTGAAGTTCAGTGACATGGCCAGTAAGTAACATTGTTGCAAAATACTCCAAACTATTGGCAGCAATCTCCAATCAGCTAACATGTCTGCAGGGTCTTTGAGATGTTGCTTAATCTTCAAAAGAGCTTGACTCTCATTTTCAGGGCAACTAAATTCAGGGATTACAGTGCAAAAGCAAGGCTTGTAGTTTCTGATGTAAGAGAATCTTATTCACTACGTCTGTAGTTTATCAATCTATATCTAATTTAGTTGAAATGTTATTTTATGGAAAACATAATGATAAATTTAGTCTTTAATGTTTACATATTTTGTTAATTTGATCCTTATTTTTAAAATTAAATTTAATTATTAATATTTCAAAAGAATCAAAACAATTTTTTTAACAAAATGCTGACTAAAACACTAATTATCTTTTAATGATGTTGGTGTGACAACTTGTGTGACAATCCCTATGGATTATATACGGACTGTCATGTTTAGAAATTTAACATTTTAATTAGTATTTCCATTAAAACCAACAATTCAACTCTTTTGAAAGATTAATGGTCAAATTTAACTTATTTAAAAGGTTGAGAGCCAAATTTAGATAATAATAAAAGAATAAAAACTAAATTGACGAAAAAGTATAAAAGTTGAAGATAAATTTACCATTATACCTTTTATTTATAGTTAGATTTTAGAATACATGCAAATGCATGTAAAAAACAAAACTCATTATGTAGGTATTTTATATATTTTATATAAAAAATATAAAGTCAAAAATACATCATCATAGGGATATTTATTACTTTGTAAAACAAAAAAAGAGTTTTTAGTCATTTCTCAACCAAATTAATTTTCGTTCGACTCACGGCACCGATTCTTTCTAAGATGTTATATATACTAAATTATACTAATGATGTGGGTGAAATATAGTTTATATAGACTATATTAATTAAAAGATCTTTAAAGATTAAACGAAATTTTAGTTGAAAGGATAAAGTTAAAATTCTTGATGATTTTTATTTTGATGTTGAACCTCTCAGGTAGTAGCCTAAGAACCTTCCTCACAAGTTTATGTTAGTACAAATCTCCGGTGAGGAAAATCCCGAACACATGAACGAAACTCGAACAGAAGAAGAAATAGGACAAGACTCCAAGGCGTGTATCAAATCACTATCTTTAAGGTTATATCCGCCCCCACCTATCTTGGTGTGCAAACGAGTTCCAAGCAAATTAACCTCGAGGATACAATGAAGCCAATAGCTATTTGCGTTTTGCACTAACGAGAATAGCCCACTACACACTGAGGAATGTATGACAAGAAACTCAATTTCTATAAAGGATTTCTGTAGTAATACTTTATAGAACAATCTAACAATATTAGAAAATGAAGGAAGAAAGAAAGAATATTATAATTTGTTGTTGGCATCTCTCCAAATGAAATCTAATTCCTATTTATAGGAATTTTCATGTCTCTTCATAGAGACATATTTAATTAATAGGTACCTTTCCGAGTAATAATATTTTTAAAATAAAACATTATTATTCATTTAATTATAACTATTCAAATAATATTATTTAAATAATTATAATTCTTTTCAAAAATCAAAAGATATAATCTTTTAATTAATTATACCCATTCATTTATAGTTATTGGAAAAATATAAATATTTGAAAATGTTCCAACAATCTCCCCCCATTTTCAAAATATTTTAGATTTTGATATTCTTGGAAATCAATTTGCATAAATGAAGGTATCTTACGATTGAACCTTCACATAGTGAAAACATGTTAAAGTTAATTGAAATTTCATGGTAGACTAAGCTTTGAACCAATTATTTCATTTGATTAACTGAACACATCTCACACAATGATTTCAACATTGGTCAATGCATAGTAACCAGGGACACTATTATGACCATGTGTCTGTGTCCTCTTTTCATGAGTGCTGTCAGAGCCAAGCCCTTGAGCTCTTAGAAGCGGCCACACTTCCACTCACATAGGTAGATCCCATCAAAAGTGTTCCCGTAATTATAACACTCTAACATATTTATGTTATGGGTCCATTAAGAGTACATTACTCATCCTTCCCTTATCATTACGGGTACCTAGCACTTTAATCTTAGGATGGATTCATTTATAGTGCTAACAGTCACATACTAATGATGTACTTTGTCTCATTGAACTCAAGACTTGACGTTATACCAAGCGTTGAGTCTAGTTTCCATCATGGATGACTCTAATTAATGGGCTTGAGTCACATCCCTTTTGAGGTCCTTTTTACTGCATCTCTAGCAAGACTTTTTGTCAAAGGATCTGCCAAATTTTCACTTGACCTCACATAATTAATAGTGATCACTCCATCAGAGATTAATTGTTTGACATAACTATGTCTTAATCCAATGTGTCTAGACTTTCCATTATATACTTGGCTATATGCCTTTGCTAGAGTAGCCTCACTATCATAACGGATAGAAATAGGTGAAATTGGCTTAGGCCATAAAGGTACATCATAAAGCAAATTTCTTAACCATTCTGCTTCTTTAGATGCAGCGGCTAATGCAATAAATTCTACTGTTATGGTGGAATCAGTAATACATGTTTGTTTCTTAGAACCCCAAGAAATGGCTCCTCCACCAAGAATGAAGATCCATCCACTAATAGATGCATGATCTTCCAAACTTGTAATCCAACTAGCATCTAAATACCCTTCTAAAATTGGAGGATATCCATTATAACACAATCCATGGTTAATAGTTTTCTTTAAGTACCTAAGTACTCTATTCAATGCTTACCAATGCAAACTACTTGGATTACTTATGTACCTACTCAATTTCCCAACAGCATATGCAATATCTGGTCTTGTACAAGTCATTATGTACATAAGACAACCAATTAGACTTGCATATTTCAATTGATCAATTTTCCTACCAGATTAGATACTAATTTTATTTCGGATCCATGGGTGTAGATGTTTGGTATACAGATTGAAAAGATCAAACTTTTAAGCACATTTTCAATGTAATGTGATTGTGATAAAGCTATAGTGCTTTCATCTCGGGTTATTTTAATCCCAAGAATAACAGCTGCTACACCCATATCCTTCATAGCAAAGTTGTTTGTCAAGAATTTTTTTGTGTTTTCTATTTGTTCCAAATCCGTGCCAAAAATGAGCATGTCATCTACATATAAGCAAATTATGACACCTTTTCCATTTTCAAATTTGCCATATATACACTTATCAGATTCATTTATTTTGTAGCCATTATATAAAACGACATTGTCAAACTTTTGGTGCCATTGTTTTGGTGCTTGTTTAAGTCCATATAAAGATTTAACAAGCTTACATACCTTATGCTCTTGTCCTGGAACAACAAATCCTTCTGGTTGTTCCATGTACACTTCCTCTTCCAATTCACCATTTAAAAATGCAGTTTTAACATCCATTTGGTGAACAACCAAATTATATATAGAGGTAAGTGATATTAAAAGTCTAATTGTAGCAATTCTTGCCACTGGAGCATAGGTATCAAAGTAATCAATACCTTGTTTTTGTGTAAAACCTTTGGCTACCAACCTTGCTTTAAGCTTATCAATGGTTCCATCAACCTTCATTTTCTTTTTGAATATCCATTTACAATCTATTGGTTTGGAACCCGGGGGAAGATCAATTAAGATCCAAGTTTGATTTCCCATTATTGAATCCATCTCATCATTTATTGCTTCTTTCTAAAAAGCAGAGTCTTGAGATTTCATTGCCTCTTCAAATGTAATAGGATCAGATTCTGTATTATAACAATAAGGTATCTTATTGCATATACTTTCACCTTTTCCTTCTATAAGAAACATCATTAAATCTGGTCCAAAATCTTTGACCTTTTTAATCCTCTTACTTCTTCTTAATTCTTGACAAGATTCATCATTATTATCAATTTGTTCCAATGGAATCTCATTCTCATTTGAAGAATGAATCAATTGTTATGGCTGTAATTGTTTTGATATAGAATTAAATCTATTTTCATCAAAAATAACATCTCTTGATTCAATAACAGTATTAATTGAATGAATCATTTGGTTCAATTACCATGAACCTATATGCCTTGCTATGCATTCAATTCCTCTTTCACCTAACTTTTTACGTTTAAGTGTTGGAACTTTGACAATAGCTCTACAACCCCAAACCTTCAAATAATTAAGGTTTTGTTTCCTTTTCTTCCATTGTTCATAAGGGGTTATTTTAGTTTTCTTATTAGGAACTCTATTCAATAAATGACAAGCTGTTAGAACAGCTTCTCCCCAAAAACCTTGTCCAAGACCTAAATATGATAACATTGAATTTACCATTTCAGTCGATACCCTATTTTTCCTTTCAGCTACACCATTTTGTTGTGGTGTGTAAGGGGCTGAAACTTGATGGACAATCCCAGTGGATTCAAAATAACTTGGATTATAGTATTCTCCATCACTATCCGATCTTAAGCACTTGATAAATGATTCACACTGAAGTTCAACTTCAGATTTATAAATTTTAAATTTATCAAGCGTTTCATCTTTTGAATGCAATAAATATACATAATAATATCTAGAACAATCATCAATAAAAGTAACAAAATATTTCTTTCCACCTAATGTAGGAGAATTATGCATGTCACATAAATCACTATGTATCAAATCAAGCAATTTTGTTTTTCTTTTAACCTTAAGGAAATGGTTTATTGTAATTTTAGTCAACATACATGTATTGCATTTTCAATATTATTATTAAAAACAGAATTAAATCTAACTTATACATGTCATTCAATTTTCTATAATTCAAATGACCTAATCTATAATGCCATAAACAAAAGATTCAACCATATAAGCGAAATAGTATTTTATTCTTATTAATAATATTCATTTGAATATACTCTCATACATATACCCTTTCCTACAAAAATTCCTCCTTAGACAAAATAAACTTATCTGCCTCAAAAACAAGTTTGAAACCAAACTTATTTAACAGACTTCCAGACACTAAATTCTTTCTAACTTCTGGTACATAATATACATCATTTAAGGTTAAAACCTTTCCAGAAGTGAATTGTAGTTCAACAGACCCTTTGCCTTTGATTACTGCAGTGGAAGAATTTCCCATGTACAAGACATTGTCATTTTCACATTGTGTAAACTTTGAGAACATGCTTTTGTCTTTACACACATTAAAGATAGTGATTTGATACACGCCTTGGAGCCTTGTCCTATTTCTTCTTCTATTCGAGTTTCGTTCGTGTGTTCGAGATTTTCCTCACCGGAGATTTGTACTAACAATTTTAAGGTTATAACCTTTCCAGAAGTGAATTGTAGTTCAACAGACCCTTTGCCTTTGATTACTGTGGTGGAAGAATTTCCCATGTACAAGACATTGTCATTTTCACATTGTGTAAACTTTGTGAACATGCTTTTGTCTTTGCACACGTGTTTGGTTGCTCCGGTATCAATCCACCATGTATTATCATCTTATGCCATATTAATTTCAGATATCATTGCAACGAACTTTTCATTATTATCAGCCTTAAAAGATGATTTCTTCTTTAAAAATCGACATTCATTCTTGAAATGTCTCAGCTTACCACAATGATAGCATGAGCCCTTTTGTTTCTTTTTAAACTTAGGCGCTCTATCAGTCTGTTTGAACTTTCTCTTGAATGGTTTAGTAGTCTGTACTTCCTCCGTAACATGCACTTTGGCATTTTCAGAAATTAGATTCTGATCTTGCTTTCGATATTCTTCTTCGATACGAAGATGATTTTCCAAAGCCTCAAGAGATATTTCCTCTTTCTTATGTTTTAGACTTCTTTTAAAGTCTTTCCAAGATGTAGGAAGTTTGTCTATTATGGAGGATACAACAATCATTTCATCCATTTTCATATCATATTGCTTGAATTAATTCAGCATCTTTTCAATATCACGGAATTGTTCCATAACAGAACGATCATCAACCATTTGATAATTATTGAAACGACTGACAAGAAATTTCTTACTTGTAACATCTTCGGTCATGTATCTTGTCTCCAGTTTGTCCCATAATTCTTTAGTACAAATCTTCGGTGAGGAAAATCTCGAACACACGAACGAAACTTGAACAGAAGAAGAAATAGGACAAGGCTCCAAGGCGTGTATCAAATCACTATCTTTAAGGTTATATTCGCCCCCACCTATCTTGGTGTGCAAACGAGTTCCAAGCAAATTAACCTCGAGGATACAATGAAGCCAATAGCTATTTGCGCTTTGCACGATTTAGAATAGCCCACTACACTCGAGCAATGTATGACAAGAAACTCAATTTCTATAAAGGGTTTCGTAGTAATACTTTATAGAACAATCTAACAATATTAGAAAATGAAGGAAGAAAGAAAGAATATTATAATTTGTTGTTGGTATCTCTCCAAATGAAATCGATTCCTATTTATAGGAATTTTCATGTCTCTTCATAGAGACATATTTAATTAATAGGTACCTTTCCTAATAATAATATTTTAAAATAAAACATTATTATTCATTTAATTATAACTATTCAAATAATATTATTTAAATAGTTATAATTCTTTTCAAAATTAAAAGATATAATCTTTTAATTAATTATACCCATTCATTTATAGTTATTGGAAAACTATAAATATTTGAAAATGTTCCAACAGTTTAGAGTTAGAGTACTTACTCGTTAAAGCAAAAACCTGATTGGCCAGGTCATAAAGTTTAGCATAAAACTCTCCAGTGATCTCTAATTCTTGTATCCTCATAGTTTCAAATTTGGTTGTTAGCATCTGAAACTTGGATTGTTTCATTGTATTGGTCCCTTCATATGTTGTCTCTAGTATTTACCAGGCCTCCTTTGCTTCAGTACACTTTGAAATCCTCTTCAACTCTTGTGCATCTACCCTATAGAAAATGACATAAAGTGCTTTGGAGTTGGCATTATTACGTAGTCCTTTCTTCTTCAGTAGTCCAAGTTACCTTGGTCTTGGGAGTTTTTACTCCTTCAATTTTAGTGAAGGGATGAGTCTATATAGTTAAAGTAACCCTTTAGACTTGTTCGTTTGTTGACTTAACGAACGCTTTCATCTTAGTATTCCAATATGCATAATTTGCTCCATCGAGCATAAAGGGACGCGAGACTGAAGAACCTTCCATTGCAAGTATATCAACTTGGATAATCACTGTTTGTGTTAAGTGAGAAGCTTTGATACCAATTGTAGAAACGAGAGGATATTTGCTTAACAAACCAAAACTCTGGCTAAAATGATGCTTAGAATTATGGCCATAGTTTCAACCACGAAATCAAAATGTGTACAAAAGTAAAGTTGAACACCGAGATTGTTTACGCAATTCGATCTCAGTCTATGTCTTTGAGGTCTTGGCTAGAGCAATGATCCACTATCTTTCTCATAGTACAACCAATGATTTAAGTCCTAACATTGGTTTAACACTCACTAATTTAGCGACCTCATCGTGTACAAAACCTAGATTGCCCTGCCACTAAGCTTCTCCCTCGAAAGCTTAGTCTTGCAATCCAAGAGACTCTCTTGATTACTTACAAAAACAATGCACACATAAAACATTCTTAACTTGATCAAATTTGTGCTCTTTCAAACTCTAGGTCTCTCGATTACTCATTTAACCTAGACAAAACTTAAGTTTTGTTTACATAAGAGTTATAATCTAATCGTTTTTTTCTCTACAATAAAACTAAAAGTCGACATAGGATAATAATTCCATAAGAGCCTTGCTGTAATTCAAAGTTTTTAATTATAGAAAGTAATTTTACTTGTTTTGTACGTAGTCAAACTTGTACCGCAAGTAACAATCTTCAAGTCTTCAATTTCAACATAATTGGTCTTCATGTTTTGGGTTCTTATTCATCGAAATAATTTCACAACAAATAACTCAATACTTTTGTTCTAAAATTTTTCAATTTTAAAAATAGGCAAAATTAACAATGAAATAGTGCCTGAAATTGTGGCTACTATTTCAGCCATAAAAACTACCACAAAATTCACCTTGTCTTCAAATATGTCAACCTACATAATCAATAGACATTCTCATTGATTTTCAAAAGATCTTAGTTCAAAATGCTTGTCTTAAAATTCTAATGTATATTGATTAATTCGAGACAAATCATATAATAGCAAAAAAAAAAAAAAAAAGGAAATTGAAATTTATCGCACTCTGCTTACATACCTCCATATTGCATATATTTGATTGGGGAAAATTCCTATATTTGTTTTCCTTTTGTGTTAACAATGGGTATGAAAATGCAAACAATTTGTTATGCATTAACAATTGGTATATATTTTTGGAATGATGATTTACTTTTCATTTTGCTCATGTCTAAATTAAATATTATATCACAACCTTTTAAACTCCATTAAAAATGAAGTTATTATCGTTAACGACTGTTGAACGTAGTGATAAGATATTGTATTTTAAAAAGGAATTTATATTTAAATTTTAAAAATAACATTATTAGAAACAACAATTATAAATCTTAACAAAATTATTCATAAATTATAAAACAAATATGAATGATATTTTAATTATACCAATTAGTTTAATGTTGCTTTTAGCTTCAAGGTCATTGAATTTAGCATTAAGCAAGTCCTCGAGAGGGCTTAATTAATTCATGATTTATGTTTTAGCTTTCGTTTCCTTTTCGTTTGTTTCGAGAAATATATCGATCAATTCCGATTCTTTCTTTTTCTATTGATTCTTTTCCGATCGAGATGTATGGATCCATGAATCTATGTGTCTATATCGATCCTGTTCATGGATTAACGAAAATGTGCAAAAGCTCTATTTGCCTCTGTCATTCCATGAGTCTCTTTTTTTTTTTTTTTTTTTTGCGTATGGCACGCCACTCCCTTTGGCAACATCCACTAATTCAGAACTTAATTTGAAAGCCATATTTCGACCCGGACATTTTCGGGATGCCCCTAATAACCAACGAATGGCAAGTGTTTTTCCTTGTGTGGATCCTATTTCAATGGGAACTTGATGAGTCCATCCGCCAGAAGTAGTTGCACCACTAGCTCTAATACTCTGATATATTAATCAATTTGTTTAATAAATATTTAAATGCATGTAAATAATAATGTAAAACAAAAAAATTGTACAGAAAAAAGAAGCAAATAAACATCATTATTAATTTTAAAGATAAAATAAGTTTATCTATATTCATTACTTTTATTTTATTGGTAATTACGTATAATCAATTTGTTCACCATATTCTGCCATTCTCAGTTCTTTGTAGGTACCCGAAGGGTTCATCTTGAATGCAAACTAACAAAGAAATCATGAGTTGAGAAGAGAAGAGCAAATCCGTGTGCATTGTCTCAGTCTTTATAAAATCCAAGTAAAGCAAGCATAATGTTAAGTAACTTGCCACTGAGTAAGGCTTTTATTTGCTTTTTCTTTCCCGGTGTGTATGGTGGGTACCTAGTCGGCGAATCCCCTGCAAAACTTCTGTATAAAACTGCCTTCTTATGGCTAAAAGCATCAAAAGAGAATTTCCCATGGTATGACCCCATTCCACTCTCCCCGACTCCTCCGAAAGGTAGAGTGGGAACTGTGACCTGCAATGATTGTCATAAGGAATCAGAGTTCAGTTGAAATATATTCGTTCTAACCAAATGCTGATACTGACCATATGCGCTAACATCACCGTTATAGGTGCAATGAATTCCATATGTTTCTGATGCACTATGAATTGATGTCCATTGACCAACAAAGAAGTGTAATGCAAGTGACTCAGTTTTCATCAGTTTTTTATGATTAGCCAAACAATAATGGAAGATGTGATGTGGATGCCAATCATTGAACTTAAGAATTAATTCATCATGGAAACCGTATCTCTTGACAGGAAGATAAATGACAAAAAGAAAATGCATCTATCGCTTTTTCTATATGAAATTTATTGAGAGCGGAAATACTTGTAGAATGGTGTCATTAATAGCCATTCCTCCGGCGTAAATATTTTGCACAAACTTCCTTTTAATCTGTTCATCATCACTGAAGAGATATGCAGCAAGAGGTTTTGGCTTTCTGCTTATCATAGCAAAGCTATCTTCCAATCTTTCAACCTGAACAGCGAGGGCAAAACATTAGAATCAACATTAACATGGCTTAAGTTACATGTAATTTTATGGTTTATATTAGAGTCTTACAGTTCTTATAAAAGAAACTCACAGTAATTATTGGAAGTAATGGTCCAAATATTTCTTCTTGCATGATCATCGAGTCCTCGGGAACATCCAACAATATTGTTGGAGCTATTTGTCTGCATTATAAAAACAACTATTACACGGTGATTAAAGAATGGATCGGTAAAGATAATTACAAGGTGGCAATTATCAAACTCACAATTGGCTCTCATCCCTTTGGCCTCCGAAAACAATTTTGTTGGAGACCTTATCCTCTTCCAAGAGATTTACTAGACGTTTGAAGTGGAATGAGTTTATAATGCGGGATCGTTCCTTTGATTCCATTAGATCTTTTCCGAAGATTTCCTCCACTACACTCACTAGAGTTGCTATCTGTAGATCAAACATGTTTCAATACAATGACCTTAAAATGAATTTTACTCCTTTGATAAAATCTTACCAACTTTGGGGCAAGTTCTTTTGTTGTTATGATGTAATCAACACCGATGCAAGCTTGTCCGTTGTTGCATACCCACTTGCCGGCTACAATCCTCCTTGACGTAACCTTAAAATTGATACAGTCAGATCAATTGAATAACTGAAGATGGATTGATGACTTAATGTAAACAGAACTTTTCTCACTTGTAAATTAACATTGGAATCAACAACAGCCGGGCACTTTCCTCCAAGTTCAAGAGTTACTGGTGTAAGGTTCTTTGCTGCTGCAGCCATCACAATGCGCCCAACTCTTGCCCCACCTGCAATGTAAAGGTGTCTGTATTTTAAGATTTTATTGTTATGAATTCAATTAAACAATGAAAAGTCACGAACTTACATTTGACAGTTAATGCAATATAAAGGAAGCTCAGGATTTTCAGCTTCCTCTCAAGCAGCGAAAATGTTCATTGATTATTTTTTCTTTTTGAAAATTTCATTGATTCATTTTTACTCCTCGTAGCTTAGGTGAAAAGGTAACAACATTCATCAACTTTAAGGAGACTGCATAGATTGATTTATTTAGCACAAATAATAACCATAGAATTACAAAAACAGTTCGATCAAAAATTCATCTCCCAATATAAGAACCTATTATCTTGAGAGCATAACAATGTTTTTTCTTTTCCTTTTTTCTCATGGAGTTTGATTTTTATCTTATTGATAAAAGTTGAGAATTTATCCAACCATTTACTAGGTAGCCTCAATGAAGCTGGAATGTATTCTAAGAGAACTAAAAAGTAGAGCCTGTCCAAGGGAAGACTAAAAAAAATTAATTTAGGCATCAAAGTTGGAGAAATCAAGACATATGAAGATTATAGGTTACCTGTAAAAAAGATCTTATCCCATTTCTGCTCTAGTAATGCAGAGGTCTCAGCAACAGCACCCTCAACAACAATTATAGCAGATTTATCCATATATTCCCCTACTAGCCTTGAAAGCAGTGATGATGTGGCTGGAGCAATTTCTGATGGCTTGAGGACCACAGCATTGCCAGCAGCAATAGCTCCAATCACCGGATCAAGAGACAATGCTAGAAGATAGACCAGTAAACATTTCAGTTTGCACAATATAAGAGAATAATGAAAACAATTGAAGCTGTCTAGTATCTTTTATTTTATGATTCTAAAAAATCTTTCGAAACATCAGCTATGTTTTAGAACAATTCCATACACAAAGAAAATTCCTAGTGGCACCTTGAGATTGTAAACTTTCCTAAATAAAGCAGTAGAATCCAATAAAGCAGCAGAATCCAAGTTTAAACATTATGAAGACAAATGATGTGTACGGGGCATATCATGTCGTTTTGATTATAGATGTCTATTGAAAATATACATATGAGAAGCCTAAACAGCTCTAGTGAATCCCCCTTATATCAAATTGCAGCATCAGTGGAAAAAGAAAGAGAAGTTTCTGATGCAATGGTACAACTTTATAAAAACAATTAGGATACATCCCATACATGCTTGCGTGCATACATACATACATAAACAAATTAGATATGACCCATGTCCATTACTATCTCAGTTCAAATTCTTTAAATTGATGGGATAAAGGAAGAATGGATGATATTAAGAAATTACTAAGGGTAAAGGAAAGTCAACATTACTGTTCTTCAAAATCCCATAGGATTAACACACAAAATGGTTCTGATCAAGAAAGAAAAGAAGAAGACATAATAACAGTCAACTTTGAAGATATCAAGAGGCAAGCATGCAAATTGATGTGAGTATATCTCATTAAGTTGAATTGAGTAAAACAAAGTGCGTGTAAAGACGTGTAAAAATAAATTAATGTAAATTACCAAAATAAAAAAGAGTGATTAATTAAGGAAAATACTAAGCATAACACAAAACTAATAATAGATTGTACCAAAAACCTTAGGCGATTCATTTTAACTAGCTTAAATAAGTTAAACAGCATAAAAATAACATACAAAAAGGGAAGTTCCAGGTAGATATGACCAAGACGACTCCAAGAGGTTCTGCCACAATTTCAGCTGACGATGGATAAGTTGCCAACGAAGTTTCAACCTGAAAAGGCGCTAAAATTCGTAAGCAAAATGTAAATAGTAACATTTTAGTCTAAGTTTTGTCATCGTAACAGTAATTACCTTTTGTGGCATCATCCATTGTTTAAGTTCTTTCAGAGCCAACTTACATGAGGATCTTGCCATCAAAATCTACATCACACATAAGTTGAAGTCCATATGGCACCCAAGTCAATTATTCGAACATAATAAATGCATGGCATACAATTTTAGCTTCCTATAGATTGATATCCCAGCAAGATCAAACCATTGTAGTTTCTTTTGGTCTTGCCTTATGTGTTACTATTGCATCTAAACCCAAATTCCACATACCCAATTTAAACATATTAAGGTTTTCTCTATCAGAAATATAACCTTAATTGTCTGAATTTACATCGAACCAGTATATTGGTGCTTGTACAACAACAAATTACTAAATTGTCGAACTCTTTTAATGAAAGTCAACTAGATAATCTGAAAAAAGGAGTGAAAAAAAAAAAATTGTAATATGCAAAACGATGCTAATCTTTCAATCATGGACATGCTCTTATGGCTAAAAATCAAGTGCTTCATTAGAACTCATAGACCTAAAGAGAAAAACCAATTTTGAAAGGTTTAACAATGGAGAAAGAAAGACTTGACAACGGATGTCACCTTTTATATGATTCACCATGTGCACCAGGTCTCTTAATTGATGAACAGAACCATCATGCACCCGTAGTTTCAGCTAAGATGGCTATCAATTTCACTCTAGCCCTTGCCATTAGGTAAATATACCACCTTAGAATTTAGAAGCCTTTGTACTTTTTAGTGGAAATAATAAACTGAATATGACTTCCTTGGTGCCAGAAGCCAATTATATAATGCCCTCCAATATGTGTCAAATGATTCAGAAATTGCAGAGATGCTAGAACCCAACACATAAAAATCACTTTTCCCCTCTATATAGGGTTAACGGATGGATGTCAATGGTTCAGATTTTGGTAGCATCTTCTATGCAATTTTGCTTGAAAGTTTATGAGAGCACACAAAAAAATTATTTAATGAATTGACAGCTGAAGGCAAGATATTAAGAATAAAAAGAGTTGAAACCTGTAAGGTAAAATAAAAGAAAAGGCACAAAGAACCATATACACAAGCATGGCAATTGATGATGAAATGAAGAATACATACTTCTGATAAGAACGCTTCAAGTTCAGGTTTTGAGAGGTCCTTCTGTAGTGCTTCTACAATTTCCTTCTCCTTTTCATCAATCATCTTTGATATGCTTTCCAATTGTGATATTCTCCATTCATAACTCTTTGTCTTGCCGGAATTAAAGGTTTTCCTGAGCTCGTTAACTAGTACAGCAGCTTTGTCTGAATCAAATGCCGGCTTCACTTCCTCCATCGTTGTTGATAGTGTTGCACGACAACTTTTCAGATGTATTAGAGAAACAATCCAGGAAATAAAGGGAGGGTGGAGATCAAGATATGAAAACTAATTAATACAGAAAGATGAGTGCAATGAGAGAGAGAGAATTACTAGTAAGAAGAAGGAATAGAACTGGAGAAGCTGACTCGATTTATCTTATATTTGTGACGATATGTGAAAGTGCCAAGAAGACCAACACCGACAATACTGTAGGATCTGAAACATCTGAAAATGAGTGAGAAAACAAAGCAAATAATGCAGTTGCTAATTGTATATCAGTATTTATGTAGAATAAACCAAAAAAGTTTCTCATTATTAGACACTTCATTTTGAGTAATGATGGCAGAACAAACGGCCTCAAGTCATCATTTAACTAGTTTTTTGAAACTAGGGTTTATCTCAAAGGACCAATACAGCAATGATCCAGTCTACATAAAAGCTTGCATTGTCCATGCATTAAGTTAATTGCTCCAAGTGATAAAGCCAATAACAAATTTGAACGGTCAGCAGCTGTTATTTATATGGCAGAATAAAATGTCACACCACTGCAGCAGCAGCTGGAAGAGGAATAATATCTAAGATAATCATTCACCACCAGTAATCCCTTGTACTCGAACAAAAATTATGAAATGTTGAAAACAACATAATGGCCATGTTTCCTTTTATGTGAAAATGTCAAAGGGCTCCAGGAGTTATTGAGATTTCATAATGGTAAGGCGGTGGTCTTTCCAGAGCAATTCCTTCTATCTCACAGGTCAGCAGGTCTAGCAAGTAGATGATTCTTAGATAAGTAGATTAAAAGGAAGTTCTGTTCTACAAACCAATCCCATAAGGACCTTGTATACTTCCTTACAAGCATCATGTAATTGATTAACTCGATGGAGGGTCTTGGTGATGGTGATAATTATTACAATATAGTTTACAAATTAAGATCCTCTAACAAGTGTCAAAAACCTTTCAGTTTGTCAATAACAAAAAACATTTTATTCAAATGCAATATCTACGCCCCCGCCCCCCAACTCACCCTCACAGAAATTTCCTCTCAACAGAGAGAGAAACTAAATACTTGGGCTAATGGAGACTACTGCCTTCTCCCCTAGCAAGGATGGTTTCAGTAATAAGAGCATCCAATAGAAAATTGGGGTTTGGGTCTTAATTCCATTGAAATTGAGGAAAATCTAGTGACATTCTCTAACTATTCTTAATTTTTATAAGCAATTGTTCAAAACTAAAAAGCACCTTCCTTCCCATTTCAATACACGTACTACAACTATGTACAAATCCCAGCCTACCATATTCCACATATAATTCACTAAACAAAGCAAAATATCACCAAACATATATACAGAAGTTAACACTTAAAACTTGCATTGTATTTCATCATTCACAGCATAATCTAACCAAAGCATTAAGAAAGCCACAACATACCAGCAAAACGAGGATAGACAAAGTTAGAGAGAGAGAGAAGCAAAAGGGAAATAGTAAAGAAACTGAAAAGTCTGGGTATATAAGAAGAGAAAAGAAACCTGGGAGGGTGTTTGAAAAGGCCAGGCGAGACGATCTTCATGGCAGCTGGAGACACTGCAAGTTATCAGCAGAAAATTTGGTCACTCAAAGTCTACTGAAACCAGATGGGCAGAAAGGAAGGATGAAGGTTGGCTTGGCTTTTGCTGAAGTGAAACACAACTGAGACTCGCATGCAAGAACACATGGCTTTGGTATCACCCTCTCTCTCATATGTAATTTGCCCAACTCAAAAAGTGGGGGCATTTGAGAGACGTTTCTCCGCCGTTAAAATTATTGTAAGAGCTGTGGAGATAACGTTGGAGAACAAACACAAGCACGCGTCTCATGTGTCCCATCTAAATTCTAAATCTTACTCAACCTCCATGGATTGGCCCATCTATCATGTTATATCATACATCAGTAACTATATGAAGAGACTATCCCTTAAATTGGGAGTGGACAAGGAGTCTCCCACTTTCTATTTACATTTGTCATCTTTTAATTGCTTATCTAATAAGCTGGTAGTTAGGTAATAAGGAGTTTAATAAGAAAAATTTTGGGTTTGCTAATGTAAAATGACTGGTTGGAATATTGATTTGGAAAACAAGGTGGAGTTGATTTAAGAATAGATATACATCAATTGAACCAAATTTTTTATATTCAATTAAACAATTAAAATATATTATAAATAATATAGTATAGATATAGTTATATAATGATAGATATTGATAAAATTCAAATGAATTAAATATTTTGAGACGGAAAGTTATTATAGAAATGGTTAACTAGAGTGAAGTGGTTATAGCATGTGATCGTAACACGACCTATTTTCATAAAATAATATCATAGTGGAACTGGAAACAACTAAATTTTATAGAGGTGAGAGAATCATGAATGAGAGAACTATAAAGGTGACTAATGAACATTGATATGACTAGATCTCTTAAGAAGAAAAAATTTCTAAAAGCAAGGAGATGTCTCCAATTAAAGCTCCTCAATAGTACAAGGTGACTATGTTTTGAGCTGTGAAGAACATTCTTGATGAACCATCAAGTTGTCAGCAATGTGAGTTGCTTTGTGGCGTTAATGAAGATGTGAAGAGAGTTGCTCCTCAATTAGCTAATGTATCGTTGTTTTATACAAGATTATCTCTAAGTTTACTTATGTCATGCCTTAATAATGTCATTTCGGCCAATCAAATTGGTTTTGTACTAGGCAAACTCATTATAGATTGCGCTCGAGGTAGAAAAGAGAAATATCATGAAACTTTGACATATTCATAGCCTATGACGAAGTCGGATGAATTTTCTTAAAATAGACATATATCAAATGTATTTAAAAGAGAGATGGCTTAAATGGATAATGTCTTATTTATAGTTGGTCTCTTGAAAAATTACTATTAATAGATATTTATTTGATGTTATTTTTTTAGTAGGAGGATAGCGTTAAAAAGATCCGATTTCATCTCAACTTTTTATTTTGCATGTGTCGAAACCATTTTTAAAGCTTTAGAAAACGGGGTCGACTTTTAAAAACGAAAATGGGAGTCGCCATCAATCCCTTTTTACTTAGGTATGATTGGATCACCTTGTAAAATATTTTATTTAAAACATTTGATTTTGGTCTACGAAAAATAAGAAAACGGGTTCGAGAGTCGGTTACGTATGATGAAGGGTTAGCACCCTCATAACGCCCAAAAATTAGTACCTAATCAATAAAATCATGTCCAAATGTTTGAAATTTAAAAGTATTTAAAAATATGATTTCTTAAAAAAAAAACTTCGAGCAATTTAAGTTAAAACTTGAGATTTTTTTTGTTCCGAAGGAATATAAACATCACATCCAGCACGTTAGGACACGATATTTTAAAACCTTCGTAATCAAAATCATCTCACGATTTACAAAATTTGTTAAAAGGATATTTAGTTATTTAGCCAAACGGAAAATCGCAACCCAGCACGTTAAGTCACTATTTCCCGAATTTCTAAATACCAAAATATTGCCTTATTTAAAAAACCTTTAGATAAAATATAGTAATTTTGCAAAAATATATTTTTATTTTAAATAATAACCATATGACAATATTGCATTTATACACTATCGAACATAAATATTAAAAGCAATCGTGAAATAATAAATAAATAAATACAAATTATAAAGTATGCAATAACTATTTTAAAATCTATAGTAAGCATAAGAATTCAAGAAATGCATATAAAATTCTATAAATAAGATCAATTATGAGAAACAAATAAATTAACAATATATCTAATCATTAAATAAATATTATAACAAAATAAAAATAAAAAATAATAAAAAATGATAATTTTGTAAAGCAATTAATATGTATAACAATATATAAAAAATTTAAAATATATAATAAATATTATAATAAATATAATTTAATAATTTAATACATATAAAAACAATTAATAAATAGTCTATAATAATTTTATATAAAAACATATATATTAATCATAAAATTTACAACATAAATCAAATATCTTCTATAAAAAAATAGAAGTAATATACATAATATAAACATAATACTTATATAATATAGAAATTTAAAAATATAATATAATAAATAAAATAATATGTAAAAGAAATAATATTAAGCTAAATAAAATAATAAATATTTAATATATATATATATAAGGATATTATATATATAAAATATATATAAACTTTGTACTATTAATAAATTATAATAAAGACAATAATATAAATTATTTAATATAATGTAAAATAATAAAATAAAATAAAAAGACTAAAAAAAATAAAAACAAAGAAGACAGGGGTTAATAAGCAATTAAAACAGATATAAAAGGACTGAAACGAAACACACGTTAAATCCCCGGGGACTAATATGGAAATTATGCTCTTTTTCAAAATGACGTCGTTTCGATATTACCTTTAAAACAGACCGAGGGACTAAATTGAAACAAAAATAGACTTTTCGGGTAAATTTACAAATAAAGAAAATGCTAAATTGGATGAAATTAAAACAAATAAAATCACAAAGGGACTGAAATGACAAATTCCCCTTTTTAATAAAACACGCGGATCTTGAGGGCTGGGTCGGGTCAACGCGCGGATCCCCCTTGAAACGACGTCGTTTTGGCCTTAAAAGGAACCCTCCAAAACGGCGTCGTATAATAGGCCCTATATAAGTAAACATAAACAAAAAATTTTCACTTTTAAACACTTTTTCTTTTAAAAAACGAAAGAGAGCTCTAAGGAGCTCTCCCTTTCTTTTGGCCTGAGGTTTGGCTCTGGCCTGGGCTCCGGTATCCGACCACCACACGCGCCTCCTCCGGTGACGGTCAAAAGCCCAAACGGCTCCTTTTTAACTCCGATCAAACAGTAAACCCCTTTCTCCCCCTTTTTTATGTATGTATATTTAAAAAAAATGCATGAAATGAGAAGAAAATAAAAAAGAGACAGATATTAAAAAGGAAAATCACCTCATACAATATATTTTATTTCTCATTTTTTAATATATATTTTGTATTCTCTGTCCATGTATCCGCTTTCTGAGTTTTGTAAGGCTTTTATAGCCTTAGAAATAAAAAATAAAAAAGGAATGAGAATATTTTGCTTCGTTTTTTGCCTTGTTTATTGCTATTTTTCCTTTTGTGCGTAAGAGGCAAAGATCCCGGCGTGGTACAGATTTATGTCTCGATCATGCAATGAAAATCGGCGTCAAGTGGTCATGCGCGATTCTGGCCTTGAAGGTTGGTCATTGGTTCTTGTGGCGCGACTAGAAACCTAGGGTTTTAGGGTTTCCAGTTTCTAAAACAAATTTTGGGCCATTGGGCTGTTTAGATTTAGTTGGGTCGGTTTTTTTAGCATTTGGGCTAAGGGTGTAAGTGGGCCTGTAACAGTTCGATTCATACCCTAGTTGAAACAGTGGTTTTGAGACCACGAATCCGAGTTTGAATAATATTTTAATATTATATTCAGTGCCATTGATATGTGATTAAGCATGTGGTAAATTTCCGTGAGCTAAATCGTCTGTTTGTGTGATTAATTTGACAAAAGGGATGAAATTGTATTAAATGTGAAACTTGTATGCCATTTGTTAAAACACCTATGTGTTGTGGCTTTTAAAAGTTATGGCCTTAAGTGGTAATTGAACCACTATTTAGTTAGTGGATTGTTTTGGTCAAAAATGACCTTGTTAGTTATGTTATAAATATTTTATATTTTAAGGCTAAATTAGTAAATAGATTATTATGCATGTTATATTTGATAAAAGCATAAAAAATGGCCATTTTTAGTTCATCTTTTGGCCGAATATTTGAGAAAGAAGAAGAAAGTTTTGAAGCTTGTATTTTCGGTTGATTACAAGCCAAAATTCAAGGTATGTTTTCGGTCGATTTTCGATAATTTTTACGTTTTTGTAATCGTTGCTTTGAGAGCTACAAAACCCGTGTACTAATTTTGAATATTGATGATGTTTGTGTGAGATGCCATTGTTGATATGTTGAGTTTTGAAATGTGTTTAGTGGATAAATGAAAATTTGGAGCTAGATGAATATATTTTGTTCTTGAAGTTTTGATGAATTTAGCTAATTAGGGCTAAATTGTAAAAATGGTAAATTGAGGGTCTAAATTGCAAATTTGATGAAAATTATGGACTTATATAGTCCCTAAGGATATTCGGCTAAGCTTGTGTGTGTATTGATTTTATGAATTTGATGTTTTGAGTAAAATAGATTAAATTGATAAATTGTGCAAGTATGAGGGCTAATTTGTAAATTACCCTAAATATATGTGTTTGGATTGAATTGAATGAATTAGTAAATAAAAGGGTTAATTCTGAATACTGTAATGGGGTCAATGGTTTTGGGCTTTAATGGGTTTGTAAAATGGACTGAAAAAACATTTATTTATTTATTTATTTGGGTTTGTTTATTTTAAGCTTGGGCAAAATGGACTATTACAGTATGCACAGAGTTTCTCATCATTAATTTTAAATGTGATTCAATATAGGGTTATTCTTAAATAAATTTAGAGATATTTTTGTATATAACTTAACATTGCATGGTGCTAAGATTAATACGAAGGTTATGATTCTAAAAGCTATATTACAAGTTTATGAACAATGCTCATCAAAAGTAATTGGATAAAATAGGTCTATTCTTTTGCAAGAACACTAATTTGGGTCATCAAAGGGTAATGAATCATTTTATTTGTTCATGGGATAAATATTTTCTTTTGGTTTATCTAGGCATGCCAATGTGAAATCAATGACTTTTAAATATATTAGAGTGATGATTTTGAAAAAGATCCAAGGTCACTAAGGTTGGCTACTATTTCATTGGGATAAAATGAAGAGGTATTGATGAAAGCGGTTGCTCAGACACTACCAACGTATACCATGGATTGGTCTTTTTTCTCTTACCTCTTGAGTATTTGCGACGATATAACCAGTATGCTCCGCATATTTTGGTGTGGTGAGAGGGATGGGAAGTAGCAGATGAGTTGGGCAACTTGGCACAAGTTATGTATTTCAAAAGCAAAGGGTGGTTTGAGATTTCACGATCATTCAGCTTTTAGCCGGTCGTAGCATCACCAGCCCAGATTCCTTTTGTTGCCAACTACTACGGAGTAAGTAATTCGTAGAATCACCTGCATTGAGAAAGCCTCCATTTTTTTTATTATTATTGGAGAAGTCTCTTAAAAAGTTAGATAAATAATTAGGGATGATATACGATGGCAGATTGGTAACAGGTTGGGTGTGTGATCAGGGACCAAACCAAAAAGTCAGTATTGGGCCAAAATAAAATTTGAAAATTGTTAAAAAGCTTTATAATTATAAAAAAACTAAAAATTTAATATACCACTTAGTTAGATGGACTAAGACCGTTCGCCCCTAATGATATTGAGGCTGCAACAAAGCTTACAAAGTTTGGTTCGTCGCCTCGTTTTATCCATAAAGATGTGGATGTTCTCGATCGTCGAAAGAGACTTGGTCGACATGGCTGTAGGCAATGAGGGGTGGGCGTGGGCTGCCATTAATATGGTCCAATACCTATATCTCCCATTCCCATTTACTGTTACTAGGCATATGAGTCAGTCTTTATTGTTTTTTTATTAAGAACTTGATAAACCATAAAAGTACATATTTTAATCCCATGCTTGGCATGTTTTTGGATGATTTATTATATAATTTAGTGAATTTGATGCTCCTAATCCTTTAATTTCATGTTTTTATACTTAGGAGAGCATAAGGGAGCAAAAGGAGCGAAAAACGGGCCAAAATGGGACAAAACGAGCTATTTTCAAGAACCACACGGGCTGGGCATTCCCACACGGGCTGAGCACACGCCCACGTGAGCCACACAAGTGTTTTTGGATGATTTATTATATGATTTAGTGAATTTGATGCTCCTAATCCTTTAATTTCATGTTTCTATACTTAGGAGAGCATAAAGGAGCAAAAGGAGCAGAAAACGGGCCAAAATCGGACAAAACGAGCTATTTTCAAGAACCACACTGCCTGGGCATTCCCACACGGGCTGAGCACACGCCCATGTGAGCCACACGGGCTAGCCATACGCCCATGTGCCAACCCGTTCGATATCGCTTCTTGTTTCCAAAACACGCAAAAAAGCCAATTTTTAGGGTTTTTGACCATTCTAAAGGCTATAAATACACACTAGAAGAGGATCTAAGGGAGGACGCAGAGTGGAACGAAGAATTTACTCAAAGAACGCCAACGAATTCAACTTAAAAGCAGGACCTCCTTCAAGATTAAAGATCTCCATTCAATTTCTCTATAAGTTTTTGGGTTTCTTTATGTTTTGTTGTTTTCCTAATTTTGAGATGTTTTCCTCCCAAAGTATGAACTAAATTCCCTAGATACCTAGGGAAGATGAAACATATGATGGATCTTATTATTTAATTTCTGGATTATATGATGAATACTTGTTCTTATTCTCAATTGTGTATGCTTATTTCTTGCTTTAATATTTTCAGGATATTAATTCAAGTGTGATGTGCCTATTTTAGTGGAGCAAAAGTCCCTATTTAAGAGTAGATATAGCATAATTGGGTGGAGTTGCATGCAATCCTAGAAATAGGACGACATAAATCTACCGGATTAGAGTCAAATCTAATAGGGGAATCCATAGATCGAGTTAATGCGACAATAGGGGTTTTAATTAGAAAGAGATTTTAATTAATCAACCTAGAGTCAGTTGTTCTTATTCTCGAAAGAGATATAACATACTTTAGGGATTTCTATAGATCAAGATAAGTGAATAAATTGTCTAATTCAAATTCAGAATAATAAGTGAAGTTTAGGTGGATTCTTTCCTGGATATTGTCTTTCTCTTTGGTTATATTCAAGTAATTTCTCATTCTATTCTCTGTCATGTTATTAATAATTAGTTTTAGATTAAAAACAACCCTTTCAATTTATAGGCTAGATAATAAAAAAAATAGTAATTACTAGTACTTTTAGTCCTCGTGGATACGATATTTCCGACTCACTATAGCTATACTATTATTCGATAGGTGCACTTGCCTTTATCGTGACTTTAGTTCGTTTAGTGACTCATCAAAACTCTTTACTGTTAGATCAACTTACAG
This sequence comes from Gossypium rotundifolium, assembly GCA_025506655.1. Lineage (NCBI taxonomy): Eukaryota > Viridiplantae > Streptophyta > Magnoliopsida > Malvales > Malvaceae > Gossypium > Gossypium rotundifolium. Next base: position 6,840,232 of record CP106725.1, on the reverse strand, counting down.
GGTGGTTTTTACGAATAAATAGGTAGTTGAGACCACCATGTGGTTTTTTGAAACTGAACTTAGACGCTGTCATTGGGGGATGTGGCGCAACCATTGGTTTCAGAGGTGGAATTCCTATACTATGGAAGCTACTGCAATACATACTCTTAGGCGTGGGTTAATTTTTTATTGTTTACAATATTAATCCTTATTTATGGTTTATCCTCTTACCATGATTAAATATAATTTTTTTTAAGGTTTATTAAGTTTAGATATGTTTTCAAATCAAGAAATTATTATGGTTTAGCTAGCTTTGCTAAGTTAGGGTAATGACTATATTTTTAGTCGAGGAGAACAACCACTCATCCTTACTTTTATATTGAAATTTTAATTATCAAATTATCATTGTTGATACATAATATCAACGAAAGTGGAAGAGGAGGGAGGCGGTGTCGAAGGAGTCCAGTTCACCTATTTTAGGGCTGAGAGCCAGACAAGTAGAGAAACTCAAGATGAATGCTTAGCGTATTAAAGTTTTGTGTAGAGTGGAGTCCCTTTACTAAGCGATCTCTTAGGGTATTTACAGGAGAGGTGAGGGCCCAATTGAGTCCACAACCAACCGGGTCCAAATTGTGGTAGGGATATAACAATAGTCCTCCACAGTCGAGAAGTAGGTTATCAAGTGATTGTGCCTCAAGATCATCCACAAGTTATCCCCACAGGTGGTAGTGGTTGCAAGCAACGGGTGGAGGGTATAATTTATTGGTCAGATGTCTCGGGAATATATGATGCCTTGTGAGGCTATTGAAATTCATTCATACCCTTAATAATAATGTGCTTGTAGATGGTATTTCTATTCATAGTTGACTTGTATAAATTTCGCTTTGTGATTTAGCAAGTGGTATGCCCATTGATTTGACAATCTAGAAATGTATAATGTACACTCGCGTCCAGATTTATACCATGGAAATGTGTCATGTGCATATCGTGGATGCGATAATTGGACATGTAAAATAGAAAATGTTCAAGCGATCCATTGGCAATATAATATGTAAGAGGCACGATCTGCCCGTTGGTAATATAAAACGTAAGAGATGCATAATGTCCATCAAAATGTGAGCGGGAGGATTATTCATTGTTATAAATTGTAATACCCCTCACCCGGTTCGGTCACGAGACCCGAGCTAAAGGGTGCTATAGTAAAATACAGGAACATTCAAGTGCAAAGATTTACAAGAAATTTCATTTTAAAATCTTTAAAACATTTCTAAACACATTTAAAAGCAATCATCCATAGATCCAAGCATGTTTAAAGATTAAATTGAAAAAAATCTAAAACATAAGTGTCAAAGTTATTTCCAAAATGGGTTTCGCCAAATGACTAACCGCCAAAGATGATACACAAGACAATTTGCCAAATTTCTTACTCCACAAGTCATAATCACTTGCTTTCATACGTGCTTGCCATGTTGGTTCGCCTCTGGACATTACGACATATCAACTTGATTTCATATGATTCGCATATTGCGTCACGCTTGGTTCATCTGTCACCAATGCTCGCAAGATTACTATTTGCAGCTTTGAACATGCTTGCCATATCCATCTAATAGCCCGTATTTATGAAGTCCACCATGAAACCAAAATAACTTTACACATTCAAGGCATGCATTCATTTCCATTCAAGCAACTAATTATCAACGCCATACACATGAACAAGCATCAGCATATATATAGATATATATATATATATATAAACACCCATAATTTATTTCAACAAATATTCACATTCAATTCCTCAAGATAGACTTGTATACGATTTAAACTTATATACATGCCACTTAACTAAGTGTAAGATCAAAAGTAAAATCTATTGAAACATGAGTTGAATAGTGTTGGTTGTAGGTTGATTCGCCTGCCAAGTTCCAAAAAATATTAGCTATAAAAATCAAGGAATTAAATAGATTAAGAATTGACTATGCTTAGTAAGTTCGTTGGCTTTAAGCATTGAACGCACCTCATACAACATTAATATAAATAACTTAACTAATGCGCGCTTTTTCTGTCAACACATTTCACATGTACAAGGTGAGTGCAACATATTAAATCGTGTAACATTGTCCATTCATTTTGTGCCATTAAAACACAAGTCATTCCATTGAGCATTCCTATTTTTTTTCTAGGATATATCACCATAACAACAATGACACATTTATTATAACTAGTCAGCCTGATAAATTTTTATGAACATAAATGGATACTCAGGTAACCAATCGGAACACGCCAGTTTGCTCATAAGAGCTATTCCACCTGATAAACCGTAATATGTACATATTTTAATCTCACATTTAACATACTTTTGGATGATTTAGTCCCTGAATTGTGGAATTTGGTGCTCCTAATCCTTTAATTTCATATTTTATACTTAGGAGAGCACCGAAGGATGAAAAGAACGAGAAACGGGCCAAAAACGGAGAAAATAGGCCAAAGTATAAATTGCATACAGCCTGGGCCCGAAACACACGGCCGTGCCTCCTTAGCAGATCCGACCACGGCCTGGCCCCGAATCACACGATCGTGCCACACGAGCGTGTCCCTGCCGCTGCAAAGAAGAGTTTCATTCAGATTAGGGTACTTAGAGGCAAAGAAAGACATTCCAAAAGCCTATATAAACACCCTAAAGGCCAACCTAAAAGGAAGCGTTCAGCTAGGCCAATAAGCCAAGCCAGAGGGCCAGAATTGTGGGATTCACTCAAAGAAAGCCAGTTGATCCATCTCAAGAAGCCGGAATCATACTCAAGACGGAGGATCTTCCCTTTAAATTCTTTCAGGGGTTTTAGGGTTTTTCTTATGTTTTGTTTTATATTTTCTTCTGAGATGTATTCTTTTATAATTATGAACTAAATGTAACATCCCGAAATAGGGCCTAAACGGACTAGTGGTTGCGAAACCATGAATCCAAGCTATAAAAGTTTATTATGATTAATTATTATGATTTATTGAGTGATTAAATACATGTGTTAGAGTATTGATAAGAAATTTTATTAATTTCATGCTTAAATTGCCTATTAGGACTTGTTTGCAAAAGTTGCTAAATAGGGGTTCTAATTTATAGAGTACTTGATTGAAATGGGGGTTTGAAGTAGGAGTCCTTAAATGGTAATTAGACCATTATATTTTCATAGAAAAAATGGACATATATAGGTGGAAAGAACCAAAGTTTTTAATGAAGGGTGATTTAGTCATTTGGTAATAAAATGAATTAAAAGGGAAAAATATGAGAAAATATGCTCATCTTCTTCATTAGAACGAAATTACAAGGGTTCTCCATAGCTAGGGTTTGTTTCAAGCTTCCAAGCTCCATAGTAAGTGATTCCAAGCCACGTTTTAATGTTCTTTACATTTTGAAGCCCTCAGAGCTCGATTTAGCTTATTCTATCAATAATTCATGCTAGGGTTCATATTTGGAAAAAAACCCATAGGTGAAATGTGTTTATTTTGATGTTTTATGATAGAATATGAAGTCTGAAATTATGTTAAACAACTTTTGCTAAGTGATTTTAAGTGAAAACGAGTAAAACGGCTTAATCGGTAAAAATACCTAATGTTCATAAGTACAAGTTAGAGTGAGAATTTGATGTTGCCATAGAAGGGAAAAATGATCAGCATGTCATAAAACATAAGAATAAGGGATAAAGTTTAATTTCCGAGCTTTGGGGTAAATGTGTAAATATGTAAAAGTTTAGGGGTAAAATTGTAATTTTGCCAAAGTTAAGAGTTAAGGACTGTTTTGATGAATGTGAGTATTAAATAAGCTAAATTTTCTATTATAGATCAAGAAGAATGAAATCCAGAGTTAGATCGAGGAAAGAAAAAGATAGAGGACTAAGTCGATATAGTTGATCGTATTTTGTTTCGAGGTAAGTTTGCAGTAAGTAAATGCAATATTCTATTATTTTACATTTGATACTATTAAATTCCAGCATTTACATATTTATTCTGTAAATTTACCATTTAAAGACTCAAGCATGAATTGACGAAGAAGCAATCTCAGAATGTCCCAGTTGAACCTTAGGAATATGTAGGATACAAATGTCATGACATTAGGGTTTAAGGAAATCATGTAAGACCATGTCAAGACATGGCATTGATATGTTACTATAAGGCAAAGGTCCCATGTAAGACCATGCCAAGGCATGGCATTGGTGGGTTCATAAGGCAAGGATACCACGTAAGACCATGTCAAGACATGGCAATGGTTAAGTTTTATAAGGAAAGGTACCCGCGTATCCTTAGTATTCCAAGTGGTTCAACGGGAAAATTCAAAGAGTATACCAAATTAAAGGTAAGACAAGTTCAAGCTAAAAAGGTAAGGTAAGGCAAATTCATGTTAAAAGGCACGGTAATAATACAAGTTTAAGTATATTGATTTAAAAGCTTAAGTGATCTTGATAAGAAAATAATAAGATAATTGATTAAGAATGTTGTTATTTATTTACATGTAAACTTACTAAGCTTTATGCTTACTCCCATTCTTTAATTTTTTTATAGTATTACAAGCCAACTCGGGAATCACAAAGACGTCGGAGATCGTTACGCACTATCAAAGGATTATACTGGTATTTTGTAACTCGACGTTTTAAGCTATGGCATGTATTGGAGCTTAGTCATCTTGTGTGTATAACCTTATGATATGGCTTAAGATTGGCTTGTAAATGTTTGGTAATGATTATCTATTAAAATGGCTAATTAAGAGCATGTTTTGGACATTATGAAATGCCTAGTTGGTAATTATTAGAAAGAAATTATGTAAGTATATGCAGGGAACAGTTTGTACAAAGAAGAAGTGATGTGATTTTCAAAATCACCAAAAATAGTATAAATGGAATTAGGTTGTGCATGAGATATCTATTTTATATGAAAGAAACTGTAGGAAAAAGAGTTGTATATTATGAGATAATTGATTTTTAGTGAAGAGAGGTCGAACTGTCAAACTGTGTAACAGGGAGACTTTAACTAATAAACTGTACTAATTGGCCACACCAAAATTCTAGAAAATTATAGTAAGAAGATATATGAGTCTGGTTTCAGGGAAAATTTACGGATCTAGATTTTGAGTTTCGTAACTCGAGTTATAATTGATTTAGTGAACATGACGCAGATGGACAGTTTTAAACTTTTATGCCCCGAACTAGTAAGTTAAGTCTAGTAATGCCTCGTACTCGACTCGACAACGGTCTCGGGTAAGGGTGTTACATTTATTGGTATCGAGCAAGGTTTAGTCGATTCTTGGAATATTTAGTATGAGTAAGAGTCTATCTATACATGCCATACTTATATTTTGATAGTGTGACGACTCTTGACGATTTAAAAAAAAATGTTTTTCTTTTATAGTTATGGATCCCGAACGAGCTGGTGCAGATGATGTAGAGAGTAGTGCACCCACTCCCGCTGAGGGGACGGTGCCACAAGATAGTAATGAAAGGCTCGTTACAGTTAGTCAGGGAGGAAGGGCTCGAGAAACCTTCTTCCAAGCTATGAATGAATGGTTTCTTGAGTTCGTTAAATTGAACCCTACCGTTAGACCTCCACCCCTCATGATCCACAGACCACCCATGTAGCTTCCCGATCACAGACATACAATCAAAGAGAAAAGCCACCGTTGACAAGATCGAAAAACAAGGGGTGAAGAGTTTCGCTACCAAAGATGATGATACAGAGAAAGTGAATTTTGGCTCGAAAATACTATCGAGTTTTTGACGAGTTATCCTGCACACCGGAAGAGTGTATTAAATGTGTAGTGTCACTTCTTAGAGATTCAGCTTACCAATGGTGGAAGACACTTGTATCAGTAGTACCGAAAGAAAAAGTTACATGGGATTTCTTTCAGGAGGAGTTTCGTAAGAAGTATATCAGTTAGAGGTTTATTGACCAGAAAAGAAAAGAGTTCCTTGAATTAAAATAGGGTAAGATGACTGTGACCGACTATGAACGTGAATTTGTTCGACTCAGCAATTATGCTCGAGAGTCTGTGTCTACAGAGGCTATCATGTGCCAAAGATTTGAAGATGGGCTCAATGATGATATCCGACTGTCAGTTGGTGTTCTAGAGATAAAAGAGTTTGTTGCTTTAGTTGAACGAGCCTGTAAGGCAGAATAATTATTAAAAAGAAAGGGTAAATCTGAAATTGAGATGCAAGACTCGAAGAAAAGACAGATGAGCAAGTCATTTCAGTCTACATCCAAGAGGCCTAGAGAGTTTTCTACGAGATCTAATTTTTCAGCTGGGTATTCTAGCTGGAACAGAGGTGGAAGATTTATGGATTCAAAAGCTCAAACCACTTCGATTGTGAGTGTTGGTAGTATTCAGCCTAATAGACTGAGTGTCCTCAATGTGGTCGACGTCATCCAGGTCAATGTCGAGCGACTGAGGTTGGTTGTTTCCGATGTGGTGCACCGGATCATTTCATTCGGAGTGTCCCGAGATGGCAAAAAAGAAGTAATACCGAGTGCAAGATCGTAATGCTCGCCGTTAGAGGCGCACCTCGAGAAATCCGGGAGTAAGGGTGTAGAGGTACATTTAGAGATACAAAGAACGAGATCGATGTTAGAGCACCGCAAGGACTTATGCTATCCGTACTCGTGAAGAGGCATCCTCCCCGATGTAATTACGGTACATTTTCTCTTCATGATGTTAATGTTATTGCTTTGATTGATCCGGTTCAACCCATTCCTATGTTTGCACGAAATTGATGCCTAGTATGAACATGCCCATAGAGTTTACTTAAATTTGTGATTAAAGTATCAAATCCATTTGGTCAAGATGTGTTAGTAAACAAAGTATGTAAAAATGCCCTTTGATGATTAGAGGTTACTTGTTTTCCTACCGATCCCATGCTATTGCCATTTGATGAGTTTGATGTGATTCTTGGTATGGATTGGTTAATCGCACATGATGTGATAGTGAATTGTGGAAAGAAATTCATTGAGTTGAAATGTGAAAATGGTGAGATCCTTGGTTAATTCGGATGAGTCGTAGTTCAATTTCCATGATTTCGTTATGTCCGCCGTAAATGTTTAAGGAAAGGATGTGAAGCTTATCTTGCTTTTGTGTTGAATACTAAAGACCCGAGTTGAAAATTGAATCAATGCATGTGGTAAATGAGTTTCCTGATGTGTTTCCGGAAGAACTACCAAGTTTGCCTCCTATCAGAGAAGTTGAGTTTGATATTGAATTGATTCCAGGTACCACACCTATTTCTATTGCTCCTTATAGAATGGCTTCAATAGAATTAAAAGAATTGAAAGCTCAACTACAGGAATTAACTGATAAAGGCTTTGTAAGACCTAGTTATTCACCATGGGGTGCGCCAGTGTTATTTGTGAAAAAGAATGACGGTTTCATGAGATTGTGCATAGACTATCGGCAGCTTAACAAGGTAACCATAAAGAACAAATATCCATTGCCTAGAATAGATGACTTGTTCGATCAACTGAAAGGAGCCACTGTGTTTTCTAAGATAGATTTGAGATCTGGATACTATCGATTCTGAGTTAAAGAGTCAGATGTTTCGAAAATTGCTTTTCGAACTAGGTATGGTCATTATGAGTTTCTTGTGATGCCATTTGGTTTAACCAATGCTCCTGCCATCTTCATGGATTTAATGAACCGAATTTTCAGACCTTACTTGGACAAGTTTGTAGTTGTGTTTATTGATGACATCTTGATTTATTCTCGTGATGAGACCGAGCATGCGAGCATTTGAGAACGCTTTCTGATTTTGAGAGATAATCGACTTTATGCCAAGTTTAGCAAAAGTGAGTTCGTTACGGAAGTTTGTTTTCTTGGACACATTGTTTGGTGAAGGTATTAAAGTTGATCCGAATAAGATTTTAGCCATTGTCGATTGGAAGCCTCCCAAGAATGTATCGAGGTCGAAGTTTTCTTGGTCTTGCTTAGGCTATTATAGACGATTTGTAGAGGATTTTCCATGATAGCTACTCCATTGACAAGATTGCTACGTAAAGATGTCAAGTTTGAATGGACCGAGAAGTGTCGTGAGAGTTTCAACAAGTTAAAGGTATTGTTGACTAAAGCTCCTGCCTTAGTACAACCGTAACCGTGTAAAGAGTTTGTGATTTATAGTGATGCATCCTTGAATGGACTAGGCTGTGTACTTATGCAGGAAGGAAGGGTAATTGCTTATGCCTCTGACAGTTAAAACCACATGAGAAAAATTATCCGACACATGATTTAGAGTTAGTGCTATTGTATTTGCATTGAAAATCTGGAGACATCATTTGTATGGTGAGAAATGCCGAATATTCACTGATCATAAAAGTTTGATATACTTGATGACTCAGAAAGATCTAAACTTGAGGCAAAGAAGATGGCTAGATTGATTAAAGATTATGAACTAGTGATCGATTACCACCCGGGTAAGGCAAACGTTATTGCTGATGCTTTAAGTAGAAAATCGTTATTTGCATTGAGAGCTGTGCACACTAGTTTGGCCTTGTCAAATGATGGTTCTATTTTAGCTGAGTTGAGAGCTAAACCGATGTTTCTTGAAGAAATTTGTGAAGCTCAGAAGGATGACAGTGAGTTGCAAGCCAAAAGGGTTCAGTGTGAGTCAGGTGTAGAGTCTGATTTTCAGATCAGATCTAACGGTTGTTTGATGTTTAGAGACAGGGTATGTGTACCAAAGAATGATGATCTTATTCGGAAGGTTTTACAGAAGCACATAGCGCTTCTTGGTCTATTCACCCGTAGTACAAAGATGTATAATGATTTGAAGAAAATGTATTGGTGGACGGGAATGAAAAGAGATATATCGAGTTTGTTTCTAGATGTTTGATTTGTCGCCAGGTAAAGGCCGAACATCAGGTACCTTCAGGTTTATTGCAGCCTGTATTAGTTCCTGAGTGGAAATGGGACTGAATTACTATGGATTTTGTGACAGGATTGCCTTCGACATCGAGAAAGAAAGATGCGATATGGGTTGTGACCGATAAGTTAACGAAGTCACTCATTTTATTCCATTCAGATGGATTATTCACTTGACAAGTTGGTAGAGTTGTATATTTCGTAGATTGTGTGACTACATGGAGTACAGTTATCGATTATCTCGATAGAGATCCGAGATTTACTTCACGGTTTTGGAAGAAATTGCAGAATCTTTAGGTACAAAGTTGAGTTTCAAGATGTTTTCCATCCTCGATGATGGTCGGTCGAGAGAATTATTCAGTACTTGAAGATATGCTTAGATGTTGTGTATTGGAATTTCAAGGTAGTTGGGAGAAATATTTGCCTTTAATAGAGTTTGCTTACAATAATAGTTATCAATCGAGTCTAAAGATGGCACCTTATGAAGCTTTGTATGGACGTAAATGTCGCGCGCCTTTGTATTGGATAGAGCTTAAGGAAAATCGATTCTGGGTTGATCTAGTCAAAGAAACAGAAGAGAAAGTAAAAGTCATCAGAGATTGCTTGAAAGCAGCTTCAGATAGACAGAAGTCCTATGCAGATTTGAAAAGAAAAGAAATTGAATTTCAAGTTGGTGACAAGGTATTTTTGAAAGTATCCCCTTGGAAGAAAGTTCTCAGATCTGGCAAGAAAGGCAAATTAAGTCCTCGTTTTATTGGACCATTTGAGGAGATCGAGAGAGTTGGCCCATTGGCATATCGGTTAGCATTGCCGACTGAGTTAGAGAAGATTCATAATGTCTTTCATGTGTCTATGCTACGTCATTATTGTTCAGATCCATCGCATGTAATTTCGCAGACAGAGGTTGAGATTCAGCCAGATATGACTTACGGTGAGGAACCGATAAAAATTCTAGCTCGGGAGGTTAAGTAATTAAGGAACAAAAGTATTGCACTTGTGAAAGTATTATGGAATAGGCATGGGATAGAAGAGGCTACATGGGAGCCCGAAGAGATTATGCGAAAACAGTACCCAAACCTCTTTACAGGTAAGATTTTCGGGGACGAAAATCCCTAAAGGGGGGAGAAATGTAACATCCCGAAATAGGGCCTAAACGGACTAGTGGTTGCGAAACCATGAATCCAAGCTATAAAAGTTTATTATGATTAATTATTATGATTTATTGAGTGATTAAATACATGTGTTAGAGTATTGATAAGAAATTTTATTAATTTCATGCTTAAATTGCCTATTAGGACTTGTTTGCAAAAGTTGCTAAATAGGGGTTCTAATGTATAGAGTACTTGATTGAAATGGGGGTTTGAAGTATGAGTCCTTAAATGGTAATTAGACCATTATATTTTCATGGAAAAAAATGGACATATATAGGTGGAAAGAACCAAAGTTTTTAATGAAGGGTAATTTAGTCATTTGGTAATAAAATGAATTAAAAGGGAAAAATATGAGAAAATATGCTCATCTTCTTCATTAGAACGAAATTACAAGGGTTCTCCATAGCTAGGGTTTGTTTCAAGCTTCCAAGCTCCATAGTAAGTGATTCCAAGCCCCGTTTTTAATGTTCTTTACATTTTTAAAGCCCTGGTAGCTCGATTTAGCTTATTCTATCAATAATTCATGCTAGGGTTCATATTTGGAAAAATACCCATAGGTGAAATGTGTTTATTTTGATGTTTTATGATAGAATATGAAGTCTGAAATTATGTTAAACAACTTTTGCTAAGTGATTTTAAGTGAAAACGAGTAAAATGACTTAATCGGTAAAAATACCTAATGTTCATAAGTACAAGTTAGAGTGAGAATTTGATGTTGCCATAGAAGGGAAAAATGATCAGCATGTCATAAAACATAAGAATAAGGGATAAAGTTTAATTTTCGAGCTTTGGGGTAAATGTGTAAATATGTAAAAGTTTAGGGGCAAAATTGTAATTTTGCCAAAGTTAAGAGTTAAGGACTGTTTTGATGAATGTGAGTATTAAATAAGCTAAATTTTCTATTATAGATCAAGAATAATGAAATCCAGAGTTAGATCGAGGAAAGAAAAAGATAGAGGACTAAGTCGATATAGTTGATCGTATTTTGTTTCGAGGTAAGTTTGCAGTAAGTAAATGCAATATTCTATTATTTTACATTTGATACTATTAAATTCCAGCATTTACATATTTATTCTGTAAATTTACCATTTAAAGACTCAAGCATGAATTGACGAAGAAGCAATCTCAGAATGTCCCAGTTGAACCTTAGGAATATGTAGGATACAAATGTCATGACATTAGAGTTTAAGGAAATCATGTAAGACCATGTCAAGACATGGCATTGATATGTTACTATAAGGCAAAGGTCCCATGTAAGACCATGCCAAGGCATGGCATTGGTGAGTTCATAAGGCAAGGATACCACGTAAGACCATGTCAAGACATGGCAATGGTTAAGTTTCATAAGGAAAGGTACCCGCGTATCCTTAGTATTCCAAATGGTTCAACGGGAAAATTCAAAGAGTATACCAAAGTAAAGGTAAGACAAGTTCAAGCTAAAAAGGTAAGGTAAGGCAAATTCATGTTAAAAGGTACAGGTAATAATACAAGTTTAAGTATATTGATTTAAAAGCTTAAGTGATCTTGATAAGAAAAATAATAAGATAATTGATTAAGAATGTTGTTATTTATTTACATGTAAACTTACTAAGCTTTATGCTTACTCTCATTCTTTAATTTTTTTTATAGTATTACAAGCCAACTCGGGAATCACAAAGACGTCGGAGATCGTTACGCACTATCAAAGGATTATACTGGTATTTTGTAACTCGACGTTTTAAGCTATGGCATGTATAGGAACTTAGTCATCTTGTGTGTATAACCTTATGATATGGCTTAAGATTGGCTTGTAAATGTTTGGTAATGATTATCTATTAAAATGGCTAATTAAGAGCATGTTTTGGACATTATGAAATGCCTAGTTGGTAATTATTAGAAAGAAATTATATAAGTATATGCAGGGGAACAGTTTGTACAGCAGCAGTGATGTGATTTTCAAAAATCACCAAAAATAGTATAAATGGAATTAGGTTGTGCATGAGATATCTATTTTTATATGAAAGAAACTGTGTAGGAAAAAGAGTTGTATATTATGAGATAATTGATTTTTAGTGAAGAGAGGTCAGAACTGTCAAACTGTGTAACAGGGGAGACTTTAACTAATAAACTGTACTAATTGGCCACACCAAAAATTCTAGAAAAATTATAGTAAGAAGATATATGAGTCTGGTTTCAGGGAAAATTTACGGATCTAGATTTTGAGTTTCGTAACTCGAGTTATAATTGATTTAGTGAACATGACGCAGATGGACAGTTTTAAACTTTTATGCCCCGAACTAGTAAGTTAAATCTAGTAATGCCTCGTACTCGACTCCGACAACGGTCTCGGGTAAGGGGTGTTACACTAAACCCCTCAAATACCTGAGGGGGATGAAACCTAAGATGAATCTTGTTATTATTTTCTGATCTATATGATAAATACTTAAATTGTTCTTAATTATGTGTTCTTAATTCTTGTTTTGATATTTCAGGATATTAATTCAAGCATTCATGCCCTTAGGCAGAGGAGGAATATTCCTTATTTAAGAGTAGATCTAGCATAGTTAAGCGGAGTTGATCGCAACCCTAGAGATAGGATGACGAAAATCTGTCGGATTAGAGTCAAACCTAATATGGGAGTCCATAGATCGAGTTAATGCAATTCTAGGGGTTTTAATTAGAAAGAGATTTCAATTAATCAACCTAAGGTTAGACGTTAGTAGCCTCGAGAGAGGTATTAATATAAATTAGGGAATCCTACGGATCAAGTCAAGTGAATAAATCGTCTGTTCAGAGTTAAATAGAAGTCTAGGTGGATTCTTCCTCGGGTATTGTCTTAATCAATTGGTTTTTCCCACAAGTATTTCCCCAATTCATTCTCTTTGTCTTAGCATCTTTACCTTAGTAGTTAGTTAATTTTAGATTAGATAACAATTCCCTTAATTCTTAGGGTGAATAATAAAAAAAAGGTTAGTATTAGTTCTTTTGGTTCCTTTGGGTTCGACAATCCCTTCTTGCCACTAAACTATACTACTGTTCGATAGGTGCGCTTGCCTCAAGTCGTTGTCACAATTAATTTTTAGGCTAGATCATTCATTATATAAATTTTTAAGACTCTGACACACAATTACCACTCAATAACACACCAGTTTACTCATAAGAACTATCTCATCCGATAACACGCCAGTTTGTTCATAAGAGCTATTCCACCTGATAACACGCCAATATATTTGTAGAGATAGAATTGGAAATCCGTAACAAATGTTGGACTCCAGTAACGTCAATGAACTTCCTTCATCTTCTTCACATCTCTTTTACAACCCATACATCGCACAATAACCCTATTGGCATGCGAATTGTATCCTTGGTTCACTTGGGCTCAATAAACATATTTGAACATTCATTTTTACCATTCAATACTTTTCTCACCTCATGTTCCAGTTTGCTAACATTTTCTATATTCATTCAAACTCAAACATTTCATAATTAAACACAACATTACGATATGAACTTACCTGGTACAACAACAAAAGTAGAATATCAAAGATTAATCTGTGATCTTTTATTTTTCTCTGTTATCTACTAGTTGATTTGGTTATTGATCTATACGTTAATGGACTTCAATTTATCAGTGACAAACTTAAACTTAACAATTTCGCAATCAGCCATACAAGTTAACTAAATCGAGATACAACGATCTTAAAAACATAAAATTCATGAAGAATAGGCTTTGAAAACACTTTCATGCAAAGCCGATTGTTTAAGAATGCTTAGAGCTTTTTTTTTTGTTTTTCAATGAAGATGGTTTCAGTGTAGGAAGATGAGAATGAAAAACTCTCTTTCTATCCACTATAGATTTTTACTTAAATACCCAAAAACTAATCATTCATTACTAGGCAAATGTGGTTAATCACCACATAACACCTTGATTAATTCTTATAAAATACATTTAACTAGGTAATCAATAATTCTTACGATTTAGTCCTTACATCAAAATTACTAACCGATCAACCCAATTACCAAATCAAAGATTAATATAACACTATAATGGACTTGTGAATATTAATGAATAATATTTATCGATTCACTCGCCAAAACTGTAATCCCCAAACCATTATTTCCGGCACTACTAAAAATTGGATTGTTACATAATAGTGGTAGCGAATGTAGCTTTTTGCCTTAGTTTTTGAAGAGTAATAGTGAATAGGTGTTTACAAAAGGATGACAGATGTGACAACCCGACTAGGTTGCTAATGAGTATGGCGACCCAATAAGTAATAAAGTGACCCTGCTCCCAGACACATGAGGGGCTTATAGAAAGTAATAAAGTCAAATGCATGGGGAAAGGCTTAAAGAAAAAATAGTGGTGTTGATTCTGCTTGAGGCGGAAGGCTTACGATAGATTTTACTCCTAGACGCATGAGAGAAGGCTTATGGTAAGAAATTGTTGGGCGATTGCACTACTTTTGGCCCTTGTAGCTCAAAATTATGTGAAGAATACCGTCTTACCACGTTGAATTACAACTGTCGGTCAAGTCTACTCGTCCTGGATTTTACATGATGAATGTAGAATCATAGGTATGATATGTAGAATTATATATATGACATAAATGTAGATGATGGATTTAACTATCAATAAGAGTCTCTCATAGGTTCATTTTGTTTAACAATGTATACTATATAGGTATAAATGTATGGAATGGGGTATAACCACCTGTGGGAACCCCTAGTGGGCTCTATTTCTTAGATTCATATAGACATTCATATATAAGCAGGTGTAGATAAGCATATCGTGGGGTGTAACCACACGTGGGTTTTGTTATAATCCTCTTGAAGGCCTTTGCTTTCGCTGCAAATGTGACCAAACTACTTTCTTGCTAGAACACTTAAGGATAAGAAGTAGAAACCTGAAGACAAAAGTTATTTTCAAGGGAAATAAGTTGTTTCTGCGAAGTTTGCCATGAAGACAGATGATGATGAATTTCTTTGTGTAGACGAGGTACTGACCCAACTAGGTTGCTAACGAGTATGGCGACCCAATAAGCAACAAAGTGACCCTGCTCCTAGACACATGATGGGCTTACGGAAAGTAATTAAGTGGCCTTGCTCCTAAACGCATGAGGAAAGGCTTACAGAAAAATAGTGGTGTTGCTTCCACTCAAGGCGGAAGGCTTACGATAGATCCTGCTCCTAAACACATGATACATTCCTATCAATTAATAATAACACTCCCCTTTAGTTTTTTGGTGCTCGAAAAGTTGGATTGCCTTCATTGAATTGCCATTGCGAGCATAACTAGAGATCATTGAATCACCATTATCAGCACCAAAGGTTTAGGTTACCTAAAAATGCTCGGATTTCATGTAGAAGCATATCTGGGTTTCTTGATTTCTTGATTGGAAAATGGTGTTGTAGTTGTTAAACTCCACATTGGCCTTCAAGGAACTGGTTTGAATGGTCTTAATGTGCCTCTATAGAAGTTAAGGGCTGTGTAAATAATAGATGTAGTCACGCTTTCAGGTTTTGGGTGCTGGGTTTCAACATGGAGAGGATTGGAAATAAACCTGATTTGCATTATGTTTGGTTGGTTTTAATGGAAGATGGACAGGGTTTCTTCAATTTGTTGAGAAATTTTGATGGGAAGATGAGCGAACGTTCTTCATTTTTTTACGAAAATTTGAGTTATTTCTGTAAGTCATTCCTCAAACCAAAACTGTAGGTCCCCAACAGAGCTCTTTATGTTCAAGGTTGCACGAGCCTATTTCCATCAACATAAAATTCAATTCCATTCCATTTTCTTCTTCTATGCTTTGAATTGATTTAGCAAATTCAAAGATCAAGGTTATTGGCAAAATCAAGCTTGTAAATGTCGTAGACGAAGATCAACAATGGAGGCAAAGAAGGTCACATGTTTGGTCCATGTTCACCACACCATTGTTGATACATAATATCAACGGAAGTGGAGAAAGAAAAGATACGGTGTTGAAAAAAGTGGAGAAAAGTCTACTAAATAATATCTTAAGGTATTTATAACAATGCGAGGGCCCAATAAAGGACTCAACTTGGTCCATAATAGATGAAGGTTCTGCGAATAATCCAATCAGCTCCAAATTGTGGAAGGGATATAACAACCATATACGTTTTTTTACACTTTCACTTAAAAAATAATTTATTCAACGAGACCCTTCTTTTTTTATTTTAAAAAGAAATATAATAGAGATAGGAGGCATGTGGGCCTTAACCTGATATTGGTTTAGAGCAGGCAATGATTCATTGAAGAGCTAACAAAATCTGAAAAGCCCAGTATTGCTAACACCTAAGGCTTCAAGCTGAAGGTTATTGAATAGGTACAGTAATGGCGATGGAGCGTGGAAAGTAGATTCACGACAAAGCCGACCAACAACGTCAAACACCAATGGGGACCCATTTCAACAGTAGTTAGTCAAAGTAAGTATCAAACTGGATCTTGTTCTTCTTGTTGTTGTTACTGTCTAAGTCAAGATTTCAAAATAAAGAATGAACCCTATTTATTACAGACATAAACATAGATAGATTGATGCAAATCTCTAAAGAAAAGAAAACAGAACAAAAAAGCAAAGAAAAGATGCTCCCTCTCCCACTAAAGTTGGTACGACAAGCCATTACACATCACCCTCTCCTTCTCTCCCAAAATACTCACCACCGTCGTCGCCGCAGTCGCCGTCGCGATCACCACCGCCGTGATCTTGATGAAGAAGAAGATGATGATAGTGAAAATGATGCCTGCAATTCCAAACCCAGCTCTTACAATTTCTATCATCATTCCTCAAAACCAACGAAACCCAAATCCAAAACCCCATTTCTTCTTTTTCTTCCTACTAGAGAACTCATCGGTGATACATACAGGTTGGCCAACATAGCTAGAGAAATGGGTATGGATTTGTACCCTACTCCTTCCCTTTCTCACATCATTTTCTCTTTCTCTTCTTCCTCTCCTTCTCCTTCCTCTTCTTCCTCTATTTCTTCTGCTTCTTCTTCATCTGCTTCTTCTTCTGCTTTGTCTCTCTCGTCTTCTTTCTCCATGCCTTTACCCACTGGCGCGGTTTTGATTTCCTTCCCTTCACTGTCTTCCTCATCCCTTTCCCATCTTCGATCGTTTGTTTCCCTTTCTAAAGGTCTTTTCAAGCTGGTCTTTATCACTACCGACTCGGATTATGACCCCAAATCCGATGATGCCCGCAACTGGGATTGCTGCTCCATCTCTCTGTTTTCAAGGCGGACAGGCGATAGGATCGAGTCCATGCAGTCATTTTCAAGGGCTTTAACTGGAATGGGATGGACCCTTTACAGTACAAGGAAAAACTCATCTCTGGATTCCCTTAATACCGCTACCAAATCGGTTCACTTGTTCAGAAAAGTGGATTCTGGTCGTGTTCGTGGAGGAAGAGGCAATGGGGAACACAGGATAAGAGAGCTGAGATTGCCTTCGTTGGATTTCAGGAATGCTCCTTTGAAGATTTTGCAGTATATTGTTTTGATGACTGATGATGTTTTTTATCTTGGGTAAGAAAGAAAAATCAAAATGGGTATGCCTTTATATTTCTTCTTTTTCTGTTTATCTCTTTCATTTTTTTTTTTTTTGGCTAGTTTATGTAAATGTTAATTTTACTCATCCAGACACTATTAACTCGCTCCAATGTTAAAACAATTTGTAGATTTTTCCCATGACATCTGCCTCTAATCACTGGTTAAGGTCTTGTTCATAGAATGATTCGTGTGGTTAATCCCTTTGCTCTAAGTTTCATATGCTGGCTTTTGCTTTGTTTTGAGACCAGCTTGTTTGCCTATGGCTTGGAAACTAGTTAGGTATGATTTACAGAGTTGTGCTTTTCTAAGTCCTTTTAACTCAATCGGTGGGTCTGCTCAGTCTTTTACTGTCATTTAAAACCTTGCATGATAAAATTAAGGGGTTTGTTGAACTAGAGTAGCAAGTGGAATGATTAGCATGAAAAGGAATAGCTGCCTATATTGATGGAGTGAAATAAGAGTTAATTAAGTAGGGAAATTTCTTGAAGTTGCTATTAAATGGAAAAAATGAAAACACTTAATTACATCCTTGTTGTAGTAAGGCTAGAAATTGCTTCTATGCATGCTTAAATGTCTGCCATGAAATATACACTACCTGCAGGTGGAGTTCGTGTATCTTGTTGGGAAATGCTATATTAGTTTCTTTGTTCTCTCAATGTAGAATATGCAATCATCTTGAATAAAGAGGATCATTGCCTCCTTGACTTAAGAGGAATTTGGAGGGGTGAAAGTACCATGGACATGGAGACACTGTATTAGGAGTCAAATTGCATTTTGCCTCCTTTACTCAAAAAATGGGCAATCCCTATCCATTAGATCAAAAAGCAAATTGATCTTTTTTATTGAAAATTTTATTCATTTCTACTGTTAAAAGCTGGTCACTATACCTTAGCATGAGGTACATGTGACGCCACATGTCATTCATCACTCTCGTTAGTTTTTAACATTATGAATGGATCAAATTTTTAATAGAAGTGATTAATTTATTTTTTGATCTAGCTTACAAAAATTAATTTATTCATTTTTTAAGTAGAGGGGAGTAAAATGCAATCTGACTCCTAGTATAGGGTCGTCTATAATACTTTTACTAATTTGGAGTAAATATTTGATATATTTCTTTCCTTTGGGATCCTTGTTTTCTATGCAACCTCAAGTTTTTGAGGAAGATGAAATTCTAGAATGTTATATATCTTATAATGGGAATGTAAGTTACAATAATTGGATACAAGCATGCATGTATTAGATTTTGCACACATATGGATCTGCCTCTTAATAGGAAAGTAAATGGTGAAATTTGTCATTTTAGGTGGCATTTCCACTGCACTTTATCTGTAATTCATAATCCTCAATTTTTCATGTACGAAGGTAGACATCTCACACATGCTAAAATTTTCAAGGAAAAAAAAAGTTGAAATAGAGAAATGATGGGGTTGAACTTTTTAGTAGGGTGGAGTGTACTAACACCATTCCTTTTATGATATTGAACTAGAGAATCAAGGATCCATTTCTGTACTCGTGCTAATGTGTATACATATAAACCCTTTGAGGCATCATGATTTTCAGATATTGGACCCAAAAAGTATGACATCTATAATGTCTACTTTGACATTTTTAATTTCTTGGCGACTGCAGAATATGATCAAAGGATTTGACTGAGTTGTAATCATAGCATTTTTAGAAGTAGTTAAAGAGACTTAACAAGCAAAGTTGCTTTGATCGTCATACATGCATGCAATTCTGATATAGTGTTCATTCTCCATTTAATAAGCTTGTTTTTGTTTATGATCCAAAAGCTAGACTCTAATGGGAGTCCATTGTTTCTCAATTCTCCTCATAGCCTGCTTATAGTGTTGAAGGAGGTCAAAAGAGTTGGGTTATATGTTTGGACTTGCTTGGAAAATTCTGGTCCGCTTACCAACAATTAAGTCTGGTTTTTGGAGCTGGATTGGTGATTGAATTGATCAGGTCACCCGTTCTCAATTGACCGATATGATTGTTAGTCGGATTTCAATTAAGTTATTAAGAATTTATAAAAATTATAAAACCCGGCTCAAAGTGGTTAACTCAAAAATCAATTCAATCCCATTGTTTGAATCGATATATCAGTTGATTTTTAATTTGATCATTTGATTCGGTTCGATTTTAACAATTATGCAATTAAATTGTGACTCTATTGTGGATGTTTGTTTTAGGACTTGAGTGTTTAATCCGTGGATGCTTATCCGTCTCCCTTTTTTCACAATTACAAATACAATTCGGTTCCAAATAATTATAATTAAAATCAAGCATTAGAAAGCTTAATGGATTGGTAACTAAAATATTTTCATATTAAACCCAAATAAATCTCAACATAATCTACACATGGTGAAATTTATGTTTTAAAAAATTTGGAGAGAATCCAGGTGATTTACATACTATTAAAGATATATATAAATTATACAATTTAGATCCTACTTGTATTATTAAAGATATATAAATTATACAACTCAATCCTACTTGTATTAGGGTAGTTAAAATGGTGGTGAAAGTGTCATGGTCGTGGATTAAAGCTTGTGACGAATGTACAAAGAATGTCTCCTGGAGGTCAATTGATGAAATGGGACTCATTCGATCCACTAGAACTAGTCTGATTCGTGAAACATGTGGAGAAGCCTCATCTGCTTAAAGCCTTGGTGACCAAGGAAAGCACTTAAAGAAATTTAGGCTTACCATGGTAAATGGGAAAACTAATCTTAAAAAATATGTAATATGATAATATTTGATTTTACAATCTTAAATGATTGAATCAATCCCTTAAGAATCTCAATTATAAATAGGCTCTAATCCTGATCGTCGATGTAACTCAATCCGTACTGTTGGTTTTGGGAAACTTACTTATAAATAGAAGCATTCCCCTTCATTTGTAATCATTCAAAGTAATCGAAATGCTTTGACAGTATTTACTTAAACTCCTTGTGTGCATAGCTTTCTTGTGGCATTTTTTATTATTTCGTTGTTTTTTCGTGCAATTTGAGCCCTAAAACTTGACTAAAGTCGCATGAAATGCGAAACGAAAATTCTAACCATGTGACAATAATACTTCCAAAGTTTTATTAGAGATTGGATCAATTTAATCTCGCTACTATTAAATAGATCAATTTAATCTTGTACTATTAAATAAAAATCCAATGAAGTAAAATTGAAAAGGAGTTAATATTTTTTTATTTTGAAGAGCCAAGAAAATTGTTTTTTCATTTACAATTCAACTTCAAACAAAATATATATTAACTATGTTAAAAATTAAGCTTATTTGATTCTGTTTAATAATACATAAACTAAATTGATCTATTTTAATAATAGAATGACTAATTTGATCCGATCCTTATAATAAAAACACATGCCAGATACATTCCCTCTAAAATGACTTAGCCCATTCGCTAACTCATCGCAACTCATCTACGTTCTGATACAATGAAATGTGTTCGGAGTTGACCAGGTGATATTGACCTCCCTTCTCTGTTACACTTACTTTAATGGCTTGAATAAATCAACATTTTATCCGAACCAAAAACAAAAGATTAGGAACTTGGAGGATTTCATCGGTTATAAACAACAGCTAGGTTAGTTGTACCTATTTTAAGACCAACTTGATGTGGTAAACCCAACAAGAATATTAGCTAATGGCAATCAAACTTTATCCAACTTTCCATTTCCCTTGTTCTTTCACCCAACCACTAGGAAGCAACATCAACTTTTCACTGCTCAACTCACTTGTGTAAAGCTTAAATGGCACAATCGTCAGTGAAAAATGTCAAAACTGACCCACAAGAAACAAAAAAAAATTCACATTCCCTTCAAGGGTCAATTAGGCTAAACATAATTGTACACATAAATTTTACCTTATCCACAGCTCATTGCTCAAATGGCAGCCATTTATGATGTCTTGAATAAAATCCCATATATTTTCCCACATCCACTATAATGTAGGACCAGCAGTAAAGAAAGAATACAGTGAACTTATATGCATCATCATGTATCATATATCAATAAATCATGTTGTATGAGCACCGTGCGTTCTTGACGCCCATATACCAAACACAAGAAACCAGAAGACGAACAATATTGCCCAATAGCGAGCTGGTCCATACTTAATCCTTGTCAGCACAATCTGCAATTACCACCAAGTTTATACAAAGCGTTATCTCAACTGAAATATATTACAAATAAAAATAAAGATAAAGACTATGCATCCCATAATCACAAGCACATGAACCATATGACTAACTCAAATTCAGAATTCAACTGAAAATGCTCAACATGGCACACAACACATGAACCTGACAGCAACATATTTCCTTAGATATATAAAAGGGCAATGTTTTCTGCATCAGATATAATTCCAAATTTAAGGTAATGATGATGAGACTGCATCATTCTATCAATATCATGCCTATTGTAAAGGTTGAGCAAAAGTTTAATTCAAAATTTTCAATATAACTGCTTCAGTATGCAGAAAACCTTGATCGGCTTACAATAACCTCAAAGGACAAAAACAGGTTATTCAACGGTTGGTACGGAACTACAAAGCATCAAAATAATGGCATGCCAATTCTGAAGATATAGTAAAAGTATAACTAAGTTTATCAAGATAATTGTTTGTCAAGGAATAGAAACATAAAGAACACATCGTGTATCAACTTCCAAATATATTCAACATTTACTAAAATAAAAAATGCACACAGTTTAGAGCACAAACAACTACAGATATGACATCCAAGTTACTTACAAAGCGAAAGAAGACCACAACTGTTAAAGCACAAATGCCTCCCAAAAGAATGTGAAGACCACTCTTAGCCGTTTTCTGCAAAACAATGAGTGGCACATAAAAATAAAGCAAGCAGTAATTATAATACTAAAATAAAGCACTGGATAATTATAAGATAAACAAATAGTGGCACAACTAATAACATAATTTATGTTTTAGACTGCAGCAATTACTAAAAAAGGATGCCGATATGGGTTACAAGTGAGACATCTGAACAAATTTAGGTATCACCAATCAACTGCCACTTGTATGTACTTGCGTGGGATTGGATTGATATTCACATTCTCTTGGTCTAAATTCTACATGTGAATCGCATTCAGCATAATTATAAGATATTCTTAAACTTAGAAAGAAATAGATTTTTGCAAGAAATCTGATCAGCTCCTAATTCACCATTTTCTCTTTGCATCATGGGTACTTGCTCTCTCTCTCTCTCTCTTTTCTTTACACACCAAGATTTCTTAATAGACATGTAAAAGGAAAGAATATGCTTTACATGTCTCTGTCCAATAATCAATGCATATGCCCTCATATCCGTGAAACAACTACCCTGTATCCTGAACTTGAACCAATATCAGTGATTCAGTCTTTGTTAAGAAACTCATGCTTAAAAATCTTAGGAAACTGATTAATATTTAATCAATATACTAATCAAGGCCTTCAACCAAGTAACTAGTCCAAAAGAAATGTCACACAAGTCTAAACCACACCAAAATGTCCAAAACCATATATTATGAAGGCATACAAGTAGATTTAATCCAGCCTTTTACGTAGAAGAATATTATAAGATGCAGAATATTTTGAATTACTTTTAAAGGAGATCAGTACCAAATCCACCACTCTCAATGTTATAGATATTCCTCTAACTAGAACAGAGGGATAATACAGAAATCATAACAAAAGCAATAGATGGCAGTATACAGTGTGACCGTAAGATTCAGTTGGGATGTATAGAGAATGCTCATAAAGAACTCAGTATGGGAAGAGATTGATTAAAGTATTAGATTGAGATATTTCCTCTCTTACAGAAAAAAAAAAACATTTTCTTTCTAATATGGCATTTCCTGTTAATTATTTATTATAATAATCACTTCTCACGTTGGTTTAGAATGGGAAAAATAATTGAAGCTTCTGTAAATTTTCATGCACAAGCATACTGTTAAAGGTTTTCTAATTAAGGCGAGCTGATTTTTCATATACTGAATTTCTTTATCCACAGGAAAAACAAAATGCACTAAGTCCTTAGCTTGTTAGATGAGCATTTATCACAAAATACCTTTCCAACACGAGGAGCAATGAGCCATGCAAGCGTAACAGTAAGTAGGCCTGTAGCAAGCAGAATTCCAGTACCTTCCACAGCCCATTTGGTTGCAGGATTTTCACTGGGAGCAACTTCTTCAGTGACAGTATTTGGGGGTTGTTCAGAAACAACCTGTAAAACTGCAGAAGAATTATGATTGTTGTTGTTATTACCATGTGGACTGAACCACAATGAAATCTCACTTAGTCGTTGCCTCCGAATAGCAGCAACAGCATCAGGGTCTACACCTGAACTTGAATGAATTTGGGCAGGATTAGGATCACCACTAGCAGTCCTTTCTCTCAATGCTTCATAGTCTTTCAAAGAAACTACAACTTTCTTAAAATCGGAAGTCCTGATATTTTTTGCGGGATTTCCACAGATCTCACAAACAGTAGATCCATGACTAACAAACCATTTGAGAGCACAAGCATAATGCACTAGAGCAAGATCACTTTTGCAAGAACAACCAAGTTCAATTAATGCATCCTGATGATGACAGGAGCCCATTTCTAAATCAGTACTACAGATGAAAACCTCTCCTTCAGGGCTTATGAACTCAACAAACCCAGATTCTCTCCGAAGACTCTTAGAATGAGACTCATCACTTTCAACATCTTGATGAACTCCTTCCGTATCAGGCTTAGCTTCTCCTTTGCTTTTAACTGCTTCCGCTAAGGGAGGAGTGATGCCCAAAAATCCTAAAGCAGCATCCCCCCTTTTGTCAGATTCTGAACACTGGCACACCGACAAGTAGGCAAACCTGCCTCTTTGTCTAGACTATACCGCGAATAAGTTCCAGAATCATCAATGTCAGCATTTGAGCAACTATCATTGCTGACACCTCCATTAACTGGTTGAGGCAAGTTTTCCTTACCCATCATGAATCAAATAGAATTAAATAAGATCACTTCAATCAATGCAGTATCTTATTTCTTCGATGCATAACCTTAGTCTTCCAAAAAGCCAATCTCCCCATTGCAAGTTCCTAAACCATTGAAAAGAAGCAACAGTATCTCCACACAAAGAGACAGTTCACAACCACTTGCCTTTCATAGAAAATTGTTATGTTTGTTTCTGCACAATCCAGGGCCTTAATGCAAGATAGAAACAAAGAACAGTTGCTGCAAGAAGGGAAGTAGATAAAATCAAGATTCTGGTTCAAAAATAGTACATCATACATTGTTTAACACATATAAAAAAAAAACGTACACGCACACACACAAAAACAAAAATCCTAAAATTTAGCACTAACCAATTCTGCGGAATGCATAGCAAGTATTAAATGATTGTCTTCTCTTCTTCACCAGTTGAAAGGATTTAAGAACAATCAATAAGAAAAAATAAATGTTCAAATAGAATCATCTTAAAACACAAAATTTCCAAAATTTGTCTAATCACTCAAATGGTCAAATCTCAATTTAAAAAAAAAAACCGGTGCATTCGATGTAGGTATAAAGATACAAGGAAATACATAGGAATAAGTAGAGGTATAGGAAAGGAACACTAATAATTAAAAAAATAGGAAGTCCAAACACAGTCAAACCCAGGGCGGCAATTCAATTAAACTAATATGCAGGCATGAAGATGGGAAAAAAAGAGAATCTAAAGCAAAGCACCTGAATCATAAACTTAACACGCAACTCAAAGTCCGTATAGAAAACTGATCATTAATATTAAAAAAACAAACAAACAGGTAAACCAAAGAAAACCCAGAAATCTTAGATCATGGAAAAACGGAAAGCACGCCAAAATTTAAAAATAAAATAAAATAAAATAAAAACGAACCTATGAAATTGGGAGGAGTGTGGCGTAGAGAGAGTAGAGCAGATGTGAGGGAAGGGAATGTGGGGGCTGCTCAGCTCGTCTTTGTCTTACTACTACTTTATTGTGGGCTTCACATTGGCTCGCTCTTCCTTTTTGGACTGTGTCACTTATACTTTCCTTTCCGATCTCCTTGTCCTTGAAGAGGATTTTTCGAGTGCCTTCTGCTCTGTTTTCTTTTGTTTGGAATTTATTTTACCATAAATTTTACCTCCATTTGTTTCACATACTTTGACTTCTATACAAATTTTCTCCCAAAAAAATCTCAACATTTTTAGGATACGTCTTTTTATTTCTTTTTCTTATTTTTGATAATTTTGTTTGCTTATGTTTACAAATAATGTGAATAATTTAATTAAGGACTAGTTTAGTAATAGTGGTGCAGAAAAGTATTTTTGAGAAGTAATTTATTTAATATTTAAGTGTTTAGTATTATCTGTTAATAAATACTTTCAATAAATAAAATATCTATTTTAGACATATTATTATTAAATAACAAATATACATTTAAATAATATTTAAATTAGTTAATATTATTATATTTTAGTAAAAATAAAAAAATATTATAACTTGTTAATATTTTAATATTTGAAATATAAATTTTAAATATTTTGAAGTAATAAATATTAATTATTTATAAAATTTAATTAGAATATATAAACTATATTTTAATATTTAAATATAACTATTAAATATTTGTAATTAGATATTAACATATTTGTATTATTTTTATAAATATATTCTTTATTTTACTTAATTATTTTAACACATTTATAATTAAACTCTAAGAAAAAAAAAGGGAAAGTATTATGTTAATGGAGGGTGAAAAAATAATTAAGCACTAAAAGTACTTTTGAGAGAGAAAATTAAAATTTTAGTTTCTCCTTTTTAGAAGTGTTTCTAAAAAGCCAAAAAATTCAGTTAAAAGTAATTTGTTTAGTACAACTTTTATTTCAAAAGTTCTTTTGACTCAAAAGTATTTTTTTAAGCACTACTAAAAAAGCCTTGAGTGGTTTGAGTGTGCTGGAGCGCATTATCTTTCTATTTATATATTATGGAATGACTATGGTTAGGTATAAATATTATATCAAAAATAGTAAAATTATTAAAACTTATAATGATATTGTTAAAAAAAAACAATATCGATAAAAATTAAAATATTAACATTTTAATTATGAGACATTTATGTTTAAATATTTATAAATATAATTTTAGGTATTTTATTATTTATAAATAAGAGTTTTAATTTTGGTAAAATAATTTGATAAAAATTATTTCATAAGAAAAGCTATCATATTTATAAATAAGAATTGCAATTATATTAAAAAATTTATTAAATGAATTTATATAATAAAATTAAAACTTTATATATAATTATTTTATATTTAAATTATTTTTCCATTAACCAAAAATAAAAATTTATATTGCCTTTTTTTCAAATAGTAAATTTTAATTATTTATATAATAAATAATTTTATATTTTATATAAAATTTTATAAATAATATATTGTATAATATAATATTATATATTATCTACAAATTTTTATCATCAATTTATTGAATTTTTTTTACAAATGCTTTAGTAATGATTAGAATTTTTATTAGCACTATATTTTAATTATCAAAATAATTGATATATTATATTATGTTAATTACTTATTATTTTGAATAATGTTGCTTTACATTAATTATATGAAGTAAAATTATATTGTACATTGAATGTGTTAAAAATGTATTGACTGTGATTTCAATTATTATTAGTATTAGTATATTAAAAATTTTAAATAAACTAATAAAATATTTGTTGAACTCGAAGTTTGATTTCTCTATATTTACGTACCATTATGGAAGACGATTTAGATAAAATATGCACTTCTGTGGGAATGAAAAAAAAAATCAATCTGCTTTCATTTGATATTTTGGCTTAACATTTTGACTCCTCGATACTCAATCACATCCTCCTTTTTGACGATTGAATGCACCCTTACAGTTCCATATTTAGTAATTCCTAAACTCTTTCTTTTGTATCAAGGATCGTCAACAAAAGCAAGAATACATTTTCTAAGGAAAATAACATTTATGGGTATTTCCATCGAGATACCAAAATGGCAATGCAACATTAGTTCTTTCTTTTGGTCTTGAATAAATTGAAATGAAATAATAAATCTATTTCTTCATTTTCTTTGTCAATAAATCAACATTCTCATGGAGAATAGTAGAATATATGAAATCACAATGCCCAATACCTGTGATTCGATTCAATTTTGAATAATCGTAAATCCTATATTCTTTTTTATTAGAAAAATTCGAACTAATTAAATTATGTCTCACTTGATCATTATTCACTAAGAATTTAGAAATATATCTTCATTATGATTTAGGTATAACTAATTAAAGTTAGCAACTAATTAAAAGAAATTACAGATCAAAACGGTCGGTACATGAATTATTTATGTATTAGCTTTCTTTTAACAAGTTTAAATGATTTAATTTAATAACTTAACTTAAAATGATTTTTAAAGGTCTTATAGATAATTATGATATTAATTTAATTATTTAATTCACTCTGTAAATGAGTATGTAGTATGACTTTTATGAAAAAAAATCAAAAACTGTAATATTAAATTTTTTAGCCCAAAACAGTGTGATATTGTTTTATTTTACAAAGCCCAAATTTGTTAAAAACTATCAAATTAAACCGATCTACAATTATCAGTTTCAGATATTTCGATTTTTATTCAATACAGCTTTAGTTTCAAAAGTTGAAAATCGAATGGAATGGTTTGTTTCACTTTTTGTCCAAAAATAGAATTGAATTAAACCAAATATACTCTTAGTGAGAAGAAAGTGAGATTTTGGTTAAAATATGTTGTTAGTCCCTATAATTTGACAAAATTTGAGATTTAATCATTGTACTTAAAAGTTAAAAAATTAAGTACTCCCGCTTTTTTTTGTTCAAAAATCTCAGTTCAATCATTAAAATGGCAAATATTTTTATTAAAATTTATCAACTTAGAATTTTGATTAGGCTGTCTCCCATATAATATGGCAAATGATTGATAGAAAACAAATATGTTATATTATCAAATTTTGACAGAAACTAATGCCAACAATAATGATTACATTAAAATTTTTAAATTGAAACAGTACGAGATTAAATTCTTAACTTTTTAAAGTGTAGGGACTAAATTTTAAATTCTATCACTTTAGATGACTTTAAACTTTGAGCATCACAAACATTTAGACCCTACAAGATTAAACGCAGCAGTTTGTAATTATATGGCATAAGTCCCTCAACTGCTGCCTCTTTTCATTGGCACTTAAAACCTTTGACAAGCCTTGGTTCTGTCTTAAAAAGCCTCTTGACATATGATCCACTTACTTTTCCTTAATTCATTTGGTCATATCTTGTTTTAATGGCATAATCTTTTTAAAGGAAATTTTATTAATTTATTTTATAAATGGGATTATATAATTCGAGAAAAAAAATAATAAACACTTATAGTAAGCGGTGAAAGACAAACTCCATTAATATAACAAAAATTTCAACCTCACATCAATAAAACATTACGGCACGTTGACAAATAACCTAAATTGAATAGATAAGCCATGTTTATCACATAGATGTAAGAGATTTACCTACAATAAACCTCATGTGATGGTTTGATGATCAAGTGTGTTAACTGCCTTAAGTGTGGCTTGAGTTCGAGTCCCGCTAATCGTATTTGTTATTCGGACTTTACCCTATTATTAATTAACAAAAAATTTCTCATTTTCTAATTATAAAAGAAATGAAAGCAACAACTACCCTCAATAGCACGGATGCAAAACTCAAATTGCTCCATAAATTTTGCATGATCCAATTTCAACACCAAATTTTAAAATTTATTAATTTTAATTTTATAATTTTTTATGTATTTTTAGATTTTCTTTTATATATACATATATATATATGATTTTTATTCACTAATTTAATATTTTTTAACATGTTATTGAAAAAGACAATTATCACGTGTATTTAATATTTGTAATATGATTTATTTACTCATTTATTTATTTCAATTTTTTTTACTCACGAGTTAAATTATTTTTATTTTAATTTCATACATATTCCATATGTATTATTATTATTTTAGTTTCAAAACTTATGTTTCATTATTTATAATATATTATTTTTAAATACATATTTATATTTTAAATTGTAATTTTCATATGTATACATGTGGGATAGAAGTTCTAATATATATATTATGACCGATATATATCATTTACATGTATATTAAAAATTTATAAGTATTAAAGTTATGGTAATGAATAAATTATAAATATACATTTCATAATACTAATATAAAATAAACTATTACCAAAAGAAGCAAATGGAGTGGAGTAACGTTAATGTACATACACGAAGGCGGTGAATGTCTTCGGTATCTATATGAAGTTAGGAATGCAAATCCTATCCCGCTCATGCAAGTAGACCTATGTATAGTCGGGTTGGATTCGAAAAATGAAAAAATTTGAATAAAATTATAAGTCTAAAAAATGAATTTGGATATAAGACTCATTTAGAAAACAGTTTGAGTCTCAGGTATGGCTTTTTCTGCTCAAGTCCAGCCTCATCCAAATTTGTAAAAAAAAAAAAAAAATTGTTCTTTTTTCTGTTTTTTTACTGTTTTGTTGCTATTTTCTTATTGTTTTATCACTATTTTGTTACCATTTCACTATTATGTTGTTACTATTTTGTTGTTATTATATAACTTTTGTTTTATTGTTAATTTTATTACTATTTTAGAGGTATTTGAGTGTTAAATTACACCTATTTTAGTATTATTTAAATATATATTTTTTAAAAAAATATTTTTAATTTGTTGGGAAATATTTATTTTATTTTAATACTTTTAATATTTTTAATGTATTATATATATTTTTAAAAATTATAAAAAAGTAATATAAAAAAATTAATACTGTCAAATCCGGATTTTAATATTTTTATTCGGGTCAGGTCTAGGTAAAATTTTAGACATTTTTTCAAGCCTAGCAAAGGGGCCTAAGATATTGGTTGGATTCGAGTTGACCCATGAACATCTCTAGTTAGCAAACTTACAATGAAATTTTGAACAAAATTTAAGTATATATTAACTATTTGATTGACATATGTTGGAAGAAATTTTTTTTAGCTTTTTAATACAATTTTGAGTTCGATAACTCAAGTTATAACCATTTTACAAAAGCATGTGTAAGTGAATTTTTAAAAATGAATTTATTGAGGTTCTAATCTTTAATTTTTTATTATAATTGTACAAGCCTATTTTTACCCGGGCCCACTAAAAAATAAACAGACAACCCAATTAAACTACAACTAGCCCAAAACCAGACCCAAAACTAAACAAACCCTAGCCCACTATTGCAAACTCTTCCAAGAAACCCTAACCCCCTAGGTGTGCCGCCCCTGGCCTCTGACCCCTGACTTCTGACGCCGCCTGCAGCTGCCTCAGCCCACCGCCCTTATCACGTCCACCGCCCAAGACCTGCAAAACAGAAGAAAACAGCAACCAAGAGACAAAAACAATAGAGACCAAGCAGTTGTAATGTGCCTATAAAAGGCTCAAAATCATGTTGTAATAGGGCCCCGAAATTTTTGAGAAAATAAAAAGATCTGAACTTTTTAGAGAGATTGGGATTCGAACAAAAAACAAGTAGTGAAAGAAAGTCAGAAACGGGCTAAGGTTTTAAATTTTTTATTTTTCCTCTTGTTTTCTTTTTCGAAACAGTATACGTACATAAATATTACTTCATTTCTTTTTTTTTTTTTCAAAATCATGTATGTTTATATATATATATATATATATATATATATATATTAAAAAAAAAGAGAAAAATTTTACACAAGTCTTAGTCATGTGCGGCCACCGTCGTCGTTAAGTGGCGGAGGTCGATTCAGGACTCTCACGGATTCCTAGGCCCCAAGAACGACGTCGTTTGGGACTGGCCTTAAACGTCCAAAACGACGTGGTTTTGATCCGACCCGATTTTGACCCGACCCAAAACCTAGGATCCGCTTTTTTTTAAGGAAGGTCTAATTCCACTCTTAACCCTTCCGATTTTTCAGTGTTTTATAATCAAATTTTTATTTGTTTAAATCTCGCCCAATAATTTATTTTTGTCTTCAATTTGGTCCCCCTATGCTAGGCGCGTTTTGGAGAAGAAGGAAAAATTTCCATTTTAGTCCCTCATTGTTATTCGCATGTTCAATTGGGTCCTTTTCCCTTTTATTTATTTTCAAATTAGCCCCAAACTTCCATTTTATGATCAATTTAGTCCTTTTCTGCATATTCTGCCTTTTATTTTCCAATTAATTTGTCTAACATTATTATTATTATTATTATTATTATTATTATTATTATTATTATTATTATTATTATATTATTAGACTTATTTTCATTATTAATATTATTACTATTTTCTTTTACCCTTTTTTTACTATTATTATCATTAACATGTTTTATTATTCGTATTCTTTATTAGCATTATTATTTTCAATTAAATATTATAAATGTATTATATTATTATTTCAATATTACCATATTTTACTATTACATTGATATTTATTTTACTACTATCATTATTTTCGTTACTATTATATTAATATAGTATTACTATTATTATTACTATTATATTATTATTATATTATTTTTACCTATTACCTTTTAAATATTCCTCGCTCACATTATATATTATGCATTTATTTTATGTCTTTTATATCATTGCAAACTTTAAAATATTCACTACTTGTATTACTACCATTAATATTATTATCATTACTATTATTATTTTTAAAATAGTTTTACATAATATTTATTTATTTGTTGCTAGTTCTTCTTTAATTACAAATATTTTCTAGCTTATTATTCCCGATATTTTAGCTTATTCGTTTTATTCATTTATTTTATTCTTATCATTGTTATTTATAATACACGTTTATTCTTATTTTGTTCTATTTGTTAATACCAAAATTTGTATCTATTTACTCATTCTTTATTTTTACATTTTATTACAAATTCGCGTTATATTAACCTTTATTCGATACATCAAGTTTTGAAATAATCGATATTTTGTATTTAAAAGTTCAAGGAATCGTGCCCAATCGTGCTGGGTTTGGATTTTTCGTTCGTCTAAATTACTAACTATCGTTTTAAGACTTTTGACCGTGTTTTCTTAAATAGGGCAATATTTCATGTTTGGAAATCCGAGGAATCGTGCCCAATCGTGCTGGGTTTTGATTTTTAGTTTGGCCAAATAGTGGAATACTCTTTTTAAAATTGCAATGTACGAATATTGGAAATCATGAAATGATCTTGGCATTGAGGGTTGTAACATCGTGTCCTATTGTGCTAGATGTGATATTTCATCTTTTCGGAACAAGAGAATTTCGATATCCAATTCGAATTATCCAAACATTTTCTAAAGTGTTCGTATTTTAAAATCTTTTTCAATTTTCGACATTAGGACATTAATTAATCAATTAGGTACCAATTTTGGACGTATCAGGGGTGCTAACCCTTCCTCGTACGTAACCGACTCCCGAATTCATTTTTCGAGTTTCGTAGACCAAAATCGTTGTTTTTATAAATAAAACTGTTTATTAAAAACAACCGTTTTATGAGGTGACCCGATCACACCTCATCAAAAAGGATTGGTGGCGACTCCCATTTTATTTTCGTTTTCAAAGCCAAAGTCGACCCTATTTTTTAAAAAAAATAGTTACGACAATAATTATTTAATTTTGAATTTTATGGATTTAAACCAAACTTTCTCTTCTTTCTTTTATCCGTTTTGGATTTTCTACATCAAATTACCCTTCTTAGTTTCACGGCATTTTCAGCTTCAACCTTCATCCTTAATTTGTAGAACCAACATGAACCCTTTTCTTTTCAGCCTCCATTTTTTTTCTTGAAAATTTCTCCTAAAACTAAAGAAGTTGGAAAATTAAATAAAATAAAAAGCACATGTAAATCAATTTTTTTTATCGATTTTACTTGATTACTTGCTAAGAGAAATTAACTTATACGAGAGAAATCTTCAAAGAGTCGTCTGTTCAAAGATGACAAACCTTTCAATGAATAGTATAGTTGCCCACAATAAGGTCACAAGTTCAAACCCTACTAAGCACAAATGCTAACATTTCTTTGGTAAATGGCATGCCCTATGGGTCACATGATATGCTTCTTCAAGCATCTAATGAGGGACTCCAATTTTGTTGAACCTATTGTCTCTTTAGGTAGCCTTAGATATTCAAGCTCTCAATAAAGTCGAAACACAAAACTCATCCAAAAACAAATATTAAACATGTTGAAGGACTCGTCAACTTCGAACGAATAACACTTCAAAGATTTCTTTCAAAAGTATTAATTTTTTATTATCAATTTAACCCAAACAACCATATGATAAATCAAATCCAATATTAATTGTTTAAATTGCATTTAGTTTAACATTAACGAAAACCGATTCGCTTTGTTATATTCATGCTCAAAGTGGACTGCAATTCACATTCAACACCAATGATCTCAGTCAAAGGTAGGAAGCAATTAACAGGGAATTCAACTTGTCGTAACCATTTTTTGGAAGACAAAACGGGGTTCGACTTTGGTTTTGAAAAGGAATAAAACGGAGTCGCCAATTTACCTTTATTTGGTGTGATCGGATCACCTTTATTTTGATAAAACATTTTGTTTTACTAAAATGTGTTTTTGGTCTGCAAGTTTTAAAAATCGGGTTCGGAGTTCGATTCATTACGAGGAAGGGCTAGCACCCTCAATACGCCCAAAATTGGTACCAAAATGATTAATTAGTGTCTTAATGTCGAAAGTTTGAAAAGGATTTAAAATACGGATCCTTTGAAAAATGTTTGAATAATTAGGGCCATAATTTCGAGATTTCTTTGCTCCGAGAGGATACAAACATCACATCCAGCAAGTTAGGACATGATGTTCTAAACCTCCGTAATCAAAGCTATCTCATGGTTTTACGAAGTTTATCAAAAGGATGTTTAGTTATTTAGTCAAACGGAAAATCGTAACCCAGCACGTTAGGGCACTATTTCCCGAATTCCTAAATACAAAATATTGCCTTTATTTTAAAAATCTTTAAATAGAGTGTAGCGACTTTACAAAATGCATCGTATCGGATTAATTCTAAGAAAAGGCTTGAGTCAAAACTTGAGATTTCTTTGTCCCGAAAAGATATAAACATCACATCCAGCTCGTTAGGACACAATATTTTAATCTCTCGTAATCAAAGTCGTCTCGTGATTTGCAAAACTTGGTAGAAGGGATGTTAAGTAATTTAGTTAAACGGAAAATCACAACCCAGCACGTTAGGGCATTATTCCCCGAGTTTCTAAATACAAAACATTGCCTTAGTTTAGAAAATCTTACATCGGGATACAAAACATCACATCCAATGCTTTAGGACACGACGTTTCGAATTCCCGAGAATAAGCTTTTTGTTTAAAAATGTATTTATTTTAAAGGATATCCGATTGTTTAGATTAAACGAAAAAAAAT
The DNA here is from genome assembly GCA_025506655.1 of Gossypium rotundifolium. Taxonomy (NCBI): domain Eukaryota; kingdom Viridiplantae; phylum Streptophyta; class Magnoliopsida; order Malvales; family Malvaceae; genus Gossypium; species Gossypium rotundifolium. Next base: position 6,805,182 of record CP106725.1, on the reverse strand, counting down.
CGAAATCCAATACTTTAGGGCACGATCTTTCGAATTTTTAAACGCTGAATATTGCCTTTGAGAACGAAAGCAATTTTATGTCGGACAAAAATTGATGTAATGCAAGTTTATAAAAATGAAAAGAAATAAATCATGGTATTAACAAGTATAATAATAAACTAGTAGTATGAATAACAGGAAGAAAATGAAGCTAACAAGCCATGTAACTTAAAAGGAAATAATATATTAAAATGACAAAAGATAAAATGACAATAAATAAAAGTAATAAAAATAAAAGAACTTTAGTGGTAAACCGATAAATAAGTAAGTCTTATATAAGGTAGTAAAATAATAATAATAGTAGTATTAATAATAATGCAAAAATGATAATAATGGTGTAGAAATAATAATAATAATAATAATAATAATAATAATAATAATATAGTGATAAAATAATGTAGTAATAAATAATACTATAGTAATAATAATGATAATAGAGTAATAACGATTGTAATTACGCAACAATAATAGGAATGATAGTAAGAACAAATATAATAATATAATAACGCATAAAACAATAGCAAAAGGACATAAAATAGATAAATAAATAAAATAGTGATAGTAAAAAACAATGATAAAAATAATAATAGATGGTAATAATGAATAATATAGATATAGACTAAATAAAGGATATAGTAATAGTAATAACAAAACAAGAATGATAATAAATAATCAATAAAATATTAAATAATAATAATCTTTGATTGGGGGCTAAATCGAATTAAAAATAAAACTCTGGGGAAAATTTATAATAAATAAAAAAAGGGGAAGGGCCGTATTGTGATGCGCGCGGAAATCTGGGGGATGAGGAGCGCAAATTTACCCCAAGCGTCTAAACGCAGCATTTTAAAAGGACTGAATTGAATGCGGTGCTAGACTTTTGGGGCAGAATTAAGAGGAGTTAAAACTTGATTGCAGGGCAAAAGAGAAGCGGAAGGACCATGCACATAAATATTCTATTTTTCCAGCAAAACACGCAGATCCTCAGGTAGGCGGGTCGGATTCGGGTCGGTTTAGGTAAAACGGCGTCGTTTTGGGCTTAAAGGGCAGCCCCCAAAATGACGTCGTCTCAGGGGTGCTATAAAAGGCCTAAATTCTTTAAAAATTTCATTCTTCACCTGTTTGAAAAAAAAAAAATTTGATTCTCTCTTTTTTTCTCTGCAGGGGTGGGGGAATCCGGTGAGTGGGCATTGCTCGTCAAATGCGTCATCGGCGTAGATCTCGACTTAATCGTATACCTGTGGTAGGAAAGGTAAATTTTTTTTTATAGAAAATATTATGTTTTTATATATATATATTTTAGTATATTTGCGCGAATGAAGGGTCCGTAGCAGCAAAAAAAAAACAAGAATTTAAAAGAAAAAAAGACTAATCACCTTTTCTGGTCTCTGTTTCAATATCGTGTGATCTACTTTTTTGCTTTTGAATCTCTGTAACTTTTTTATTTTTTCTTGAAAAAAAAGGAACCCCCTTAATACACAACATGAATCGGCTTTTTATAGCCTTTTTTTTACAACTTGTTTCTTTGTTCATTTTGCCTCTCTCTTTCTGCTTGCGTGTTCGTTTTTTTTTGCGGGACATGGGTGGGCGGTGACGGGATGGTGGTCGGTGTTGCAGGGTGGTCGAGGCGGTGGCGTCGAGGCGGTGGAGGTTGGTTGATTGCTTGGCTAGGGTTTTCAGAAACCCTAGCCTTCTGAAATTTTTTTTAATTTTTTGGGCCTTTTGGGCCATCTGTAAATTAGGCTTGTTGGGCTAGGGGTTATTATATTTTTTTTTTGGGTTTTGTTTTGTTGTTTTTTTTTTGGTTTGGGATGATGTTGACTTGGGCCCGGGCAATTTGGGCCTTCTACAGCTGCCCCTATTTGCTCATTGTCGTGCAACGGGAATAGAGCAAAGACATAAAGAGGACCAAATTTGCCCTGGTCTTCTTTGAGTCCCGACTTCTTGGTGCTTCTCTTCTTCATGTAGCCTCATTCCAGATCTCTGCATCTTGTTACTTCAATCCATTCCACCGCTATGTGGCTTCAATTTGCTCTTGCTGCGTCTTCAATGGGATGTGACTTGTTTTATTTTGGATTGCTCCGCTGCATCTCCAGAAAGATGAGGTCTTTGGTCTTCAGCCTATTCCACTACTAGTTAAGGCAATAGGACTAAAGCTTAATCATGCTCCCTACTGGTTAGGGACAGGAATTACAATTTTTGGCCTATTCCACTGCTGGTCAGGGACATAGGACAGTGGCCTAAATCATGTTCCCTATTGGTTAGGGAGCCAAGATTCGCCTTCGATCTTGCCCCACTACTAGTTAGGGCGACAAGATCTATAATTTTTTTTTGACCTATTCCACTGCTGGTCAGGGACATAGGACGGTGGCCTAAATCATGTTCCCTACTGGTTAGAGAGCCAAGATTCGCCTTCGATCTTGCCCCACTCTTGGTTAGGCGACAAGATCTACAATTTTGACTCATTCCACTTTCTTTGGTCAAGTGGTAACAGAACGATGGCTTAAATCATGTTCCCTCTTGGTTGGGAGCCAAGATTTACCTTCGATCTTGCCCCACTACTGGTTAGGGTGACAAGATCTACAATTTTTTTGACCCATTCCAATGCTGGTCAGTGGCAATAGGACGGTGGCCTAAATCATGTTCCCTACTGGTTAGGGAGTCAAGATTCGCCTTGATCTTGCCCCACTCTTTGGTTAGGCGACAAGATCTACAATTTTGACTCATTCCATTGCTTTGGTCGGTGGCAATAGAACGATGGCTTAAATCATGTTCCCTACTGGTTAGGGAGCCAAAATTTGCCTTCGATCTTGCCCCACTACTGGTTAGGGCGACAAGATCTACAATTTTTGACCCATTCCACTGCTGGTCAGTGGCAATAAGATAATCTTCAACCTCTTCCATTGCTGGTCGATGGTAATATGACGGTATTCCACCTATTCCACTCGCCGGTCGGTGGCAATAGGTAATCTTCAACTTATTCCACTTCTGGTCGGTGGCAATAAGATAATCTTCAACCTATTCCTTTATTTGGTCAATGGCAATAGGACAATCTTTAACCTATTCCACATTGGTCGATGGTAATAGGATAATCTTCAACCTATTCCACCATTTGTCGATGGCAATAGGACAATCTTCAACCTATTCCACCGCTGGCCGATGGTAATATGACGGTATTCCACCTATTCCACTGCTGGTTAGTGGCAATAGGGTAATCTTCAACTTATTCCACTGCTGGTCAGTGGCAATAAGATAATCTTCAACCTATTCCACTGCTGGTCAATGGCAATAGGACAATCTTCAACCTATTCCACCGCTGGTCGATGGCAATAGGACAATCTTCAACCTATTCCACCGCTGGTCGATGGCAATAGGAAAATCTTCAATAGTGTTGCTACACCGTCCTCTGGGGGACATATCCTGTAGACTCGATTTTATATGTTTGTGTTTATGTCACGTGATACAGATGCTATGGTCGGAATGACTCAAATGCTCCTGACTACGTATGATATGGATGACACTTACATGAATGCAAAATGTCATGAGAATGATGATTTTTCATTAAGATGCAATGATTGTAATAAATCGAATGCTCCTAACTAAATGATATTATGGAGGACATTTGCATGAATACGAGGATGTCATGAGAATGATCTCTTTTTAAAAGTCGAGGGTCAGAATTGCTCGTTAAGCTCATCAAGGTCACTAAGACGGACGCAATATCTCGTCGATATCTATGACAAATGAATCAAGAAACAATCATGATTTTAGACTCCTCTTCCTCGAACGTTTCCAACCCCTAAGTGTGGAGGTTCCTAAACAATGATCATGTTTTAGGTTCCTACTGCTTTAGAGGCTTCGGAGTAATAAGCGGGACTCCTTTTATGGAAGCATTATGGGTCTATGGGTCGTTATTTCAATTGCAAACAACTTAAAGATTAAAATAACAATGGAATTTATGAAGAATGGAATTGGATTAAATCAACAAAAGCAAACATTATTGGAGAACAAAAAATGAGTAAGAAATAGGTGCCCCAGATATTGCAGCCTGAGCTTCACCAATCGAATCCTTCCAAAGATCATTTTGAAATTTGAATAGGCGTTGGGAGATCTGCAGTGCTTTGTAGATGTTCCAAGGTGTAACATTCCTTATTTTGCTAATTCTGGGGGAACAAAAATTGTCACATACCTCCTCTTTCGCGCAAATTTGAGTCGCCCTTATCGGGTTTTCGACCCAAAGCCCCTTTGGTCTCAAAGCGCCCTTCACGGGTTTTCACTTCGGCCTCTCCGATTTTTTTTTTTTTTAGGTCTTAAAGCGCCCTTTACGGGTTTTCACTTTAGCCTTTCCCTTCTTCAAGCATAATACTTCTTAACTAAATTTGAATTTATGGGATTGGGTAGATTTTTCCCATCCATCTCGGCCAAAATTAGTGCCCCTCCAGAGAAAGCCTTTTCACCACATAAGGTCCTTCCCAATTTGGCATCCATTTCCTCTGAAATCTTTTGTATGGGGAGGATCTTTTCAAAACTAAGTCTCCTCGTGGAATTCTCTTGGGCGACTTTTTGTTGTATGCTCGCATCATTCGCTTTTGGTACATCTGACCATGACGGATAGCTTTCAGCCTCTTTTCTTCGATTAGATTCAATTGATCATATTGAGCTTGGATCCATTCTGCTTCATCCAATTTCAATTCGGACAATACTCGAAGGGACGAAATTTTAACTTTGATGGGTAAAACCGCCTCTATTCCGTAAACCAATGAGAAAAGAGTTGCCCCGGTGGAGGTTCTAACCGACGTTCGATAGGCGAAAAGAGCAAATGGTAGCTTCTCGTGCCAATCTTTGTAAGTCTACTGTAACACCCCAAACCCTACCCAAACACTATGGCCAAATTCGATATTCTTACGATGAAAATATTTTGAAATCCTTGTTTAGCCGATTTTATTTAAAGTAAAAGATGTTGTCTTATTTTAAAACAGGTTGAGGTGTATTAAGAAAACAATACTTAGTTCATTCAAAATTTAAGTCAAGTTGTTACCAATTTTGTTATTGTGCACCCGATGGTACGAAGAAAACATTTTCATTTGAATTTAGGAAAATTCGTGTAATCATTTTAAAGTTATTAAGCAGTTTAAATAATTCATCCAAAAGATAAATAATAAAAGTAATCTTAGGAGGCCTTATTACAACTTAAATAAATAAAACCCAAATAGAATAAAAACTAAAATAAAACAATTGAAGTAAATTTAATTTCCTTTGCATGGCCACCTCGAGTCCATCCGGCTCTTCATCCGCTATCTACGTGTCACTGAAAAAATATTAAAGGAAAAGGTGAGTCACCAAGACTCAAGTGTGTAACCCTTTTCCGGTTTAGTACAACAACATACACAATTTATAACAATTAAACATGCACTAAATATAGCACCCAACCTAGCCATCCAAACACCTTTCTCTACCCCGTGTGGTACCAAACCACTGGTGGTGCCAATCCACTGGTGACTTAAAGTCACGATAGTCATCATTAAATGTGGTGCCAAACCACTGGTGGGGCCAACCCACGTGTGATACCAAATTACTGGCGTCGATCCCATAATATAATCTGTGGGGCCAACCCACTGTGGTGCTAAGCCACTGGGACGAGACGCTATGAGGTGCCAAACCTCTGGAGGTGCCAAACCTCTGGTGACCGTAGTCACAAAATGTGGTACCAAACCACTGGTGTCCATCGACACGAATATTACTTCTCTCTCCTCTCATTCAACCCAAAACAATCAATAATATGCATATAACAGGAATCATGCCCACACATTTATTTAACAACATACCAAATACGTCATGCTTCCCAAAAGCATCATTAAGTAACTCATAATATCAAGGACTTACCGGATTCCTTGCTTATACCATGATGGTATAAAATCCAATTCTACACAATCTAATTTAGTATAATATATTCAGCATATTAATTAATTATTAAGTGTGTATGTACACACCTGTCACCAACGATCGTTCTAAATCCTTGAAGAAACAATCGGCCACACAAGATTTCCTGGTCTTATATTCGGCCAAACATGTAGTTAGTGCTATTGACCATTCGGCCAAACCAACATATATCCGAAGGGTTTATATTTGAACCCGAAACCTTACCTAAATGCCTTCAAGTATAACTATAGCACACGATTTACGACTCCGCTTCACTTCCCTACAATAGGCCACCGTCATCACTCATATCAATAGCCTTTGGCTTAATCGAATACCAAATAAATAAAATAGATCCTTACCACCTTACCAAACCGATTGAAGAAAAAGATAGAGGAGAACACCTTTGCTTGAGATTCGGCCAAGACTACACCAAATAAGAGAAGGGAAATTCGGCACACCAAGGGAGTGAATTAATTAAAGAGATCTTGGAATTTTGCAAAATTTTGGGCAGTTTGTCTAGGAAATTTCGGCAGCAAGGTGATGGATATTCGGCCAATGGTGGAAGAAAGAAAAAGGAGAATAAGTAGGAGAAATCAAAGGTGGCTTTTGGCTAAATAAAAGAAGAGAAAGCTGGAAATTTTGAAGGATTTCTAGGGAAATTCAAATGACTATGGAGAGAAGAAAAGAGAAAATTCAGGACTTTTGGCACCCCTTTTTGTACAAAAATAGCCCCCAAAGAGTCCCAATGCTGCCCAATTCCTCCCCTCTATCTTTGATAATTTCAGCCACTAATTATCACAAATAAAGTAGAATTATCTTACCTTAATCTCCTATACAATTTGAAAGAAAATAAACTTCTAATACATTCCTTCCAATTTGAAATTAATGTGCAAAAATTAAGCTTAATCTCAATCACTTAAAGATTCCAACTTTCGCCAAATTCTTCCTCTCCTTTCGCCATGACCAAAAAAATAAAAGAAAAAGAAAAGTTGCATTTGCTGCCCTTTAGGTTCGAACCTGGAACCTCCAGCCAACCCCCATGCCCCTTCACGCCTTAGGCCAACTCTCCCCTTAAGACTTTCATGTCAAATACCCTTTTATTTATTTATAAAACCTTCCTCTTGGCCCTTTCCTTATGGCCTTAAAAGCCCAAAATAAAATGCTCCATTGCATCCTTCATGTCTCGAACCCGAGACCTCACTGCAGGCCCCCTCTTCCAATGCCCTTACCACTTCTCCCAATCTGACTTTCATGCCATAAAGCCCCCTCTTTAATTATAAGGCCTTTCTAGGCCGATTACCCTAAAAACAAAAAGCCAAAAATCCATTCCAGCAGCTCGAACCCGTGACCTGCCAATTGCCACCTCCAAGCCCGAGCCACTCCGCCAACTCACTTTCATGCCATGAACCTTGCCCGAATTTTCTTTAAAGCCTTCCTTCCTCAAATTTCATCACCAAAAAAAACAAACGCAAAAATGCTTCCTCATCCCTCGAACTTGGGACTGCGCTCCCCCCTTCTCCTTCAACACGCATGGAACCACTTAGCCAACCATCTCCTTGTGTCAAGTTCCTTTTAATAATTTTCTTAACCTCTATGTCACCTAGCTTCCTCCTTTAAACACTTAAAAATAAATTTTTAACCCTAAGTTAGGCCTAGCTTGGGTTTATTTTTGGACCCTCAAACATGCCAAATAAAATCATATTATTAATTTCTTCAAGTACATGGGAAATTAATTAAATTACAAATAACCCCTAATTGAGTGGTGTTACTGCTTCTACCCTTAAAAAATTTCGGCCCCGAAATTACCTGGATCAGAAGAGTTGGGGGTATTGCTACCGCATCACCTCTTCGGGTTCCCATGTGGCCTCCTCCGTACCATGATTCCGCCATAGCACTTTCACCAAAGGCACTGACTTCCTACGTAGAACTTTGACATCACGATCCAAGATTTGTACCGGCTCTTCCTCGAAAGACATGTCCGGATTTACTACAATTTCCTCAACTGGCACAACGTGTGATGGATCCGACCGATATCGTCTAAGCATCAACACATGGAAGACATCATGAATTTGCCTTAACTCACACCTTTCGAAATGATAAGCTACCGGGGTCCCACTCGCTTCAACATCAGATATGGCTCGATGAACCTTGGGCTTAGCTTTCCTTTTCGCCCAAATCTTAATACCTTTTTCCAAGGTGACACCTTGAAAAAACTTTATCTCTATCGCATATTCCATCTCTTTTCGCTTAAGGTCAAAGATAAGACTTACGCTTATCGACGCTTCCTTGAGACGAGCCCGAATCACTTTAACTTTATCTTCCATTTCTGTCACCAACTCTGGACCCAAGACTTGTCGTTCACCCAACTCCGTCCAACACGTAGGAGTACGGCATTTCTGTCCATACAGGGCTTCATATGGAGCCATCTGAATACTCGCTGATAACTATTGTTATAAGCGAATTCCGCTAACTGTCGGTACTCTTCCCAACTACCACCAAATCCGAACACACCCTCTTAGCATATCTTCTAAAATCAGATGACCCTTTCCGATCGCCCATCGATTGTGGATGGAAAGTCAGATCGAAATCCAATCGTGTGCCCAAAGCTTGATGCAACGCTTCCCAGAACCTTGACGTAAATCTGGGATCCCTATCTAAGATGATTGATACCGGCACACCATGCAACCTCACTACTTCCGACACATAAAGCTTAGCTAGCTTCTAATGTGAGTAATCCACCCTCACTGCAGTATGAAGTGAGCTGATTTAGTCAGACGGTCCACAATCACCCAAACTGCGTCCTTCTTGCTGGGCGTAAGGGGTAGCCCACTGACAAAATCCATCGTGATCCTCTCCCATTTCCACTGAGGGATCTTAATTGGTTGAAGTAAACCCGATGGCGGTGATGTTCACCTTAACTCGCCGACATGTCGACACCTTCCTACAACTTCGCCACCTCGCTTGACGCCACCGTAATTGTTTCCGCAAATCTCCATACATCTTGTTACCTCCGGGATGCATAGCGTATGGGTATGTGCATCTTGAAGAATTTTACGCCTCGGCCACATCTTTCTACGTACAAGCTCACCCTTGAAAACATAATACTCCATCATCGGACAAGCTATACCCTTCCAAACCACCATCCCGAACTTGCAACCTCCGAGCATTCAAACTTTCGTCTACTAACTATTTTTCTTAATCTCCTCGATCCAAGTCGCTTAACTTGCAGCTCGCCAAAAGACTTCCATCGTCAGATAGACTCAAATGAGCAAACATCGCGCTTAAGTCCGCCACGACCTTTCGACTCAACGCTCGACCACCACGTTAGCTTTGCGGATGGTACTCAATTGAACAGTCGTGTCCTTAATGCTTTAATCCACCGTCATTGCCTCAAGTTCAAGTCCTTCCGAGTCAAGAGATACCTCAAACTTTTGTGGTCCGTGTAGACTATCGACTTCTCCCCATACAAGTAATGCCTCCATATCTTCAAAGCGAAGACCACTGCTGCTAACTCCAAATCGTGAGTTGGATAGTTAACCTCTTGCGGTCTTAACTGACGGGACGCATAGGCCATCACCTTCCCTTCCTGCATCAATACACACCCCAACCCGATGCGACGATCACAAGAAACCGTAAATAACTTCTTCGCTTCAGTCGATTTCGTAACCGAGCTTCGTCGAATCTTCCTTAGCTTATCAAAACTTTCTTGCTGCTTCTCCGACCATACAAACGGAACCCCCTTTCTTAATAACTTAGTTAGTGGGGCTGCGATTAAGGAGAACCCTTCCACAAATCTTCGATAGTATCCTGCCAGACCCAGAAAACTTTGAATTTCTGCCACTGACTTAGGCGGTTTCCACTCCAACACCGCTTCAACCTTGCGAGGGTCCACTCTAATCCCTTCCGCTGACACCACGTGACCTAAAAAAGCCACCTCCCTAAGCCAAAATTCGCACTTACTGAATTTGGCATATAACTACTTCTCTCTCAGTACTTGTAGAACTATGCGCAAATGCATGTCATGCTCCTCCTCCGTCTTTGAATAAATCAATATGTCGTCTATAAACACCACGACAAATTGATCTAAGTACTGCTGGAACACCCTATTCATTAAGTCCATGAAGGCTGCTGGTGCATTGGTTAACCCAAATGGCATCACTAGGAACTCGTAATGCCCATATCGAGTTCGGAATGCCGTCTTGTGAACATCATCCTCCTTTACCTTAAGTTGATGATAACCCGACCTAAGGTCTATCTTAAAACTGATGCACCCTTCAGTTGGTCAAACAAGTCATCGATCCGGGGCAACAGATATTTGTTTTTGATCGTTAACTTGTTTAACGACGGTAGTCGATACACATTCGCATTGACCCGTCTTTCTTCTTGACAAACAAAGACAGGTGCTCCCCTTGAGATATACTTGGTTGGATAAACCCTCGGTCCAAGAGCTCTCGAATTTGAGCCTTGACTCCACCAATTCCTTTGGTGCCATTCGGTGGGTGCTATAGACACAGTGTGTTCCGCAATAAGTCTATGCAAACTCAACTTCTGCCCGAGGTAGACCCTAAGTTCTTCCGAAACACATCAATGAATTCCCTACCGTTCGGACCTTCTCAACTCTCGACTCCTTAGCCTCCAAGGCACATATTTGAACCAAAATGCCTCACACCCTTTTCTCGACCATTTTCTCCGCCTTCAACGCGGACACCATGTTGGATAGGTAATCCTTCTATTACCTATCATGACCACTTCATCACCCTCACCATCTTTAGAACCATGCGCTTACCAACAAGAATCCAACTCCCGATGCTTAACCAACCACCCATGCCAAGAATTAAGTCGAACTCCCCAAGCGGCGGCTCCATCGGTCACCACAAACACTACCCTTGGAGTTCTGGGGTACATCTCTATATAGTTTGTTTACAACTACTGAGTTACCTAGAGGGCTAATTATCGTCATCTCCTAGCAGAGTCTCAAAGTCTATATTCATAGTCTCTACCACACTACTAGCAACATATGAATGCGTTGAACCCATATCAATTAATTCAACATATGAAAGTCTAAAAATTAAGAATGTACCGGTTATGACGTCCGGTGCGTCACCCTCCTCTCGACGCTTCGCTGCGTAGACTAAATCGAGTTGCCTCGCTTCTGTGTTACCTGCCCCTCTTCTCGAATTCCCGCGACCTCGATTAGAACCATTGCCCCCTCTACCATTACCACGACCTCTCTGTGGTGGTCCTACATTTCTAGCCTGAGCACGGTTCTGACCTCCGCTAATTCTTAGCCAACTTCTGAGGACAATCCCTTACACTGGTGATCCAAAGATCCACATTCAAAGCATCCCTTTCACCGGTCCAACAACCTCCCCAATGTGACTTCCCACAATGGCCAGACCTTGGTGGTCTCGATTATTAGCCATGGGCCTTCCCCCTTGATTTGGCCCATCCCGCCTAGCCCTCTTACGGCGTTACTACCCGATCTAGACGATCCAAAGCCTCTTTTCTGCTTGTTTCTATCATAATTCCATCTCACGGACGCGTTAACCCCTTCTGCTACTTTAGCCTTTTCCACCAAGATAGAAAACTCACGCTCCTGCTGTGGAGTAATCAGCAGCCTCAAGTCATCCCTCAGTCCGTCTTCAAAGTGGACACACTGCTCATGTTCTGTCGACACAATTCCCCGAGCATAGCGGCTCAAACCTCAAAATTTCGCTTCATACTCATCACGCCTTATTTCCTTGTACCAACCCCGAAGGCTTTCCTCGAGCATCAATGTAGTGGTGCCCACATACTTCTTCCGATAAGCGACTTTGAAGTACTCCCAAGTAAGGTCATCACCATAGCACCATCTCTGGACCGTGAGCCACCATCGATATGACTCATCCTTTAGAAGCGACCTTTGCTCCTTTCACTTTCTCCTCATCCGTTAGATCAAGATCATCCATGATCCTTTCGCTTGATTCTAACCATGATTCGCGTCAGACTGGTGCCACTCCGATACACCGGAATACCTTTGCCCGTTGGATCAAGTCGCTCGGCATGACTTTCGAGCTCCCATACCTCCGCACCGCCCACCACCATCTCAAGGACTCAACACACTTGCGCATCGCCTCACCTCCCGTCTGATCCTGCTCCTCAGCTCTAAAAATTGGGGGTAGTGGTGGCGGTGGTACCCCATTCTCGATTCTTGACCCGACCTCACGGGTTCTCGACACGCTTATCCTCGCCTCACCGCTCCACGATGCCTCGTCTCTCTAGAGCTCATTCTAACTATTAACTTTTAACGATTAAGAAATTTTTATGGATTAGTATTTCACTTGGTTACCCGCCAAGAAATTTTATGATGGAAGTTTTAAGAGTAGTTCTTTCGAATCAAACAAGCACACGACTTTCATTCATTCAAAGAGATGTTGTAGTTTCGTTGGACTTGTTTTTCCACTACCTGGGCATTTTCGTAATTTGTCCTATGGGGGTATTTTTGTAATTTTCAAAACACAGTTCGGGATGATTTTGTCAAAATTATTTTAAATCTCTTAATTTCCTGGGTATTTGGAAAATTTTGAAATTTGGGGGTCTTCCGGTGATTTTGAAACTTAGGGGCATTTTGGTAATTTTCCACAAATCAAGGTGAATTTGAAAAATTGATAAATCAGGGATGTTTCAAAAATTTGTAAAACTTTGGGAGTTATTTTTAAGATTTTATCTTCCATTTTAATGGTGTTGAAATTTTGAAAACCAAGGTCATTTTGGTAATTTTTTGTTGGTTAGGGCAATTTTGTAATTTTCTAAATCATGATGTTTTTGATATTTTGCACAAGAAGGTTTTTGGGCACTCTTATATATAATGAAAATTTTGATTATAATCTGGGTATTTTGAAATTATCATAAATCGTGGCATTTTGTAATTTTACCCCAAGGGTATTTTAGTAAATTTTTTTCACATTCGGGCATTTTCTCAAAACAATTTCCAAAATTGGGTTCTAAGTATTTTCATAAAAGAAGGATATTTGAAAATTTCTATTTGAAATTTTTTTTTCATACTGGAGGTATTTTGGTAATTTACAAACCGAAATATTTTAGTCATTTTTCAAACCGAGGGTATTTTGGTCTTTTTTTAAAGCTAAAATTTTATTTATTACCAAAATCAAGATTGCTAGTCCCTTTCGGTTTTAGTTAACAAGTTTAGCTTTGTGAGTGTGTCGTCCTCATTTAGGATGAACTATTACTACGCACTGTGTAGATTCAAGTGAGTAGGAGGTGAGTCACGAGGATCGCTTAAATACCAAGCCCCACCGAATCCAATCCTAGACATGCATATAACGATTGCCACATCTTTTGCTCGGTGACAACTCATGTGGTTTGTTTAGGAATTTATTAAATCTTATGCAATATCTTTTGAGTATGCTAACCCTGGGTTCAACAGCTTCTACTCTAGTAGTCTACGTTCCCGACTTACTCTCCTACCCCACATCAAAAGAATTCACAAAAATTGATAGAGGTACTTACCTGGGTGGATAGGTGCCGGAGACTCGGTGCCATGCTGTTCATGCCAAAACAGTTTCTCAACATCATAATAAGGCCTACTATCCAAAACAAAACATTTTGGGCCTTAGGCCCCCCACAGTCGAGTTTTGAACTGGGCTCTGATACCAATTATGTAACACCCCAAACCCGACCCAAACACTATGGCCAAATTCGGTATGTTACAGATGAAAATATTTTGAAATCCCTTGTTTAGCCGATTTTATTTAAAGTAAAAGATGTTGTCTTATTTTAAAACAGTTGAGGTGTATTAAGAAAACAGTACTTAGTTCATTCAAAAATTTAAGTCAAGTTGTTACCAATTTTGTTATTGTACCCAATGGTACGAAAAAAAACATTTTCGTTAGAATTTAGGAAAATTCGTGTAATCATTTTAAAGTTATTAAACAGTTTAAATAATTCATCCAAACAGATAAATAATAAAAGTAACCTTAGGAGGCCTTATTACAACTTAAATAAATAAAACCCAAATAGAATAAAAACTAAAATAAAATAATTCAAGTAAATTTAATTTCCATCGCATGGCCACCTCGAGTCCATCCGGCCCTCATCCGCTATCTACGTGTCACCGAAAAAAATATTAAAGGAAAAGGTGAGTCACCAAGACTCGATGTGTAACCCTTTTCCCTTTAGTACAACAATATACATAATTTATAACAATTAAACATGCACTAAATATAGCACCCAACCTAGCCATCCAAACACCTTTCTCTACCGTGTGGTACCAAACCACTTGGTGGTGCCAAACCATCGGTGACTTAAAGTCACGATAGTCATCATTAAATGTGATGCCAAACCACCGTGGGGCCAACCCACGTGTGATACCAAATCATGGCGCCGATCCCATAATATAATCCGTAGGGCCAACCCATCATGGTGCTAAGCCACCGGATGAGACGCTATGAGGTGCCAAACCTCCGAGGTGCCAAACTTACGGTGACCGTAGTCACAAAATGTGGTACCAAACCACCGTGTCCGCTTACACCTAATATTACTTCCCCTCTCTCATTCAACCCAAAACAATCAATAATATACATATACAGAATCATGCCCACACATTTATTTAACAACATACCAAATAATGTTATGCTTCCCAAAAGCATCATTAAGTAACTCATAATATCAAGGACTTACGGATTCCTTGCTTATACCATGATGGTATAAAATCCAATTCTACACAATCCAATTTAGTGTAATATATTCAACATATTAATTAATTATTAAGTGTGTATGTACACACCTGTCACCAACGATCGTTCTAAATCCTTGAAGAAACAATCGGCCACACAAGATTTCCTGGTCCTATATTCGGCCAAACATGTAGTTAATGCTATTGACCATTCGGCCAAACCAACATATATCCGAAGGGTTTATATTTGAACCCAAAACCTTACCTAAACGCCTTCAAGTATAACTATAGCACACGATTTGCAACTCCGCTTCACTTCCCTACAATCGGCCACCGTCATCACTCATATCAATAGCCTTTGGCTTAATCGAATACCAAATAAATAAAATAGATCCTTACCACCTTACCAAACCGATTGAAGAAAAAGATAGAGGAGAACACCTTTGCTTGAGATTCGGCCAAGACTACACCAAATAAGAGAAGGGAAATTCGGCACACCAAGGGAGTGAATTCGGCTAAAGAGATGCTGGAATTTTGCAAAATTTTGGGCAGTTTGTCTAAGAAATTTCGGCAGCAAGGTGATGGATATTCGGCCAATGGTGGAAGAAAGAAAAAGGAGAATAAGTAGGAGAAATAAAAGGTGGATTTTGGCTAAATAAAAGAAGAGAAAGCTGGAAATTTTGAAGGATTTCCTAGGAGAAATTCGGCAGCAGCTATGAAGAGAAGAAAAGAGAAAATTCCAAGACTTTTGGCACCCCTTTGCTGTACAAAAATAGCCCCCCAAAGAGTCCCAATGCTGCCCAATTCCTCCCCTCTATGCTGATAATTTCACCACTAATTATCACAAATAAAGCGTAATTATCTTACCTTAATCTCCTATACAATTTGAAAGAAAATAAACTTCTAATACATTCCCTTCCAGCTGAAATTAATGTGCAAAAATTAAGCCTAATTCAATCACTTAAAGAGTCCAACCTGCTGCCAAATTCTTCCTCTCCTTTACGCCAGCACCAAAAAATAAAAAGAAAAAGAAAAGTTGCATTTGTTTGCCTTTTAGGTTCGAACACGAACCTCCACCAACCCCACGCCTTCACGCCTTAGGCCAACTCTCCCTTAAGACTTTCATGTCAAATACCCTTTTTATTTATTTATAAAACCTTCCTCTTGGCCCTTTCCTTATGACGAAAAACCCAAAATAAAATGCTCCATTGCATCTTTCATGTCTTGAACCCGAGACCTCACTGCAGCCTCCTCTTCCAACGCCTTACCACTTCTCCCAATCGACTTTCATGTCATAAAGGCCCTCTTTTAATTATAAGGCCTTTCTAGGCTGATTACCCCAACAACAAAAAGCTAAAAATCCATTCCAGCAGCTCGAACCCGTGACTTGCCAATTGCCACCTCCAAGCCCGAGCCACTCCGCCAACTCACTTTCATGCCATGAACCTTGCCCGAATTTTCTTTAAAGCCTTCCTTCCTCAGCCCATCACCAAAAAAAAAAAACAAAATGCAAAAATGGTTCCTCTGTCCCTCGAACTTGGGACCTGCGCTCCCCCCTTCTCCTTCAACACGCATGGAACCACTTAGCCAACCATCTCCTTGTGTCAGGTTCCCTTTTAATAATTTTCTTAACCTCTATGTCACCTAGCTTCCTCCTTTAAACACTTAAAAATAAATTTTTAACCCTAAGTCAGGCCTAGCTCGGGTTTATTTTTGGACCCTCAAACATGCCAAATAAAATCATATTATTAATTTCTTCAAGTACACATGGGAAATTAATTAAATTAAAAATAACCCCTAATTCAGGGTGTTACAGCCTCATCATCTTCCCTACTATCCTCTTGATGTTCTTATTAGTCGCTTCTATCGCACTGCTCATCTTTGGGCGATATGGTGATTTAATTGTGATGTCCGATCTTGAATTGCCTCTGGACTTCTGCGATCATCTTTGTTGTTCAAGTTTAACGATTATCGCTTATGATCCTCTCGGGCATTCCATATCGACATATGATTTCCTTTTAGGAACTTGTCGATCACGATTTTGTCACATTGGCATATGAAGTGGCCTCCACCCATTTAGTGAAGTAATCAATTACCACGGAGATGAACCGATGTTCATTGAAAGCTTTTGGTGAGATTGGTCCAATGATGTCCATGCCCCACATAGAAAAAGGCCATGAGGAAGTCATAACATGTAAATGTGAGGGTGGTACATGAATCTTGTTCCCATAAATTTGGCACTTATGATATTTCTTAGCATAATCAATGCAATCTCTTTCCATGGTAGACCAATAATACCCGAATCTCATGATTTGTCTTGCCATTGCGAACCCATTGGCATGTGTTCCACAGACACCCTCATGGACTTCTTCTAGGATCTGCCTGGCCTCGGCGCCATCCACACATCTCAGTAGTACTTGACCCTTTCTCCTTTTATATAGGATCTCTCCGTCTAAGACATAGTCACAAGCTAGTCTTCTCAACGTCCTTTTGTCACTTTCGGTTGCTTGATCGGGGTATTTGTGATCTTTCACGTATTGTAGTATATCGTGATACCACGGGTGATCATTTTGCTCCTCTTCTTCCATGTTGTAGCAATGGGCTGGGACCCCATAAATGCTCATTTGTATAGGCCTCATATCCTCCTTGTTGTTTGCTCGTACCATAGAAGCCAATGTGGCTAGGGCATCAGCCATCTGATTTTCGTCTCTTGGTAGATAACTAAAAGTGATGTCATCGAACTCTTTGATTAGTTCTTAGGCCAATCTTTTGTATTCGACCAATTTGGGATCTCTCGTCTCCCATTCTCCTTTAAGTTGATAAATCACTAATGCAGAGTCTCCATATACTTCCAGCGCCTTAATTTTACGTTCTATAGCGGCGCGGATACCCATGATGCAAGCTTCATACTCTACCATATTGTTTGTACAATCAAAATCCAATTTACAAGTGAATGGGTAATAATCTCCGTTTGGAGATACCAGAACTGCCCCAATTCCATTGCCTATAGCATTCGATGCCCCGTCGAAGTTCAGCTTCCAAGGATAACTTTCCGGGGTACCTTCTTCGATGGTTGCTACGTGCATTAGGTCTTCATTAGGAAAATCAAAGTCCAAAGGCTCAGAATCGCGAGCTCTCATCCGCCGTAAAATTAGCTATTGCACTTCCTTTTATTGCCTTTTAGTTTACATAAACTATGTCAAACTCAGAAAGTAAAATTTGCCATCTAGCCATCCGTCCATTCAAAGTAGTTGACTCCATTAGGTATTTCAGTGGGTCTAGCTTTGAGATGAGCCAGTCGTATGATACAACATGTCTTGCCTCGACCTCAAAAGGTCCGGACCAAGGCACAACATAATTTCTCAATTGGTGAGTACCTTGTTTCACACTTAGTGAACTTTTTACTAAGGTAGTATATTGCCTTTTCTTTCTTTCTCGACTCATCGTCTTTGGCGAGCACACATCCCATTGAATTATCAAGTCTTGTCAAATAGAGGATTAAAGGCTTCTCTGGATTAGCGGTGTCAATACGGGAGGATTGGACAGTATCTTGCTTTACTTTGTCGAAGGTCTTGACATTCCTCATCCCACACACCTGGATTGTATTTTTTAAGAAGACAAAATATGAGATCACATTTCTCGGGCCAGTTGTGAAATGAACCGAGCAATGTAATTTAATCTTCCTAAGAAACCTCGAACTTCTTTTTGCGTGCGAGGTGGAGGTAATTCTTGTATAGCCTTGACCTTGTCTGGGTCAACCTCAATCCCCTTTTCACTGACTATAAATCCTAGTAGTTTCCCTGACCTGGCTCTAAAGGTACACTTTGCCGGGTAAGCTTCAGTTGGACTTTCTTCAACCTCAAAAATAATTTCCTTAAGACTTGGATATGCTCCTTTTCGGTCCGAGACTTGGCAATCATATCGTCGACGTAAACCTCAATTTTCTTGTGCATCACATCATGGAATAGGGTTACCATGGCTCTCTGATATGTTGCTCCCACATTCTTCAACCCAAATGGCATTACCTTATAGCAAAAGGTTCCCACATGGTTATGAATGTAGTTTTATCCATGTCTTCGAAAGTATCTTTATCTGGTTGTATCCTAGAAGCCATCCATGAATGAGAACAATGAATAACCCGCAGATTATCCACTAAGGTGTCGATATGAGGTAACGAAAATTATCCTTGGGCTAGCCTTGTTTAGATCCCTCGTAGTCTACACATTCATACTTTCCCATCTTTCTTAGGGATGAGAGCGATATTGGCTACCCATTCCAGTACTTAACCACTTGCAAGAAACCTGCGTCAAACCGCTTCTTGACCTCTTCTTTTATTTTCAAGAAAAGCGTCTCGCCTCATCCTTTGAAGTTTCATTGGGTGGCTTGTATTCTTGTTTTATGGGCAAACGGTGTACCACGATATCAATGCTTAACCCGGGCATGTCTTGATATGACCATGCGAAGACATCCTTGAATTCTTGGAGTAACTCAATGAGGTCTTGCTTTGTCTCTGCGGTGATACTGGCTCCAATCTTTACTTCTTTATTTTCTTGTCCATCTCCTAGTTCACTATTTCCACTGATTCTTTGTGAGGTATGATTTGTTTCTCCTCTTATTCTACCATCCTTAACAGTTCAGGAGCTAAGTCACAGCCTTGGTCATCTCCAAAATCCTAAAAATCTTTCGCACCCACATCTTACTCAAAATGACATTCTGAGTCATCGGTAAGATTACTCAAATCATTGATATTTGGGGACCTGTTATGGAGATGAATAAAGGCTCATAGAATCACAGAATCTAGGTATGCTTATTGGTATCATAAATGAAGAATAGAAATGTTTAGAAGAATATCTACTGAAAGAATAATGATAATGAATGAAATAAAAATAAAAGAAAATTTGCTCAAAAGATGGCGGAGATGTATTTTATTGAAAATAACGATGCCTTATAGAAAATCATGCTTCACAAAAGAGACTCTTATTGCTTCTAGACTTAAAGCAACAAGTGTGTTCCAAATATTACTCAATAAGTTCTAAAAGCTATAGGAATCTCCTCCATGATCCAGCTTGTTTAGAACGCTGCACATTCATAAAGGCGGATGCCATTCGATTTTCTTTCTCAATTTCCCCTCGATATAAGCGTTGACATGCACGATTTCTTTATTTTATGTTTCGTCCGGATGGATAACCCTCACGATATAAAGGTCTCACGAATATGAGGAATTATCATCGGCTCCCATTTAATCTCATTTTACCAAACGCTTTCTTTCCTTCTTTCTTGCTTCTTTTCTAACTCTCTCTTCTTTTGCTTGGCATTCGCTTGAATCCTAAGCCAAAGAGGTCTCTTTTTCTTTCAATCTTGGGACTTCGATTCCTCCTGGAGATACCTTCCTAGTCCATTTTCGGGTACGGCCCTATTTTCGACCATTAATTGCAAACCCATTTTTATGGTTTTGGATAATTGAGGTACTGGGATCTTGTTTCCCTCGATGACAAACATTGCGTTAACGAATTCCAAAGAGCGAAAGGAGCATTCAGTCACTTCTTCATTTGCTTCTAAATATGGTGCACCGCTTGTCACGATTCGATGATGTCTTCTTGAAATTTATTGTTACCAAACGGCCTTCTGTGACTAATTTCAATTTTTGGTGCAAGGATGAGGGGACCGCTCCGGCTGAGTGTATCCAAGGTCTCCCCAACAAACAGTTATCTGGCGGCGATATTCATCACTATGAAATCCACTTCATATGTACTTGGGCGATTAAAAGGGTATTTCAATCCTCCCCATGACTTTCCTTTCAGCCCATCGAATGCCCTTACTACATTGTGGCGGTGCCTTCATGTGAGAGTCATCAATGGGTAACCGATTCAACGTTGATAATGGCGGGACATTGAGCGCCGATCCGTTATCGACTAGTACCCCTGGTAGTGTGTATCCCTTGCACCGTGTAGTAATGTGGAAGGCCTTGATGGAACCCATACCTCCTGGCGGAATCTCGTCATCATTAAAGAAAATAAAGTTGTCAGTACTTATATTGCTAATTAGACGATCCAGCTTGTTAACGGTGATATCATTAGCAACATAAGTTTCATTCAATACTTTCATCAGTGCATTGCGGTGCGCTTCTGAGCTTAACAACAAGTCAAGCACAGATATACGAGCCGACTGTTTATGCAGCTGCTCCACGACACTGTATTCACTATGCTTTAAAAACTTCAAGAATTCTTTAGCCTTGTCTTCCTTCACTGGCTCATTTATAGGAGCTTCCTGTTTGGTCGCACTTTCTCTCTTTTGTTTGCCCACCGAGGTTTTCTCTTTTGCAAGCTCGATTCGTGGGTTTACCGTGTCGTAACGCTTCCCGCTACGCGTATAGAGCCTACTTCCTGGTTTCCCTTCGCAGTGCTGGACAAGTCTCATTTCCTAGGAATCGTCACATTACAGTTGTAGTTCCAGAGAACCTTTTTGTTATCTTCGTATGAAAAGGCCGCAGGTTTTTGGATTACAATCTTCGGAGGCTCCTGGTTTCCTTTCGTAGTGTGGGACGAGTCCCCTATTTCAGGAATTGTCAGGTTGCAGTTAGAGTTCTAGGGAACCTCTTTGTTGTCTTCACACGAAAGGACCGTCGATTTATGAATCACGATATTTGGAGTTGTCTTTATCCCGGTTACATCATTCTTTGGTCGCGAGATGATGACCAAAGGATAGTTAGCTTTCGAAGCTTTTATTGCTGTTTCATCTTCTAACACACAAATGCTTCTTTCTTTTCGGCCTTCATTAATCTCAAAAAACTCCAACTCTTTATTGTCCATCGCCTTTGTACCAGATTCGAACTCAATACTGATCCCGGATTTCATGCCCTCCATGTTATGAAACTCGCAACCTCTTCTTGTTCTTTCATACTTTCCTACTGGACTTGATCTGACTAATCCCTCTTCATCATTTCTTTCCAAACTCATTTCATCGGAGTCTTTACCTCGTCAACATCCCTTTTAACTCTCCTTCCCATGTCCTCACCTATCATATTGACCTCATGATTAGGCAGCGGGTGCCCCGCGCTGGGGGTATCGTCTATTTTTATAACGCCCATCTGGATGAGTCTTTCTACTAATTTTTTGAAAGTAAGACAGTTCTCTATTGAATGCCCCACAATCCCTGCGTGGTACTTTCGTCAGACGCTTGCGTCATACCACTTAGGGTATGAGGGTTGCAGGGATTTTAGGTAATGTGAGGAAATAATATGTACATCGAATAAGTTCTGGTACATTTCCTTGTACGTGACCGGGATTGGCGTGAATTGGATTTTCTCCGTGTTCTGCTTTGTAATCGGATTCCCGCTAGAGGAGCCACGATGATCGTGATTCTGACCTTGGGCTGATTTGATGAATAGGCTTTTGATAACCTTTACTTAGGTTATTTACATCGCTTTCTCTTTTTTTGGGATTGTCTTTCCGGTACTTTCTCCCACTTCTATCTTACCACATCGATTGCATTTTCTATCATCTCCCGACATCACGATGTCCAAAAGCTTTAGTGGCACTTCCCAAAGATATGATTGATGAAAGGAGCTTTCAACATATTTATAAAGAACATGGTTGTCTCCTTTTCCAAAAGTGGTGGTTGAACTTGTATTGCTACCTCTCTCCAATGCTGGGCATACTGTCTAAAACTTTCGCCTGGCTTTTTCTTCATATTTTGGAGCGTGATTCTATCAGGAGCAATTTCACTCACATGGCCATAATGTTTCATGAAGGCTGTGCAGTCTTTCCACGTCTTGATTTGGGCACGACTAAGTTTGGTTATTCCATTTGGCGGAGACCACCAAACTGTCTTGAAAATGTGAATCAAAGAATCGGTCATTATTAAGGTGCCCCACATCCGCCGTAGAACATTGTTATGTGCTCCTCGTGACGACTAGTCCGTTGTATTTCTCGAACTCTAGCGTTTTGAACTTTGGCGGAAGGACTATGTCCGGGACTAGACTTAAGTCTTTAGCGTCCATCCCGTAACGATGGTCAGACGTTTCTATTTCTTTAAACTTTTCTTCTAGCCACTTGTAACGGTTCTCAAGTTGCTTTGACAAATCTATTTTTGCCTTGTCCGCTTCGCCATTCATCAAAATCGGGACCACGAGGTTAGCCGGACTTTCCACAGGTTAGTACGAACCGATCGGAAGGTGGGTTGGTATCGCAGCACCAACCGATATTGTGGTCTCTTCGTAACAAAGCGCCCTTTGGGGATGCACGTCCGGTGGCGCTTGGGTATTAGGTGAGGTAAAACCCGGAGGGTAAACAGGATCGTCATTATCATTTCCCAAACTAGTAGCAACGCCCTTTCTTTTCTCACGTTCATTGGCCAACAACTGCGCCAATTGATTCATCATGCTATTTTGAGATTCTTGCATTCGTTCTATCATGTCTTGTTGCATCTTGATTAATCATTCTTGCATCTGCTCCTGTATTTCCTTTTGCATTTATTCTACTCTCTCCATTCTTTAATCCATGAGTTTTGTTTTGCCTCGTGTATTATAGCGATATTCCAGGGTCACTGTCATAATTTAAGGTTCCTTTGTGAGATTTAATACACATGATGCAATGTAATGCTAATGCATGAAATGTATGCAAAAAGGCATTAATTTCGATTCAATTTCCATTAGAATAACTTTTCTAGAAAACAAGTTTTTTATATAAAATGGATTACATATATGGCCTCGCCTAATACTTAAGACATTGACTTCCTCAAGAAGCCTAGCTAACTCTTGACCTTGCTCTGACTTCGACTCGTAAAATAAACTTAATACATCAGCTTGGACTACTAAGGTTTGTAAGTGATCCGCCACCTCTCGCACTTGAGCCGCGGCTTCCCCCATAATGTAATCCCAGTCTCTAACTTGGTTTTGAGCGTGATGAAATTGTTGCTTCCAACGTTTCTCATTGACTTCAAGAAGCTCCACCCGTAGCTCGCAACCATGTAAAGAAGATTCTAGCTCTTCGATTCTTGCTTTTATTTCTTCGATTTTACTCAGACTAGCCTTTAATTCGACTGCAGAGTTGCGGCTACGATACTGATACAAGGATTTTTCCAATTCTACCACTCGAGCCTTTAATTCCTCTTTCGCGTTCTGGGTTTTTACCAAACTTCTTTTCAGAGTAGCTTCTCGAACTTGAGTATCTCGGAGTTCCTTTTCCCATTGACTAGATCTATTTTTTTCCTCTCTAAGTTCTTGACACCATTGCTCTGACGTTTTTCCTAATCCAGCAAGTTTCATTGACCTTCGCAGCTTCTTATAGTCTGTTTTTAAACTGTCCAAATCTTCCTCAGCCTTATTTTTCCCTTTTCTCAGCTTTTCAACTTCCAGGTTCTGAATGTCAACATCTAATCCCAGCTGTATTTTCTCTTCTTCAAATTATTTTATCCTTTTCCCTAATTCCGCATTCTTTTTCTCAAAATCTTGTTTGATGGTTTCGAGCTCTGATGGGATTACCTGCAGGTGCTCTTCCATTGATCGGGCATTTTCTTGGCCTGATGTGGGAAAGTTGTCGTTGATTCACTGACTCCACCATCGGTCATATTCGGGGGTTGTCATCGGGTTAGTGGCAAACCTTTTCATTCTGTGAGTCTGACTCCAAGCGCTTGCTATTTCACGAACTCTTTTCTTGCAATTGTTCAAATTCGCACTGAATTAGACCTTGTGTTACAGGTATAAACTGCCTCGACCAGACTTGTCTCAACACCGGAGAGGAGCATATCCGATGACTCCCCATACTCCCATGAGAGGAACCTAGTCAAAATCTCCACACCCAGATAAGATCTCATCGAGGATCATTAAAGGAGCTTTCCATTCTACGTCTTCTTCTTGCAGGTTTTGCAGAATCATCATCCATTTTTCTTCTGTAAGATCATCTCGCCTTGGTGTGGCTGCCAATTCTTTTAGCGGAGAATAGTCCTCGGAGAAGATTCGACGTGATGCCTTTTCCACTTTCCAAAAGTGACTGTTGAACCATGTTAGTAAGAGTTGTGCACAACCGATAAATCTTCCTTCGCCTGCTCTTTGGCACGCGCTTAGGACTGAAAGGTTCGCCGAGTGCGAGGCAGTGTGACTCTTCTATCCAATCTGTCGAATAAGTCTGAGACCGCCTCGTCCACATGCCCTAGAGCTTTAGGGAAAATAATCACTCCATAAATGTTCAAGGCAAAAATGTCAACCCTTTTCTTCACGTCGATGTGTGCTATGATCAAATCCTTAAATTTCTCCAAGGATGCACTTGCAATCTCCCTTTTGTTTTATCCGAGCTGCAACCCACTGCTTGCTCATTCCGTAATATTCATCGACTTTTTTAAGAAGGTGGGGACATTAATGTGTCTTGCATAAACTTTGTCAGTTTGAATTTTTGGGCTACGGAGTAAAGCTGTGTATTCTTCTATAGTAGGCACCAAGTCCACTTTCTCGAAAGTAAAACAACTATAAGCAAGATTCCAAAATTGGGCTATAGCTCAGAATAAGTGCTGATCTACCTTGATGTCGAGCAGATAAGGCAGATCACTGTAATGACAGTAGAATAGTCGTTTGACCTCATCGTCCCATTGACTCCATATCTCTTTCATCTCTTGAAGATTATTTTGGGTGACACTGATACGTGTGAAGTCCCATAATTCTGACATATGCCCTTCTGTAAGACTATCACCTTTTTCTTGCTGCACTATTTCGGCCCATATTCAGATGGCCGCATTGTCCTCCACTTTATCAAGAAACCCCCTTTCCATGACAAGCTATCTATTTGGCAATTGAACGTGAATCAATACCTTTTGATGAATATGCCATGCAAAAATAAAAATAAAAATAAAGCAAATTAGTATTCAA
The DNA here is from genome assembly GCA_025506655.1 of Gossypium rotundifolium. Taxonomy (NCBI): domain Eukaryota; kingdom Viridiplantae; phylum Streptophyta; class Magnoliopsida; order Malvales; family Malvaceae; genus Gossypium; species Gossypium rotundifolium. The sequence goes on along the minus strand of CP106725.1, from coordinate 6,779,692 downwards.
TACACGGTAAGTAAAGAATAAAAATACCTAATCTGTTAACCACTAGGGTTTGGCATGGATCTACCTAGAGTGGGTTCTTAGGGCTCACTATATGAGGTTCGGTTCTAAGAGGGGTACCTAAACCAGCAGATTCCTCGATCCTCACCCATTATAGGCTCATATGGACCGAGTTCAGTTCGAGGAATACATTTCCCTATGGCTGCATTTGAGATGAAAATCTCACGAAGACATAGGTACGGATGTATCCCAAAGCGATCCACTATCACGCACTGAGGTGAAAACCTCACGAAGGAGTAGCTTCACTCCCACTTAAAGGTGTGACCACAACGGTCATGCAATGCAATGCCAAATCGAAACAACATGCAATAAAAGATCGTAATTTTCAAATTGAACTTTCAAACTTCCGACAAAAGATGAAAATAATCAATTTATGGCTTGACTCTAAATCGATCCCCAGTGAGAGTCGCCAAGTCGTCAGAACCATTTTTGGAAGACAAACGGGTTCGACTTTGGTTTTGAAAATAGGAATAAAGCGGAGTCGCCACCGACCTTTATTTGGTGTGATCGAATCACCTTTATTTTGATAAAACATTTTGTTTTTCTAAAACAGTGTTTTTGGTCTGCGAAGTTTTGAAAATCGGGTTCGGAGTCGATTCACATGCGAGGAAGGGCTAGCACCCTCAATACGCCCAAAATTGGTACCAAAATGATTAACTAGTGTCTTAATGTCGGAAGTTTGAAAAGGATTTAAAATACGGATCCTTTGAAAAATGTTTGGATAATTAGGGCCATAATTTTGAGATTTCTTTGCTCCGAGATGATACAAACATCACATCCAGCACGTTAGGACATGATGTTCTAAACCTCCGTAATCAAAGCTATCTCATGGTTTTACGAAGTTTATCAAAAGGATGTTTAGTTATTTAGTCAAACGGAAAATCGTAACCCAGCACGTTAGGGCACTATTTCCCGAATTCCTAAATACAAAACATTACCTTTATTTTAAAAATCTTTAAATAGAGCGTAGCGACTTTACAAAATGCATCGTATCGGATTAATTTTAAGAAAAGGCTTGAGTCAAAACTTGAGATTTCTTTGTCCCGAAAAGATATAAACATCACATCCAGCTCGTTAGGACACAATGTTTTAATCTCTCGTAATCAAAGTCGTCTCGTGATTTGCAAAACTTGGTAGAAGGGATGTTAAGTAATTTAGTTAAACGGAAAATCGCAACCCAGCACGTAGGGCATTATTCCCCGAGTTTCTAAATACAAAACATTGCCTTAGTTTAGAAAATCTTACATCGGGATACAAAACATCACATCCAATGCTTTAGGACACGACGTTTGAATTCCCGAGAATAAGCTTTTGTTTAAAAATGTATTTATTTTAAAGGATATCCGATTGTTTAGATTAAACGAAAAAATCGAAATCCAATACTTTAGGGCACGATCTTCGAATTTTTAAATTGAATATTGCCTTTGAGAACGAAAGCAATTTTATGTCGACAAAAATTGATGTAATACAAGTTTATAAAATGAAAAGAAATAAATCATGGTATTAACAAGTATAATAATAAACTAGTAGTATGAATAACAGGAAGAAAATGAAGCTAACAAGCCATGTAACTTAAAAGGGAAATAATATATTAAAATGACAAAAGATAAAAATGACAATAAATAAAAGTAATAAAATAAAAGAACTTTAGTGGTAAACCGATAAATAAGTAAGTCTTATATAAGGTAGTAAAATAATAATAATAGTAGTATTAATAATAATGCAAAATGATAATAATGGTGTAGAAATAATAATAATAATAATAATAATAATAATAATAATAATAATAATAATATTATAGTGATAAAATAATGTAGTAATAAATAATACTATAGTAATAATAATAATAGAGAAATAACGAAGTAGTTACGCAACAATAATAGGAATGATAGTAAAACAAATATAATAATATAATAACGCATAAAACAATAGCAAAAGGACATAAAATAGATAAATAAATAAAATAGTGATAGTAAAAAACAATGATAAAAATAATAATAGATGGTAATAATGAATAATATAGATATAGACTAAACAGTGATATAGTAATAGTAATAACAAAACAGTAATGATAATAAATAATCAATAAAAATATTAAATAATAATAATGCTGATTGGGGGGCTAAATCGAATTAAAAATAAAATTCTGGGGAAAATTTATAATAAATAAAAAAAGGGGAAGGGCCGTATTGTGATGCGCGCGAAAATCTGGGGGATGAGGAGCGCAAATTTACCCCAAGCATCTAAACGCAGCATTTTAAAGGGAATGAATTGAATGCGGTGCTAGACTTTTGGGGCAGAATTAAGAGGAGTTAAAACTTGATTGCAGGGCAAAAGAGAAGCGGAAGGACCATGCACATAAATATTCCATTTTTGGCAAAACATGCGGATCCTCAGGTAGGCGGGTCGGATTCGAGTCGGTTTAGGTGAAACGACGTCGTTTTGGGCTTAAAGGGCAGCCCCCAAAACGACGTCGTCTTAGGGTGCTATAAAAGGCCTAAATTCTTCAAAAATTTCATTCTTCACCTGTTTGTAAAAAAAAAAAAATTTTGATTCTCTCTTTTTTCTCTGCAGGGGTGAGGGAATCCGTGAGTGGGCATTGTTCATAAATCATCGGCCGGCGTTACCACCGTATACAGTGGCGGGAAGGTAAATTTTTTAGAGAAAATATTACGTTTTTATATATATATATTTTAGTATATTTGCTGAATGAAGGGTCCAAAGCAATGAAAAAAAAACAAGAATTTAAAAGAAAAAAAGACTAATCACCTTTTACGGTCTCTGTTTCAATATCGTGTGATCTACTTTTTGCTTTTGAATCTCTGAACTTTTTACTTTTTCTTGAAAAAAAGGAACCCCTTAATACACAACATGAATCGGCTTTTATAGCCTTTTTTTACAACTTGTTTGTTGCTCATTTTGCCTCTCTACTGCTATGCGTGTTCGTTTTTTTTTTTGGGGGCATGGGCGAGGCGGTGACGGACGGTGGTCGGTGTTGCAGTGGTCGAGGCGGGTGGCGTCGAGGCGGTGGGGGTTGGTTCATGGCATAGGGTTTCGAAACCCTAGCCTTCCAAAATTTTTAAATTTTTTGGGCTTTTTGGGCCATCTGTAAAATGGGCTTGTTGGGCTAGGGGTTATTATATTTTTTTTTTTGGGGGTTTTGTTTTGTTGTTTTTTTTGGTTTGGGATGATGTTGACTTGGGCCCGGGCAATTTAGGCCTTCTACACAACTGATCAAGGGTTTAGATTTAACCTCATTTAAGCGCCGTAAAAGTTTATATAATTATAATCCACGTCTCTGGAGAGGTCTCGCCTAAAATGGTAACTGCATATAAATTACCCTAGCTTAAAGTTGATGACGATTGGTACCATAATTTCACCCAACATGACCCAGTAATTACTAATGCCTGAAATTCTAAGTAGGAGAATTTACTCCTTATTCTATGGATAAATATATATCATAAAAATTTTCAACAAATTAGTTTTTAAATATATACTTTTGTGAATTCTGTGTAATTAAAATAATCGAGGTTAAAGTTTAAAAAGTTTGTGTTAGTTCGAACAGTTATAGAGAAAAAGTTAAGTTTAGGAAGAAGTAACGACGGAATGGACACTCCTTTACCACCGAAAGTAAACAAATAAAAGATACAAGAGTTGTTTACACAGTTTGGTTTTTTTATGTTTGCAAAGCCTAACTCGGTGACAAATATTTACTATCTTCAACACTTGCAACAAGTGATCCTAACACACACTTGCAATAATTTTCTTTGCATTGAAGAATAATACTCTCACCACTACATTCACACATTGAATACACTCATATAATAAAGTTCCTCAAAAGAAAAGATTATCTGCTTAATTCTCTTAATACAATAACGCGCGCATACAAGTTTCTCAATTATATAAAATATTTCTAAACTTACCAATCCCTATTAAACAACAATAGAATAAGTACAAGGTAAACATGGGCTCTTGGTAGCTAAGCAATCAAAGGATTAAATTAAATAGGGTGATCTAATTCAATTGAATCTCTAAAATATGTTTTCTAAAGTGATTTGATCTTCAATAACGGGTTATATATCATCCACATAATCAACTTAACATATAACTACCGTTCAATAAATTGTCAATATCTTAAATATGAAAATTATATTAAATAACTCCAATAATTAGAGAGTAGACACTCCTTTAACACTCAATTATCAATTTCATATTTTTAACAGTTTAACCTAAAAATACCACTAAAAGAATTTTATTTATAAATTTGAGTTACAATCTTTGTATAAATTCTTTTATTCTACTCTTCAATGTATCTTTGATCCATGAGTTGTCTAAACTTTGGCATTTTATAGATGTAGTTCATTTTAATGGTTACTGAAACTTAATCTCAAAATTTGGTTTGGAGAGTTGTTTTGTTTAAATTATCTGAGATTGATCTAAAGGTTACCTAGAATTGATCTTGGGTCAATGTTGTAGGTCATCAATACTTGATCTTCTTTGTGTTGATGCAATCGGATTGAAAAAAGCTTTCATCCAATGGTCTTTAAAAATTGAACTTGGGTGGATAACTCCGCTTCAAGAGTCTTCTAAGCTTGATCTTGATAACAAGTTTAACCTCTTTTTTATTGGTTTAACAGGAGTGGAAAGCAAATTTCTTCAAAACTAATGCATCGTTTGTCAAAAAAATTTCGAGTTCTTCAAAGGATTCCTAAGATTTTGGAGACAATTTTTAATCTTATCTTTAGACAACTTGTGGACCTTTGAGCTTTTGAAATGGTTTTCAAAGGCTTGGAAGTGATCCTTTTTATAATGCCAGATCGTTAAGTAAAAGAGAGTTGCGGTAGAGTATAACTTTTTCATTTGAGTGATTTGTAAAATTAAACTCTCTTATTTATTATTTATCTTATTAATTTAAATTAATTAGAGATAAAATAATATTTAAAATATGATATCTTTTTATGAAAGAATTACGAATGGATTCATTTTATTGGATTATCTCTTATTATTTGATTTAAATAGAGATAAATAATAATGGCACGTGAAGAATTTTGATTATCCAAAATCTTTTTATGCTACAAATGCCCCTTCAATACTTGGTCATATTCACGATTTTTGCTGAAGGTAGAAAGTGGATAAATTTTGAAACTTATTTTACTTTCAATGTCAAATGATATTTTTTTCATCTTTGACAAGATTTGCAAGGAACCATCAAGATTTTTTTTTCATATTTGGATTTAACTTGGTAATGAATCCATGTTGCATATGTACTTTCGTTTTGAAGGATTAAGTCATGACACAGTTCAATTATTAGATGTGTAGTTTAACTCTTACTTAGGAGTGATACAACGGTTTAAGCTCATATTTAGGAGTCTTATTTATTGGATGAGCAATTTAAGCTCGTGCTTAGTAGTATCATCATTTTGGTTTATTTAAGATGACAAATTTAAGCTCGTGGAGCATCATATAAAATAAACAATTTGAGCTCGTGTTTAGAAGCATCATTTGGGAAGAGCAGTTTAAGCTCTTACATAAGAGCATATTCATTTTTTTTTTCCTTAAGCTTGTGTTTGAGAGCAATGTGAATGTTTAAGCGCATGCCTAGGATGGTTGCTTTTTTATTGACTTCTTTGACATATGAATGGAGTCCAACCATGATAATTATAATATCTTAGAAGCAGACAATTTGCCTCACTTCCTTGGAGATCCACTATCTTGTTTGTGCTTGGGGCCAATGTAATAGGATCAAAAGAGTCAAAATTTTCTCTCCAACATAATGGATTGAGAAACTATAGTGACTAATATGTTAAGTTTGTTGATGCCACTTCTACTTCAAACTCGGTTTCCTTGTATGATTTTGTCTTTCAAAACAAAACACTTCTTAAGAAGAGGACTAATAATCTGGTAATATTTGCAACAGCTGAGATCATCTACTCGACTAGTTTCTTTTAAGTTACTTTATTTTTAGAAATTGAAACAACTTATTTTCTCTTCAAGCATGTTTGGGACATGTATCAACGAAAACTATTTCTTTTATTACCTCTCCTTTATGTGATTTTTGTTTTACTTTTGAATTGAGTAGAAACGGGTTTTTCATTAACAACCATAGACTTAACAATATCATCATTATTAGCCAATATTTTCCCCCTTTTTTGAATTTCTTATTTAGGAGATTCTTAATTCTCAATAGTTTTCATACTTAACTCCATGCCATAAGCTCGAGTAGTGAATTTTTCAGAGGATTTTGGTTTGATGCATTGGAAAATATAACACAAGCCCTAATTGCAGAGGAATCTGATAATTTTACTTTCTAGTGGTGGATGTAATCAATGACTGGCTCATCCTTTCCATTGTCGTGAGCTTGTGAGTTTAATCATGCTGGCAATGCGGCGAGTGCTATAAAATTGACTGAGAAATTCATGTTCAAGGTGTTCCCAATTTTCAATCATCTTAAGCTGAAGGTATTTTGTTTTAAAGATCGAACGAACTACTTTACCATTAGATCTCCATCAGTGCTAGTGCTATTGTAGGTTTCTAAGAAATGTGCAACAAGTTGAAATGGACTTCTTTTGTCATCAAGTTATTGAAGTTTTGGAGGTTGATAATTTTCCAACATCTTCAAATAATCAATCGCTTGAGCGTATGGTTTTACATATGTGTATGAAGGTTCCTTGATAGGCTTGTTGAGTTGATCTAAAGAAATATTTTGAAGTCATTCTTTAACAACATTAGTAGAAATTTCACCAACTTCTTGAAGAGCTTGAGTTGAGTTTTGATGGCAAGAATTTGGTTGTGCCATCATGAAAGCAAGTTGATAATTCATTCCATTAATGCTTGTCGTATTTGCTTTCTGTTGAATTATGGACTCCATGCAGCCCATGCAACGTCCAAGAGTCACCTAAACTTCCTAGCTATCTCTTGTTATTTCATGAGAACCAAGTTCTTAGTTTTACTAGGTTGTGATCCAATATCAATGTAACTTAGTTTGGTTTATTTTGAACCATGTTAGGTTGATGTTTCATGTCATTTTGATAGTGACTTACCTGATCATATCAGCAAGGTTAAGCTTGCAAGTTATTATTTCAAGTTTCCATAAGTTTAAGTGGGATTAGGTATGTTTAGGTAAAGATTTGTTGTAATTTACTTTGACCATGGCCTATATATGTAATGACAATGTATCCTTGATGTATTGTAATGAAAATCAGATGCATTTCATCTACTTTCAAGCTCCATTTCCTTGACTTTCGTTTTTCCCTTCAATATTCTGCCACCTTTCCTTCTTTCTTCTTCAGCAAGTCTCGACACTTGCTCAGCAAGTTACAGCCTTATACTAGCTGCTAAGTGCTTCTAACTCCAACAATTGGTATCTAGAGTTTCATTCTTGGAGGACCTGTTACTGCTACAATCAAATTGGAATGGCTTCATCAAGCTTCTCACCTTTGTACCTTCGATCTTCAATGGAGAAGGTTTTCATATATGTGTTAAAATGAAAACTTACCTACAAGCTCTTGATCTATGGGAGGTTGTGAACACCGATCTTGAACAGAACCTCTTCGAGCCAACCCAACTGTGGCTCAAATACGACAAAGATCTTGAGGAGAAGACCAAGAAACATAAGGCCTTGTCATGAATCCAAAGCTGTGTCTCGGATGTCATCTTTACAAGGATTATGGCTGTGAGACTCCAAAACAGGCATGGGACAAGCTTAAGGAGGAATTTTAAGGTCTTGAAGAACCAGCAAAAGCAGCCTTCCGAATTTGAGGAGAGACTTGAAATCTTGAAGATGAAAGAAGAAGAGATCGTAAACAAGATCAGACAGATAATGGTCATTGTAAACAAAGATAAGGCTCCTGGTGAGCGGTTTAGTGAAGCAAGGATAGTGGAGAAGATGTCATCAACCTTACCGAAAGGTATGAAGAAAAATATCCTCCTCGAGGACTCTAAGGACCTTTCAAGCATCACTTTGACCGAGTTGATTAATGCCCTTTATGCTCAAGAGCAAAGAAGGGCAAGCAGGAACGAGGAGCACCAAGAAGGTGCTTTCCAAGCTAAGGCTAGGACCTCTTCAAGCAATGCTACCTACAAAGGCAAGAAAACCTGGAAAAACAGGCCTAAGCCTGATGCTGCAAGGACCAATGATCGCCTTTGCAGATTTTGTAAAAAGCCAGGCCATCCTGAAGATAAATGTTGGTTTCGGCCTGATGCAGTATGTCAACACTGCAAGAAGAAGGGACATGTTGAAAGAGTTTGCAAAGCAAAAGGCAGATCGAGGCAGACTCAACAATAATCAAAGACTGAGGCTCGAGTGGCTGAAAGTGGAAGTGATCAAGAAGAACAGGTTTTTGCTGTGTCATGCTCAAGTGATCAGAAGAGAGGCTCTAAAGCTTAGCTCACGGACGGTGGATGTACAAATCATATGTCCCTAATGCGTCATTTTAAAACCTTGGACAAGAGTGTTCAAATCAAGGTCAAGCTTGCAAATGGTCAGTTCATCAATGCTGCAGGCAAGGGTGATGTTCTGATATCAACTTCAAAAGGCAACAAGGTGATTTCTAATGTGTTGCTTTTGCCCGACATTGACAAAAACTTGTTGAGCATACCTCAGCTCCTTGATAAAGGATATTCACTTGTTTTCAAAGATAAAGAATGTCAAATAACTGATCCAAACAGATCATGCTTCATGACAGTCACTCAGACTGATAAATCCTTTGAGGTTAACTGGTCAGAAGGTCCCAATGCAGCCTACACTGCCTCAGAAAGTGACTCGAAGATATGGCACAAAAGGCTCGGTCATACAAATTTTAAAGCAATGGCCAAAATGATCCATGAAGAGCTGGTCGAGAATTTCACTAACTCAAAGCAACAATGAAGTATGTGAAGTCATCAACTTGGAAAATAAGCTAGGCTACCTTTTCTCTCAAATCAAGCACGGAGAGCTTCGAGAAGCTTCAACTTGTTCACAGATGTCTGTGGTCCCATGAGAATGTAATCGCTTAGTGGAAACGGGTATTTTGTTCTTTTTATTGATGATTACTCAAGATTCTGTTGGATTTATTTTTTAAAACACAAGTCTGAAGTTCCACAAGTGTTTATGAAGTTTAAAGCTCAAGCAGAAATTGAGACTGGTTGCAAGCTGAAGACCATCAGGTCAGATAATGGGACTGAATACATTTCAGCTCAATTCCAGGCAATTTGCAATGAAGCAGGTATCAAACACCAATTGACTAATATGTATACACCCCAGCAAAATGGGGTGAGTGAAAAGAAGAATCGAAGCATTATGAACATGGCAAGATGCTTGCTATTCGAGAAGAATGTGCCTAAGTTTATGTGGGCTGCAGTTGTTAACACAGCAGTCTATCTTCAGAATAGACTACCAACAAAGGCCTTGGCTCGAATGACACCCTTTGAAGCTTGGTATGGCTTCAAACCTTCATTGGCTCATTTAAGAGTCTTTGGATGTCTATGTTATGTGCAGATTCCATCAGTTAAAAGGGACAAACTATCAAAGAGAGCGCCTCATGCGTTTTGGTAGGATATAGCTCAATTAAAAGGGCTATAGGATCATGGATCCAACCACAAAGAAAGTTCAAGTGAGTAGGGACGTAGTCTTCGATGAAAATGCCCTCTTGGAACGGGACAACAATCAACCAATGGAGACTCCACGAGAGCCTGTAGTAGGGCACACAGAACCTGAACAAGCTGGTCCAGAAATGGATATCGATGATGTTCCAGTAAGAGGGACCAGATCATTGATAGATGTTTATGAAAGGGCTAAAGTTGCCATCATGGAGCCAATAAATTTCAAGAGGCTCAAGAACATCGTGGCTAGAAGGTCAGAATGATGAAGAAATGCAAATGATTGAAAAGAACCAAACACAGGGACTTGGTAGACAAACCTTCAAATAGAAAAGTCATAGGTGTTAAATGGGTTTATCGTGCCAAGCAGAATGCAGATGGGAGCTTAAACAGATTGAAAGCCAGGTTGGTTGTCAAAGGCTTTAGCCAAGAATATGGTCTGGACTACTTTGAAACCTTTGCTCCAGTAGCCAGACTAGATACTTGTAGCATTGGCAGCACAAAACAGTTGGATAATTCATCAACTCGATGTCAAGTCTGCTTTCTTAAATGGCTACCTTGAAGAAGAAAATTACATACATCAACCACAAGGCTTCATCATTCCTGGTAAGGAAAGCATGGTTTACAAGCTTAAAAAGGCTCTTTATGGCCTAAAACAAGCTCCTAGAGCTTGGTATGCCCGAATTGATAGTCACCTATTGAATCTAGGATTCGAGAGAAGTCCTAGTGAACCAACTTTGTATGTGATGAAGAAACAAGGAGTAACACAGCTCATAGTGTCACTCTATGTTGATGATCTTCTAGTTCTGAGAAGAGATAACAAAGTTTTGAATGACTTCAAAACTAAAATGCGAGAGGAGTTCAAATGTCGGACACAGGCCACATGACTTATTTCCTTGGAATGGAAGTGATCCAAGTCAAGGAGAAATTTTCTCGAGTCAATGAGCATTTGCCAAGAAAATTTTAAACAAATTCTCTATGGAAAACTGCAAATCAATGAGTACACCTATGACTGCTGGACTAAAGTTATCAAATCAAGGTGATTTTGAACCAGTCGAGGAGTCTATCTACAGAAGCTTGGTAGGATGCCTTCTTTATTTAACAGCTACAAGACCGGATATAATGTTTGCTGTGAGCATGCTATCACGATTCATGCACTGTTGCAATATGCAACACTTACAAGCAGGAAAAAGGGTTCTGAGATACATTAAAGGGACATTATCCTATGGCTTAAAGTTTAACACAGCTGAAAACATGAAGCTAGTTGGATACACTGATAGTGATTGGGCAGGATCGAAAGACGATTTAAAAAGCACTTCAGGCTATGCATTCACTCTTGGCTCAGCAATGTTTTGCTGGTGCTCGAAGAAGCAAAACCTAGTGGCTCAATCAACAGCAGAAGCTGAATATGTTGCTACTGAAGCTGCTGTAAATCAAGCTATATGGCTTAGAAAATTACTTGCTGACTTAAACTTACAGCAAAAGGGAGCAACAGAGATACTATGTGACAACAAATCGGCTGTAGCAATTGCAAAGAACCCTGTGTTTCATGGTCAAACTAAACACTTCAGCATAAAAATCCATGTGGTGAGGGAGATGGAACAGGCTCGTGAAATTAAATTGGTTCATTGCAATTCAGAAAATCAAATAGCTGATATCTTCACCAAAGCCCTCAAAACAACAAGATTTCTTGAATTGAGAAGAAAACTAGGAGTATGCGCAAGGAGTCCAAGGAGGAGTGTTGAATTATGGACTCCATGCACCCATGCAACGTCCAAGAGTCACCTAAACTTCCTAGCTATGTCATTGTTGTTATTTCATGAGAACCAAGTTCTTAGTTTTGCTAGGTTGTGATCCAATATCAATGTAACTTAGTTTGGTTTATTTTGAACCATGTTAGGTTGATGTTTCATGTCATTTTGATAGTGACTTACCTGATCATATCAGCAAGGTTAAGCTTGCAAGTTATTATTTCAAGTTTCCAAAAGTTTAAGTGGGATTAGGTATGTTTAGGTAAAGATTTGTTGTAATTTACTTTGACTATGGCCTATATATGTAATGACAATGTATCCTTGATGTATTGTAATGAAAATCAGATGCATTTCATCTACTTTCAAGCTCCATTTCCTTGACTTTCGTTTTTCCCTTCAATATTCTGTCACATTTCCTTCTTTCTTCTTCAGCAAGTCTCGACACTTGCTCAGCAAGTTACAGCCTTATACTAGCTGCTAAGTGCTTCTAACTCCAACACTTTCATAACTTTTGCAAGAGAAACCTTTTGTTCCTTCAAGGAAGCAATACTAGTTGTCATCACAACCACCGCATCCAACTTTAATGATGAGCTTTGGGGAAGTGTTGTTGTAGATATTCTTCCTCTTAACTTTTGAGCTGGAGAAGACTTGAGATTTGACTTGTTAACAAGGTTCTTCATAGGAGCCATCACAAATTTAGTGAACTTGATCTTTGAAGAAATGAAATGAAAAGCAGAGTTGGTCCCATCAAACATGCCATAAATTTGTGTCGAGTTCAAGCAAAAAATAATAACCTGAAAAGTTGGAACAAGTAAAAGAATTTTATTTATAAAATTTTGAGTTACAATATTGGGATAAGTTTGATTTTTCTCTTCAATGAAACTTCAAACTAAAGGTCATGTAGACTTAATTTTGGATGGATGCAGTTTGTTTCAACGATTATTGAGACTTGATCTTTAAAGTTGATTTGGAATGTTGTTTTCTTGAAATTATTGGAGATTGATCCAAGGGTTGCCTAAACTTATCTTAGGTCAAGGTTATAAATTTCCGGGCCGTCGAGACTTAATTTTTAAAACATGCTTTGGATAGATGTTTGCTTAAGTACTTGATTTGATTAGGATTCAAGGGTATTCAAGACTTTATCTTGAACAATAAAATTTGCTTTAAGAGTTGTCGAGACTAGATCTTGAAAAACTGAGTTTTATCTTCTTCTTTTTTTATACAATCAGAATGAAAAGAGCTTCCATTCAAGGGTGTTTGAGACTTGATTTAGGATGGATGATTCCGCTTCAAGGACCTTCTAAACTTGATCTTTAAAAGCGGGTTTAGCCTCTTTAGGAGGTTATCCTTTTTTATATTGCCAATTAGCCAAGTAAAATAGTTTAATATTAGTTCGGTTGGCATTGATATTATTATCAGTGTAAAAAACACGTATTCGAGTGCGTTAAAACACATTTATCCTCCTATTTAAAATGATGATAGATACTTATAAGTATTTTATAAAAGAGTTCTTTTATAAAATAATTTTATCATTTGAGTGATTTATAAGAATTAAAATTTATTATTTATTATGTATATTATATAAATTTAAATTAATTAAAGATAATAATATAATATTTTATAAAAATATTTAATACAAAGCGTAAAACATGAGATTTATTACTGTCAAAATAGATTAACCTACATCTGAAGGGAAAGGTCTGGAATGGCTAGGTATATCCACCGACGAAGAAGAGTAAATTAATGTTGTTTTTCTTGTCTACTTTGTTAAGTTGCAGTTGTGAATTGACCAAACCTCTGTTTTAGTTGAAATTGTCTCAACTGGTTTGTTTGACATTAATGCCATGGAATATTTTCCAAACAATGCTCTCTCTCTCTCTCCTTTCATAATTCATACCCTTCCCTCCTCATTAATTTAATATATTATATTTTTTCCATTTTATGATTTATATTTAAAGTTCGTGGCCAATCATTTCAAATATCGATTTCAATGTTTTTAATTAATTTTTCAGTTGATTCAACGATTTTTTATTAGTTCGGCCAAAATTTTTACCAACTGAATTTTTTTTAATTATAGTAAATTGATTGAACGATGGATTACTATTTCTTAAACCAATCAATTCAATTAATATTATTATTACATTTTAATTTAATTTTTATTATTTAGAAAATACTTTTTTAACTTTTAATTTCATAAAATTACAAATAATTATATATATACATAAGCACATACATACATGTAATCAGGGAAGGCAGAATTTTTTATTATTTTGATGTTAAATAGTTTAATATAAAAAAAAAACCAATGACTTCAATTTTCTTTATGTTTTTATTGTTTTTTTTCTTTGATGCATTAATTGATTGAGAATTATATTTTAAATATTTTTTTTGGAAGATCAATTATTTTTTGGGTAACTAATTTTTACAAGTTTTAAAAATGATTTTTCATGTGTTTTTTGGAAAGAGAAGAACAAGACAATGGGTTAAAATACACAACTAAGATCGTCAACGCAGAAGAAAGGAAAAGTACCCACACCAAAACAGCCGATCCAAACAAAAAATCAACAAACCAGAAGAAGCTCCAAGTAACATTATCTCAAGTCAAATCATCCAACTATTAACACTAAGTGGTTACCTAAAATAAAAATTAAAAATAAATATAATATTGATAAAATTTTAAATACCTAAAATAAAATGTTCATATATACTAATTTATCTTTTTTCGTTCTATTTCTAATTTCTTTTAATCATCATGCTATCATATAGGATTGATAGTATAATTATCAGTCATTTAATTTATATAAAAATTATTCAAAATTTGAACTCAGATATATTTTTTGTATAAAATTAAATACTTTTAATAAAATAATTTATAATTCACATTGTTTAGACTTACAAAATGGATTGTGATATAAGAATAAGATGATGGACTTTCCTCCAATTTAGAAATTATGTTATAAATAATTAACATGAGAATCTTTACAAAAAATAGTGACATCAATATTTCAACTAAATATTTCACTATACACATTTTTATACTGGGCTTTTAATTACAGCTCTCTCTCTCCCCCCTGCAACTATGGAAAAATAATAATAATAATAATAATAAAAGGCTAAATTGAAAAAAAGGTGAGAGCATGTGTCTAATAATTATAGCATTTTTACTTATAAGTAATTAAAGCCTGATTAATTCTTTTTGGTGCAGATATATAGTTTTATAATCAGGTGAATTTTTTTTAAAATTATTTTATGAAATTTCAGTAAATTTTTTATATCATCGATACTAATTTTTGTATTTTAGGATTTGGGATTCAAGATTGTGAAATTATTTTATGAACCCTTCCAGGTTCCCACCATATCATCTACGGTCCTTTTTCAGTTATTTAATGACATTTCGACAATTTTTTCATATTGTTAATACATAATTTTGGTAATTTTTCTACCCAGAACCCTAAATCTTAAATCGTAAATATGTTTAATATTCAGGGTTTAGGATTTAAGATTTATGATTTGAGGTTCAATGTTTGAGAGTTGAGGTTTGAGGGTCAGGGTTTATGATTAATGTTTGGGATTTAAGCTTCTGGGTTCGAGATAAAAATTTTACCAAAATTATGTGTCAATGACATAGAAAAAAATTGCTAAAATGTCATTAAATAATTGGGAAGGACCATGAATGATGTGGTAGGAAGGTCCATAAAATAATTTCTCTAAAATTAGGGTAACTTACACAACTTGCCATTAAATTACGAGTAAGTTTTTCATTCTTATCACCTAAGGAAAAAAAGTTACAATTTGATCATTGAGCTATTCAAAAGTTTTTATTTAATTTATTGAACTGTTAAAATCGATGTTATATGGCTTTCTTTGTTCAAATCGCCCACACCAAGTATAAACTTTCTTTCTCATTCTTTTCTGCAATTTATTTTTTTCATGAAATAATTTTGGACGTCAAAAATCTATGAACCAAAATTTAAATAACTTTTTTTACTTGTCGATGGGTATTAATCAATCGTACTGATCATTAAATTGTCGCTAGCTAGAATTTCACTTGCGGAACTTTTCTTTTTGAAAAAAACTTAACAGCCTAGTGATTTAAATAAAAACTTTTGAATAGTTTAGTGACTTAAATAAAAATTTTTGAATAACTTATTATTTATTAACTTTTTTTTATTTAAGTGATAAAAATAAAACTTATCTATAATTTAGTGCGTGAAGGTGTAGTTTAACCTTACAATTATTAAAATTTTACTAGTGGAATAATATGAAAGCGAAGGGTAGTGAGGCATGCAAGTTGAAGGGCCTCTTCCCTCCTTTCTAAGCTGTCCAAACTTAATGAAAATGGCACTGCAGTAGAATACATAGAGATATAGACTTAGTATGTCCCATCCAAAAATTCAATGCCGCCGCTCAATAATAAAATTTCATATTGTAGGCCAAACTTTTAATCTTTGAAGTCCCTACTATCTTTGATTTCTTTTTTTATATTCACTTTTAATTGCTAAAATATCCATTATATCATCCATATATATATGCACATATATATTAAATTACCCTCAATTAATTAATCAAACTACCTTTCTTGTTTATTCACCTTTCAATAGAGTTTTTCTAATTTCATAAACACGATTAAGAACTCAGAAATATTCATGTTTACTAATACTGATATCTCCATTTCAAACATATGTGTATATATATATTTGTTGTATTCAACACAAGTCCTTGTAAAGCCTTGTAGGTTAACAGGAAAGAGAGGTACTTCATCCATTGACCTTCCATGGTTTAATGTTGATAATGAGGCCTATTTAAGCATGCAATTTAATAAGTGTAATAATGGTATTATGGGTATAAACGCTTTTAAATAGCTGAAACCGTTGCTATCTCCGCTACTTTATAGGTTCATGACAGTTTTCATTTTATAGAACCAATGTTACTTACACAAGTTGATCATAAAATATATTTATTGGTTGAACACTGTTGTTTTCTTGTTTAACCCTCAGCCTTGTTGCATTCTTGCTCTAACCACCACCACCCACCACTCTCGAAGTTTTTTTCCGGTAAAATGGGACTATTCAAGGATGCTGGCGTTGTTTACAAGCCGGTCGAGGAGATTGATCTTGGTCCTGACAGCAATGAGTTTTATCTCAAAGCCAATGTTAAAGGTTTCACCATCATCATCATCATCAGTAGCAGCAGCGGCAGCAGCTTGCTGTTTACTTTTTGTTTTCTTTCTAATTTTACATCAGATTCAGAAACCAACAACAGTTGGCTTATTACAAGTCCTGTCTCATCTTCATCTCATTGTTTAAGAATGTTTCTGTTTTTTTCTTTGTTTTAGTACTACTAACTGAAACTGTATCTGACAATTCCAGGAAAACTTGCAGACTTTTCTATATCTACCTTTGTTACTTGAAACTGCTGTTTGTTGACTTTGAGGTTTCAATGAGTACACTGCAAAAAGCATGTTTCAATTGCATAATCTTACAATATGTGTATGTTTTGTGTACATGATGTATAGCTCCTCGCATGGCTGGATTTCTTGTCAAAATATTTGCTTGGTTCCTGGAGTCAAGGATCATTGGAACGTTATTGTTGTATATATTGAAGAGGAACAACCTAATTCACAAGGTACACACTTATTACCTTCATTTTTACCATTATTTTTGGTTAAAAAAGAAATCCCAACATTTTTGTCCTCGTACTTCCGACAAGTGACAGTCAGTCTGACATTGTGGTCTCAAAGCTTTTACTATATAACACCCATGTGATGGCCTTTTGGCAACTTTTTCTTGTAATTCATTCATTCATTCCATAGGGAAGAAAGCACAAAGAATAATTGGCTGATAGTTGAGACTTGGTACATTTTTTGTTCGTTAGCATTTTACTGCTTTGTCCTCTCTTTACTCCTGTTAGCCACAAATTTGGCTAGGTTTATGAGGCAAAGGGAGGTAACTTTATAAACTACTTTCTGCAGGGAACTTCTTTTCACCTATATACTATATTAGATATAAGATTACAGATTTTCATATAACTTTTGTTATAACAATTTTTCATCGAGCAGCTTGTTTCGAATGCAACGCTGGAGGAGCCACCTATGTTTGTTCCTTTGCATCCATTTGTTGGTGTGTATGGCTACATACTCTTTTACCTTTGATTCATATGCGTAGATTACTGTATATTGGAAGCATTTTAAAACTCATTAAGCATTGATCAATACAGACCTTAATGAACAAGAAGTTGAACAAATTGACTCTGATGCATCGCCAGCAGAACGAGTTCAACGGGCCATGAATTGTCTTCCTTTGACCATAGAGAAGTCAGTAGATGATTCAAATTCCAGCAGCTTCCGACGCTGGACAATAGCGGATTATTCAAGAGCCTATAGTTCTGGAGAAATAACTCCCCAGAAGGTATCATTCTTGGCTATTTAGTTTATGACATATAGTTGATTTCCCATTTACATGAATGATTACATTTCCACCCGAAAGAATTTGAGGCTTTCTAGATATTTGGTAAACTTTTAGTTTATCATGGTCATGAAAATCGATTTTTGATAGTACAGGTTGCGGAGCAATTTATAAATGCCGTGCATGAATCTTCCCGTGCTGCTTTGCCAATGTCCTTCTTCATTAACTATGATGCTGAAGATATCCTAAAACAAGCTACAGAATCAACTCTTCGGTACAAAAGAGGTAACTGTTTAGTGTAACTAAATCACTATTTACATATCCTAATGTGCTTTTCTGTTGTGACATTATTGCTTCCATTCTCCTGAAACATAAGGACATAAAACAAGTTAACTGTATGGTTTCAAAACTTGGCAATAGTGAACATTCATTTTCATGTATAATGTTTAGTCTATACCATCTAGAAGTTCATATGGATCTCATTGTCCTTTTCTTCAGGGGATCCGATATCAGCTCTAGACGGAGTCCCAATAGCTATCAAGGATGAAATTGATTGTTCTCCATATCCAACAACAGGTCTCATAATTTCTCCACTTGCCATGTTCTTTACTTGCATAGGCTTTTTTTTCATAATGGTATCCTTAGTTTCTTCCTATTTGAGTCTTGGTTCTTTTAGGAGGTACAAAGTGGCTGCACAAGGTTAGACCTTGCAAGGGTGACGCATGCTGTGTTATGCGGCTCAGATCCTGTGGTGCTATAATTGTTGGAAAGACTAATATGCATGAGCTTGGAGCAGGAACAAGTGGGATAAATCCTCACTATGGGTGAGAACTTTCTTGTGTGTTCTCCTTTTCTAATACCAAAAACTTCATGTTTAAAATATAGTGTTATGTTTTCATTTTTTGAGGCCGCAGGACTACCAGAAATCCGTATCATCCCAACAAAATCGCTGGTGGTTCTTCCAGTGGATCTGCTGCAGTAGTATCTGCAGGATTATGCCCTGCTGCTCTTGGTGTGGATGGAGGAGGTAACTTCCTCATCTTTTACTGAAAAAAACCCACAAAATCTTATCAAAATAACTAAGTAAAACATTATATCATGTGAATAAGTTTAAAGGACCATTGTGCTTCATATTCTGTGGTTTCCTTGTAGGATCTGTGCGGATGCCTGCATCCCTTTGTGGTGTTATAGGATTCAAACCGACTTTTGGGCGCATACCTCATACAGGGTGAGAATTTATTTTATGAAAATAATTCTATGTGTTCCATGTAAGTTTTAGACAATAAATCAGAAAATTCATGTTGTTTTCAGTGTTCTTCCTCTGAACTGGACAGTAGGAATGGTTGGAATACTAGCAGGCACCTTGGAGGATGCATTGATTGTGTAAGTAACCTCTCCCTTTCTAGTATCAATGCATTTCCTTCACTTCTATATATTACTTTATTAGTTCTAGATATGACTTACATTAGTTTTCTGTTTTCAGCTATGCTGCCATTAGTGGCCAACTTCCATCACATGAGCCAACAATTTTACCTGTAAGTGCCCATCTCTATAATATTACTAGAATTTCCAAGTACTTGAAGCTGTAGTAAAGTATCACTAGCCTTTGTTAGCTTGATTCCTATTAATTGCCTTGCTAAGTATTCCCTTTACCAGCCCAAGTTACTTTTTCCCCTGCTGAACTCAACAAATCCAATATCAGAAATCAAGTTTGCAAGATATGGAGAGGTTAGTGATGTTATTATATGATAAATTAGTTTAATTCCAGTTTCATCATTGATTATAGCTTAAAAAGATAAGGTTTCTAATACCTGTCATTCTATTTTTGAACCACTAATTGCCTCAATTAGTGGTTCAACGATTGCAGTGACGAAATCAGAATATGCTGTTCCAATGCTTTGCACTTGCTTTGTGAGCATTACAAATGGAAGGTATTAGCAATGGAAGTTTCCTTTAACTAATAAAAAAAGGTGACTGCTCACTAATCTGCAAAGGTTTATTATTCACAAGACTGTAGAGGTTACTATACCAGAGATAGAGTCGATGCGGCTGGCGCATTATCTAACCATTGGCTCCGAATGCACAACTTCACTGAGTTCTGCTCTCGAAAAGCTGTATGTTATGTGCCAAACTTCAACCCTATTTGATCCCCTTATGTTCATGTTTGGGATATTAGAAGTTCAAAAGCTGACAGTATAAAACTTGTTGAAATAGGGATTTTGCAGAACTAGGATGGGATGCAAGAGTAGCACTTCGGGTATACGGTGCTTTCAACAGCAAAGAGTACATAAAAGCTCAGAAAATGAGGTGTGTTTTTTCCAAAATTCACTTGTTATTTAAGTTCTTATAGTTGACACTTATAAATATGAGCTTTATATGCAGGAACCGCCAGATGCAGATTCATAAGAACATATTCGCCAAGGCAGATATCATAGTTGCTCCAACAACAGGGTAGATTCTTTGTAAACTGCAACATCTTACAATGTCTAAGAGAGTTTTATTTTTGACTATTTTATTATTCTCAAAACAGTGTGACTGCATACTCAATATTTGATGATGCTCTAAAAACCGGTGAGCTCGATTACATAAATGGAGGTACGAGTTTCAACAGATTTGTCCTTTATGCATTTTATGTTTAAATGGAAGTTAACCATTTCATCATCTTTTCAGCTGCCCTTGTTCGATATCAGATAGCAGGAAACTTTTTAGGACTACCTGCTGTGACCGTTCCTGTACTAACTTATTACTACTCCGTTCTCTTTGGTTAAGATTTTATATATTGAGGCATCATTTATACTAATATCACTTCTCTATGTCTCCATAATAGGTTGGCTATGACAAAGAAGGTTTGCCAATTGGTCTTCAATTTATAGGGAAGCCATGGTCAGAACCCACATTAATGCACATAGCATTTGCAATGCAGGTAAGCTACATGCTTCTCTGAATGTAGTTGCTTTCTTATTCAAAATAAGAAAATGATAAATGGTATATAATTGGATTTCTGGTTCCTGTTTTGGGTATTTTTCATAAATTGGAATAATTTGAGTTTTCTTCATACACAAGGCATTATTGAATTGATTATACCCTTTTGCTTGCTGATATGTAGAACACATTTTTGGTTTCAGGCCTTGTGCATCTCACACTATAGGAAGCCTAAAGTTTTCTATAATCTACTTCATAAGAATTGAATGGGGCAGGCCAGAAGCCACCAGGAGGAGGCCGGAAGGGTAATCATTCACCATGATTACATAGCTTCCTTTTCTTCTTCTCTTATCATGGTATATGGCAATATGTAGTATTGCTTAATTATTTAGTGAGTTGCTACTGTTGAGATGGGCGCGTCAAAAATCATTAGAAGTTGAAAGTGTGTACTATGTCATTCATACATATAGATTCTTATATGTAGATGAGATATGTATTAAATTGCTTGTTTTATGGCTATAATTGGAGTTATTCTTCTGTTAAAAGTAGCTGATACAGAATAGTAGTAAAGGTGTAGTTGAGGTAGTCAGGGTTCATGTGCTACTTGCTGATGCATCATTAAGTAATATTATACGGTGTAATGACTGGAAAGCATTCTAATTATTTAACTGTGGCCTTAGACATTAATTCAATTAATAAATTTGTTGATCTACAAAACAAGGTAGGTTTTGTTTTCAACTTGAAATTTGGTGGCGCTTGTTGGATGATGAGAGTTTAAGCATTTGTTGAGTTTAGGATGGGGTTAGCAACAGGTTAGGAAAAGAGGCAACCGACTTCTTCCCCCTTATTTAAACCGAGTTTGAATCTTTAAGTCATCACTATTAAAGGATTTATTTTTATTTGATTACCATTTTTAACCTAGATAAAATTCGATTTAAACCGTGAACTAAATAAAAACACGCGATTGTATCCAAAAGTTAAGATAATAGATTCATCAACAATTCCAATGCTTTTATATATGTTTTAACTTGTAAATACAAACATTTTAAAAAATTTCAACTTTATTCTTGTATAGCAATGGTTATGTCCAAGTGACCAAGTCCCTCTAATTTGTACTGTAGAAAATGAGCAGTGGATAATATTTTCATTGCTCTTAAATATTTCTAACTAGTAAAAAAATTAAAGATTAAAAGGTCCTACCGGGAGTCGAACCCAGGTCGCTGGATTCAAAGTCCAGAGTGCTAACCACTACACCATAGAACCCAAATGTTGACAGGATTCTGTCAGTACTATATTTAATACTAAAATAAGTTACTCGCTAACTATCTTCACATAGCAAGTGACTGGTAAGTGATAACTCATTTCGTTTTACATTTTTAAATATTTTCTTCATAATTACTTTTTTTTTTTTTGGTTTTAATTGACTAGTTGAATAGCATCAATGTCTATAAAATCTTAAATTTACCATTTTAATCAAAATTTTATTTTAATTTTTATATAATTTTTTATATTTTACAAAACCATTTTCACTATCATTGTATTCCACAATTTAGTGTAATAAATTTATATTTATTGATATCTATCTATATACTTAATATAAAATCTTTGACTAAGTTAGTAACATGAGTTAATCGAGTACCAATTCAATTGGAGAAATAATCATATACAAACACAATTGATATTTTTATTAGTTCAACCATTATTCAAACTCTTAACTCTATTTTTAAAAAATAAATAATTAAAATTTTTCATGAAGCAAAAGATAAAAATATAGTTTTTCTTTATATATTTAAAAAATTCATTAAAAATAAAAATATTATAAAAAATAGAGAAAATTGGTTCAACTGATTTTTTAAGCTCGGTTCAATTGATTTGTATTAGTTTCGAGTCAACTATTCAACTCTTCGGACCAGTTCCCAGTCCAACTGGCTAGTCTAGTCCGGCTCTGAAAACACTAATTTTGATTGATAAATGAACCTTTTCGATCCCGTCAGGTTGAACAAGTAGACAGTGAAGTTTGAAAATGGAATTAATCGCCAGCATCTCGACCTCGGGAGGACCAATTTCAAGCATCGCTAGCATGGCTAGAGACAGAAAAGGAAGAAGAAAGAAAAAAAATTAAAGAGAGAAATAATGCAAAAGAAAATAAAATAAATAAATAAAATATTTTTTAAACTTTATATGACATGTAGTCTATTATTGGCTAATATTTTTTAACGGATAGTATTTTTGTGTAAAATGGATAACATAAGAATAATTTAAGTATCATTTATGACCAATAGAAAGTTTATATACCAACTTAAAAAAAAAAGAGAGTATTGTTTAGATAAAAAATGTTGAAACCAAACCAGATCAACTAGTTGGACTAGTTGGATCGGGAACTGACAAATACACAAATTTAGAGTGTACTAAAAACCTGTTTGAATCGTGATCCGAGTAGAAATATTTCTTTTACTCGCTTCATGAGTGTAACATAATATACTTTTTCAAAGCAACAAATGTTATTTCAAGGGCATTTGTCTTTTTATAGTTCGTCAATCTAGAAAAATATGTCTATATTTCCATTCTTGTCCCTGAAAGTTGTTTCAAAATACTTTTAGAAGTTTAAGTGTACAAAATAATACTAATAATTTATTAATGTAAGTAATAATTAGAGGTGTTTATGGGTTGATAGCCTATTTAAGGGTCCGTTTGTTTACATATAAAAGGTTTTACGAAAAATATTTTCTATATTTTTCTATTACGAAAAATATTTTCTATATTTTTCTATGTTTGTTTCATAGAAAATAGTTTGGTAAACGGAAAATGACTTACATGTCAAGGTAAAATAAGTCATTTTTCCTGAAAAAATGACTTACATTTTTCAAAATGATAAGTTATTTTTGGAAAAGAGCTCATCTATAGATAATTTTATTTTTATATAAAATAACTTAAATCAAGTTTAATATTATTATATTGATAATAAATTTTATTTTTATTTTTAAAATATTTAAAATATTATATTTTTCAATATTATTAAACATACATATTTAATTATTTATATTTAGTCATATAATAAATTATTAATATAATAAATATAATTTATTATTTTAATAAATTATTTAATATTTCAATTTTATTTTAATAATAAATTTTAAAATAATAAATTTAAATAATATTATTCACGTATTATTGAAAATATTCAATATTAATATTTTAATAATAAATATTTATTACAATTATAAATATATTAATAATAAATATTTTGTAGTATAAAAGTTAAAATATGTAATAAGTCTATGTACACTTCATGATTTGTAATTTAGTCTTTATACTTTTATTTTCAAGAATTTAGTTCCTTTACTTTTCAAATTTGAAAATCGAGTCCAATTGTTGACATCGTTAATTTTTTGTCAATTTTTTGATGTCACATTTTAAATAAAAATACTCACTTAGTATTATGTAATTAAAAATGACGTTGTAATGAATCAATTTAATATAATATTTTTAATATATACAAAAACAATGTAAAATATAAAATTATAGATAATAATAAATTCAATTAAACAATAAAAAATAAGAAAATCTTAAATGTATATTTGTTTAATTGAAAACAACTTTTATGAAATATTTTAAGAAATCTACCAAACAACAAAAATATTTTATACTGATTTCTAAACACTAAAAATATTAATTTTTCATAAAAGTAAATTATTTTTAAAATTATTTTTCAAAATTCATTTTCAGTGAAACAAACGGAGCCTAAGTCTGAAAACATATTAGAAATGTGAGAGAGTTTTGACAAAAGGATGAGTCTTAAAAAATGAGCTTGGCAAAAAAAAAAAAAGCTATGAGCCGAGCTTGGGCTTTAACATTTAAGGTCCGAGATCAGTTCATTTTTTTTATTTATTTTTTAATATATTTTTATATATTATGTAATTTATATACATAAATTTAAATATATAATAGTACAAATATCAATCTTTGGTACTTGAACTTGAAACTTTTTTTATAATTTGGTACTTAAAGTTAACACTTTTCTTAACTTGTTACTTAATCTTTTTGGGATCCAATTGGATACTTAAACTTTACTCTTTTTTCTTCCTAATTTGGTACCTAATCTTTTTTTTTTTGTTCTATTTGGTACTTTAACTTGTCAAACGTTTTAGCAATGTTATTTTTTTTATGATGTAACAAAAATAATCAATGTATGACCAACATGTGACATATGATATAATATTTTTATTTTATTTTATAATGTTCAATTACTTTTACTTTTTTATTTAATTAATTAATTATTTTATTAATTGAAAATAATGAATTTCTTTTTAATTTGAGTTTTAAAACTCTTTTCTTTTTCTTATTTAATATTAATTACTTAAGCATAGCTCAATACTTTTTTTTAAACATGAATTCCTTTAATTGACAATATTTTTGTAGCATAACAACAAAAATTAATAACAGTTAATATTTTGCCTAATTTATATAATATTTAATAAATTTAGGTACCAAATTCCAAATTGAACCTAAAAGTAAAGTTTGGGTAGCAAATTTGTATAATACTTATTTTTATTTTGAGACACAGTGCATGGTATACGAGTGAACCGTTCTATGAATGTTAGCAACCGTTTTCTGAAGTTTTGAATTTGCAGATTAACCATCATCCACATGTAATCCTTCTTGTGCTTTGAATACAACTGTAAGCATCCATTTTATTTGATTTTTTTTAAAAAAAATCTTTTTAAGAGAATTCAATGTTTGATTGCATGGTAATTAACATTTAAAACCAGAGATTAAAAAAGAAGAAGAAGAAGAAGAAGAAGAAGAAGAAGAAGAAGAAGAAACGTTTACTGGAATCGTAAAAGGTTGTAAATTCCGATTTTCTTGTTTTGATTAACTATACTTTCTACTGATTTCTTTATTCAATTTGTTGCAAACATTACTTGTTCATTGCTTCTTCTTTTTTTTTCTTTTTTTTTTTTACTTTTATATAGACTTGGATGTTGTATTGTTACCCATTCTAAGAAATTAGGATACGGGTCTTTAAATTTGTTTTTTATTTGGGGGTTTTTTTCTTTCTTCCCATAGTTTCGATAAGCAAGATGGAACTGAAGAATTTGCAATCTGATCTCGAAGCTTTAAGAGAATTATATGGACTTATACGTTATGGTGATGTTACAAGCAATGTGATTGTAAGTTCTCAAATTGTTAGGGCTACTATTTCCACTTATTATGCTTTCAAGAATCTTAATTTCTCAATTAGTTGTTGAATTTCGAAGATTTGTACTACAACATTTTCTCTTGAAAGGTTTGTGGATTATCCATTTCCTTTGTAACTGTCTTTACCTTATTTTGGAGGCAATTGCTTAAAAGTGTAGCAATTTGGAAGATATGCATTCCCTTTTAATTGATCATGTGTCCATATTTTTTCCTTTGATGGTAAACAGTTAGGTGAAAGATCAAAGCTCTTACTCAAGGATCTTCTAGATGGAGCTACAAAGAGAGTTTTGGAGACACATATAAAGGTATCTGGACCATGTCAATGTGTGGACTTGTGTCGGATTATTTGCTATTCGGAGTTCTTCAAAGTTTAATAGCAAAATTGTTGAACATTGATGATTCCCTTATTGTTATTCCAACTGTGATATGCTGTTCAACAATTTGCTAGCAATCTATACTTCTGTTTGATTTTAGATTCGTTTCATTCTCGATGATTGTAATCTTTGCTGTTAATCGATTTGTGTGACAGATAATAGCAGAAGCAGAACATGGTATTTGTGGCAATACTTTCTCTTCTGAATCTGGAAAATGGTTAGTAGAGTCTCGGCCTTGTGTTTCATCAAATATTTTAAATGCTACACCAGATGTAATTCGCGATTTGGTAAAAGAATCAAAGCACCCTGCATTCAGTTCATCGAAAGATGAAGATTATCCTAATCAGCTAACAACTCATGAAGTTATCTCGCAGCAATCTAGATTCACCTTAGACAAATCTGAAAATAGAAAGAAAAATTGTGAGTTCAACAAGAAAAGCAGTATGAAGCAGCAGAGTACAGCCAAGATTTTAAGCAAAGATTCTAAGCAACAAGGTTGGCAATGTGATCCTCCAGGACATTTTTATCAAACCATTGGGGATGACAAGAATTTGTCAGAGAGAGATGAAACAAATATGAAGCTGTTGAAAAGCAATGAAACAATGAGGCAGAGTAGTATTTGTGGATTGCGAGGTATTGAATCAGTTGCTAGCTCCTCAAATTCTGTAGCTTCTGGAGATAATCTTGCTGATCTGTATGAAAAGGGAGGGGAGGCAGTAAATAATTTCTCCAAAGACATTGATAATGTAGTCAAGCACATTGAATCCCACATTTCAGCTTTGCGTTTGTTATCAAAGTTGGTGGATGCTAACGAAGCCCCTATGCCTACATCAGTGTATCCTATGGTACAAGCAAAAGAACATTTGGTTAAAAAGAATGAACTAAGTCATGATGTTGATCCTTTTTCAGATAGGGATGATATGCAGCTAATTGGACTGGTCAGTCAAAGAAATGGAAAGAAAGATGACTCAAATGGGATTTGTCATGTGTTAGGTCAAAGTACAAATGACTTGTTGGACGAGATAACGAGCAAAAGGAGGAGGATTCAACACAAGGAGATGGGTCAGACTTGCAAGCATATTGTAAGTAGTGACAGTAGGGTGAATAAAAAGACAGGTAACTGGAATGTGAGTGACATGCTAGAAGCAGATGGCTATAAACAAAATGAAAATACTGGTTGCTATGTTCATGGATTAAGGATTCCAACTAAGCAGGATGATATCACCAAGAGGTCTCCCGTGCCTGTAAAAACTCCCTTTCTGATCTCAATAGATAGAGGGAAAGAATCATCACCAACCATATCAAAATTAAGATCTTCTCCACCGTACCAGTCAACAGAATCTAAGGCTCTTAGTCATAAGAGAAGCCTAGCACATGAGATTCTACCCGAACAGGAAAAAGGCGGTATGGGGATTTTGCGGAATAAGATTCTACTGCATCAGCAAGAACCTGAGGAGTCTTCTACTTCTGGCAGTGGCAGTAGTGGCAGCAGCGACAGTGAGGCTTATTCTTTACTGAGTGAGGACAGTTCAGCTTCAATATCCAGTAGGTTTGATCATGGAGCACGTGAAGAAAGCAGTTCATCAATTAGCAGTGATTACAGGGATGCTAGTGAATCAGATAGATTGCATCCTCCCAGAACACACAAATTAATCCTCCCAACAGACTCTGAGCCTGAGAAAGCTGAGGGTCGAAGGGTCGGACGACTGAGGAAGATCACGAACAAGTTAGGGCTAATTTTTCATCACCATCATCACCATCACCATCACCGTTACGATCACCATGATAGTGGCGATTGCTCCCATGGTGCGCACACCAAATCTTTGTGGACACCTTTGCACAAAATTTTTCATCCCAGAAACAGAAATGAAGTTGATGAAGGTAAATTAAGAAAAGCAAAGGCGAGTAATGCGCCGGTCAAGCATCAGGTAGGGCATTTTCATGCACTAGTTGAAGGACTCATGCAGCACCTTCGGCACTCAAAGCAATCAAAAGCCTCCAAAAGTGGGATGGGATGGCTAGGAAAGAACCAACATAAAGAAAACAGGAAGGTGAAGCAATTACATTGGTGGCAGATGTTTCAGCATCAAGGTGGAGTAAAATTACCCAATAGAAGGCGTGTCAAGGTAGGGTTTATGAGTAAAAAAAAGCAGCTTAGGGTACCTAAGTTGAGATAGCAAATAACAGGGCAGGGTGCATAGCTGTGGTTGCCATTGTTACCGTCAACTACGTTCACTATAATGTCTTACGGAGTATAGACTTCTCAACTATTGAAGTAGAAGAAATGTCTAATGCCCTCTTTTTTTTTTTTTTTTTTAATCAAATGGCACCAGTACTATGAAGGACTAGGATCAATTTCATTATAGGGTATCTATTTTTTCTTTTAAATGGGTTAGCCAGTAAAATCTAGTAGATTTGTCTCTTTTTTACTTTTTGGTCTTTATAATTTCTCGTGCTTTCTTGTCTTTAGACTAATGAGATGAGAATTGAAATTTACTAAGATGATGTCTTTGTTGGGAGATCAAAGTTTATTGCTGCAATTTTTTTTTGACAGTGCAACATCACTTTTTTTTTTTTACAACAGCAACAATCACTTTCGTTTTGTTCTTGTGATGGTATTTGAGAGTTGTGACTTGTAATGGCCTAAATTCAGGTTATCGAACAATGGTTTTGCAAACCATAAATCCGATTTAAAGAGAAATTTATTTTAATATTTTGCATGAATATTTATATGATAGGAAAAACATATTAAAATATCGATAGAAAATTTTACCGATTTAGTGGTTAGTTAGAAAAGGAATTATTGAAGGAATTGGGTAAAAACAAGGTATCGAGACCTTGATCTCATAAAATTGAGTAGAAAATATTTTTATAAATATTTATAAAATGTTAGTAATGTGGTATTAAAATTTCGTTAGAAAATTTTAACGTTTGAGTATGTAATTAAATGAAAAGGACTAAATTGTAACAAATACAAAATTATAAAATGATTAAATAGTTTAAAAGATAAAAGAAAGAGGGCTTAAAGGAAAATAGACCCAAGGTCTAATTGGGCTGGACGGCAAGGGTATGAAATCAGCAAGAAAATAAGGAGAAATAAGGGTAAAATGGGAAAATAACAAAATTTGCTAAATAAAACTAGGACTAAATAGGGATATCTAGAAATCTCTTCATTTTCTTCACTCTCATCAGCTAAAAACGCCATAGGAGGGGTATCTAAGCTGGTATATCATAATTTTTGCACCAAGTAAGTGAATCCTTGCCTATTTCTTGTAATTTTGTGTTTTAAAGACTTTTACAACTAGGTCTTACTATTAAATTCATTAGTCTTTGATTTCATGGATGAAATTGAAAGCCACCATGGTTGGTTTATGTAAGTTTATGATGAAATAGCATGAAATTTAAGCCTTAATTCGTTTAAGAGATGATTTTATTAGGTAATTTCAATAGAAATTGATTTTGGGACCTAATTATGAAAGTGTTTGGAATTAAAGTCTATTACTGAAATTATGATTTCCAAAGGTTATAAAGTAGTTTAAAGTGATAGAATAAAGTGTTAATTGAGAAAAATAAGCTCAATTGAGAGGTTAATTGAGTAGGGACGAAATTATCATTCATTGAAAGTTTAGGGAAAATGGTAATAACCAGCTTACACTAAAACAGTTTTTGACAGCAGCAGTAGTCTAACTTTGAAAAATCACCATAAATGGTAGAAGCTGAATTAGAAGATGAACAAAATATGAAATTAAATCTTATTGAGTCTAGTTTCTTATGGAAGAAACGTTGTAAGCAATAGAATTGTAAATCATGAGATATAATAGGTTTTGTGAGACAAGGTCAGAATGAATTCGGGTTCCCCTGTTCTGACTTTGAAAAATCATAAAAAATTGAATAAAAATAATTATGGGGAGTGGTTTATATTCTTAGAATCCTTAGTGAGTCTATTTTTTTATGGTACAAACGAAAACATTATTTTAATTCTGTACAGTGAGATATCTGAGATTTTGTGAAGAGATAGCAGAACTGTCAAACAATGAAACAGGGGAAACTTTAATGAATAAACTGTACTAATTGGCTAAGACAAAAATTATGAAAATTTTATGGTGTGAAGATATGTGAGTCTAGTTTCAAGGAAAATTAACGGTTCTTCATTTGGAGTTCTGTAGCTCGAAAAATAAATAATTTAGTGACTATGACTCAAGTAGACAGCTTTGAATGAACTATAAATAGTAATAGAATTATAATGAATGATACATGTGAACATGAAATGTATTGAATTGATGATTGAATTTATGCATTTAGATCCGGAAAACTCAAATACAAAGCTAGATCGAGGAAAGGAAAAAGTCCCGGATTAGTAGATTTTTGTGTACGAACAAGTATCGAGGTAAGTTCATGTAACTTGAATTATCTTCTTAAATGCTTGAAATGTATGTTATTGATATGAATATAATTTGAATGTTTATTGTATGAAAATTGATAAAACATTGATATATTTGATAAAAAGGGAAGAAATCCGGTTGAATGAAAGGAAAATTGATGGATCTCGAAAAGGAATTGACGGTAAAAGGATCTAGCCCGGACGGGTGATCCTATCTGATATAGCCCTCCAAGAATATGTGGAAAATGGATTTAGCCCGGACGGTAATCAATTAGGGTCTGATTTAGCTTTGGACTGGTAATTGGACCCAAGCTCATTAGAGTAATTTTAGTTTGAGGATTTAGCTTTGACTGGTAATCCAACAATACTCTATGAGTTTATATTACTGTGGATTTAGCTCGACCGTAATCCATTTGTAAGGATGAGGTTCATGGGAGTGTGCTCTCGAAATGAAAATGTGCACATGAATATGAATTAACGGACTCGGTTTGTACACTAAAGTGTACCTCGAAAATCCATCAAATTCGAGTAATTCAATGGGATAAATATGGAAAAATAACAAGGAAATGAAAATCATGATATTGATGAGCTCATCAATCATAGTATTTGTATTATTGATATATGGAAATTATTGAACCGACTTGAATGTTGAGTTTGTGAATGTTAGGGTAATAATGCATTGAATGGGTATATGAGTGTTTATTGCTTGTATTGAAAATATTGGGTAAGTATAATTCTTGTTTCATGGGCTTACTAAGCACAAAATGCTTACCCTATTTCCTTTTCCCTGTTTTGTAGTGTTAAGAGCTCGGAGATCAGATCGGTGGGAGACTCATCACACTATCAACCCTAATATTTCGGTATTTAAAGAAACTTTAGTTCGGAAATGAATGGCATGTATAAGCTAATAAAATAAATGTTAATATGAAATGAATGTAAGGTCCACCATCGGTATGGCTAGCAAACCTTGGTTTGGTATGTATTGATGTTATCTTATAAATATGCATGAATTTATTCTGAAATTATGTTGAATTGGAATAGTCTCGGTTTAGAACTTGCAGGAAATGCTAGATATTTATAAATGGGTTATATTGAGTAAAAAAAAAAAAATCGTAAACTCCGGTAATGCCTCGTACCCTATTCCGACAATGAATACGGGTAGGGGGTGTTACATGACTTGTCAATGACCATTACCCAATTTGGATCAAACAGTAGCCTCAAGCTACGTGGATTACGTGGTAATTTATGAACAAGTTATAATGCGTTCGTTACAAAATGTAATGAGCATTATCCTATGCAGATTAATGGGTAAGTCCAAAAAGTTACGATGCATGATAAGATGTAAAGCATGACCATATGAGGATTAAGCCATAGGTTAATCTAATCCCACCTCCAATTCTACAAAGCTAGCACTAATCATCTTAGAACATTAAGTACAAAAGCCATGACTGCTGCAGCACTTGATTCTTATGGTGATGTTCCTATGCTTGGTTTGTGTTTTATGGCTTTAATCTGTTGGCTTGTTATGTGTTGTACTTGGGGCTGGTTTATGGGGTGTCATGTTCTATGCATTTAGCTTTGATGATGCGCTGTGGCTTTTTGTTTGTCAAATGCTTTGTCTATACCGATGTTCTCTTTGGTGCTGGGTTTTGCTTTACCACATGAGAAGATGAATCCCCAGCTTGGTTTTATGAGGTGAAAATCTCCTATTTCTATTTCTTTGATGAGAGTTGCAATGTTAATATACTTAGACATGTAAGTCTGACAATTAAAACACAATACTATTGATGATGCAGGGGTTTAATGAAGATTAAAGGAAGCTTGTTTGCAGCTTAGAAATTCAAAATTAAAACATATATTTTTCATAAAAAAGAGAGGAGGAAAACGATGGCTAGAAAATTAGGAATTGAGAGATAAAAAGTGAAAATAACGATAAAGGAAAATATAGAAAGGAGAGGTCATGAGGCATTTGAGTTGGCCAATAAACATGCAATCCAATATAGTTTAAAGGCCATCAAATCATATCAATCATGCATATGTAACCGGCCGAGACTTTACTCGATCAATCCCTTTAACCACCTCCTTGCAAAGCTGCCCCACTGTTGCACAGCAGGGCCGCAATTTATTTTTGGGCAAAGAGTTTGGGAAGAAGATAAAAAAAGCATGGTAGAAATGAGTGCGCCACCACCGCCCAAATCCCATCCATGGTTGTTATCAGTCAAATGGCATAGAAAAGCTAGAGAGTATAATGCTTTAAATGGTGCCTCGCCATATTTCCCACTGCCGACCATATCATTGCTTATTCCTTTTATCCCTCTCCAAATCTGTCCAAACAACTGCTTGTTTTCTCTGACTTGGCAACTACTTATAAGTAGTACAACTTTCGATGCAAACTAGACACGTGTCTTTTTTAACCATTTTAAAACAACGATTTAGTATTTGATATACTGATGATGATGAGCTATTTTGAAAGGTGAAGTCCAGCTCTTAATGGGAACAGGTCGGATTCGACCGATCCGGGTCGTGTTATATTTTATAACAGGTTATTATCATGCTTTTGGGTAAAAAAAAAAAAAAAAAAAAAAATCTTTAGAAAAACTAATTTTACATGAACGGGTACCATTTGTACGGACGTCAACCTCACTTACCTCAAATCCTCTAATTCTAGTATTTAATTTTATTTATTAGACGTGAAGATTTATCTTTTCTTTACAATTCCTTTCATAAGCATTATGGGTGTTTAATTAATATTTAAAAATTAAATAAATAAAATACATGATATTCTTTTTTAATCCACACGTGATCATTTTAATTTCAATTTTTGAAATAATTTTTTTAGGGTAAACTGTTAAAATAGTCATTTTTGTTTATTTCATGTTATATTTTAGTCACTTATGTCATCGTGTTGTAATATTTTAATCATTGAGCCGTTAATTGTTATTAACGATGTAACGGTAAGCTGACATGGCACGTTCAATCATTATTTCAAACAAAAAATTTAGGTTAATTTATTAAATAAGTCCCCATTTTTTCGTTTTGGGCAATTTAATTTTTTTTTCTTTTATGTTCTTGTTAATTTTTCTTATTTTCCTCCATTCTTCATTTCTTTTAACAATGTTTTGTTTTTATGTTTTTCATTTGTTAAAATTAGTCCACAAGCTCGCCTCACTTGGAAAAAAATAAATTGTTCAAAAAAATAAAAGTATAGGGACTAGTTTTAACAAATAAAAAATATTTTAAAAAAAACTATGTCAAAAGAAATAGAGAAGGAAGAAAATAGATGAAGGAGCAGGAGAGAATGGAAAATAAAGAAAAAAATAAATTGCTCAAAATAAAAAAAATATTAAGACCGATTGTATAAATTAACCTAAATTTTTATTTAAAATGATAATTTAACTTGTCACGTTAATTTACCATTACATCGTTAACAGCGCAGTGACTAAAATATTATAATGTGATAATGCATGACTAAAATATAATTTAAAATAAATAAAAATGACTATTTTAATAGTTTTTCGAACTTTTGCTGTGTAATATATTAGAAGATTAGCTTGGCAGGATAGGAGCAATTGGAATTTATAATGATATACTAAAAAGCAAATTGCATTTCTGAGAAGGACCTCCGTACTGATAGATGACTAAGAATTCAACTTTGACCTGCATCTTTACTTTATTTATCATTATAGTATAAGTCAAGCCCTAATGCGTTGCTTTACACTACTTTACTTTCTCATCATCTCATCATATACAACACAATAAAGCAACAGAGGTAGGAGGTGCTCAGTGTTTTCCAAATACGTACCAAAACAAATACTCTATAATATAACTATGAATATTACCTACAAGAAGCCACTTATACAGATATGGAAATGGAAGGAGTAAGATTATTAGGTCGACATCATTTCCACTTGTATGGTGGGTCAAATACTCCTCTCCAACCATTATGCTTTTTTTTTTACAACAAAAATCCCACTTCCAACCAACTTGCAGGATTCTGGAGAAAGAAAAAAGGAAACCAAAAAGAACCCAAATTCATGATTGTTCCGTATAAAGTGGTACTAACTCGTATTTCTTAATTTTTTTTTTATTACTACTCAAAGAGGGTATGTGTAAAACCCCAACCATAATGTTCCATTTGGCTGTGTCTGTGCGGTATAAATACATATAAGCACGCACTTGCAAGTTGCAAGCCTCAGATTTGCGGGAGAAATAAGCAAAGTCCAGAGTCGTTTAGAAAAAAAACAGTAGAGAAAATGGAGAAGGCAAAGGGGAAGGTGAAGAAAGGGTGGCTTGCAGTGGAGGTTGGATTAGAAGAGGAGGATGAAGAACAAGGTTTTCAGCGATTTGTGATTCCTATATCTTACCTTTACCATCCACTTTTCAAGCAGCTGTTGGACAAGGCTTATGAGGTCTACGGCTACCACACCAAGGGACCTTTGAAGCTGCCATGTTCCGTCGATGATTTTCTTAATCTCAAGTGGCAACTAGAGAAAGAGTCCAACCATCACCACCACCATCACCATCACCATCATCTTCCTCTTACTTTACCCTTCCACTCTTGTTGAAATATTTCATCATCAGAACAAACACATACTGATACACTTACACTTCGACTATCTGCTTCTTGTAAATTAATTGGATATGCCAAGGGCTGTTCTCTCTCTCTCTCTCTCTTTTTTTTTGGGTATAAAATGAGGCTTCTTTTTGGGGTTTGTGAAATGCATAATTTCTCTGAGTTATATTTCCAACTTGTTTGTGACCTGTACAATTTTTTTATAACAAGGTTCAAACTTCAAACTTGGTTATGTTATGTCCCTCTCTAAATACAGACATTCTAGTTTGCTGCTATACTTAATAAGACCATGGTATTTGGTTTAACCCATATCTGAAACTTAATAGCATGCCCTTTGTCTTTAAGTACTTTGGTTTATCTGGCCAGAGGCAAAATAAGGATCATAACTAGGCATTAGATGGAGAGGTGTGGAGCTACAATAAATGGAAGGAAGAAGGTGTATATATAGTAAAAGAAGGAATAGAACAATGAGTTATGGAAGCATCCAAATCTAGAAACTGTGATACTACCAAGGAAAGGGAAGATAATGGTGTAAGTCAATGTTTTTGGAATCAGAAAAGTGGTCAACCAATCACTACATCAATTTTCAGTTTATCAATTTGTTTAGTTCAAATCAAATGAATTATTATAATATTCATAAAAATATTTTCTTGCTCTGATCAACTTACCGGCCGATCAACCCTGCTCTGAAAACACTTGTGGAAGTACATGAAACTTTGTAATTTAGAGGTCTAGGTTGAGTCAAATTTGGGCTGAGCATATTTTATATACTCCTTCAAACTCAATTTCATCATAATGTTTATCCATATTTTATTTTTTTATAATAAATAGTTATTTTTAATTTTTAATGATTAAATATGTTTATTCTTCTATTAAAACTTATATTTTTATTTTCAAAATAAAACATTTTAAAAAATAAATCAAATATAGTCTTTTTAAGTAAAAAAAGTCAAACATAATAATAATTAATAATAAATCCAACCAAGTCTCCACCCATTAAAGAAAGTGGTGGAACCATTTGATCCAAACGATAAGTGTTCTCAAGCTTATCCTTTGAGTTTCTTAATTTTTATGAGTATCCGATTAAAAATAATATATAATAAATAATGAAATATATAATTTAAAATTAATTAATTATAATAATATATGAAATATATATGATATTAATATAAAAATTAGATTAAATTATGAGTAAAACTAATTTTAAATACATAAATACATTGGATAAATAATACTAAATGCACTACCTATATTTATTACCATTTTGTCATCAATTATGAGCTGGTGTTAGGTTGACTTGTGACACCAACTCAATGAATAACATTATTCATATATATACAATTGGCGAGATAATAAATTGTGTATATTAAAACAAAATGTATAAAATATATTAAAATAAAGATTTAGTTGAGTGATAAATTTAAGGTTTAGTAATATAATTAGTGTGGGTTCAAATATTATAATATGCATATTTTAATTGGTTTTTCTTAAAATGAAAAGATCAAAATATTCTTAAATAATTTTTTAAATTACGAAAAAATATTTTGTAATTTCTTGATCGAGTTTATAAATCAATTAAAGGTGATATCAACTCAATCAATAACTTAACATTATTTGTCACTAATTATGTGGTCGTTGAATAAAACACCAAAAATATTTGGAGGAATAAAGCAATTATAATTTTTTATATATTGATAAATGAAATTTTGAAATTACTTATTTCATCATTAATTAAACTATTATTATTTGTATTTTGTAAATATATTATTATGATTCATCCATGTTTTGTGCTGGGTTGATTACTTATTTGTGTCAAATTATAAATAAAAATTGAAGATTAAAATATAATCTAAACAATATTTTTAGAACTGCACCGATTGTTGAACTGGTCATATCACTAGTTCATATGGTTTGTTTAAATAAATCATTAAAAATCATAAGTAAAAAAATAAAATAAAAAATCAGTTTAATTTGTTTTTAGCCTAGTTGAGCTAGTCTATATCGATTCGCAGGTCAATTAGTCTAATGTCTCTCTTCAGATCAGTACTCTGATCACATCCTAGTCTAGTTTAAATAACGTTGACTATAAGTCTCTATACACTTCGTACATTTGTAATTTAGTATTACTTTTATTTTTAAGAATTTAATCCCTATATTTTTTGGATTTAAAATCTACTTTCAAATTATATATAAAAAAGTTAACCAAAGCCATGAAAGTCATTTGACACTTTATAAAATATTTTTATAAAGTTTATATATTATAAAATTTATATTAATTTTTACGTAATTTGCATATTATAAAAAGGTTATAATCTAGCATAAGTCTTTTTCCAAATTAAGTTATAACTAAAGCTAAAGATTGTTTGCATTCTAACAAATTAAGTTTGTTGCCTACTTTATAACTTCATTTATAAGTGAATTGAGATAATCCATACTTTGGGGAGTATATAGAAGAAAGAGATATTGATGGTCTTAATGATACAAATTCAAGTTCAGATGATGAAGAACTCAATGAAGGACCAACAGATGATGATAACGAGTACATATTAATTAAATGTTAAAGAAGGAATAACCCAACAAATATGAAATCCTAGAGCACTTAGATAAAATTGCATATGATGTTTATTTTTCTTGTTATTTTATTAGTAATCACATTGTTGACTATTTTCTTGGACTAACATAGTACATATGATGATTTGATTTTAATTTTTGTTACCCGTTTAGAAATGTTTTTATCATATTGATAATTTTTATAGTCATTAATATTTTTTAAATATAAATTATGTAATTGTGTACTTACCATTTATAATTATAATTTGTACTACCAAACATGGCATAATGAATTACGATGTAATTACATTCTGTCAGCCAAACATGTCTGGGGAATTACAAATCTTTGAAAATACTACTTAACAATTATACTATTATCCAATTACTCTATGTTGTCCAAACAAACAAACCTTAGTGATTTTTGTTGTATTTCAATATAACCGTTGTAACGACTCAAGTTTTGCTGATGTTGGAAAATGCAGTTTCGAAGCCGAGTTCCTTAAATTGAGTTAGTGAAATTATTAATGGAAGAGTTGACATATTTAATATAAGGTTGTATTATTGGATCACCGAGTAGTTAAATTGAGAAAGTCTTAATGATAGTTCATGGGCTAAATTGTAAAAGTATAATTGCTATTGAATTTTAAATTAAGAATTGCATAAGACCTTATTTAGCAAATCAACCAAGGATCTAATGGTTATTTAACCATTATTATTTCATGGATAGTGGGATAAAATGATCCCATCCATCTATTTCCAATTAGAGAATTAATTTTTAATCATGGTCATGTATTAACTAGTTAATTAAGGTTAATTAGGTTGTTAATAATTTATAGATATAATGTGAATGGGAGAAAGAATGTATCATCATTGTGCTC
The DNA here is from genome assembly GCA_025506655.1 of Gossypium rotundifolium. Taxonomy (NCBI): domain Eukaryota; kingdom Viridiplantae; phylum Streptophyta; class Magnoliopsida; order Malvales; family Malvaceae; genus Gossypium; species Gossypium rotundifolium. The sequence goes on along the minus strand of CP106725.1, from coordinate 6,741,027 downwards.
TCCAACCTAAGTGAAAAAGGAAGAAAATTTTCTTTAGTTTCTTAGTCAAACCATCCTAAAATTTTACCAACGTAAGAAGGATTATTTGATGATTTTTATAGCTTTTTTATCATCTAAGCTTAGCATGTCATACCCATGTATTAAAATTTCAAGTTGTTTGAGTTTAGTTCTAGTTGTCATTGTTGAGATATGATGCAATTAATGTAACATCCTAAAATAGGGGTTATTTGTGATTGAATTATTTTTCATGTCATACCCATGTATTAAAATTTCAAGTTGTTGGAGTTTAGTTCTAGTTGTCATTGTTGAGATATGATGCAATTAAAGCTTGGAAGTGATGAATTCTTGAATGATATGTTTAGATTAAGTTATAACCATGTTAGAACATAGTGGAAAGTAATGGACTAGGCTTGAAATTAAGTTAAGCTTTATAGTTAGCTTTATGTTATTAGGAACCAAATTGAATACAATGAAAAGCTGTTGGGAAATTATGTTATGGATTGAAATTATGAGGTCCCTAATGAATGAATATGAAGTCAGATTTTTATTCGATAAAGAATATCGAAAGATACGAGCATTTCAAACATTAGGTTAAAGGGACTAAAATGAATAAATGGCATTTCATGAATTATTAATGTGTTCCCATGTGTTATGTGTGAAAATAGTATTCTTTTCGTAATCGGATTTATCATACGTAGCTAAAGGTGATGCTGGGGCATTAAGGGAGAAAGGAAAAACAAAAGTTGTAATCGAGAAACTCCATTTCAGCTTGCTTTCATGATTTTGATTTCAACACTTAGCCTAATAAGGATTAATTTAATTAAGGTAATAAAAAGATACTTTGTCTCATTAATGGTAAGTCAATTGTATCATGTTGAATTAGTGCAAAGTGATGAAATATATGTGATTAAATGCTAAGTATGTTTGAATGAAATTGATAAAAGAATTAGTTAAACGCAAGCATGTTAAATGGATATGTGATGCACTAGTTGATTGATATATGAAAGCATGGTAATGAAATGCAAATGATATAAAAATTTCATGTGATTGTTAATTGATGTGTAAACTTGTATACATTGAAATGGTGAATACCCTATTAAACAATCTCAGATAGAGTTGAGTATAGTTGGTATGCCATAGGATCCATATACATTGTTGGTGGGAGCTTATTGACACTATGAGCGATTGTTATTGGCACTTCGGTGCGATTGATACTAGCACTTTGATGCGATTATAATTGTGGAGTGTTAAAGGGATTAGTGCATCTTTGCCTGACTAACACTTTGGTGCTTAACGTGGAATGTTTAGAGTTTAAATTCGTGCATTCGTCTTGAGTCCGCGTTCGGTTAATAGAGATTATAAATTGTGTGATATGTAATTGGAAATGTTAATTGATATTAGATATTGAATAGTTCATGTTGATTTGGGTAATTGTATGCAAATGTTAAAGCATTGAAATATAATATGTGAAAGATTATATGAAAATTAATACAAGCCCTAAAGGCCGATGATACTATGAAAATGAGTTGAACCGCTCAATCGATGAAAATGAGATAGAGATGGTAATATGAGAATGTCATATGTTTATAAAAATTATTGAGATAACATTGATATTATGATTTGTTTCCATGTATAGATACTAAATATCAAAATGTAAAGTCTTGAAGGCATAACGATAAGTTGACATTTAGAACTTAAATTGAATGATGAATTATATGAAGTTGTAATGAAATGGACCATGAGGCAATAATAATAAGAGCATGTTTATAAATCATTTGGATAACTAATTTTGACACTTGATTTGTATATGCATTGCTTTCAAATCATGTTAGAACCATTGAGCTCTTTTGCTTATAAATTATTTGGATAACTAAATTATGTACTTGATTTGTATATCATTGCTTTCAAATCATGTTAGCACCACTAACTCTTTTTCTCAACATACGGATTTGTTTGTTTTTGTGCACAGGAAGATCCGAGAAGTTCAACAGCATCCAGGACTCACTTCTCAGCCCATCCAAGTTAGTATAACCTTTTGTATGCTTTGTTTAAGTTGGCACGTACCGAGCGTCAAAACTTTGTTTTAGAGTCCCTTTTATTGTTTTGGTATTTACAATGTTATGAATTGGTAACCTAATCATGATTATATACGTATAAAGGTGTGTAAAGATGTAATTATATAGATATGATGGAATGCATAACCTCAATGTATTGTGTATGACATGATTCAAGTGTTGCTTGAATACCAAGTTAGTGATGTTGATGTTGGAAATTGGAAATGTTATGATCATGTTAATAACTATGTGTTTGAATATGCTTGAATGATGTTTAGAACATGTTTTTAATGTCCCATGATGTTTAGAAATGAAATGGTAATTTTTTGAGCCAAACTAGGCGACTTTAGAAGTCATTCTGGGTTCTAACAAACGTGTTTCAGTACAAGTGGTTAGATGCATCGAACAAGTAAGTCAGTAGCCAAAAATGAACGGTACCAACTAGATTTATCGGCACAAGTACCCACTTATACCGATACAATTGAGTCAGACAGAGGTCCCTCTCCTGTTTTGAGTTGTTTTGACTCTCAGAAACCTGAACTTCATCTTAATCACCTCAAAACACCTAGAACTTGTTTTAAAATGTTTCTAAATCATTTTAAATGACTTGAAATTATTTTTAGCCATTGTGAAAGTGTTGTTATGATGTGTTAATGTTTGAAATCCTTAACGACTATTGAAATGGAAATTAATTCAAGTTATTTTGGCAATGAAAGAGGGGTCTTTACTCGAACTCGACGACTAAGTCGAATATAGGTGTCACAATCATATTAAAATTAGTTCTATGAAATCTCTTCTTTTTACCTATAAAAGAATGGTCTGAACATACAAAATGTGATACTATAGCTATCATCTTTAGGCTGATGTTTCTTAACAATCATTGGTGGGTTTTCTTATTTGTTTTCTACTAATGTTTGGGTTCATTGTCGGGTTGTTTACCCAGTTGCCGAGGCCCAACTAGGCAATTAACAGCCAACAGGTACGTAATAAATTGCAAATTTGATCTAGATACATCTTTGGTCTCTACATACATTACATTAAAAAAACTGGATTTTGCATTTGACCATGAAAATAAAATGTTAATGTCCATCCATTTCTATTCTTTGTCGATTTTCAAACTTGGCCAATAAGAAGCCTGCATGAATTAACAGAATAAGCCATGTAATCATGGTTTTATAGGCATATAGAATTATAAGCATACAAGTAGAATAGTAAATCAAAACAATAGTTCTGATAAGTAAATTAATACATTGAAGGGTTCTACTATTAATAATACATGCATAATAATCACAAACATAGCATCTCTTTTCTCTTCCCCTTGCCTTCTATCTCTACTTCACATCGGTACAAGATCAACACCGCTTGCGCTGCAAAAAAATTCAACCAAGATCCTGGTATACCTTTGGATAATTGGAAACTGCTAATATCATTTAGTTCCCTCCCACGCCAGTTTACACATGAAAACATTCATTTTATGGGATATCAACAGCTTCAACCAGCTTTCCTTTCTCGGAGAAAGTAGAGGAATAGAAGAGAGGGAAGGTGGGTTCCGAATAAGATATGCTTATTACAACTCTTCATATGGTAAACGTATGTCAATGTAAGATCCAAAGCAATAAAAAGAAAAAATAGTACTGCTCAGAAGTTAATGGGGAGAAAACTTGTACCATATCTTCGAAATATGATGTCTCTCCCTTGTAGACTATATATATATATATATATATATATATATATCTTTACCTGAAGTACAGGAATGACCTAATAATCTCTTGTAACGAACATAAGGAGATAATCCTTGTTGTGTCGGAGAAACGGATTTATCGTCTCGGAAACAACCTGAAACCTGACACTCTCGAGTCACAAGTAGCAGCAAACTAGCCCCGGCTCTACATGACTTATTGGCATGGAAACAATAGTTGAGTATTTGCAACTATTCTAGTCCCATCGGTGACCTAGATATGCCTTTGCCTGCCAAAGAAACATGGGGCAACCACAGACGATTATTTGCAGAACATTATACAAGAAAGCAACAGTTATCGAATTAGAACTAGTGTTTGTAAGAACTAATCTTAGATGCATCCCAAGCTTCAAAGAAAAGTGAACAAACTTTCATAAAACAAAGATGTTACATTTATTCATTTCAAAGGCTCACAAAACTTGCCATAAGTAAAATATTCTTTATCTGGCCTGAACATATAGGGTCGTTTTCTTTGTTTTTTTTTCCCTTCAACACGATACGTTAACATAAAATTATATGAACAATGACAGAATTTTGAATGTAAAATGCATAATTTTATTCTGCACCAACAAAATCAGAAAATAAAACACTATTACCTATATACATTTCAAGTGAAGTGAGAAACAAATACAAAAAGACTGCAAAGCTGAACCTAACATGGTGCATATGCTAAGAGTGAACAGAAATTTAACAGTTGATTGAAAATTATGTCCAAAAATTACCAAAGAAAAGCCAGGTTAAATTTATAAACCACCTACCAAGCCATACTTAATTCACTTGACCTATAGAAAGAAACTAAGCCAGAACATGATAAATCAAGAGAAAGTTGTTTAGCCAATAAAATGCAAGACCAAATTCACGATACCATGAACTGAGCAGTTCCTTAGAATCTCTGCCATCAAACAATTGACAGAAGTTCTCCAATAAACAAGACATAGTCTAAAAGGCCCTAACTCATAAAATGTAAGTATTTTTTTCACTCATAAAGCAAACAAACCAAGCTCAGAAGAAAAAGAAAGTTAGATAGTCTAACAAGAAGAGACTCATTGCAGTGGTAGGCTTGTTGCCTTGTCAGGATGCAATTGAAAAATAAAAAGCAACTGGGAACTCATAGCAGTATATAAAGCGCAACATTAATTGAGTTGTTTGTTTAGCTGTCACTTCCCCCACCCCCCACACTACTAAAAAACAGAATTCAATATCATTGTTATTCTCATGCCAAATAACCAACAAAAAATTTCCTTGTTTATGAATTAAGTACAGCATGAGTGCAATAAATAGAGCAAACGAAGGACAATATTCATTAGCTAAGGGGTAGTTTGGGAAAAAAAGATTTAAAACATTCTTCTATAGGATATAACACAAACCTTAAGGAAGATGAACACGTTGAGGTGTTTGAGAACCCCGCAAACACATTTGAGTAGGATTTGGTCAAATATGAAAAGTTGGCAACTGGAGATAAAGCAGGCACCTGTTCACCTTTCTTCAAAAGATCTTGCAAGTTGAGTCTTTGCAGGGTCAAGACAGCCCTGGATTCCTTCCATATGAAGGCAAGCAGACCATTTTGAATAACAAAAAGTGAGCCAGGCTTTGAGCCAGGATATCTAAAACCATATCCATTTGCAATACCTTCTCCCATGAAAGCATGCTTCACACCGACAGGATGCGAATCTGCATCACTATCCCAAGGAAATGGGTCAAGTGAAGGTTCATCAATATTCACCATGAACATTGCAGAACCATTTGGGTGCAGAACGTAGTGGGTGCCTTCCAATATTTTAGTTGCAATGAGAGACCGTTTTCCATCTGTCTCTTCGTAAGAGAGCAAAAGAAAGAACAGAGCTTTCCCAGGCTTGTCTTCAGTTGGCCTTCCTGGAGGCCAACCAAATGTTCCTCCCCATAAACCAGCATACTCTTGGTCCTCCGTAGGAACCCGCATGGGCAGCTTGTAAAGAGCAAACTGTGTATCATGCATATTAGGCCAAGCTCGATAAGCTGATAACTTCATTGTTGTTGCATGCAATGTCAGCCCTATAGTATCCCCTGAATTTAGAAAATCATGAAGTAGAGCATGCCTATTCTCACCGCTAGAAGAATTAAGTCTTGACATTGCTCGACCACCATTGAGAGAACTAGATTTCCGAAGAATTTGCTTAATGCTGGCTCTGAAGTACCCACCTATACTTTTCCTATTGTTGCCATGCGTTTGACCATCATCTCCATTCAGAGAAGTAGAACTAGAACTAGAACTAGAACGGTCAAGGCTCTTTCTAATGTCACTGAGTTCCAACTGAATAGGACCAGCAGAAATCGCAGTACTCTCCTTCAAATCTGTGCAACTGTGATCACTACCAAATTTATACATCTGAAGAAGCGACGATCTTCGCTGCAACAGAAGTATCAAATCTTTTTGGAAATTCTCTGCGTCCTCTCTCAATCGAGGAAACAGAGGCTCACGTATAGAATCAGTAACCATTAGACGAACTTGGCCGGTGACAGTCTCAAGCAACATTCTTCTATCACCAAAAGCTAACCGACTAAAAGGAACCACAGCCTCGCTCCGTCCCGAGACCTGTTGTGATCTCGATAAACCACTATTTGATCTACAAACCTTTCTTGAAATCTCCTCAGTGGAATGATGAGTAAAGCTCTTACTAGGCAACAATTTACATCCATTCCTTTTTTCTCTAGGCTCAACCTCAAGCAATAGCACATTGCAGTTCTGCTCCATGGATTCCACCAAACCAGGATATAAAAAGTCACATCCTTTCTCCCTACCGTGAAGAAGAAACGTGGTAGAACCATCAAAATCACCAATAATTTCAAACACTGGTGCCCACAGAATGGGGCCATCCTCGATTCCTAACGGACCAAGCTCTTGCGGAATTATTCGACATCCAACAACAGAAACAAAACCAGGCATTACATAGACTACATTGCCAAGCTCAGGATTCTGGTGAACCCAAATCCCAATTAGTGGCTTTACTCTAACAAGGAAGCGACAAAGCGCCTTATAAGATACTACACCTTCCCTCCACTCCACTAGGTCCCTTGTAGGCACAATTCCAACTACATCACATTGACTGAGCCAAATCTTTTCAGAGGCTACAAGTGCAGATAGACTTTTGCAACATATACTAAGATTACATATATCCTTTAGTGAAAGGGACCGTGATATAATAGCAAACACATCATCAGGTAACTCAAGAAACAAGCTAGAACCACAAGTTTCAGGTAACATGGCAGTGTCAGTTATTTATTCGTCGGGGTTATTAAGATTCCTCCCCCAAAACAAAACAAATTAAGCTACAAATCAATATTCAAAAAAAACAAAAAGAAACAATTCTGAATCTATAAATAAATAAATAGACAAACAGAACTCAGAGAGATCATGTTACCCAAATCAAGCCTTGAATACAAATGGGTTTGTAATTCCCCCTTTATTCTACAATTTTCCACCCAGAAACATGGATTCCAAAGGTGGAGATGAAAATCAAAGTGGAGGTTTCATCAACTTCCCCCAAAACTGAACCTTTTTCCTTATAAAAACATGAACTTTGCTTTGCATCTACAACACAAGAAACATATCAAAAGACAAAAAAACAAAGCTTGGTTGGCCACAGTATGTATAGATTTAGGACATAACGTAAGAGTAGGGTAAATTCTCAAGTCGTCGGCACTGAAAATAAAAAAAAAAAAAAAAGAAGAGCTTTAAAGCAGCTTTTTTTGCACTAGTGGTTTTTTATTCAGTTATGTAATGAAATTGAAGGATGAGGTAAAAAAATGGGAGCTGTGTACTTCAAACATTGGTATTGACGTTGGCCCAGCATCAGCCTACCAATATTGAAAAATTAGAAACAACTCCATTAATATTCTCGCACTGTTTGGGAGTCCAATTATTGTCGACTTTGGAATATAAGCAGTGAGTCGAGTGAGTGGACCATGTTTTTCGCTATGCCATTCATAGTAAGTATGTGGTTTATCTATATGAGAAAGAGAAAATTAAATTATTTAAATTTTCTATTCATCATCTAATCATGTATGTAGACATAGTAGGTAGCAAAAACATGTTTTATGTGGACTATGACGTCCAATTTTAAGTTATAATTTACAAAGTATATCCATAAATAAATTAATTTGTTTTCAAGGGTTAAGTATTAATTTACAATAACTACATTATTTAAATGAATTATATTAAAATTTTATTATTTTTAGAAAGATCCGAACTCTACTGCTCTCTTAGTTTTTATACAGAAATTATCCTAGATGAATGAAAAATTTGACATTCTTTGGATGTCATCATATTCATTCATCTTTTAAAAATAAAAAATGGTTGAAGTAGAAATTGGTTGCTTTCAAAATTGAATAGTCTATGCATTCATACTATTATATTTATTAGAAAAAATAGTTAGAAAATCTTATTTCTGAAGATTATTATATTGTAAAAGTTAGTGCTCATGATTAAAAGTAGAGCAGGCTATAGCATGGCTGTACGTGTGGAAAAAAGAAGAAAACCAGAGTATTGCTTTGAATTTGTATGTATTGACTTGGAAAAAAAACAGAGTTAGGTCAAGGCAGGTTGGTGGATGCAATTGCTCCCACGCTTTCATTTTCTGTTCTTTTCTTTTTCTGCTTATATACAAATAGTTTGAAATATAGGTAACACTAATCAATAATAAACTAAAATTCAATCAAAACACTTGATTATCATTAGCCCTTAATTAATCCTTAGCTACTGCTCCAATCTGATCTGGGATTACTTCTTTTTTCATTTCACCAAGAAATTCAATCAGATTTTTCATTGAATTTGTCCAGAAAATAATCTCCATTTAGAATTATTTTGAGTAAAAACCCAAAATGATCCAAACCATTAAACAATCTCCCAATTAAGCACTTGTTATTACCACTTCCACACCTTAGAAAATCATTAATACATAGGAGAAATAAAAGCATTCATTTCAGTTCAGTTATATACACACATATTTGCATATATATCAATTAAAAGTTAAAACCTTACCCAGATAGATGATCCAACAAGCTAATGTACAAGGGCAGAAAATAAGCAAATATCAATAATCACCATTATGTAATTTATGGGTATTTATACAGATCCGTACGCACTGACATGGAAATATTTGACCACCAAACTCAAACTATCTTCATGGAACTGGAAATAAACAGATCAGATTAAATATGTGACGAAGCAGCCGGGAAATGGTCATTAATAATGGCAAGCTCCTTATCATGAAACAGCACGTCTTTTTCTCAATCATGCAGGTAAGGGTTCCTCCATAACTGTTTTTTTTTTTTTTTGAAAAATTATCAGTAGTTAGAACTTCTCAATCGTGCAGAGAGTGCATGCATGGGCATTTTGACTCTGTGTGTGTGTGAGCGCTTGTGTCGGTATGTATTGTATGTGTGTGTGTATATCTATAGAAAGAGAGAGAGAGAGAGAGACCTCTTCTTTTTGTGGAAATTTCAGCATCATCTGTAGCTGCATTGGAAGCAACTGGTTTCTTGGTTGGCACATCAGGAAGATCCAACTTTTGTTCTTCAGATCCTGCTTTAGTAGGCACTTCTGGCATATCTTGAACGGCCATCTAAACAACATACAGTTTGTCATTCAAACAGAAAATAGTGACGGAACAATACCATATGCTAATAAACAAAGCTAAATCCCGAATGACATACTAAACAAAAGACCTTTCCATGCTTACACACCACCAAGGACTTCTAGTTTTTTCATAAATCCAATAAAAAGGAAGAAATAAGCCAAGCTTAACATGAGCAAACAGGTCCAATCTCATGGTTCAACATATATCCCATACTAATAAATAATATCTATAGGCATGTCAATGATTTATCTAGAGGGTTAGCATTTGCACCGAGGCTTTTCTGCTATTCAAATGCTCAGAGTCATTGAGGAATTTAAACTTTTAGAAACAACAATTCAAAGAAATTATTTTCTTCATTTTCTGGCATTAGAAACCAGAAGACACCTCTGGGCTGCCTATTCTCTAAAGCTCTCTCCCAATATCTTAAAGTCAAACAAATTCTAGGTTGAGATTTTGAATTGCTTTTCTGTCTCATATTTGGTATCAAAGGCAAAAAACTATAAGTGCAAAGGAAGCAAAGAGAAGAGTATGAAGAGGACTAACAGAGAGATGATTATCACCATCACCTACTGGCAAAACAATTGTAGCCTAGTGTTTTATCCATAGAACCAAATCAGCAGCTGCCATCTCAACAAGTGACAGATCAGCCAAGGAGGAGTACACATGAGCAAAAACATCCTCAGGCCATGCTGATTATGTTTAGTTTGTTATAATCGTTTTTACTTGGCTAATAAAAGTGGGAAAAGGGCAACAGGGAGGGAATCAATCTGTTAGCTAAATTCTCTCTTCATTTCTTTCTTCTTTTCCTATTTCCTTTATTCTGTTGCTCTTCTATATTACTTGTTCTTGATTGTGCTGCATTTTGCAATCTATTAATCAATTCAATCTTGGTTTATCTTGAGTTTCTCCCATTGCTGGTATTGAGTTCATAACACCTAGTCTGGTTCTAGAAAATCATTGGCAAACTATAAAGAAATGTCTTGTTTTCTATAGGAGTCAATAAACGGTTTGTTTGGCCAAACAAAGTATTTTGGTCATCTTGAAAGCTGTAGAGAAATGGTTGAAAACTTCAGCCATATTTAAGTTCATAAGGCCAGTGCCATTACAAGTTGTTATCCCCGTTGCAATCCCTTTTGCCCTTCCCTTGTCTTTTATTGGGAACCTTTATGGCCTTTAGGGAAGGAAAGGAAAAGTTTGTAAATATAAAGGGAGACGATGGAGGAGTTTCCTAGAGAAACAGATTAAAGGAACACGAAATTTTTTAAGCACTTTTATTAGGTCTAGGGTTTGGTTATGTACATATGATCAAGATAATGGGAAAAACACAAAACCCAAAGTAAGTGGCTTGACACAGTAACTGGGGCTTTGGGTGAGTTTCAATATGGTAACCTTTTCTTGATTATGTTATTGTCTGTGTTTGATAAGTCTAACATCTAAGTTGGTTAATCTGACTTTTGCAACTAAGCAGCTTGGGTTGGTTATTGCCCAAGATTTCAATGTTTTTAAGACTATCCTGATGGTCACATTCGCTTTACATATTTACAAACTTCTCCTTCCCTTTAGACAATACCATAAGTACAACCAACAGGAAACAAGATAAAGGGTATTGCAAGGGGGCCAACAAACCATAGATAGCGTAAGCAGTTAATCATGTGGGTCAACCTTAATAGTTTTCACACGACTGAAATTTTCAGCCATTTTTCCACGTCTTTCAAGATATGAGACGACCTATTTGACTTCATTGGCAGTAATTTTCAGCTATTTCTAGATATTCTCCTTACTGTTTTAGACCTATGAGGATGTATGATGTTTGCCAACGCAGATAGTAGTCAAAGTTTATTGGTCAGCCATAAATAGTAACTTCTTGTAGGGTCAATAAGGAGCTCGCAAACCATCCCATGAAAGGTTATTTTAGTTAAAGTAAATTAAGTTAACAAGACTAGATACTTTTTCAAACCCCGGCAATTTGGAAATATAACAATAAGGAATTTAGGTTATTGTTCTTGTATCCTTTGGAAGAATTGTAGAGAGTGAAGATAAGATGCTGCGTGATGATTTTGAGAATGTAGTGATTAAAGACTTTGTAAAACAGGTTGCAACCAGTGAAGAGTATAAAACAGTAAATACACATTCACAGAGCAGCTTTTGAATGCCAGCAACACATAAAGCAGAAATGTGCAGAGAAGCTAAAGAATTGAAAACTAGAGGTTAGACAGTGCAGTTGACTTTCCCACCTCAGACTTTGTGTATGGTAAAAATTAAATGTGTACATTCATAAAACACACATGCATGCATGTGTAGTTCATACTACTGTAGGAGTAATGTTAGAAACTTTATTTCATGATCTCTTAACTACAAGTAGATTCTGTTTTAGGGTTTTATGTCTTTTTTATTTTTACTATTTAAAGTACAAGTTTTATTTTTAATGAGTAGGTTCCATGTAAGATCTATGAATCAGAACAGATTGTATTTGTTATTTCATTTCCTGGCACTAGAAACAAGAAGACCAACCTTTTAATTTACTTAACCTCTATTCCTCCATTCCTAATTTCTGTGGGTCTCCAAATTAAACAAATTCAGAAAAATAAAAACAGTGGAGAGGAAAATATACAAAGGGTTAGGAACAGTTGCAAATCATAAAAATTTTAAGGTTAATTTGTACTATTCTATAAATAATCAAACTATAGTAAATTTTAACTACTAGAACTGTGGAACTTTACCATTATAGAGCCTAGGACCAATATTTGGCATTTTTTTGGAAAGTCATAAAATAATATTTCTATAAATTTTGTTTCTTAATTGAAGAAATAAGATCATCCATGAGCACCACCTAAAGAATCAGCAAACCATAGATAGCTATTTAATCAAATGCAATTGTATTTTTACTAGTTATAACTGAAATACCTGAGTTTCCAAGTTCTCAAATTCTGCCAAAATCTCCTCTTCATCTTCTGCTGATAACTTCTCCCCCAAGATCGCATTAATTTCCTACAAAATTACCAATATGCAGCCCATTTCAGAGAAAAAAGAAAATAATAATGGAGAAAAAGCAGAAAGCCCGTGTGATGAGGAATTGTTGAATATATGATCTAATGGACAAAAATGCCACACCTTTTGGCAGATAAAGAGAAAGCTTAGTTAATAAAATCAACATGAGAAAAAGGAAAATGCAAGTGATTCTTCAGAAAAATGAGAAAACATGTTTTAATCTCCATTTATAGCTTCCTTTTCTAAAACCATAAGTATGTTGTGTTTACAGGCTTCATGATCATCTATGTCATTCAAAGATATTTAGAAGGAAAATCTGAAATAATAAAAGAAAAACATATCTAAGAGAAAAAAATGTGACAAAATTTTCTTGAAAATGATGTATAATGTAATGCTGTCCTCTGCCAGCTTGAATTCTACATCCTAATGGCAACCCGGTAATACAAACCATTCTGTTTTAGAGACTTAAACATTAGTTGTTTACCTTTTTCTTACTTTTGAAGAGAACTTCAAAATAGATTACAGTGCCCTGATTCATACGCAACTAACTTATGGCATGATAAACATCTTATCTGAAGTGGACAGACACTTGAAAACAAACAATGAGGGAAAGTGAGTGAGACAACAGAGAAAGACATCTACATCAAGGATCATATTCATTTTCGACAGAGAACTCAAGCAAACGAGCAAATTCACAATGAATTAAAAGGAACAAAGATTAGTAAGAATTGAAACGAAGCTCACATCTTGATAAGCCTTAGCCTCTTCGGTGTCATCCATTAACTTCTGCACATCATCAATGTTGATCTCACTTTGTATTGCCTTGATTGCATTGTTACCTGCTTTCAAACTGTCAAAAACTGCTTTTTGCTTGCTTGCTAGTTCAATATCTGCCAACTGAGAGAAGAATTAGTATTTTAAATCTATCTATGCATTTTCAAATAGAATCACTAGAACCCAAAAGTAAGGTAACAGAGCAGTGCCCATGTCAATGCTAGCTCTGTAATAATACATTGTAAAGGATTGACTTGATATTTGATCAAACCCTTATTGCATTAAACAACAAAAAGAATTGCAAGAACTTAACTTAGCAAAAATATCAAATAATAAATTAAATTAAACAAAATCAAACACCATGAAAATTCAGGCTTCAATTACTTGTTGCTCAACATTAATAAGCCAGGTATCAACTTGCTTCAATAGTTCTTCTTGAGCTTTCTTCTTCTTCAAAGCTAACAAAGCTCTATCCTTCCTCTTTTCACGAATCAAGTCTCTAGCAGCTTGCTTTTCTGCTTCTATAACAGCCTCCAGCTAAGAAAGACGAAAAATGTAAACAAAAATGAAGCTAAAAATAAAATTACAGAAAATGACCAAAAAAGAGAATTAGAACTGAATTAACTTATAAGCACAAATAGTTTTTTAAGAAAAAAAAAAAGAAAAGAGAAAGAAGCAAAGAAACCTGTTGCTGGTATTGACCAAGCTTGCGTCTCTGAGTCTTGAGCGAGAGAATTGCTCGATCGACTTCGGTGATCTTGGGTTTCTTCGCCAATAAATTCCCCATCTATTATTACTGATTCAATTCAATTAAGAAAAAGAAACGACAAATCTCTGTATTAGGATTTTGTTGGGAAGAGGACCCAAATCTCTCAGCCAATCAGCCTTAGCGGCGGAGGTAAATCGGTTATCCCTTTCCTTTTGATTTTAATTATGTTTTTCTTCCCTCTTCCTCTTACCTTTTACTCTGTCGTCTACAGCGCATAACCACTGACAATCTCCAAATTAATTTCTTTCAAAGAAAAAAACGACGATCTCCAAATTCTAACTCTTTGTATTACTATATTTAGTTTATTTCTTATTCAAGAATAATACACTAGTTTAATTCCACATAAATACTTTTTATACTTAAAAAGGGCTCTTTATAATATACAAGAAAATTTAATTTTTAATTTCAAGGAGAGTTTTTTTTTTTTTTAATTTCACAGCCATCTTTAACCAAATATTCTCTCTTAGTTTTAATTCTTTTTTACTTTTTAAATCCTCTTTTAAAGAGTTGTGTCCTTTGTTAGAACAAGAAAGATGATAAGCAAAAACTGTTTTCGAAATCTTAGTTTAACAAAACTCTTAACTGTTTTCGAAATCTTAGTTTAACATTGCTTTTACCTCAAAATAGTATTTTTGAATAAATGTTAAAAATTTTATTTATGTTTTGGTTAAAAAATACTTTTGAAAAGCTTACAAATTTATTGTTTAGTAATGATTTTATCTCAAAAAATTTTTTTTTCTAAAAGTGATTCTTTGAAACAATGTTAAATTAGTCTTAAGTCACAAGTTTATTTTGTGAGGCCAAAATTAAATTATAAAGTGATCAAAGAATTTTTTTTTTTTATATATACTTGTTATTTTATAATTTTAAAGAGATTAAACTAAAAAAAAAATCATCTTTGAGAAAGACCTAAGTATATTTTTACCATTAAACTAATAATTTTAAAATTTTCAAAGAACTAAAATTGATAATTTTCCATTTGGATTTATTGGATTTAGAAAATATAAATATAGGTAAACTACACTTAAACCACTAAATTATTAGTAAGTTTATGTTTTGGTCACTTAAATTTAAAAATTATAAAATGGTCATTGAATTGTTTTACAATTTTCATTTAAGTCACTAAACTGTTAAAATCGTTGTTGTATGACCTTCTCTATAACACCCCTAACCCGTATCCGACACCGAAACAGGGTTTCAAAGTATTACCGAACTTATAGATTAAGCAATCATACATTTCATGATTCAATTCTCAATCAAAACAAAATCCATTCATATAGATTCATATAATCCCTAATACGAGCCCTCGAGGCCCACAATAAACATTAAAAATAGTTTGGGGTAACACTGAGTACTCAAGAACTTTTTCAGAAAACATGTAAAATTTTCAAAGGTACAGGGGTTACACGCCCGTGTGGCCAAGCCATGTCCCTCACACGGCTAAGAGACACGCCCGTGTCTCAAGCCGTGTACCCTTTGAAGTGGCCTCACACACCCGTGTACCAGGCCGTGTGAAAATTGGAAGGTATACTGACTTGTGCCACATGGTCAAGCCACAAGCCCGTGTGCTAAGCAATGTGAAACTACTAACTTGTTTCTTTTAGAAATCACAGGGGACACATGGCCGTGTTGACACACTGCTAAGACACGCTCCGTGTCTCTGCCCATGTGGACAAAAATAAGTCATTTTCCAAGCCACATTTCTCACCCAAATTGATACCAAACTAAATACAACAATTTGCATATAATTATGGCATAATTAGACATTCAAAGTCAACCAATATTAAGCTTATAACATCTTATAATATCACACACAACCATGATACACTTACATATATCATTTTGCCTAAAGCTTAACATGTATGTCATTTATCAATCTCAACCATTGATATTCAAAATACCAATTCACAACTATCACACACTCACATGATAGACATTTATTAATATGACAAGGCCATTCACTTATATATACATAACAAAATGTATCAAAACAAGCCAAATCAAATGGCTAAATACTTGACCAAACCATATAGGCTACATTAGTCAAACAACCTATACATGCCATTATAACCAAAATTATAAACCATAAGTACCAAAATAGTCGATAGATAGTGTGATGAAATCTCCGACAACTTCTAACCCGAACGAGCTTCCGATATCTATAAATCACGAAAAATAAACAGAGTAAGCAATTAAGCTTAGTAAGTTCGTAACTTAAAAATAAAGTTCATTGCTTCAATTTATGAGCGTAATCCATTTAAATCGATTTGACGTGTCTTGGCCTTATGTTAAACAACAATAACCTCTCAAGGTTAAATATCACAATATCTAGCCAATTTACCTCAAAACATCATAACATAAGTATCCACAACTTACGTGCATTTATAATTCCAACATATGACTAAACATATTCCAATCATCCAAAAACTCATACCATTCCATACTTCCTTAGCAATTCTAATGGAAGCATTTGCCAATCTTTCATTCTTCACATACCCATTTAACCATAATGAAATAAGTGGAACAAGGTATATCACAACTCAAATTGGCTCAAAAGCCTAACATATAATCATTAATCAATATAGTCATGTATTCATATAAAACCGAAAATCCCCTTTTCATGATCACAAGTATATTTCCATTTAGGCATTTACCATTTCAATGCATAACTTATAAGTTTAACATAGTATAATCTAACCACAACTTAGCCAAAGCTTAAGCACATATACACCAACCATGTTGGTCATGTAAATTCGCCTATGAATCATCAAATCATGGATGAACTCAACAATTAATTAAATTTTCACATACATGTAACATCTATATCATGTATCAATACATCATGTAAAAATTATTTCCATGTATTTCCTGTAAATACCTGTAGTAGCTTGTATCGAACTCATATAAATTCGTAATAGAATTGTGTATGAACTTAACAATTAATAAGTTTCATGTACATGTAATATATATACCATATATCTGTATATCATATAATGTCAATTTCCATGTAATACATATTTATACTTATAATAGTTCGTATTGAACTCATGTCATATCATATCAACATTGCCCTTTGAACCACTTAGAATATCGTAGGATACTCAGGTAGTACACACTAAGTGTACTGGACTGTAATCCGTCAATTCATCCTTAACATTTGTTGTGCTACAACCTAGTTGTGGTATTATCATCAGAATGCCATAGCCTTGCTATGGTCTTACATATAAACATTGTCATGGTCCAACCATGGTCTTACGTTCATAGTGCCATAACCTAGTTATGGTCTTATCTATATATGCTCATACGAGCGATAATCAGTAAGCTCCTCCGAGTTTGATAACGGTAAGCTCTTTCGAGCTGAATAATGGTAAGCTCATGTGAGTTGTGGTGAGTCCGCAAGATATGTAGGACCTCAACCAAATCGGTAACCCTAATGGCATTATCATTTGTATCTTACGAATTCTTAAGGTTCAAACGGGGCTCAGTATTTTTTTCATACAACATCGGTTATGCATTCAATTATTATACGTAATAATTAAACCATTCAAATTCATGTATTTCAATTAAAGCATATAAATATGAAACTTAATTACACAAACTTACCTCGAACTCGTACGACGGAAAAATGATCGATTAATCGATAACTTTGTCTTTCCCTCGATCTAATCTCGTACGTTGCTTTTCTTGCTCTATATAACCAAATTTAACCCATTTAAGCTTCACTCTATTCAATTCAATCCAAAATTCAAGTTATGGAAAAATTACCATTTTTCCCTATACTTTTGACTTAATTACAATTTAGTCCCTAGGCTCGTAAAATGAAATTCATGAAATTTCATCACACTCAAGCCTATTCGAATATATTATAAGCCTACCACAGCCTATAAATTTCACAATTTCACATATTAATACACAATTTTCATATTTCTCAATTGAATCCCTATTTGACACTTTCATTAAAAAAATCATTTAACAAAAGTTGTATTATCAAAAACAAGGATTCATTTTCTTCCATTAAACCTCAAAAAAAAACCAATATGATATCATGGAAAAACTCTAGACTTTTAACCATATTGCAAATTAGTCCCCTCTTTAGCTACATTAAGCTATAACGATTTCAAAAACATAAAAATCATCAAAATGGGACAAAAATGCATACCTAATTTGAAGAATAAGATTGGATGAATTTTTCAAGCTTCAAAACCCCTTTTTCTTGGTTTCCCACGGTTGAAGAAGAGAAATAGAAAAAGATGATAGCTTGATTTTGTTTTATTCACTTTATTCCAAATTTACCCTTACTTAACATGACAATTTTTCATGATTACAAATCCATGCTCATCCACTATCACCTTTAATGGTATAATTACTATATTTGGACCTCCACATTAAAGTTCTATAGCTATTTAATACCTTTAGCTAATAGAATACAACTTTTGCACTTTATGCGATTTAGTCCTTTTAACAAATTGAACATGTAAACGGTAAAATTTCTTAACGAAATTTTTATACCTTATCACTATCATGTTGTAGATCATATAATAATATAAAAATCAATTTTTATACATAGGATTTGTGGTCCCGAAACCATTGTTCGATTTTACTAAAAACGGGTTGTTACATTCTCTGTTCGCACTGCTTGCACCAATTGAAAGTTGTCATTCCCCTTCTCTTCTATAATTTAGGTTTTTTTTCATGAAACATCTTTGAACGTTATCAATTTACAAACCAAAATCCGAACAACTTTCTTCTTCGATCTCCGACGGCCATTAGATCCACTAGAATCTAATGTATGTTATTCTACTCATCAATGGATACTAATCCAATGTACCGATCATCAAATCATTTCTTGGAGCTCACTAACTGGACAATTAGAAAAAACTTAACAACCCAGTGAATTAAATAAATACTTTCAAATAATTTAGTTACTTCAATGAAAATTTTCAAATAGTTTAATGACAATTTTGTAATTTTTAAAGTTGTGTGATCGAAACATAAACTTACTAAAAGTTTAATAACTTTGGATGTAGTTTACTTAATAAGTATTAGAACCAATAACATGGCTTGGCCTCAACTAAGTGTGAGATCTCAATTTTGGAATTTATTACTTATAGGTTCAACTAACCATTTAATACATTGAGGTATTATATTACATTCACCCTATTCTAGTTTATTTTCACACAAAATCTTCTAAAAAAACTCAACTCTCCTCAAGCGCAAATTATATTCTCAGCTTTCTTTACCATAAAAAAAAGGTTTTATTGAGGTTCCAACATGAATCGTAACTTCATTATTCGTAAACATGGTAAAATTTTATACTCGATTTTTAAATTTTTTATTACAATTAAACTCTAAACTTATTTTAGATTTTAGTAGAATAAATAATATTTTTATTGTTAATTTTTTAAGTGGAAGAAATTGGAATGCTAAGGCCTAACATAATTTTCATTTTGGCATGTCAAATTGATGTCTCAAAAACCACTTAAAAGAGGTTTGGTTTATTAGCAATAGGTAATGCCTCAATTTGAAATGGTGGAGTTATTTGCTAATTTACTTGAAAGATGGAGGCCTAAAATGCATAGTTTCAATTTCCATGTAGGAAAACTATCATAACATTGGAAGGTGTAGCTTTAATAATCGAATTTCAAATCTACAAACAAAAAATAATCAAAGAGAGTAACATTGACATGTTGTGGTTATGTTATCAATTATTGGGTGCGAGTTTGGACAAGCGGCAAAAGGAATGCAATGGGAATAAGGTAAAATTAACATGGTTGATGACACTTATCACTCTAGTCCCTTTAGCTAATGCAACTGCCAAGAAGGATGGATCAATATATTAAAGCTTTGATGTTATACATGATAGGAGGAATGTTATTTCCAGATAATTCAAGCAACATGGTCCATTGCATGTATTTGAATCTATCGTCAAACTTTGATTTAGTCAGTACACTCAACTAAGAGCATCAATTCTAGCATGCCTTTATAAGGGGTTTTGTAAGGCGACTTGACATTATATCAACAAAATTAAAAATAACATGCTTTTGCGAACATAGGCGTGAGTATAAATGTCATGGTTAGCACCAATCCCTTCCCAACCATATTGAAGGTAAAAATATAATCATGTTTAATATCTTAGATGTATTAAATTATGAATATATATAATGTCCTTTATATTTAACATAAATGGTTGGCTGAAACAAGAAAGAACCCTTAATAGGAAATTAAGGACTCGAATCTTATACGTTTCAAAGTGAATGGATGAAGTTGGATCAAATTGAGACCCACTATCTAGCAAGATAGGAACCAATGGTATTGGTTTTGAACGCCACACCCGATTGGATGATAAGTCCGAAACAAAGTCAGATTGACGCCACTAGTTACTAGATAAGTCAATTTGAACATTGAAGAATAATGAGAGTGGATAACTCACAATAAGAAATTTTCATTAAGCATTAGAAGTTATTTCTCAAACAATTTAAACAATTATTTATAGCCCAAACTCCTAGCTAGACGAATGGCCACAAACAAGGCTTAATGGTTACATAAATTAAGCTAGAATCAACTAGAATTTTCTAGAAATAAGCCATTAAAATGTCTAGCAAGATTCGACTGAATGAGGAGCTCCTTGAGACTTAAGCAGATGAATCTTTAAAAGATGAATGCATAAGCAGCCCACTAGCCATGTCTAGGTTCGCCATAGCCTTTAATTGGCTCATTGAATTGGCACTTTTTGCTGAATAGTTAGGAGCAATTAAGGAGGACTTTGAACAGCCCCAAAGGTGTGAACATGAAGCTTGAATAGCCATTTGAGTGTTAACTAGGCCAGTCGAATAGTCCCCCTTGTGTGAACAGCCATAACCGAATGGTCATTAGAGTTATTGGCTGATTAATTGATAAAATTAATTCAGCAAATGCATCCCCCTTGCTGAATGGTCACCTAGAAAATTGAAGAGTCCTTCTTCAAATTCATGCATGGCTGAATGCATGTTCTTCATTAATTAGGTTCATTGCATCGGCTAGTACATGCACCTCCTAATACATAAAATTTGGTTAAAACACATTACAAATTTGGTTAATACATCATAAAACACTATTAACACTCCTAATAAATATGTAATAAACTTAGGACAAAATCTACTCTAATTTGGACATATTTAATGACCGAATGTAATACCAAGACAAATTAAACATGCAGCACATTAATATAAATTATGTAATGACTTAAACAAAGTAAACGACTGAACCAAGACAAATTAAAATATACAGCACATTAATATAAATTATTATGTAATACTTAAACAAAATAAATGACACAAAATTATTTAGACAACTAAATAAGCCGTAGTAATTTAAATTAAATAATGCATAATAAAGTGTTTAATGAGCTAGCAGCTGAACTAGCTAGCTGAATCAAATTCGGCCTCAAATAAGTTGTAAATATTCGGCACATCCTTGAACTCCTTTCTATCTTCGTTCCAAGTTTGTTCCACCAATGCTGAAATAACATCTTTAAATTGTTTAGCACGGGCACGCGTAATTGGTCCACTAGGCAACTTGATGGCATCTTGGTTGGCTTCCATCGTAGGCGAGTTCGTATCAAGGTCATACTTGGAGAATGACATTATTGAGATACTATAAGAGGTAGTGTGCGAGTAAGTTGAAGTTTGGAGGTCTAAGTGTTGATTAAATGCTTCCACATTATCAAGTGGCAACACCTTGGTCAAGTGAAATGACAATTTGTGTTGGTGCAAAAGATTCCTATTGGCCTTGAGAACCTCGATTCTTTTTGTTTGATTGATTTGAATAATCAGGATAAGTATTTCCCTAAAGATCATGAAATTTATATTGATATTTAGGACCATCATGTTGATTATGTCATTATCAAAAACATTATCCGGGATAATAATTTCTAACCCTCTTAGCCATATATTGATTGATTTAGGCTAATTGCTCAAACATGTTCATACGCGAACGAAGAATGTCCTCATATTAAGGAATCATGTGTACCAACGAGCATAGTGGCAAGTTCATGCTCAAGTGGCCAAACTTGTTGAGCCATAGCCACTTGTCAAGTATTATGAGTCAAAGCCACTTGCTGAAGTCGCCAACTCGGTTGGATTTGTCCTACTTGCCTGTTCAACATACTATTTGAATTTCATTTTACAAAGGGATTTAGTCAATTAAATTCTCCTAATTCATCATATATGATGTCGAAAATGAATATGGCATGTATGGACCTCGAGTTTACTTAGCTCTCTAGAGTTGCACATATTGGTTCAATGAGCCTGTACACACTTCAACAATTCCATGCTTTACATCATTATTAGTCATGGGTCACTCAAGTGTATAGTTTGATTAAATCCCATCAACACCTCAAACAAATAAAGGTAGAGGTAAGGGTGGAACTCTTGTCCAATCTCTACTGCGGTGGAATCCAACCCATAATCGTCCACTAGGATGTGAAACACATTCACCGCATTGATACCACTAATGATTTTATTTAAATTATTTAGAAAAAAAGTTATGTAATTCTTTTAGTTATATATATTAGTTTAATTTAATTACGCTTTATATAATTACTTTTAATTATATTTGATTCATTGCAAAAAAAAATCACTTATTAAATAATTTATTTATGAATGAAACTTGTAAGTTAAAAATCGTCATAAATTTAAAGAATTACTTTTCTTAGACTGTAACACTCCAAAACTGATCTAATTACCAAATCCGTGTTGTAAGATGTCACATTTTTTAGCGAAACAAGTATGATTTCATTTTGAAATTCTAAGGACAAATCATACAAACAATTAAGTGTTTTTTTTAAACTTCTAATGACATTAATTATTCAAATTTGGGTTATAAGTAGGCTTACGAATGCTCTTATGAAACTACGGTAACAAATGAGGGACTAAAACATAAAAACAACTAAAGCAAAAGTTCTGTTGCAACATCAAAGGATGGATGTCGCGACACTGAGGGCAAAAGCACAATGTCTCAACTTCAAACTGGGGTGAGTCATGACTATGAAGATAGGGGTTTAATGTCATGACACCAATAGGGGTACGTCGCGACTCTAAAAACAGTTCCTTCAAATTTTGCATCATTCTTCTCAAACCTACCAAGCACCAATCCCAAACGGTCTAAGTGACCGAAAAGTTCAACATATTACATTTTAGGCTTTAATTCAAATGCAAAACTAACAACCTTGGTACACTTAAACATATTTTAACATATGATCACATACATATTCATATTCATTCTTGAATCATGCATCACAATCATTTACTTGGCATGTAAGAAATAACTCAAAACAAATATAACATAACCAAATGACAAACAAATCATTAACATATTAAATTACTACATATCTATTCTATTTAACATTTATGGTCATATTCAAAATGTTAACATGTCTTATCATTTGCACCAAAACATTCTAAATGGACCTAAAAACTATTGGGAAATGTGCCCATATTGTAGTAAACATGTAATTATTTTCTACGTATTTGAACAATGAATAAATAAATAAAGTTAATTTTATATTTCACTATTATGTATTTTTTGTTTCTGTCTTTCATGTTTTGCATGCATAGCTAAATTGTGATAAGCAAATATTAGCTCATTAATTGTTTAAGTTCAAACTAATGATAAGTGGCATTGTAAGAATGTTTGTATTACGAGAAAGATAACTTACTTTAATAGATAATATAAACGAGTCTGTAATCCCATAAAAGAATCAAGGTGAGCATTTGATTCAAATACTTAAAAGAATTATTATGTCATATACAATTCCAATTGGGGAGATGACTAGTCTTAGCTATCGAAGTAATTAACTTCATAGGTAGAGACATAGGTGTACTCATTGGAAGAATGATACATTGGATTGGACCCAAGATAAATTAATTTTGAATCCATTTGTGAATCAATTCACTTGTGACGTTCATAGTGTGATTTACCCAAATCATAATTTAGTCACTAACCATGTGTATGTAACTCATGTGCTTTGATATAGGTGGAAACTTATGCTCTAAATATGATCGAGCCCATAGCTGATATGTTGGGTACATGACTTGTGTATGGCATGGTTTTACTAGCAACAATAAAATTTATAGCTCGATTAAAGAGTTAATGGTATCCTCTCATTGACATTGTGTGGATTGATAAATATGGAACGTGTCCATAGGTTGCTTGTTCTCAAACGAGCAATTTATCACAATCATTTGTTGACAGTGAATATATTAATCATTAAGAAGACATAATGGTGACAATGAGATAAAATAGGATTGTATTGAGTGAACGGATTTAACTCAAAGGAATCAAGGATACCATATGAGGGTAAAACACACATAATGAGGTCATTAGACAAAGTAGTTGGATGGATTGTTTTCATAAAAAATATACAATAAGGAGTTTCCAATTATGGTACTTCTTGTGGACTGACTCCATGATTAAGTAAATTGCGAATTATCAAAACGATTCTTCTGGACATAATTGCATTCATTAAAGTCTAATTGTATATGTCTGATTGGCCCATCCACTAGCTCAATAAAACCTCGATCGAATTGCATTTGAATTAGAAGAAAATTTTATGACTTTGGAAATAATTTAATTGAGTCAATTTATTCGATGTGGAATTAAATTAGGCGTTCTTGAGAATTGTTCAACTAGATAATTTGATTAAAAAATTTTCTTTAAAATTTAATTTAGAAAATCTTAGTGATTTTTTAGAAAATTAATTTTGATCAAGTAAAATTAAATTCATCAAATTAATTAAAATTAATATGATATTTTTATAAATTAATTTTCAAGTCAGACAATTAGTTCAATGGGTAATTGAACTTGAAAATTGGACTTGATATCGAAAATTGGGTCCAAAAACTGGTTGAACTGGGCCTGGTATGTGAAACCGGGCTGACGGTGGAGTACAAAAACTCATCTTAAATCCTTTATCTTCTCCAACTTAGCTTTTCTAAAAGCTAAAGCCTCTATCGTCTTGGTAGCTAAGCATAACAACCAATATTCACCAGTTAAAATAAAGGTATCAAACCTTAAAACCCGAAATTCAATACCATTCAGAAGCTTCCCAAAGGTTTTAGCAATTCTTACTTCTCTTTCTTCTAATTCACGAGTACAAAGAGACTTAAGAACTTACCAGCCTATTAGATTTCTTACTTTCTAGACTTGAGTCTCACATTTACCGCCCTATGCAAAGCTTTCTTTAACTTTCTCTTTTCCAGAGCAACCGAAGAAGATGATCCAGATGAGAAAATTATACACAGATCTGGGAAGAATTTTTCCTTTGCAGAATAAGACTTCTCACCTAAATATATAACTCTTCTTACACGGTCTCCGAACCTCAATTAGTCATCCATCGACAATCATTGTGTCTCCCACTATGGAACTAGTCGGTTCCAACTTAACCAAACCAGAATTGAAACTTAGCTAAGTACCAATCATCCATGAAATTTCTCAAGTTTTCTAGTAGGTTCTGCCAACTTACTACTTTATTCAATTAACTCCCCACCTTTCCTAAGGTTCGAGACTTCAAAAAAATCGAGTGTGACAACATACCATTATGAAAGTAACTTGATAAGTGCTCGTCCAATGACCTTGTCATAAGTGTGTTACCCTCATAGGATATCTTTAATCTCTTTGGGATAAATTCATTCTCCCAATATGATCCTATTGTATCTTATGGTAACCATTATATCTTCCTTCATAAAAAGTAAATTACTATCAAATAGTAATCAAGTAATTCATCATAAAGACGAACAACCCGTGACCATGTTTACTTTTCATCAATCATATAATGGAAATGAGAGGATATCATTTACCCATATTGTAGGCTATGAATTCCACTGTTGTGAATAACGCTAAAAGTTGTATACCCAACACACCAGTTTTTGGTTCCTTATCTATCCGAACGTAATTTTTTACTTACACCAAAGTATACGAGTCATGCATGCACAGTCCGTTATCCACAAAGGATTAAGGTATGCCAAACTTTGAACGTCACAAGTGAATAAATCCATAAACAAATTCATGATCTATTTTTCTTGGGTCCAGTTCGATGTATTATCAGTCACATCTATGCCTCTATTTTCTTGGAGTTATCCGCTATGATGCCCAAGACAAAACATCTCCCCAATTGGACTTTATAGATAACATATTAGTCTTCCAATCGGTTTGTTCCTTTACAATTAGACTAAGGACATGTTTAGGTTATACTAATACAAGCTGTCTTTCGGTATTACGATCCAACCACGTAATACCACTTAGTATTAGTTTAAACATTAGACAACCAGTGAGTCAATATTTGTTTCTATTTTGCTTTGTATACAAAAACCATATGAGGACATTATACAAAGCATATTAATTTAATCCATGAATTATTTTATTAACCAATCTATTCGAAAAAATTACAAGTGTACATAGACGAAAATACTACACTTAGGGCACCGGATTCAACAATTCTTTCATTAAAGACCTTGTACTTTCAATTTATAGCATAATTTCTTAACAACTTTCAATTTATTCAATTTAGTCCCTAATGTCATAAATTAACTATATAACTTAATTGGATTTCTAATCATTTCCAACATTTGTCTTTACTTTTCAACTAATCCTTAACATACCAAAACTCCACTTCTAATTCTCATCAAAATCAAGCTTTATTTCACCAAATCCTAATAATGGTATCTTAATATATACTTAACATGTAACGCCTCAAAAACCCTTTTTTTTTGTATGTTGTTGATATAAATACATGTCTGCTTTAATGGTTAAGTGTTCTGGTAGTGTCTGAGAAGTCTTAGGTTGAAGCCTTAGCTTAGGCAAAAAATTTGTTTTTATTGAATAAACCCTATCTTTAGATAGTATGCTTATAAATAAATGTTGGTAAAACATGTCAGAATAGGCCTGCTAGTCTAGTGGTTGAGTGGAGTGTTAATGTTGCAATGAGATCTTGAGTTCGAGTCCTTGCGCGAGCAAATAAGTTATTTTTGTTGCTTGTGTTGTGTGAGTGTTTTGGTGCAGTCAAAATACTGAGTGGTTGAGTAGTTGTGGGATTGGTGGAGGAAATTAAGGATTTTGAAGTGTGTGGGGAAAGTGGACGGTTGGTGTTGAGGATTTTTAGGAGAGGATTAGGGAATGGGATGAGATTAAGCTGAACTTGAACTCTGTTTTTCCAAAATTTTAACACCCTCTTCCCAAATTCCCTAGGTTCTGACAGTAAAACCCTTTCCTCTTAGCCGAAATCTCTTTTTGGCAATTCGACTTTAGCTTTTTTTTTCTCTGAAATTTTTAATAACTGCGTTCATCTCTGCCGAATTGCATTTCGTTCTCCCCTCTCCACTTTGCTATTTTTTCCTACTCTTCTTCTTTCTCGATCCCTTCTCTTGTGTCGAATTTGTATGTTGGTTATGCTTTTGTTCTCTAGTCGAACCTTTTCTCAATTTCGACTTTGGGCTATCACTTTTCTCAAACTTCAGTTGGCTATCCTACACGTTGGTACTAGTATTGTTATTCGATTCCTGGATCTCCTTTTCAATTCAGTTTTGACCCTTCTCAAGGCAAACCTTCCCCTCTATTATTATCAGGTTTTCTCTCCTTCTTTTACCCTCTCTATGTCAACTATTTCCTATTTTGCTCTGCATAATTTGGGTGCAAATTCTATTCTGTGATTTTGTATTTCGATAAATGGTGTTTCATTTTGATTAAAACTAGTCATGTAAATATTGATTAATAAGTGTTTTGGTTGGATTGCAGGAACTAGTGGTTATTCAATTTTGACAGTTTAAGTGGCAGGGCCTTGGTTGTTCAAACGTGGTAAGTGAATAATGGTGAAGTAATTAAGTATTTCGCGTAGGGTCGTGATAAATTCATTAGACTTGCAACTAATCGATTGTTTATGATTGAATTTAGATTGGAGTGCCCAAGGACTTGGTATGTTTTTTCTCAAACAAGGTGTGTAAACACAATCGCGATTATGAAAATCGACAAAAGCTGGAATAAGTGAACGTCAATGCTACACAGGCGTGCCCTCGCCCGTGTGGTAGGCCGTATGACAAAACATGGGTATGTGATCGACGAGGCCGGCCATGTGCGATTTCATGGGTCGAGCCGAATTGGGTTGTGTAAGCCCCACAAACATGTGGGCCCCATACAAGTTAACAACACAAGCGTGTGGAAATCATTAGGCCAGGCCGTGTAATCTATACAGCTAAAGCCATTTTGGGTCGTGTGGGCCTACATGGGCAATCAACATTAGCTCGAGGGCCCATTTTTACTGTTTGTCTACTAAAGTTACACGGGTCGCCCGAGATGACTGTAGACCTATTGGTGGGTCGGTAAGCTTACTTAGACCCCTAATTGGCTGAATGATTGTTATGCCCTTCTGTGTGATATATATATGTATATGTACATGTAAGGCTATATTTTAGTATGCTATGTAGATTGTACTGAATACATATACGACACTATGATATGACATGACATGATTGCATGATGCATTGCATGGGGATAGGTTGTTATTGATCGGAGGAAGTGTATTGAAAGGCTTCGAGCCTAAATTACTAGCAGCCCAACTACATATCACTGTATAGTGCCGTATTCGATACTCTCTAGAGTGTAGAGATGAGTGGGTAATTATATCCCCGCATGGAGTGTAAGGTTGGATGGAGATGGAGTGTAGAGGCTGGATAGGTAGGACTTGTATACTGTTTCATATGTTACTGCATTGATTAATATTTCTGTAATAGGCCAAGGCCCGAGCACATGACTGTTCTGTACTGAGATGGGCCAAAGCCCAAACTGAAATTGTCATTGATACTGAAAAGGGGCTTAGGCCCAAACTATGTTTGTCCTATATCTGTTTGCTATTATGGGATTATACACTGGGCTTTCGTAAACTAACCCTTCTGATTTAACTGTACAGGTAATCCCCAGTCATAGGCAGATCGGTGCAATAGAGGACTCAGCGGTGGCCACACGACCCATCTAATTTGATTTAGTATTTTATGATTTCAACTTAATTTTTGGGGTATTTTATTGTAATAAGGGCATTTGGATTTATATTTTTAATTTGGGATTTTATTTTTGGTTGGTTTATAACTGCTAACAGTAGGAAAAGCCACGAGTTTTTAGAAAGATAAATGTTTTATCAAAAATTCCTCAAATACGTAATAGGTTTAAAAGCTTATGCAATAAATGACGCTTTGAAAATTAATAATGTTTTTAAGTGAATAACTTTTCAATGATCCATGCTTTGAAAATGAACGACCCGCTTTTAGACTCATCATACAATAATACAAAGTGATTTCAACGATAACTTATTTTATGAAAGCATTTCAATGTGACATCGCCAGATTCGACCATAACGTCTAGGCCGAGTTTGGGGTGTTATATTTAGTGGTATCAGAGCCAGCTTACAAAACTCGGCTGTGGATTGGGTTTTAAAACTTGAAATTCTAAAGAACTACATTCAAATGATTTGATGTGTTTTGAAATGTTTTACTGAATGTGTAGCACATTGAGTCTCCAACGCCGATCCTGTAAGTTCTC
This sequence comes from Gossypium rotundifolium, assembly GCA_025506655.1. NCBI lineage: Eukaryota > Viridiplantae > Streptophyta > Magnoliopsida > Malvales > Malvaceae > Gossypium > Gossypium rotundifolium. Next base: position 6,711,528 of record CP106725.1, on the reverse strand, counting down.
TCTAAAAACTGCATTATGATTGTAACAAAAACTGTTATATATTCTAAATTAAACTACTACCGGTAGCATATCCACGATTACTATAGATGTATTGTACTCAAAACATTTAAGATAGTGTATACTGAAACTGTAGCAAAACTGTTAGGCACTATGATTTACGAAAATGGACACTAAATTACTATACTGTCTTGCATAAAACTTTGATTAATAAGTACTGAAACTGTAAAATGATCTGCATAAAACTATTAATACAGATAACACGAGATTAGACAATGAACACTAGAGGTATTCGCAGACGGGGTACAAGAGGCCGTGGTAAAAGGCCATAGAAGTGCTCGAGCTGGGTCCTCATCATCTAGGCACATACCTAATTTAGAAACCAGTGAGACACTGGCTTCACCTGTGACTGAAACTGGGTCTCATGATCGAAAGACTGAGGACGACGCACTGTCCCAAGCCATGTTAAGAATTCTAGAGAGGCGCTAGGACCAATACTAGTACTAGAGGTGAAAGTCGATTATGGAATGACTCGGTCCAATAGAGCTAAGATTTTTAGGGGTATTACTGGAGTTGCCCCTAACGTGGCTGAATTTTGGATAGAGGCCATGGAAAGAATTATGAAAGACCTGGATTGCACCCTTGAGTAAAAATTAAAGGGTGTTGTATCGCTACTATGAGATGAAGCATATTAGTGTTGGCTCACTGTAAAGGAGGGCACTCAGCCCGAACGACTGACCTGGGAATTCTTTAAATCTACCTTTCAGGAAAAATACGTGGGTGCTAGTTTTGTAGATGTCCAGAGGAGAGAGTTTTTAAGTCTGACTTAAGGGGACAGATCAGTAGCTGAATATGAGGCCGAGTTTTAAAGTTGAACTACTATGCGAGAGATATGGTGGCGGCTGAGTACGAGTTATATGTTCATTTCGAGAACGATCTCAAAGATAGCTTAAGAGTTTTGATAGCTCCACAGAGGAGCGGGACTTTGTTGCATTAGTGGATAATGTGAAGATCGTCGAAGAGGTTAAGTGTACTGAGCACCAGAATCGTGAGAAAGAGAGAGGTAGAAACATGAGGGATTCAAAACCCTCGAGTTCCATTCAGAGGCCTAAGAAAAAGGCCAGAGTGGATGGGCCGGTCAGAGTTAGAGCCTCTAAGGTTGCTACTGGTCAACAGCCTTATACCGATTGTGGGAGACGCCATTAGGGCGAGTGCTGGAAAATAACTAGGGCATGTTTGAGGTGTAGTTCATTGGAGCATTGTATCAGAGAGTGTCCACGGAGGCCTGATCAGATGTAAACTCCTGGCATGGATGCTGCATAGTCACCGAGGGGTGTTCAGCAGCCACTGAAAAGTCGCGGTCAGGTTTGATGTGGTAATGGGTTGGGCCGTTGATAGAGAGCATCGGGGAGAGGTGCTAATCAGAATGAGGTGAGACAGCCGGCTTTGGCATATGCTGCACGTCGTCGAGAGGAGGGAGATGCTCCGGATGTCATCACGGGTACGTTCTTAATTTATAATGTACCTTATACTGCATTGATAGATATAGGATCTACTTATTCCTAAGTTGTCTGCTCTGTTACTGAAAACTTGAGGATTCTGGTTGAAAGTACTCCGATTGAAATTACGGTATTAAGTCCATTGGGGTAGTCCATTTGGGTTAATAAGTTATTTAGATATGTCCCTTTAGAGGTATAATGAGTTATCTTTCTGGTTGATTTAACGGAACTCCCTTTTGAAGAATTCGATCTGATACTGGATATGGATTGGCTAGTTAAACATCGAGTGAACTTAGACTATGCCACTAAATGGGTGGTATTGAGAACGGAGGAGGATAATGAAGTAGTTGTAATTGGGAACGTCGAACTATTTATCGAATGTGATTTCTGCATTGAGGACCAAAAGTTGGTTCGTAAGGGATGTGAGGCTTATTTGGCCTATATTAGTGTTTCAAATTTTGGGGATTCTTTTGTTAGAGAAATCAGAACGGTTAAAAACTTTCTGGACGTCTTCCCTGAAGAGCTATCTGGGTTACCTCCAAATCGTGAAGTTGAGTTTGGGATTGAGCTCCTTCTTGGTACAGCTCTGGTGTCTATCGCCCTTTATATAATGGCACCGAAGGAGCTTGTGGAGCTTAAAGCTCAGATTCAAGAATTATTGGACCGAGGGTTTATTCGCCCTAGTGTGTCTCTGTGGGGAACACCAGTGTTGTTCGTGAAAAAAAATGGATCCATGCGCATGTGCATCGATTATCGGTAACTGAATAAACTGACTATTAAGAATAAGTACCCTTTGTCGAGGATAGATAACTTGTTCGATCAGTTCTGAGAGAGTTTCAATTTTCTAAAATTGATCTCCGATCTGGGTATCATCAGTTGATAGTTAAGGAGGTTGATGTATACAAGACTGCATTTAGGACTCGTTATAGTCATTACGAGTTCTTAGTAATGCCATTTGGATTAACGAATGCACCAGCAGCTTTTATGGATATGATGAACTGAGTGTTCCAGCCCTATCTGGATCAGTTCGTGGTAGTCTTTATTGATGACATTTTGGTGTATTCAAAAACTGATGATGAACAATATGAACATTTTCGAGTGGTTTTGCAAGTTTTGAGAGAGAAATAATTATACGCCAAGCTTAGTAAGTGTGAGTTTGGTTAAAAAGTAACATTTTTGGGCCATGTGGTATCTACTGAGGGGATTAGGGTCGATCCTCGAAAGATTAAAGCTGTCTTGGATTGAAAGTAGCCTAGGATTATATCAAAGATTCGTAGTTTTTTGGGACTGGCTGGGTACTACTGATGTTTTGTAGAGGGCTTTTTATTATTGCAGCACCCTTGACTAAGCTGATACATAAGGGTGTGCAGTTTAACTAGACTGATTCACAGTAAAAGAGCTTTGAGAAGCTCAAGATCGTCTTGATCAAGCCCCTGATTACGTCTGATGATTACACAGAAAAGAGTTTATTGTGTACAGTGATGCATCACATGTCGGTTTAGGATGTGTGTTGATGTAAGAGGGTAAGGTGGTTGCGTACGCGTCTCAACAGCTTAAGACCCATGAGGCAAATTATCCGACGTATGACATGGAGTTGGTCGCAGTGGTATTCGCACTAAAAATCTGGATACATTACTTGTATGGTGAAAAGTGTATCATTTACACTGATCACAAGAGTCTCAAATATATCTTCACTCAGAAGGAGTTAAACCTTAGGCAGCGTAGATGGATTGAGCTGCGAAAGGATTACAACTGTACGATTGAATATCATTCTGGTAAGGCCAATGTGGTGGCCGACGCACTAAGCCAAAGGGCTGTGACTGATTTGAGAGCGATGTTTGCTCGTCTCAGTTTATTTGATGATGGTAGTCTGTTAGCCGAACTTTAGGTTAACAGTTGGATGATGAGTCACTGGGTCTTCTATTCTAATAGATTGAGAGTGGTAATACATCAGATTTTGGATTGATTAGAAAGGGTTCTTTGTTTCCGTAGGAGAGTTTGTGTACCGAATGATACCGAGTTGAGGTAGTCTATACTGCGAGAGGTGCATAGTAGCCCTTATGCCATGCATCCTGGCAGAAATAAGATGTACTGAGACCTTCGTGAGTTGTACTGGTGGCCAGGTCTTAAGCGATAGGTTATTGATTTTGTGAGTAAATGTTTGACATGCCAGCAGGTTAAGGCTGAGCATCAACTACCCTCAGGTTTACTGCAGCCAGTTAAAATACTGCTTTGGAAGTGGGAAAGAGTGACTATGGATTTCGTAAGTGGGTTGCCCTTAGCGCCTACTGAGAAAGATTCAGTGTGGGTCATCGTGGATCGATTGACCAAGTCTGCTCATTTTATACTAGTTCGTACTGATTACTCTCTACAGAAGCTGGTTAAACTGTATGTGTTTGAGGTAATGAGACTGCATGGGGTACCAGTTTCGTTAATATCTAAGGATCCCCGCTTCACGTTTCAGTTCTAGAAGAAGCTACATAAAGCTCTAGGTACAAGGTTGAACTTCAGTACTGCGTTCCATCCTCAGACAGATGGTCATTCTGAGAGGGTGATACAGATACTAGAGGATATGTTAAGGGGTTGTGTAATTGACTTCCGAGGTAGTTAGGAGGAGGTTTTGTCGTTGGCAGAGTTCGCTTATAACAATAGTTACCAATCTAGCATATAGATGGCACCTTACGAGACACTTTATGGTCGTAAGTGTCATACTCCTTTATGTTGGACTGAGTTGGGCGAGCGCCATATTCTGGGTCTTGAACTAGTTTCTAATACCAAGGATAAGGTCAGGTTGATTCGGATTGACTTAAGGAGGCATCTGATAGGCAAAAGTCGTATACGGATCTGAAGCGTCGAGAGATTGAGTATTCTATGGGGGACTTCATTTTTCTCAAGGTCTCGCTGTGGAAGAAGGTACTGAGATTTGGTCGTAAGGGCAAGTTGAGCCCTAGATTCATTAGACCTTGTCGCATACTGAGACTTGTCGGACCAATTGCTTACTAATTGGAGCTACCTCCAGAGTTGGAGTGGATTCATAATGTATTCCACGTCTCCATACTGAGGCGCTATCACTCTGATTATATGCATGTTGTTCCTATTGAGAAAATCGAGGTTAGGCTAGATCTGACGTTTGAGGAGGAGCCAGTCTAGATATTGGACCGCGATGTTAAAATTCAGAGAAGAAAGTCCATCCCACTGGTTAAGGTTATTTGGCGTAATCATAGTTCTGAGAAAGCCACATGGGAGCCTGAGGATGCAATGCGGCAGCAATATCCTCATCTTTTCTGATCAGGTAAAAATTTCAAGGCCAAAAGTTTCTTTAAGGGGGTAGAGTTGTAATGCCCCAAAAACCTTTAAGTTTTATTTTTATTTTAGTATGTTGTTGATATAAATACATGTTTGCTTCAGTAGTTAAGTGTTTTAATAGTGTCTGATAAGTTTTGGGTTCAAGCCTTAGCTTGGGCAAAAATTTATTTTATTGAATAAACCCATATCTTTAGACAGTAGGCTTATAAATAAATGTTGGTAAAACATGTCAGAATGGGCCTGCTGGTCTAGTGGTTAAGTGGAGTGTTAATGTTGCAAGGAGATCTGGAGTTCGAGTTCTTGCGTGAGCAAAGGAGTTATTTTTGTTGCTTGTGCCGTGTAAGTGTTTTAGTGCAGTCAAAATACTGAGTGGTTGAGTAGTTGTGGGATTGATGGAGGAAATTAAGGAATTTGAAGTGTGTAGGGAAAGTGGACAGTTGATGTTGAGGATTTTGAGGAGAGGATTAGGGAATGGGATGAGATTGAATTGAACTTGAACTCTGTTTTTCCAAAATTTTGACACCCTCTTCCCAAATTCCCCATGTTCTGACGGTAAAACCCTTTCCCCTTAGCCGAAATCTCTTTTTGGTAATTCGACTTTAACTTTTTTTCTTTCTCTGAAATTTTTGATAACTGTGTTCTTCTCTGTCGAATTGTATTTCGTTCTCCCCTTTCCACTTTGCTATTTTTCCCCTCTTTTTCTTTCTCGAACCCTTCTCTTGTGCCAAATTTGTGTATTGGTTGTGCTTTTGTTCTCTAGTCAAACCTTTTCTCAATTTCGACTTTGGGCTATCTGTTTTCTCAAACTTCAGTCGACTATCATGCGTACGTTGGTACTGGTATTTTTATTCGATTTTGGATCTCCTTTTCAATTCGGTTTTGACCCTTCTCAAGGCAAGCTTCCCCTCCATTATTATCTGGTTTTCTCTCCTTCTTTTACCCTTGCTGTGTCAACTCTTTCCTATTTTACTCTCCAAATTTGTGTGCTAATCCTATTCTACGATTTTGCGTTTCGGTAAGTGGTGTTTCGTTTTGATTGAAACTAGTGATGCGAATATTGATTAATAAGTGTTTCGGTTGGATTGTAGGAATTAGCGGTTATTCGGTTTCGACAATTTAAGTGGGCAGGCCTCGGTTGTTCAAATGTGGTAAATGAATGATGGTGAAGTGATTAAGTATTTCACTTAGGGTCGTGATAAATTCGTTAGACTTGCGACTAATCGATTATTTATGATTGAATTTAGATTGGAGTGCTCAAGGATTGGGTACGCTTTTTCGCAAACAAGGTGTGTAAACACAATCGCGATTATGGAAATCGAAAAAAGCTGGAATAAGTAAATGTTGACGCTACACGGGCGTGCGCTCGCCCGTGTGGTAGGCCGTGTGACTAAACATAGGTGTGTGATCGACGAGGCTGGCTATGTGTGATTTCATGGGCCAGGTCGAACTGGGCCGTGTGGGCCCTACGGGCATGTAGGCCCCACACGAGCAAACCACAAAGACGTGTGGAAATTATTGGGCCAGACTGTGTAATCCACCCGACCAAGGCCATTTTGGGCCTATATGGCCAACAACATGGGCTCGAGGGCCCATTTTCACTGTTTGTCTGCTAAAGTTACACGGGTCGCCCGAGACGACTGTGAACCTATTGGTGGGTCGATAAGCTTACTTAGACCCCTAGTTGACTGAATAACTGTTATGCCCCTGTGTGATATATATATATGTACATGTAAGGCTATATTTTAGCATGCTATGTAGACTGTACTGAATACATACACGATACTATGATATGACATGGCATGATTGCATGATGCATTGCATGTGGATGGGTTGTTATTGATCGAAGGAAGTGTACTAAAAGGCTTTGAGCCTAAATTACTGGCAGCCCAACTGCATATCACTGTATAGTGCCGCATTCGGTACTCTCTGGAGTGTAGAGATGGGTGGGTTGATTATATCCCCACATGGAGTGTAGGGTTGGACGGAGATGGAGTGTAGAGGCTGGATGGGTAGGATTTGTATACTGTTTCATATGTTACTGCACTGATTAATGTTACTGTAATAGGCTAAGGCCCGATCACATGACTGTTCTGTACTAAGATGGGCCAAAGCCCAAAATGAAATTGTCACTGATATTGAAAAGGGGCTTAGGCCCAGACTGTGTTTGTTCTTTGTCTGTTTGCTATTATGGGATTACACACTGAGTTTTCGTAAACTCACCCTTTTTTAGCTATACAGGTAATCCTCAGTCATAGGCGGATCGGTGCAACAGAGGACTCAGCGGTGGCCACATGACCCATCTAATTCGATTTAGTATTTTATGATTTCAACTTAGCGTTTGGGATATTTTATTGTAATAAAGGCATTTGGATTTATATTTTTAATTTGGGATTTTATTGTTGTTTGGTTTATAACTGCTTGCAATAGGAAAAGCCACGAGTTTTCAGAAAGATAAATGTTTTATCAAAATTTCCTCAAATACATAATCGGTTTAAAAACTTTCGCAATAAATGACGCTTTGAAAATTAATAACGTTTTTAAGTTAATAACTTTTCAATAATTCATGCTTTGAAAATAAACGACCCGTTTTTAGACTCATCATGGAATAACACAAAGTGATTTCAACGACAACTTATTTTACGAAAGCACTTCAATGTGGCATCGCCAGATTCGGCCATAACGTCCAGGCCGGGTTTGGGGTGTTACATAACAATTTATAGATTAAGCTCAAATAAGTAAAATTCTATAGAAAATTTGAGGAAAATATTCAATTACATTACTTAATTTTGGACCAAAGTGTAAAAGAAAGCAAAAAGGGAAATTCTTTGTTTCAACCTTGGACGGCAACAACAAGGAAGGATGATATGTTTTTCTCTCATCCACTTACATTTCATATTTATACTTAGATTAAAGTGTTAATCTTTCTTAATCTAATAATTAATCTTTCTTAATTAAAAGTGAGTGGATGGCCGTGACTTTCCACCATCCATATTATATTTATGGTTAAATAATCATTAAGTCTCTTGGTTAATTGCTAATCAAGTCCCTATATATTTTCTAAATTAAAATTCAATAGTGATTGTCCTTTTACAATTTAACCCTATATTATAATTAATGATTTTTTCGATTTAATTTCTTGATCGTCCTCTAATATACTTTCATACTAAATACATAAATCATTCTATTCATAATTTTATGAACTTGATTTATGGAATTAAATTTTGAAATCGCATTTTTGACAATCGGCTAAAATCGAATCATTATATAAACCTTGAGATATCAATTAGGGTAATGTGAATAATTTTTTAAAAATGGATGCTATTTTATTTAATAGTTTTCATATTAAATAAAATAGTTAACCTAATCCAAACTAAACAATAACAAATTTTAAATTATTTTTTAACATTGGACAAAGTGACCAACAAATTAAAGTATTTTCTGAACATCACATTTAGCTTTATAATGTTAGATGTTACAATCAACAAATTAAATTATTTATCGTATTGAAGTTGTGTTAAACAACAAATATAAAACGATATAGAACATGGTTGCCTGCTTGACACGTGGACTCGTTTGCAATCAACCTAGTGAGCTCTCCAATAGCTCGTCCGTTATGAGTGCTTGCTATTTGGATGATCTCACCTTACTTATCCATAATCTTTTGAGGGGTATCTAAGACACATGCAACCCTTAAAAGGATAACATGTCATCACACATGACGCCTAATTACCCTTAACACGTTACATCAAAAATCATATCTTATATATAGGTGTGAATGAGCTATTCAAAGAGACACAGTAGAACAAACACTTAATAATTAGATATTTTGTAGAAGACATCAACATTTGACATTATAAAAAAGAGAGAAATGGGCAACAAGCATGCACCATTTCTGTCAAAATGTGTCTTTTGGCTGATTATGCATTGTGTCGAAGAAGCACATAAAGCTCTTAACAGTGGAATTTTTAATGTAAAAAGCTATCAACTAGGCTTCACCATTATTGCAAACACAAACCCAAAATCCATACCCTCTTGAATGAGCGCTCCCTCCACAAAAACTATAATTCCTTCCTTAAACCTTAAATTTTTTTTTCTTATTTCGCATTTTTCTTTTCAATAATATTCACAATTACCACGTCCAACAAACATGTGCCACGTCCAAACCTCCCATTGGCCTAATGCTCAGCTAAACATGCTCCGCCCACGTAAGGCAAATCCCCCCGCCCTCAAAAATGAAAAATGTCAATTATAAATATAAAAATAAAATAAGTCTTTCTTTCTTTCATTGTCTGAGCCAAACGATCTCTCACTTTCAAAACCCAAATACAGTGCCAAAATCAGCAGATCCATTGATACTTTCACACTGAGATTTAGCTGAGGAGGCCGGAATTTTAATTCAGGTTCCTTTTCTCCTCCATTCCTTTTTACTTTATTTTTCCTTTTTAATTATCAATTCATAATCATTCACTTCAATTTTTGTTTTTGTTTTTGTTTTTTCTACAATACAGCCGAAGCCTCCTTAAATAAGGTTGAAATTACAGTGGCAAATATCTTGAGGTGTTAGAGAAGGGTTGAAGGAATGATGAAAGGATGCAAATTTAATATACTGAAAGGAATCCATGTTTCTATTGCTCTCCTTACTCTGTGTTTTTTAGTTATAATGCTTTCGCCATGGAAGAATAATCCTTTTATTACTACTCTTCTATTGGCCCAACAACGTTTTAGACAACCTTCTTCAGGTTTGGTTCCCCCACATCACCTTTGGCAATTTGCACATCTTTTTATTTATTTATTTTGTAGTTCTGAATGTTTTCCATGAAGAATGGTTGGGTAGTCTAGCTGGGATGAACATTAAAACAGTTAACTATTGTTGGTTACTGTTTGAGAAGAAAAATGGAACTTCTAGGTTTGTAATTCATTACGCTATTTAAACATATGAACTTAAAAGGAAAAGAGAGGCTAGGAGGGGAAGGGATGAATCTTAGTCCTTAGGTAAGAAAGATACGTGCCTGGAGATGTAATTCGGAATTCATTTCGGTTATGATAATGTAAGATTTCAATTTCACTAAATGTGAAGATGAGGATGAAGTTCTGTACCCGGAAATGTAATTTGGACCTGAAATTTGTTATGGAATTGCAAGTGCATTAAAAGTTTAAAGGCCCAAGAAGATGTCCAAAGCTGACTGCTGGGATGGTGAAAATTGTATGATGGATGGTTATATTCTGTAGTAAATATGACCCTTGAAAGGTTATATGGTTTAAAGAATCCCACGGGACCGGTCTCACTAGTATGAAGCTATGAATCACATTGAGGTTCAATGATAAGTATTTTTTCATTTCTTTTAATGTTCAATTGAACTTTCTTGTTTTTGAGTAACATATGTTTGCAGCATTTGTTATTCTCGAGATTGCTTATTTTTATGCATTTTACAAGAAGTTAGATGATATAGATCAAAAAGAAAAGATTAATATTCCTGGACAACATCATAGTTTTATGTAGCACTCACTGAGCTATCTCCATGTATATGAGGGCAAAGTAGCAGAGACATGATTGTATTAGCTTCTTGATCCATGAACTTTCATTTCCTTATATCTTTCAATGGGAAAAATCACACTCAATTTCCATTTGAAAATTGTTAAGACAGTATAGATCCTGTTTAGGTGGTAGTTATGGTGTATGTTTCAACTGGGATGAATAAATCCCTTTCTTACTATTCTTTTATTGCCCCAACAACATTTTAGACAACCTTCTTCAGGTTTGGTTCCCCCTCCATCTTTGGCAATTTGCACATCTTTTTATTTATTTTGTAGTTCTGAATGTTTTCCATGAAGAATGGTTGAGTAGTCTAGCTGGGATGAACATTAAAACAATTAACTATTTTTGGTTACTATTTGAGAAGAAAAATGGAACTTTCAGGTTTGTAACACATTAGGCTATTTAAACATATGAAGTTAAAAGGAAAGAGAGGTTAGGAGGGGAAGGGATGAATCTCAGTCCGTAGGTAAGAAAGATATGTGCCTGGTGATGTATTTCAGAATCCATTTCGGTTATGATGCATGGAAAAATGGTTCTAAGAATACATGTAAGATTTCGATTTTTCACTAGATGGGAAGATGAGGATGAACTTATGTACCTGGAAATGTAATTTGGATCTGAAATTTGTTTTGGAATTGAAAGTGCGTTAAAAGGTTGAAGGCACAAGAAGATATGCAAAGCTGACTGCTGGGATGGTGAAATTTGTATGATGGATGTTTATATTCTATAGTAAATATGACCCTTGAAAGGCTATATGGTCTAAAGAATCCCATGGGACCGGTCCCACTAGTATGAAGCTATGAATCACATTAAAGTTCAATGATAAGTATTTTGTCATTTCTTTAATGTTGAATTGAACTTTCTTTTTTTTGAGTAACATATGTTTGCAGGACTTGTTACTCTTGAGATTACTTATTTATATGCATGTTTCAAGAAGTTAGATGATATAGATCAAAAAGAAAAGATTAATATTCCTGGACAACATCATAGTTTTATGTAGCACTCACTGAGCTATCTCCATGTATACGAGGGCAAAGTAGCAGAGTTGTAATAGTATTAGCTTCTTGATCCATGAACTTTCATTTCCTTATATCCTTTAATGGGACAAACCACGCTCAATTTCGAAAATTGTTAAGACAGTATAGATCCTATTTAGGTGGTAGTTATGGCATATGTTCTCATGGGATGAATAAATGATCCAAGAGTATGCTATATGAGATGCTTTTTGGATGCTAAGGGTTGTGAAGTTAGCTGGCAAAGACCATTTGTTCTGCTGGGTTCTATTTGATGGATATATGGACCATGGTTTACTGGATATTAACGTATGAAATATTTGAATTGAACTATATTTTTCTAAACTTAATATTAAATTCATTGACTTTTTAATTTTCTTGTTGCACATAGACTTGCTTGTGGATGCACCAAATAATTCTTCAATTTCCAGGAGCCGTGGAGGGCATACAGAGGAAGCCAATAAGTCATTTTTGAAAAATGAAGCAACAAGGATGGGAGAACATCATAATTCTTCTTCATCAACAGAACCTGTAACCACATTCTCTTCTGAAGATAATGATAGTGATGAGGAGGAGTTATCCCCCCAAAATGCAGGTTGAGTACGAAATAAATAATCAATTTTAAGTAAATCTTCCAACTTTCTTTTATGAAAAATATTCTTATCACTAGACTTCTTGTTTTAAGTTTGCACGCTAAGACATGCATAGTAAAATTTTTTTACTTACATTTAGGTGACCGAAGTGCATTAGCTGTTATTTGTGATTTGAGATGAACGAAAGTGCTATACTGAAAGCCTTTATTAAAATGGTTTAATTCCTAAATCAAATGGGCGATTCTGGAAAATTTGGGTTTTTGATGATTAAAGGAGCAGAGAAGCATACAAATCTGTTTTCATGAGAGTTAACTAGGTTTTTGGGGGATCATGGGGATGCATCTAGATTAAATCTACTTTGTACTGATAATTGTTGCTTCTCTTTTCTTCTGTAATACAGGGTGCATTTAATTAATTACTTGTTTGTCAAAGGCTTATGGTGTTGAGTCATTGTTAGGGCAAGAGTGGGTGCTTAAGTCTGATTAGATTTAGAAGATTCAGCTTTAATGCCTGGCTGATAGAAATTAATCACACATTTGTACTAAATCTGCATAGCTGCTAAAATTGGGGACCATATCTACTAGTTAGTGTTAAACTTGTGCTCATTAAAGGTTTATATAAGGGGTGTGCCCTCATAAGAGTAAAATGAACCTGTTGCAAATATGGAAAGGTTGATAAAGGGTAGGCAAGTTATATGCCTGAAATTACTTCTGAGATCCTTCAAGTGTCAAAAATTCCTTGAGGGACAGAATTACATAAAACTAAAAGTTTGTGCACATTTTTAATTGAGCTAGAAAGTCTTCTAGCTTTCTTGTGTCTTCTAAGAACTTAGATTGTAGAATGGGAAACTATAAACCTGATTAATGAATTTCTCCTAGAGAGAATAACATGACATAGAATTTGGCCAGAAGTGAACCGTAAGTGACATAGAAGTACCATATGCCTATTGAGTTGAATCACAAATTATTAATCATCGACTATTCAAGGTAACCAACTATCTCAAGGAGGACAATATCTATTATAGGGAATAATGATTCTTCTTTTGTATCTAATAATAACGTTTATAAATTATATGCCATATAATTTAACAAACTTCACTGAAGTTTAATAAATTAGGATATACTGAAAGATCTACATGGTTCTTTATGACTAATTTACTATTATTTCTTTCATAATTCTGTTTTATAATCTTTATGCTCTGTTAATAGCTCATTAGTTGCAGCCTTCAATTTTTTTTTTTTATTTTTGTTTGTAGCATTTAAATTTATTGAGAAGCTTCTATGGATGAAATTTTGAGTTTTTCAGGTACCTTCATGATTTATCATTAATCATTTCCACTTTTTGGTCACTCAGATTGCAATTTTGCCAAGGGTAGATGGGTTGCTGACAGCAAGCGGCCATTGTATTCTGGGTTTGGATGTAAACAATGGTTATCAGTAATGTGGGCTTGCAGACTAACCCAACGGACAGACTTCTCTTTTGAGGGATATCGATGGCAGCCTAAGAATTGTAAAATGAAAAAGTTTAACCGGTTTTCATTCTTGAGAAGGTAAGTCTTTGTGTACGGTTTCTTGTTATTGCTTCTTCCCATGCCCTTTCCCAACATGGCTCTCTTTTTCCTCCTTACATTCCTTAAGGTGGTTAGTTACCAGTCATATTCTTGTAAATTAATGGTCAATCTTAATATTTTTTATCGTTCTTAGTAGAGCTTGGCCTAAAAGAAAAAAAGGAGATTCTTTTAATGAACCTTTGCTGTTATCGGGACAGTAGTCACCCTTCACTGCTTTTCCTTTATCCTCTAATGTTTTCTGCCAACACAAAATGTATCCTTAATATTCTTGCTATCCTTTTCCTATTTGGTACTAAATGCATCTTACTATTCACTACTGACCAAATTCACCATGTTTTGGAACACTATGATTACTAAAGATTACCAATGGTAGCACACTAACACTGCCTTACGTCACATGCTACTGCTTTTCCTAGATTTTGTATTCTTTCTTCACTGCTTAGCTGGAAATTCTTTATTTTATGATGCTTTTTCTTTTTCTATTGTCTTTTGTGAAATTTCTCGGTTTTAAGTTTGTTAAGTTAACTTAGCAGGCCTCGTTTTTCTATTCTAACCATGGTTGTAATTTTCAGAATGCGGAATAAAACAATTGCCTTTGTAGGAGACTCATTAGGCAGGCAGCAGTTCCAATCCATGATGTGTATGGTCTCAGGCGGGGAACATATTATATATGTTGAAGATGCTGCAAGGGAATATGGGCTTGTTAAACCTCGTGGAGCCAAGCGTCCTGATGGATGGGTCTATCGTTTCACAAAAACAAATACCACCATTTTATATTACTGGTCAGCTAGCCTCTCAGACCTGGTTCCTATTAACAGCACAGACAAAGCCTCTGATGTTGCCATGCATTTGGACCGTCCACCAGCTTTCCTGCGACGATACCTTCATCGTTTTGATGTATTAGTTTTGAATACAGGTCACCACTGGAACAGAGGGAAGTTTGAAGGAAACCGTTGGGTGATGCATGTTAATGGGAAGCCCAATGAGAATAAAGAATTTGAAGATATTAGGAATGCCAAGAATTTCACAGTGCATAGTTTCGTCAGGTGGCTAGATTCACAACTTACATCACACCGACGGCTGAAAGCTTTCTTTAGGACAATCTCTCCAAGGCACTACCGCAATGGAGATTGGAACACCGGAGGTACTTGCAATAATACCATTCCCTTAACCAATGGTAGCGAGGTCTTGCAAGATGGATCTAATGACAAAGTTGTGGAGAGTGCTGTTAGGGGCACAAAGGTAAAGCTTTTGGATATAACTGCAATTTCTGAACTCCGAGATGAAGCTCACATGTCTGGTTACAGTATTAGGCCGACTCAGAGTGTCAATGATTGCTTGCATTGGTGCCTACCCGGCGTACCAGACACATGGAACGAAATCCTTACTGCACAGATATAGGACCTTCCATGCATATGGTATGAAGAGGCAGTTTTATGAAGAAACAACACGGAGCTGGTATTAAAATTACCTTAATTCTTTCATATTTCCTCTCTTTTTTACTTCATTAGAGACTAGGTAAATCATTTCTCCTTTTTCACCACTGAGAATGTCATTGTTGAAAACCAAAATGTATTTTGAGCAGCTTGATGTCTACGGTAATCTAACAAATAAACACATGCAATTCAGCATTTGATTTCCATTGTATTTTTATTGTATGTACATTTATTACCTTACACACAATTGAATTTCAATCCTTCCTTTTACTCCAGGTCTTGGTTTTGATACTAAAATTGTAATTAACCTTTGATGTTCATTTTCATATTAATTTTCCTTTTTCTTAAAGAAAAATTGTTCTATTATCATCTAATTTAATTTCTTAAATTGAATGTATAAAACAAAAGGGTCAGAGACATGAAAATTGTTATTATATATAAATTAAATTTTAATATTATATATCATCTATATTTTAATTTCAAAACTTGATATCTAAATTTTTTTTTTTTTTAGGACACTTGCAAGTTGGTTGTGTATATAATTTTTTGGTTTTTTCTATATTTGTACACGAAATTTGGACTTTTAGTTAATTTGGAATTCTTTTGCTCTTTGAAAAATCTAAGCCATTAGATCAAAGTGCTTTTGGAAAAATGTTTGGCCACCGGACACGATGGCTGACATGACGGCGGTATGATGGTTGGGTGCCTGTTTCAGAAGTTGGGCTTTGCCAATCGTAAGTGACCCTTTTAAACATAACAGATTCAGAAGTTGGGTGCCTGAATTTCTTTTCCATTTCCAATTCCTCATAGATTCAATGAAGACTAAATTCTATTTAAAGATATAATTCTGCTTTCATTTATTCCTCTAATTTCCAAATTATCTTAAAATATCCTTTTGCAATTAATTTCAAATTGGATTTAAGTTTTGTAGTTTTAAAACCAAAAGAAGTTGCAAGATTGATGAAAATTTCAGATCTGATTCTTAATTTATATATTTTATGTAATATTTATTGTTTATATCACTACTTAATTGTGATGTAAAGTATTCTTTACCAAAAGAAAATTATAATACACAATGTCACATCAATTTCATGTATTATATGCAATATATTAATTAATAATTTACTTTTTCAATTTTCAATGTCAAATCACTATATGAACTTATTTCAAAAATATTTTCATGTTCTTTAAAGTTGTTTTCAAGCTTTTACTTATTTAATTTGAGAAATATTTTTAATTAAAAGTGTTTTTCTACCGATAATATTTGGTTTTGCATATAAAAATATGACAATATAAAGAATATTACATAATTAATATTTAAAATATATAAATTATGTAAAATATGAGATAATGTAATGAAATGAACATGCCATGCATCCATACATATCAACAAGCACATAAAGGATTGCTTTTATAGTAGGTGTTATTGATATTAGAGTATATATATAATTGAGACATACAATTTATCCAACACAAAGGAAGAGCAGAGGAGGCACTTCCTACTAACAAGGTTCATTCTATTTTCCTATTATGTTTGATTCATGCTATGCATGCATACTTGCATTATTTCATCTTCCTGCGTGCTGAATGCTAATGATGTATATCGGCAGCTGAGAGGATCGGAATCAGAAATGTAGTGACTATAACATCACATTGTGACCGTTGTTTAAATCGGTGATTCATTCGGAATGTGTTTGTTTCTTTTGCAGTGCAGAAGAGTAGATGAAAGGAGGAGATGGTTTCAGAACAACTGGAAAGAAAATCGCTGGGGCTCTGCTTGCTCTGGTTTTGATGACCTTATTGCTTTGGGATTGGGAGACCAGTCCTTTTGTTTATACACATGTATCAACCCAATACCAGTCCAACACACCTCCTGGTTTGTTTCCCATTTCATTCTTCTTTATATCTATTTTTAAGTTGTTGAATTTCAGAATCTATGTGCATGCTATAGCTATGTTGAAGTTGGTTTGAGGTATTATGAGAGTTGTAGGCCTAGCTGTCTCAACCATTACTCAAGCTTTTCTAGCTTCAATGGATATTACATATGAAGTATGCATTCATTGCGACCCAAATAACTCCACAGAGTCTATGGAGCCTGCTGAGATGAAAACTGATGGAAATAAGTATCAATCACTTGAGAAAGAAGAAGGGAAAGAGCCAATGGAAAATGGTGATGATTTTGAAGCTGAGATAATAGATGGTAGCTTTGTAAATGGGACAGCCTCAGTCGATACAAAAGGTACACGAGAATGCAATGCGATGCATATTCTTCCTTGTATAACTAATGAAGGATGTAGAGGATTAAATTGTATTATATCCATATTTGCAGTCTGTAATTATGCAAGAGGTAGATGGGTTGCTGATAGCAGGCCGCCTTTATATGCTGCCCAATGCAAGTATATGGAAAGGAAGTGGGCATGCAGACTCTCCAGTCGAACAGATTTCTCCTACGAAGGTTATAGATGGCAGTCCGTAGATTGCCAAAAGCCAGAGTTTGAGGCCTCTCATTTCTTGGAAAGGTAAACAGTTTAACGCAAACACACACACACACACACACACACACACACACACACACACACAAAATAAGATCAAACAGAATCCCATTGCAGGTGTTTTATCCTAGTGAATGCTTGAGTTGTCTAAAAGAATAAGATTGTATCATATATATATATATATATACAGGATGAAAGACAAAATAGTTGCCTTTGTTGGAGATTCATTGAGCAGAGAGCAATTTGAATCCATGATGTGCATGCTCACCGGGGGCCAAGAGAGCTCTGACATTGAAGATGTTCAGTTCCTATACACCGGAGAGATCCATCACCCTGGTTGGGGTTACCGGTTTCGGAGTACCAATACCACAATCTTGTATTCTAAGTCAACAAGACTGTGTGATCTAGAGCCTATTAATGCCACCGATCCAAACACCCTTAACGCCATGCATTTGGACCGTCAGCCAGCTTTCATTCGAGAAAACATCGATCACCTTAATGTATTAGTCATGAACACGGCTCAGCATTGGAGAAAAACGTTGGTTAGCTGGGACAACGAGGTGATGTACGTGAACGGGGCGCCTGTCCAAGACAGAAATCTCAAGAACATCTCCAATGCCATGATTTTTAAAGTGAACAATATAGTAAAATGGCTTGATTCTAAGTTGGCATCTAATCCCAACTTGCAAGTTTTCTTTAGAACAAAGTCGCCAACGCACTTTTTCAAAGGCGACTGGGACACCGGCGGTAGATGCGATAACACCATTCCAATGACCAGAGGGAGTGAAGTCTTCGAAGATGAATCGAGCGACAAGGTTGTAGCTGCTGCCGTTAATGGTACCAGGGTGAAGCTTTTGGATATAACTGCTCTATCTAATTTAAGAGATGAGGCTCACAATTCATATTATGGTAAAAGATACCCTGACTGCGTGCATTGGTGCTTGCCTGGTGTTCCAGATACTTGGAATGAACTACTCAGTGCACAGCTCTAGAAATATATGCTTGCATTTATATGACATTCTTTAGATACATTTTGATTTATAAATAACATTTACATCTACATATATTGTAACACCCCGAAATTTACTATAGTACGAAAGTAGTGGAAAGTCGAGGTTTTTTTTTCGATACAGTAAAAGTGATAACAAGGAGGAAGTTAAGTGAAGATAAGAAAATTTAATTAAGAGGAAAATTGTGAGATATTAACTTAACGTGAGGATTAAATCGCAAACGAGGAAAGTTCTGTGACTCAAGAGTAAACATACAAAGTTTAAGGGGTTAAACTATAAAAATGGAAAAGTTCAAGGGCCAATAGAGAAAATATATAAAGAGTGGAAGGATCTAAAAAAAGCAAAGAAAACAGATGATTAAGGACTAAATTGATCAATGGAAAAGGAGGGATTAGAGGTGAAAATATACCCAAAGTAAATTATTGGAAAGATATTTAAGAGTAATGGTAAAATTGTAATTAAATGGAAATGGAAAGGTAAAATGGTATATAGTCTAAATAGATTTTTTTTTTGAATAAATAATTTGATGGAAAAGTGTAGAAGAATGGAGAAAGAAAAGATGAAAGGGCTATAAAAAGCCATCAGCCGTTTCATGTTTCATGTAAGCCACTATTTTCTACCATTTTCAACTTTTATTTTTCTTTCAAATAAGTCTTTTTGACCAAATACAAGCCAAATAAGTTAATTCCTCCCAAAATTTTTCGGGAAACAATAAAAAGGAGTAATAGTCACATCAATTCATTAAAGGAGTATTCATGAAAGTTTTAGAGAAAAAAGAAAATTAAGTTAATGTTTGATTTTCAAAAGGTTCAATGTATGCGTGTCAATGATTTATGCTGTTTTTAAGTTTAGTAGTGATAGAAAATATAAATATTGTGTTAAAGTGAATATTTCTCATAAGAAAATATTGTGTTTTTAATATGTTGATGAAGAGAGAAATTAAGAAGAAAAATCAAGTGATAAGAGAAGAGAAAACAAGTGATTTTGGATAGAAAAGGTAAGTACTCATGTACTTCCAAGGATTAAAATGTTTGGTAGAACATGTAGTAAGTAAGTAAAATAAAGTATGAAAAATTTAACATATAAATTGAAAAATATGATAAAAAGAATAATCGAGGTATTATGAAATGATGAAAATATTTAAAATATCAAAGATGTGGAATTATGATAATAAGAATTAAGTTGTAAAATTTGAGAATTTATATGGTCAAAATAAAAGCAGTGAAATGCATAAAATATGCTATGGGAAATGAGATATTTAAATAGATTATGTGCTTAAAATGTTACAAGGAAGAAAATTTGATTAGATATGATTAATTAACAAATATTTAATTCTTATAACAAAATGGATTAGATTAGAAAAGACACAAGAGTTTACAAAAAATATTGATAAGAAAAAAATGTAGTGGGAAAAACAAGAATATTGAAATTCAAATTCAAATTATTCTTTAAGTTGTGGAAAATTAAGGAGTAAGTAGTAAAGTTCTAAAATTTATATTAGAAATAGTAAAAGTGAAGCGTATATAAATTTGGCATGTGAAAATATATATTATGCTAAATTAATGGATTAAAGTGTTAAATGATAGTGAATTTTGAATGGAAGATGAATTTGAAATGATATTAAAATAAATGTAAAATTTTGAGGTATAAAGGATTAGATTATAAGTTTATAAAAGTTCTACATGCTATTATTGATAATAGTAAAGATGAAGAAAGTGAGGATAGATGATGAATTATAAATTGGAACTTTATTGATTAGAATATCGAGTCATTATAAGTATTTTTTAAAAAATCATGAAAATGAAGATTAAATTGAGTAAGTGTTAGAAATACAGTTAAATCGTGATATTCATGAAATATAATATTTGCGTTTAAATGATATAAATTCAATATCATGAATACTCATATAGACTAATATTGAACTCCGTAGATATAGTTGGTATGTCATAGGAACCCGAGCGCTTCTATGTTATCGTGATCTATGTGATCTCAACACTTCGGTACTTCGTGTTATAGTACTTTGGTGCTTCGTGTTATCTGATATGCTTCGTGTATCCATTCAATTCAATGTGTCTGGCACGAGCTAACGAAGAAGTCGTGGTAAGTATATGAAGAAAAAAAAGGTGAAAGAATGATACATAAAATGATTTTGAGATATTGTGAATGTGTTTAATGGAATTTAATAAAGAAATTTAATAAAGTTATGGGCTAATATGTTAAAAGTGTAAAAATAGTATGTGAAAGAAATGGTAAAGGTTAGTGACGAATTATGAAAATTATGTTAATTGGTGAAATGTGATACATGAATTAAAAAGCGTAGTAAATTCTATTTGTTGAATTGTTGTTATAAGGACCAAATTGTGAAATAATTAAAAAGTGAAATAAGTATGATAATAAGAAATTAAGATGAAATAAGATAAATAAATAAAGAAATGAAATATTAGGAATTAAAGAATTTAATAGATTTCGATATCATGGGTCCTTACTAAGTTGTCACTAGCTTAACGCGTTGTTTTCTAATGCGTAGGTACAAGTTGGACATTGAGCATTGGATTCAAAAAAAAAAAAAAATCGGCCTCAACTCATCTCATCACATTTGCCAAGCCCGAACAAGAGTAGATGCAAATATTTTGGTTTAGATATGGCATGTACATAGGTTTGTTAAGTTATGAATAAAGTTAGTTATTTAAAGGACTAAAATGTAAGGTTTTACAAATCCTACTAATTTCGTGAATTATTAGAAATTAAAGAATGCTCAAACTAAACTAGATATATAATTATATCCAAGTTAATTGGTATATTTAATTGAAGAATTTTAATGGGTCTGAGGTGAATTAATTTGGTTTCAAAGTGTTGGACTATTTTGAATAAATGTAGGGGTTTTTAGCAAATTTTCCAAGTGCTTTTGAGCAAAAATTGCTAACGTATCGATAATTCTCCTTAGTTTTGTACAAAATTATATTTTAAACATTTTCAAGCATAGTTGGTTAACCAGTAATAACCTTGAACATAGCAAAATCGCTTTGGCACCAAATGTAATATTTTATATTGGGTTCTTTAGTCAAACCGGGTATAGGGGTGTTACAAATATTAATAAAATGACAAAAACTTTAATATAATTTAAATTAATTCTTAATATTATATATCATGTATATTTTAAGTTTGAAACTTGATAACTTATATTTAGGACATTTGCAAGTGGATTGTGTATATAATTTTTATGTTTCTTCTATACTCGTACTCAAAACTTGGGCTTTTAGTTGATTTAGAATTCTTTTCTCTCTCAAAAATCCAAGTCCTTAGATCAAAAGAGGAGCTTGAAAGGAATCTGTAAGTGCTTTTGGAAAATGATCGGACACCAAACATGATGGTAATATGATGGTTTGGTGTCGATTTCTGGGATTGGGATTTGCCAATAACATGTGACTTTGTACCGACAAATTTCAAGTTGAAAGTTGACTGAAAAATTCAGAGTCAAAGTTATTGATGACTTCATAAAAAAAAGTTATAATTTCTGAAAATTTCTCAAATACAAAGAAAAATATCTTTTTTTTTTTTTTTCCTCTTTGGTTTGGCTTCGATTAAAGGGTCATTTGATTTAATCTTGAATGGATGTGGATTGTTTTAAGTGTCGTATTGACTTACTTTTGAATGAGTTTGAACTTCCTTTCTTCAGTTGAAACAAATCGAAAGGCGGCTTTTTTCAAAAACAACTTTTGACTTCTTTTTCACAATTGAATTGGGTTAGAATATAACTTTTCTTCAAAATTGATGTGGCGTTCTTCAGAATTTTTTCATGTTTTTCAGCTTCTTTAGAAAATTCTGCATAGAGATTTGGGGAACCATTTTTATAGTGTCAAATATATGAATAAAAGAGAGTTCTTGTAAAATTTAACTACATTTGATAGTTCTTCAAGACTTCAAACTCTTTTTATTTATTATTTATCTCTTATTACTTAATTGTTTTATTTTAATTAGCAGTAATATAAAATTTTAATAGTTATCTCTTTAGTTAATTTAAATTAATTACAAAAAATAATTATGAGACAAATACTATGTTATCATTTTCACCATGATAATTTTAATTTGACCCACATTAACTTCAATTTGACACATGAGACTTTATCATTAGTTTGAAAAAAAATATTCATCTACAAATACCGACTTAATCATTTATATGAATTTTAAGAAGCCATCGCCAAATCAAGAATCTCATTTTTATGAAGGTTTGTGACGGTCTTAAGGCTAAATGTATCATCTCCCTTCCAAAATTCGCACAACCATGACATCTTTTACAACCATGCATGCATATCAACACATGGCTCTTGTTTGCTAATTCCATACCCACCACCACTTCCTTCATTTTAAATTACCTTCCACTTGATATGTTGCGCTTTTTTTGTCCTTTATTTATTAATTTTTTTGTCATTTTTTTAGGCTCATTATTATGTATTTCAAATATAAAAAAAGGGTAGCTCCATCTAGAGGTGTGCATGGGTCGGGCGGCCCGGCCCGAAGGCCCGCCCAAATGTGGGAGGTTTGGACAAAAATATAGGCCCAAAAAATGGGCTTGGGCAAAAATGAGGCCGTTTAGAAAATGGGCCGGCCCTCAGTATTTTTTTGGCCTGAGCTGCCTACCTACCAAAATATTTTTATTTGTTATATTTTAATTGTATTTGATTTATTTTAAATATTTTTATTTATATTTGATTTATTATATTTTTAAATGTATTTGATTTATTATATTTTTGTTTATTTTTGTTTTAATATTTATTTTATTTTTAAAATGTATTGAATTTATTATATTTTATTTTTAATAAAATAAAAAATTTATACTAGTCGGCAGGCTTGGGCTCGGGCCTACCAATTTTAAAGCGGGCTTGCCTGACAAATTTTCAAGCCCATATTTTGGGTAGGTAGACTCTCAGCCTACCAATCAGGCATAATTTTTTGGGCCGACCAAACCCGACCCGGCCTACCATGCACACCTCTAGCTCCATCCATCAATCATTGAAGTCGAGGGTGTACCACTAAGAAGGGAAAGGAAGCTTGTTGGGGAATTGACTTCAAGATTTTAAGAGACTTCGTCAAATATAGGGGGTGGACCAAATGCGTGCTATATGGTTTCGCGAAAACTCTAGCGATGGCCAAGGAATATGACGCGTAAGCCAAGACCAATTTCGATTTTTCAACATCGACGTGGCACAACAGAGATTTGATCCTTATTTTTTTTCAACATCAACATGGTGCAATGGAGATCAACTCTGGTTTTTCTTTTTTTTAAACATTGGCATGGAAAGGTAGAGACTAGTTTCATTTTTTTTCAACATTGCCTATCGATACGGTGAGGTGAACAACATTTGTGATGACCAAGGTAGATCCTTCCAAAATGGCGAGAAGAGCTTTTGCAACTTTAACATGGCTAGAGGGGGGCCCATTCCAAACTTTGCAACATCAACATGGCAGAGAGAACTTTTGCAACTTCAACATGACGAGAGGAGAACCCATCTCGAACTTTGCAACTTCAACATTAAGCAAAGAACTTTTGCAACTTCAACGTGACGAGAGGAGGGCCGATTCTAAACTTTGCAACATCAAAACGATTGGAAGAACCTTTGCAATCTCAACATGGTGACAAATTTCAACATAGAGAGGAAGACTGACCGCAAGCGTGCGTGCGCTGAAAACAAACAATTTTATAAAAAAAATTTAAGAGTGCGATGTTAATTGCAAGCAGACAATGTTAATTGTAATATTTGTAGTGTCAATAAAACACTAGAGCATTCCAGGATCAAACCCAAGGGATTGCCAATAAATGTTTTTGTCAAGATAATTACAAGTTAAGCAATTACTAATCTAGTCGAGTCAAAAATTATTAATACAAATTCCAAAATAAATTATTTATAAACTAAATTTAAATTATCAATTAAAATAACTAGTCTTATTTCATTCTCTGTTGTTTTAGACAATGTAAATGATAAAACAATGGTTGGTTGATTTGTTAATCGCTAACTAAGTTAATAAACGTATATTGATTATATTTTTTGTCACTTTTAACTAGGAATCTCCTCTTGGTCTCATCCTTGACTAAAAGATACCACTTAAGCTCTCCTCTCGGTCTCACCTAGGCATATAGATCTCCTCTTGGTCTTGTTTATCAAGATTTTCCTTTAGACGCGTCAATTCTAGTGTATTAAACATTTCAATATAATTGAGCAACCAATCAATCAAGCATAAACATTAACTTAAACTAACAAATAACCAATCAACCAACCATCAATAAATTTAGCACATAATCAAACTTAAATTCCAAATAAGCATTTTATCAAACACATTGTAGGCATAAAATGAAAGTAAAAGGTTTCAGAAAATGTTCATTCAATTGATGGAAATCCATTGAAGCTCAAGAATTTGACCATCTTCATTTACAAATCTTTAACAAGAAGGAAGAAAGAAAACAAAAAACATAAAATCTAACTTAAAAAGAAAAGAGCAAACCTAAACTAGAAATGAAAAGAACATAAAAGAAAAAGGAAAATAAAAGAAAAACATAACCCCAACCCCAACCTAAAACTAAGGAGAAAAGATGATAGAAACAAATGTGAAAATTTTTCCTCTTTATTCAGCCAAAAGTGGCTTTTAAAGACTTATTACAACCCTATTTTTATAACCAAAATGCCCTTGGACATCTAATTGTTGATTGGTGCTTGGTGCACAAAATGTAACATCCCAAAGTTGGGCCTAGTAGGATTGGGCCCATTGGGCTTTAGGCGTGGGAGCGTTTAAAATTTATGGGAATAAGAGAACGGCTTTAATGCTAGTTGGACTTATTAGGTGAGTGATTTTGGAAGGTTAGAGGGTTTCGATGAAGTCTCGGGTTCAAGTTAGGCCTTAGGAAAAATTTTGGTTTTGGGTGAATAAAACCCTAGGAGTTAGTAGTAGGCATTAAGAATAAAATGTGGGGAAAATGACACAAGTGGAATGTGTGGTGTAGTGGCAAAGTGACTCCACATAAGGGACAAGGGGGTGACGCCACAAGGAAGGAAGGAGGTCCAAGGTTCAAGTCTTGGCTCTTGCATTTTGGATTTTTTTAAATGGACTCTAGAATTTTGCCATAGGGTTATATTTAGTTGCGCATGATTTTAGACACAAGAAAGTGAGTGGTCTAGTGGCAAGGCACCCTCATTAAGGGTGCAAAGGAGCCTAGGTTTCAATCTCATGACAAGCAAGGGAGTATTTATTTTTCGATTGGACGGGAAGAGTTTGAGTTGGATTTAAACTCTGCTAACGGAGGGATCCCACATCGGTAAGATACAAAGAAGGAAGGTGAGAAGCTAGCTATATATAGAGCATTCTATGAGGGAGTTAATATACCTTGGTGGCCGTTTGGGTACAGACCTAGAGGATAATCACCAATAGTAGCGAAGGAAGGGCTACTATAACGTGAGGTGCACGGTAAGGTTACGGTGAGGTTTTGATTTCCGATAAGTGTATATTAAGTTATGATTAATCGTTAGGTGATGTCGATTTTATGTTCGTGACGAAGGGTTTTGCAGTGCGCGTGGTTACCAAGTGTGTACAAACATTACACACACGAAATCGGCAAAGCCGAAAGTGGCTAAATGGGCCCGGTGGGCCCTGAGGCTAAGTTTGATGAAATGGTTTGGTTGGTTATACGAATTGAATTAGTCATGCATGCTACATGAATTGGATTTGTTTTGGGCCTAATAGGCCATATGATGAGATTTGGGCCTAATGGGCCGTGAGGGAGTGATTTGGGCTTATGGGGACGTAGGCATGTATGTTAGGGTTTATGGACCTTAGGTCTAGTTTGAACAACTCGTAAATTCCATAAGACTTAATTCTAATTAAACATGTCTCGTGAACAAGTTGCGGGGTTGGAGTGTGGCAACCATGCGCATGTTCAGGATTGGATCTAGGGAGAGCTTGGTACTTAAGCGGCCCTAGTGGCCCACCTCCTCTTTTCGGAACCCTACACAGTGTGTTATGTCTGCTCACTTTAGCCACAAGACTTGTTGATGGGCCAAAGTTCATAGCTAAAACCCGAAAGGGACTGAAACACCCCCAGTTTATGAAATTATCGAAGTACCCCAATTTGTGAAATTACCGAAGTACCCCTAATTTACGAAATTACCAAAATACCTCCAGTTTACGTAATTATCAAAATACTCCCGATTTACGTAATTATCGAAATACCCCTAATTTACAAAATTATCAAAATGCCCTCGATTTACGAAATTACCAAAATACCCCCAATTTGTAAAATTATCGAAATACCCTCGATTTGTAAAATTATCGAAATACCCACGATTTGTAAAATTACTGAAATACCCTCAATTTATGAAATTATTGAAATACCCCTAATTTGTGAAATTACTGAAATACCCTTGGTTTGTAAAATTACTGAAATACCCCTAGTTTGCAAAATTATCGAAATATCCCTAGTTTGTAAAATTATCAAAATACCCCTGGTTTGAAAAATTACCAAAATACCCTTGGTTTGCAAAATTATCGAAATACCCCTGATTTGAAAAATTATGAAAATACCCCTAGCTTTCGAAATTATCGAAATACCCTAGCTTACAAAATTACCGTTTTACCCCTAAACAATAAAATGATCGTTGTACCCTCGTGGTAGTACTAATGTTGTCTGTGTTAATTGTATGATTGATTATGTTCGAGATGCACTACATACATGGATTAGTTATGAGTAGAATTACCAAATTACCCTTGGTAGGTAAATTACTAAAATACCCTCGGTAGGTAAAATTACCGTTATACCTTTTGGGGTTAATTAGCGTGATTGTGTGTAACTTCTCACACCGTTTATAGTGTCTTGATAACATATATATTTATGTATATTCTGTTAAATGCCGAAAACTCGGTATGGCGATTGAAATCCCCATGGAGGTAAAGGCGATTCATCGAGTTAGTGACTTCGTGATATTAATAGATGGTTACGATGAGATGACATGTTATATGTGATGAGCATCATATACATGCATGCCGAAACTCATTGAAACCATACATCATATCTTATGCTTGCATGGGGTTGGGATTGTGATATTAAAGGGAAGTGTTGTAGTGGCTCGCCACGATCTGCTATAGTGGTTACGCCATGATCTGCATGTAGTGGCTCATGATATGTTCGGTGACTATGTCACGATTGACGATGAATGACTAACTGCGACATGACCGCCATCGATGGTGTGTAGCGGTGAGGGTTGATTGTAGAAATCCCCATTGGTGTGATTGGAAGGTACGGGTGGTGTGTAGCGGATGGAAAATTAGGTTAGGCTGGGTTTGCATCGTATTGCATACATGATCTGCTGTGACATATAATATGGGTTAAGGCTCAACCGAGGCTATTTTGGGCTAAGGCCTAATTGCCACCATTACTGTAATAGGCTTCGGCCCGGATTGTTGCGATGCATGTTCTTACCGATGAGGGTTGTGCACATTGAGATTTCAATAAACTCACCCCTTTTTTATTAAATGTTTGGTGATTCCAAATGATTGAGGATTGGGAGCCGTGGAGGACTCGGGGTGGCTATACATCGAGATCTTGCTCATGAACTTTAGTAATTTTGATTTTGCCTTTTCTTTTATATTATTTATTTTGGGTTAATATTTTGTAATAAGGCCATTGGTTTATTTTTCTAAGTTTTGATTTATAACTATTAAACTTATAAATCTGGGTTTTTTTAAAACATTAGCAATCGTTTTCTAAAACATCATGTTTACACAACGGTGCAAGTTCAACTTTCATAACAGAGCAGTTTTTCAAAATAATAACAACTTTTAAACGGTCATTTAGTAAATCATGTTTTTCTCAATCAAAACAACGAACTCGGAGTTCAAAAATCTGATAAAACTTTTCTAAACAATTGCTTAGCATTTCAACTTTCTTCAATGTGACACGCCAGATTCGGGCCTAACTTCTAGGCCGGGTTTGGGGTGTTACACAAAAACTACCCCTGTGTCATTCTTTACCTTTATACGATGGAGGTATCGCAATACCCAGGGGAGGGTATCGTGATATCCTCATCAGTCTACTCAAGGGGTGTCCTTAGGGGTGGATACTGTAGATCACTCCTTTTCTTCTTCATTTTGGGTTTGACGAAGGTGTTGCAATATCCAAGCTTCGGTGTCACGATACCTCTGCTTGTGGCATGGTTTCCATTCAATTTTGGGCCACCAACATGCTCCTACAATACTGAATCACGCATTAGGGTCCAAAAGGCACCCTTGGCCAATTTGGGTCTCAAAATAGCACAAAATAAGCATAAAATACATGAAGAGCTTATTAAAGCCAGAGAACGAAAATTAAATGAAAACATTAAAGTGTTCATTGAGCTAAATATAAACAAGTCAAAAAGATCGTGCGAAGGAAATGTTTAGGTCACATAAGTCTTTTAGGCTTGTAACGTTTAGAGGCTTACGACAATTTGGATTTCAATCAAAAAGACAACTCAAACGGTTTCAAGCACTAGAAACAGTAAAGCACATGAAATTGTTCTCTATTCATCCCCAAAATAGTCATTAAGCTCACCTCCTTATTTCTCCTTCTTTCAATTTCCTTCTCTCCAAAGAAATGGAAGATGTTGTTGAATATTGGTGTATATAAACTAGTGAGTACTTGTGCATTATGAATAGAAAGATTTCTTTTAAGCTAGCAAAAATTTTTCATTTGAACTTTTTCTACAATTTTCTCTCTTTCACTCATAATGCTTTTATTATTAACCATGATTTTATTCCACTCACCTTGCTTTTATTTACTTGATTTTCTTTTTCATTTAATTTACTTAGCAAATGTCTATATGTATCATGTCAAACAATCTCTTCTCTTTTCTCTTAAGAATAACTTGAAACCACCAAAATGTGTCTACCTAACCATTAACATCCATGGCCCAAAGTCCATTTCATAGTGGATTTTAAGATCAAGGACAAAGAAGGGTTGAGTTTTTAACTCAATTTTGGCTCAAGGTTTCAAGCATGTGGGTTCATCAAGAATGGAAAAATTAAGGTTCAAATCATGGGATCTAGGGGTATATAACATCAAGGTTAGCCATTTAGGTTCTAGGATAATCAAACAATGCCTTAGGTCCTCCATAAACATTTCACAATACATAATTTTAATCATGCATACATTTACCCAAATGAATAACAAC
The DNA here is from genome assembly GCA_025506655.1 of Gossypium rotundifolium. NCBI lineage: Eukaryota > Viridiplantae > Streptophyta > Magnoliopsida > Malvales > Malvaceae > Gossypium > Gossypium rotundifolium. Next base: position 6,681,884 of record CP106725.1, on the reverse strand, counting down.
TGATTTAAGCACTATTTATCTACAAGCATCTATACAATCTATCTATTTTTTGACACAAATCATTCATATTTACATAAAGAATATTTACGTTTAATTCTATTATGCAATTAAACTTATTAAACTAACTATCTGCTTTTAAAAGAGCCAAATTATTGATAAAGCGTAAAAGTAATATATTTTAACCCCATATTTAATAGGCTTTTGGATGATTTAGCCCTTGATTTTATGTAAAAAGGTGCTTTTAATCCTTTCTTTTCATGTTTATACTCAGGAAAGCACCCGAGGATAAAAAGAACACAAAACGGGCTTAAAATGGAGTAATTGGGCCTTAGCGAGAAATCAACACGGCCTAGCCCAAAGCCCACACGAGCGTGCCTCGCCGATTACCTAGAGCACTGTAACATCCTAGATTAGGGGTTATGCATTTAATGCATAATTCAAGTGATAGTAGGCTTGGAGTGTGTTTGGATATATTTTAGGAGTTTTTGAGAACTTTAGGTGAAGGGGAAAAACTTTGGAAAATATTGGAATTTTAAGTGAAAAGGGGAAACTAGGCAAAGAGGCCTTAAAGGAAATTTTGTGGAGTTTTAGGACACAAGAAATTAATTGGCAAAGTGGCTTGGGGCGCTAAGGTGCAAGGGGGCTTTAGGAGGGAAGAGGGTCGAGTCTTGAGGGCAGCATGGGAGTGTTTTATTTCTGTATTTTGCGGCAAGAAGGGAAGTTGGACTGAAGACGGCTTTAAGAAAATATAAAGTGGTTTTTGGACACAAAGAGTGCCTTGGTAAAGTGGCTGCAAGGCGCCACTTAAGGGCCTGGAAATGACGCCTTGAGTAGGGAGGTTCGAGCAACGTGGGCAGCAGAGAGGAGTGTTTTTATTTTGCTTTTGGCGTTAAGACAAGGGGGAGCTAAGGAAGGAGCTCTTAAAAGGAATTGTAGGGAGTTTATGTCACAAAGGAGCTAGCAGCAAAATGGCTGGTGGCGTAGGGTGTTTCTAGCAGGTCTCATGTTCGAAACCTGGGGGCAGCAAAATGGGTGGCTTTTATTTTGGCTTTTGGCACCAAGAGAGTTGGAAAGAAATTGGACGGCTTTGGACTTTTAATTAGGTAAGGATAAGCTTGGTTTTTTATTTTAAATTTTAGCTAGAAGAGTGGGATAAGTATGGTTTTATTTTATTTATTTTTAAGGGGTAAGATAAGAGATATTATAGACGTGTGATAAGGGATAATGTGATAGATTAGTTTATTTTATTTGTTAAGGTGATAAAAGAGAAATATGAGGAGTGTGATAATGAATTGATAAAGTGGCCGAATATGGGATTCTTGGTGCGTGCCTAGTCAGTTTTGAAGCTAGATAAGAAGGGAGTGCCGAAATTATTTATGGTTCTTTTAGTCTTCTACCGAATTTCTTCTCAATCCTCCTTCTCATTCTTTTTCTTTTCTTCAACCTCAATTTTACTAAGTTCTTGCCGTAATAGTAGCATTATTTTCTTCTTTCTTTGCTTGTGATTCTCAAAGCCGAAACACTCCTCATGAAAGCCAGAAATTTCTTTTTTGGAGGGCCATAGCCGAACCTTATAAGCCTTATTTTCCTTTTCTTCTTCATCATTATTTCGAGCCATAGCCGAATCTTGTTGTGGAACCTTTCCTCTTTAAGTCTCTTCAAGCAATGAGGTGGTAAGTAGATCCTTCTCTAGTAATCGATTTTGGATTCTCCTCATGAGTGTGCCGAAACCATATGGTTAGGCCTTGGTTATATGGGTGGCCGAATATGTTTAGAGGCCATAGTAATATATGTTCTTTTATGTGTAGCCGAAGGGAGGAAGCACTAGGGATTCTTTCGGGATTCGATTTATCAAGGTGAGTCTATAAGGTATTCGGCCAAGGGCCATTTGTTTAGATGTTTATTTATGGCCGATTCTAACCGTGACTATAGGGATTTCAACAGGCTTTTGGGTACAAGTGTGTGATTTCGGGATTCAGAAGAAATAGGTAAGAGGTTGCTAATATTCTACATAGGCCATTATGTTTATCGGTGTTGACCGATTTTGGGGTTATAGATGTTTAGGCAATTTGACATGATTAAGAGGAGCTTTGGATTTCGATTCGTTTTGGTAAAGAATATCAAGTGTGGATTCGGGATTTGGTAGAAGACCAAATCGGCATTAAGGGAGGAGGAAAACCACGTTTCAAGATCTGGTTAGATTCAAATAGTTCGGGATTTAGCTAAATAGTTAGGTGCGTAGTTATCGCACTATTCTCCTGTTATTTGTTTGTTGTTATGTATGTATGTTTATGATGTGTATGTTAGCTGGAAATAATGGCTAAGACGGTGGATACTCGTAGTAGGTAGTCAATTAATCAGGTCAGTGCTCTATTTTGCCTATGGTATATGTGTGATATTTGTGGTGAGCATGTGATGAATACTTACTCTAAATGTTAATCTGACATGATACACATATATGCATCGGACTTGGGATGTGAAAATCGAAGGAAAGGGTGTACATATTTATGTACGTGGTCTAATGTTAGCCTTGTGCTACATTAGCGCTTGATGTTAGCTATGTGCTTCATCAAGGGAGGTGTTGGCTAGGTGCCCATCTCGGTGGTTGATAGCTATGTGCATCACCGTGGGTGATTGATATGTGGGATCACTCATGTGATCGGTGGCTAGCCACGCTTGCCTTGAGCAGTGTCCGCGGTAAGATATATGGGATCACTTGGTTGATCGGTGGATTAGCCACGGCTTTGGGCAGCGGGTTTGCCGAGGTAGGTGTATGGATGGACACTAGGTTGGGTTGGGCTACATAATTGCATAATTTATATGGACTGTGTGGATATGGGCCAAGCCCATATGGGGAAACATGTGAAATAACTATGCACTGAGTCTGTTTGACTCACCCAAATTTTTCCAACATCGCAGGTGATGCATAAAGCTTGGACCGGGTTGGAGTGGATACGAGGTGGCCCATGCAGAAAAAGTTTTACTTGTTTTAAGTTATTTTATAATTCAGTACTTGGAATATTTAATTATTGTAATAAGGCCACTATAAGTCTTTAACTTTTATTATTATGTTTTAAGGTGGATTGATGATTAAGTTAATATTCGTGAATGTTTCTTTTAAAGAGATAATTTATACTTTGATAAATTATTTTAAAGATTTAAATTTAATAACTTAATTTTATTTTGGAATTTTACATACCCAATATTTTATTAAAGGCATACAAAATTTTATGTTTTACCGTAAGTCAAAATATTTTTCAAAAGTTTTCATGATTGGCATTTCAAATTCTATTAGTAGTGAATGGGCGGTGTTTGGGGTGTTACAATTTGGTATCGAGCAGTGTTTTAAACACTCGGCCTTGGGTTTAAGGCCCAAAACGTTTTCAAAGTTAAGCCCAAAAGAATTTTTGTGAATTAAGCAGGTTTTTCTGTCATGGGCCACTAAGTCTCCGACCCGAAGTCCACCAGGTAAACACTTCTATCCATTGTGTGATTCATATTATGACTCGTAGAGGGGTAGAAATGGAATAGAACGTAGAATAGAGATTAAGTACTTGAACCCTAGGACTAGTATACCCCAACAATTACATAAGACTCTAATGCACAATTAAACAAACCTGTGTCTAAGTCGTCGAGTTAAGGTGTGGTAACCATGATGCGCATGTCTAGGATTGGTTTCGGTGGGAGCTTGGTATTTAAGCAGTCCACGTGACTCACCTCCTCTCGGTGAATCCTACCTAGTGCGTAGCCTCGGTTCACCCTAACCAAGAGGGCTTATACATGGGCTAAACCCTAACTAAAACCCGAAAGGGACTAGCCGTATTTTTTTTATGAAAACCCTAGTTTTATAATCACCAAATTACCCCTTGAATAGTAGCAAAAACTTATTTTTGGAAATTTTCAAAATATTTTCGATTTATAAAAAAAATTTACTAAAATACCCCTAGTGATAAAATTACAAAAAATGCCCTTGGTTTATGAAATTTCCAAATACCCACAATTCTTATCAAAATTTCATTACTTTATAAAATATTCAAAAACCCTAAATTTGCCAAGTATCAAAATACCTTGATTTTTGAAAATTACAAAATTACCCCTAACCTGCAAATTACCGAAATATCCCCGAGTCACAAAATTATCAAAACAACCCTGAATCCCAAAATTTTTACAACATCACCAATTTGGAAAGCAAAATTTTCAAAACAACCCCCAAGTGTTGTAAATTCCAAAATATCCTTGATTTATTAAGAATTATAAATTTACCCTGGTTTATTATTGAAATACCCCTGTAATTTTAAAATTTCTAAAATACCCCCGGGATTTCAAAAATTTACCAAAATACCCTTATTGACAAAATCACCAAGGAACCTTATTTTGACAAATTACGAAAATACCCCTGTAGAGCAAATTACGAAAATACCTCTGGATAGTGAAAAAACAACAACAATGAAAACTACAACATTTCTCTGAATGAACTAAAGTTCATAAATGATTGATGGATGTATGAATGTAAAGACTGTGTGCATGTATGAATACGAAAGAACCACTCCTAATATCCTTTTCATAAAATTTGCTCGTGGATAAACAGTGAAACAAAAATTTTAATGTATAAAACTTTTTAATCAGATTAAATCGCGACGTTAGACATGAGTTCTAGAGGACGAGGTTATCGTGGACGCGGTAGAGGTAGAATGGTCGTGTCGGAACCCGTTAGGTCGGGTCAAGGATCCGAGAATGGGGTACCACCACCACTACCACCGACTTTTGGTGTTGAGCAAAGAAGATCGACGGGGATGATCTTTATGACGCAGCGGTCTTTGCGAGTTCTTGAGATGGTGGTGGAGCGGTGGAAATATGAGAGCTAGGAAGTCTCAGATGCAGGCGACTCGAGCCAATGGAGTCAAGTGTTTCGTGGAGTATCTGGTGTGGCACCCAAAGATCGCTGAGTATTAGTTGGAGGCGATCGAACGAATTATGGATGAGTTGGATCGACCCACGAGGAGAAAGTGAAAGGAATGGTGGGGTTACTACGCAATGAAGCGTATCAATGGTGGCTCACAGTTCGGGATAGTGCCACAGCTGAGGATCTTACCTAGGATTATGTTAAGGCGGTGTACCAGAAGAAGTATGTTGGTACTCATTATATCGATCGCAATGGAAGGCGTTTAAGGGTGGTTCAAGGAACAAGTCCGTAGCGAATCTGTTGAATTCACGAGTTAAGCCGATATGCTCGAGGAGTAGTGGCTACGAACATGAGCGGTGTGTCCGATTTGAGGACGGATTGAGGGCGACACAAGTTGTTAATAGCTCCACATCAGGAGCGGGAGTTATTGTGCTAGTAGAGAAGGCTAAGGTAGTGAAGGATTAAGGACTTTATGAGGCAGAACAGAGATAAGGAGAGGAATCAGGATACGAGAACTTTTGGATCGTCAGAATTGTCTGAGAACTTTCAGAAAAGACCGAGGGTCGAGAATTTTGTTCGTGGCGCTAAGCCGACCATCGGAAATCCGCACCGTCCATGTGCTCAATGTGGGAGGTATCATGTTGGCGAAAGTTTGGAATCAGAATCGGGAGTGTTTTAGATGTAAGTCTAAAACTCATTTGATTAAAGACAGTCCTCAAGATCCGAATAGGGCTCGGACGGAAGGTCAAGGAGGAGTCAAATGAAAGCAGAATGGTCGATGAAGTGACAAAGGGTGTGGTCTCGAACCATGGAGGACATGGTTCTGGCGAGGTCGTGGAACACCAAACGAGATCTTTGAAGGTGCAGACGCAAGGCAACCAAGGTTGGTTTATGCAGTTGGCCGTCGCGAGGAGGAAGATGTACCAGATGTGACAACGGGTACTTCCTTATTTTTGGAATACCCTTAATTGCTTTGATTGTTGTAGAGTTTTCTTGTATCGCTAGTGAAAGTGTTCGAAGCCTTGCATGTGAACTTAGAGATTGTGCATAGGAAGTATGATAGTTTTATAAGATTAGAGTGCACAGCGTAAGCATAGTGTGGTGAGTAGGAGCGCAATTAGCTAAGTAATTTCGAGGACGAAATTATTTTTAAGGAGGGTAGAACTATAACATCCTAGATTAGGGGTTACGCATTTAATGCATAATTCAAGTGATAGTAGGTTTGGAGTGTGTTTGGATATATTTTAGGAGTTTTTGAGAACTTTAGGTGAAGGGGAAAAACTTTGGAAAATATTTGAATTTTAAGTGAAAAGGGGAAACTAGGCAAAGAGGCCTTAAAGGAAATTTTGTGGAGTTTTAGGACACAAGAAATTAATTGGCAAAGTGGCTTGGGCGCTAAGGTGCAAGGGGGCTTCGGGAGGCGGAGGGTCGAGTCTTGAGGCGCATGGGAGTGTTTTATTTCAGTATTTTACGGCAAGAAGGGAAGTTGGATGAAGACGGCTTTAAGGAAATATGAAGTGGTTTTGGACACAAAGAGTGCCTTGGTAAAGTGGTCATGAGCGCCACTTAAGGGCCTGAAATGACGCCTGAGCGAGGAGGTTCGAGCAACGTGGGCAGGAGAAGTGTTTGTATTTTGCTTTTGGTGTTAAGACAAGGGGGAGCTAAGGAAGGAGCTCTTAAAAGGAATTGTAGGGGAGTTTATGTCATAAAAGAGCTAGCAGCAAAGTGGCTAGTGGCATGGGGTGTTTCCAGCAGGTCTCATGTTTGAAACTTGGGGGCAACAAAATGGGTGGCTTTTATTTTGGCTTTTGGCTCCAAGAGAGTTGGAAAGAAATTGGACGGCTTTGGACTTTTAATTAGGTAAGGATAAGCTTGGTTTTTTTATTTTAAATTTTAGCTAAAAGAGTGGGATAAGTATGGATTTATTTTATTTATTTTTAAGGGGTAAGATGAGAGATATTATAGACGTGTGATAAGGGATAATGTGATAGATTAATTTATTTTATTTATTAAGGTGATAAAAGAGAAATATGAGGAATGTGATAATGAATTGATAAAGTGGCCGATTGTGGGATTCTTGGTGGGTGCCTAGTCGGTTTGAAGCTAGATAAGAAGGAGTGCCAAATTATTTATGGTTCTTTTAGTCTTCGCCAATTTCTTCTCAATCCTCCTTCTCATTCTTTTCTTTTCTTCAACCCCAATTTTACTAAGTTCTTGCCGTAATAGGTAGCATTATTTTCTTCTTCCTTTGCTTGTGATTCTCAAAGTCAAACACTCCTCATGAAAGCGAAATTTTTTTCTTTGGAGGCCATAATTAACCTTATAAGCCTTATTTTCCTTTTCTTCTTCATCATTATTTGAGCCATAGCGAATCTTGTTGTGGAACCTTTCCTCTTTAAGTCTCTTCAAGCAACGAGGTGGTAAGTAGATCCTTCTCTAGTAATCGATTTTGGATTCTCCTCATGAGTGAGCCGAAACCATATGGTTAGGCCTTGGTTATATGGGTGGCGAATATGTTTAGAGGCCATAGTAATATATGTTCTTTTATGTGTAGAAGGGAGGAAGCACTAGGGATTCTTTCGGATTCGATTTATCAAGGTGAGTCTATAAGGTATTCGCCAAGGGCCATTTGTTTAGATGTTTATTTATGGCGATTCTAACCATGACTATAGGGATTTCGACAGGCTTTTGGGTACAAGTGTGTGATTTCGGGATTCAGAAGAAATAGGTAAGAGGTTGCTAATATTCGGCCATAGGCCATTATGTTTATTAGTGTTGACCGATTTTGGGGTTATGGATGTTTAGGCAATTTGACAGTGATTAAGAGGAGCTCTCGGGATTTCGATTCGTTTTGGTAAAGAATATCAAGTGTGGATTCGGGATTTGGTAGAAGACCAAATCGGCATTAAGGGAAGAGGAAAACCACGTTCCAAGATCCGGTTAGATTCAAATAGTTCGATTTAGCTAAATAGTCGGTCGTGAGTTATCGCACTATTCTCCTGTTATTTGTTTGTTGTTATGTATGTATGTTTATGATGTGTATGTTAGCTGGAAATAATGGCTAAGACGGTGGATACCCGTAGTAGGTAGTCAATTAATCAGGTCAGTGCTCTATTTTGCCTATGGTATATGTGTGATATTTGTGGTGAGCATGTGATGAATACTTACTCTAAATGTTAATCTGACATGATACACATATATGCATGGGACTTGAGATGTGAAAATCGAAGGAAAGGGTGTACATATTTATGTACGTGGTCTAATGTTAGCCTTGTGCTACATTAGCGCTTGATGTTAGCTATGTGCTTCATCAAGGGAGGTGTTGGCTAGGTGCCCATCTCGGCGGTTGATAGCTGTGTGCATCACCGTGGACTGATTGATATGTGGGATCACTCATGTGATCGGTGGCCTAGCCACGGCCTTGAGCAGAAGGTCTGCCATGGTAAGATATATGGGATGGCTTGGTTGATCGGTGGATTAGCCACGGCCTTGGGCAGCGAGTTTGCCGAGGTAGGTGTAATGGATGGACACTAGATTGGGTTGGGCTACATAATTGCATAATTTATATGGACTGTGTGGATATGGGCCAAGCCCATATGGGGAAACATGTGAAATAACTATGCACCGAGTCTGCTTTGACTCACCCAAATTTTTCCAACATCACGGTGATGCATAAAGCTTGACCGGGTTGGAGTGGATACGAGGTGGCCCATGCGTAAGAAGTTTTACTTGTTTTAAGTTATTTTATAATTCAAGACTTGGAATATTTAATTATTGTAATAAGGCCACTATAAGTCTTTAATTTTATTATTATGTTTTAAGGTGGATTGATGATTAAGTTAATATTCGAATGTTTCTTTTAAAGAGATAATTTATACTTTGATAAATTATTTTAAAGATTTAAATTTAATAACTTAATTTTATTTTGGAATTTTATATACCCAGATTTTATTAAAGGCATACAAAATTTTATGTTTTACGTTAAGTCAAAATATTTTTCAAACGTTTTTCGCAGTGGCATTTCAAATTCGGTCGTAGTGAATGGGCCGGGTTTGGGGTGTTACAAGCACAGCCTCAACTCCATCACACACGGCCGTGCATCATCCATTTCTCACACGGACGTGCCTGGTGATCTACATGGCCGTGTCCAAATTGACAGACGTGAAGCACGGCCTGAATCCAGACTTACACGGCTGTGCCCAAAATGACAGAATCGAGACACGGCCCAACCACGATTTACACGGACGTGTGCCATGGTCGCGCCCCTGCCGCGGGAGAGAGAAATTTCACTCGGAATTGGATGCTTGAAGCCAAAGAAACATACTCCTAAGTCTGCTCCAACACCGTAATAGTAATTCTACTTGAAGGAGATACTTAGGAGCCAAGTATAGCATTCCAAAGCCTATATAAACAACCCAAGGCAGACATAAAGGGGGAGCTTTTTGCAGAGGCTTTTGCCGAAGCTTTCATCTTTTAGGGAGTCACTTGAAGATAGCCAGTTGATCCATCTCAAGAAGCCGGAACTCCATTCAAGATGGAGGATCTCTCCTTTAATTCTTCGAGGATTTTGGGATTTCTTATGTTTTGTTTATTCTTTTCTCTTGAGATGTTTTTGTATTTAGTTATGAACTAAACCCTTCAGATACTTGAAGGGGATGAAACCTATGATGGATTTTGCTATTTGATTTCTAAATTATATGATAAGTACTTAGTTTGTTCTTAATTATGTTGCTTAATTTAATCTGATGTGCTTAGGTGGAGGAGGAATAGACCCTACCTAAGAGTAGATCTAGCATAATTAAGCGGAGTTGATCGGGCACCTAAAGATAGGGTTATGAGATTTTGTCGGATTAGGTTGAAACCTAATATGGGAATCCATTGATCGATTTATTGCTTCCTTAGGGGGTTATTATAAGAGAACGAGAGTTCCACTAATTAACCTAAGGTTAGACGTTATTCGCCTCGAGAGAGGGTTTAATATAGGTTAGGGAGTCTCACGGATCAAGCTAAGTCAAGAAATCATATGGTTTGGAGAATAAATAATAAGTGAAGTCATAGGTGGATTCTTCCTGAGGGTATCGTCTTCATCAACTGCGTTTTCCTAAAGTCTTTCTCCCATTCATTCTTTTTGCTTTGCATTTAGTCTAAGTATTTCATTAGTTTAATAATTCAACCACTTCATATTTCAGGCTAAATAATAGAAAGATAGTGAGTGGTCGTATTTTTAGGTTTCCTTGGGTTTGATAAGATATTCTTGCCTGAGCTATACTTCTGTTCGATAGGTGCACTTGCCTCTATCGTTGTCACAGTTAGTCTACAGGTTCGATCACTCTTTTATAAATATTAAAACTCGACTGTTTGACACGATCAAATTTTTGGCGCCGTTGCCGGGGAACACTAAAATATTAAGAAAGCTCTATTTCTATTACTTTAGCCATTATTTTTATTTTTAAATTTTTCTTATCCTTATAGATATATTTTTTTTATTCTAAATTTCTTTCTTTCTTTTCATAGCAGGTACCTCTAGTTTATCACTAGAAGAAATCTGAGAGGACTATTAGAATACGAAAGTGACATTGAAGCTACCGCTCGCAAAAATCACAAAGAAATTAGACGAGCCCTAGACTATCGAAGAGAAGAACAGTAAAGATCCAATCCTACTGAAGGGATGGACAAAAACAGTCCACCGCCAAATGTGCAAGAACAGAATGCTCCGCGTACTATGTATGATTATGCTAAACCTAATTTTACAGGAGTAGAATCTAGTATTGTTAGGCCCGCTATAGCTGCTAATAATTTTGAATTAAAGCCTAACACAATACAAATGATTCAACAGTTTGTTCAATTTGATGGTTTGCAGGATGAAGATCCAAACACTCATATATCTAATTTTTTAGAATTCTGTGATACCTTCAAAATAAATGGCGTTTCTGATGATGCCATACGTCTTCGGTTATTTCTTTTTTCATTAAAGAACAAAGCAAAGCAGTGGTTGAACTCGTTACCATGAGGGTCAATCACCACATGGGATCAAATGATCGAAAAATTTCTTTTAAAATATTTTCCACCAGCCAAAATGGCTAAATTTAGGAATAACATATCTTCTTTTGTGCAGAATGACGCAGAAACATTATATGATACATGGGAAAGATACAAGGATCTCCTAAGGAGATGCCTATACCACGGATTACCTTTGTGGCTTCAAGTCCAAACTTTTTACAATGGTGTGAATTCTCCAACTAGGCAAATGATTGATTCATCAGTCGGTGGAACTTTGAATAATAAAACTCCTGAAGCGGCTTACAATTTTATTGAAGAGATGTCATTGAACACCTATCAATGGCAGATTACAAAGAGCTAAACCGACAAAATCACTTGAGTTTTTAACATAGACGCAAAGTGACAATGTCACAACATGTGGAGTTAATGAATAAAAAGCTTGATAATTTATGTTCTTCACAAGTACATCCAATCATGCAATGCGAAGCAAGTGGGAATGTGGCGAATTCTGAGTACCCACCCTACCAACCAGGAATAGAAACCGAGCAGACAAACTATATAGGTAACAATTTTCGATCTAATAATAATCCTTATAGTAACACTTATAATGCAGGTTAGAGGAACCACCCAAATTTTTCGTGGGAAGGATAAGGAAATCAAGGAAATCAAAGGCAGCAACCTACTCCAAATTACCAAAATCAGCCCTATCCACAGGAAAAGAAATCAAACCTTGAAGAGATGCTGACAAAATTCATGGCGACTCTGATTCTCGCTCCAAAAGGTGAAGCAACACGTGATGAACAACAAAAATCGATCAAAGGATCGAGAATCAAGTTGGAGAACTTATTAGGTCAAGGGACATCTTACAAAGTTGATTTACGAACGTCAACAAGGACGTCTACCAAGCAACACGTAAATAAACCCAAAAGAACAAAACCAAGCCATCACATCTCAAGAGGGTACAAAGGTAGACAAGCCCACATCAGCACAAGAAACCAAGGAAGAAAAAAGTAAAATAGAGGTAGCTCACGAAAAGCCAAAACTAATAATCAAAGAATACCAACCTCGCATACCTTATCCCGAAGCATTGAAAAATGAGGACCCAGAGGAACACTTTGGTAAGTTTCTAAAACTTCTAAAGAAATTACATATTAACTTACCTCTTCTTGAAGCTCTTTTTCAGATGCCCGATTCAAGGAAGTTCTTAAGACAGCTCTTAACGAACAAACGCAAAATAGATGAAGAGCACCATGTGGAATTGAACGCAACATCCTCAGCAATGCTACAGAACAGACTACCACAGAAACTAAAATATCCAGGGAGTTTTACGATTCCATGTTTAATTGGTAGTTTAACTATTGATAATGCGTTAGCCGACCTAGGGGCAAGTATAAATGTCATGCCTTATACATTGTTTAAACGACTAGGTCTAGGGAAGCCCAAACAAACTAGGATGAGTATTCAACTAGCTGATAAAACTGTTAGAATTCCTAGGGGCATTATTGAAGATGTGCTTGTAAAAATCGATAAATTTGTTTTCCCAGTAGATTTTGTTGTTTTATACATGGATGGGGATAATTCAATTCCCTTAATTCTAAGAAGACCTTTTCTAGCAACTGCTAGAACTAAAATTGATGTTGCCACATGTGAACTCATACTTCACGTAGGAGAAGAATCGATCAATCTTCAAGCTCTCGACTCAGCCAAAACAACAGAAGATAAAGGTAAGAACGTCATTTCAATAGATAACCAACTTGTTCAACCTTCATCGCAGGAAACATCACAATGCATCAAACCTGAGCCAACTCATAGCCACCAAGTCGTCACAGAAGAATCACACCACAAACTAAACCATAAGATCGATAATTTAGAAGAGCAGAAGATACATATCAAAGAAAAGCCGGACCCACAAGAAGTAAAACCAAAGGAACCACCAGAAGAGATCATAGGGACATCAAATCACTTTAAAATAAAAGATCAGGTGCTGTTAGACAAAAGCAATCCTCACATTACTTCAACAGACATGAACAAAAAGGAAGAAATACTCCTTCAGGTACACGATATTCTCCTACACGAAATAGTCGAGGTAAGCAATCCAATATTCGACAATTTCAAGGTAAACGCTTCTCGACCTAAACTTTGTCACGAAAATAAAACTGTCAGTAAGAGGGAAAATATTCAAACTTTTAAACCTCCCTAAAACTTTCAAAGTCAAGGACAGTTTAGCTTAAGACTATAAACGAGTGTTTCTCGGGAAACAACCCGAGCACTAACACTATTTACTTTAAAATTTATTTTCTTTTTTCCTTCTCTCTCTCTCTCAATATTTAAAATGTAAAATGTAGATTTCCGAGCCACACGGCCTTACACACCGCCGTGCTGTGGCCATGTAGACCACCGGAACCACCACACGACAGCAGCAGAGCCATGCAAGTTAGTCCACCCACCCCAACGTCACGGATCCAACCACCCACAAGACGGCAGACGAGAAAAAAGCAGACGACTGCGTGCCTCACGACCGCATTTCAAGATATCGACTTATTGAGCACAAGCGGACCACGCCTGCATTCCAATCGTGCTCACATACTGGCTTTCTTGAAATGGGTGTGCCAATCGACAAATGGGCATGGAAGAATAACACACTCCACAACACGACCGTGAGAGGAGGCCGTGTGAATCGACACACCCTCGGCACACGGGCGTGGGAACGTGCCGATTTGAAACCTTATTTAAATCCCCACGCCCTTTCTTTTTTTTCCCATCTTCTTTCTTCTTTCTCTTTTCTTTCAAATTTTTCTCTATTCATAGAAAAGGTCCAAGACTCTTGAGCAACATAAAAATCATGCCGAAGAAACAAAAGAAGGTAAGCATCGTCTTCTCAAAGAAGACCTCAACATGAGTTCATGCCGGTAGCTTCAGTTAATTGACACGCCAAGGGTCTCCGAAACCTTTTCGGTTCTATTTTTCTTTTCTCGTCTCCTTTATTTTCCTTATCTATACTTCTTTTATGCTTAATTTAATTTATTTCATATTAGTTTCTTGGTTTTCGGTTCTAAAGGCTGCTAGGGAATCACACACCATAGCCTTCGAGGTCACACCCACCTCGCGAACCACCCAACAATAAGGATTCCGGAGTCCATTAGTCTTTTCTTTCAATTTCAATTTTCTTCGTAGTCTCCTTCTTTTTATTTCCTTAATCTTTAAATATATTATTAGTATATTATTATTTCTCTAGAGCTCTTGGCTATATCTTCACAGGCTACCCAATTTCTTCATCTAGCAAGTTGCTTTTCGGTAGCCACACCACCAAGCCCATAGAAAACACCATCACTGCCACCAAAGACGCCAGGGATCATCCAAATTTCGGGGAGTATTACTTTCCCCACTTATGTTTTTGACTTGGTATCTCATTATCATTATCTTTGTACATTGAAGGCAATGTACATCTTAAGTGTGGGGGTAATAGTTCCTAACTTTTTGCATAATTCTCAAAACCATGAATTTAGTCTTGATCTTAAGTATTTTTTTCATATTATTAATTAGGGTGAAATTTCTAATGATTTATGATTTTTATTGATATGTCTTTGAATGAGTCATAGTTAATTGTGCATTGATGATTAAATTTGAAGAATACTAGAGGATCGAGCATGATAAGTCTACTTTCTAAAAATTAAAATTGATAGGTCGTTGAACTGAATTTGAGTATCACCTTGAAGTTCAAAATTTATAAGGATTGATGTCAAAACACCCATAATTTTTGTGAGATTTTGAGCCTTATAGAGCATATATTCTTTTTCGTGCTCACTTTATTGATTATGAGTGTGTCAACTTTGAACTGTTATTCTAGAACTTGCCTCGTTTATGCATGTCGAGACCACATTAATGATTTGATATACTGAGATGATAAAGGCACCTAGGTTTTAACCCGTTCAATCCATTAAAAAGCCTACCCATACAAATTAACCCCTAGTGAACCCCATTGAATCCTAACAACCTTTTTATTAACTCACCGTCTAATATTAACCCAAAAACCCTTTGTATTTGTTATCAACATTTCTTTAACTACCCCTCCATCGAGAATTGATTTGATCAATTGTCAATTAGGTTATTTCAATCATCAAAGTTCCTTCTATTATGTTTATTTTAGTTTGTTCTTAAAAAAAAAAACACCCAAGTATATTCAATATTAGTAGTATATAAAAGAGCTTAGAGCATTTAAACTTCAATTGTTGAAGAAAAAGCTTGTATTAATGTATTATCAAATTTTAAGTGATAAAGATACTCTTGTTATAGAGTAATTATCAATAGTAGATATTGTTAGTTTTCATTCGATGTAAATATTCATATTTAGTTCATTATTTTTAGATTAGGTAATTAGTCAATTCAATCTCGATTATAACCTCTAATTCAAATTTCTATCCACACCTTTTAACCCAAGCCCTGCTACAACCCTAATTAAAGACCTTTTGATTTGTGTATCATCTCATATACAGTGGTGGAGACTTGATTTTCAGGCAAGCTTATAGGATTAACTTCTCAGGTTTGACTTAGAGTGCTTATTCTTGAACCTTAAACACCTTTGAGTGATTTGAGTGAATCTTTAGTGAGGATGTCAGTTCTTGTCGATTTTGAATTAAAGGTAATCACTTAGATAAGGGAAGACACCTATGTTTTCATGCTATAAAGGTATGACTTATCATAATTGAATCCTTAGGGTTCTTTGAGTAGAATTATCCATGTATAAATTATCTATGAATTATGATGAGACATTGTCGATAGGAATTATGAATTATGAAAAGTTCGTTTTAATTGTAAGTTGAGAATTTTGCTTGAGGACAAGCAAAAGCTTAAGTATGGGGGTATTTGATAAACCGTAAAAGTAACATATTTTAACCCCATATTTAATAGGCTTTTGGATGATTTAGCCCTTGATTTTATGTAAAAGGTGCTTTTAATCCTTTCTTTTCATGTTTATACTCGTGAAAGCACCCGAGGATAAAAAGAACACAAAACGGGCTTAAACGGAGTAATTGGGCCTTAGCGGAAATCAACATGGCTCTGCCCAAAGCCCGACGACCGTGCCTCGCCGATTACCTAGAGCACTACTCAACTCCATCACACACTAGTGCATCATCCATTTCTCACACGGACGTGTCGGTGATCTACATGGCCGTGTTCAAATCGACAGAATCAAGCACTACCGAATCTAGACTTACACGGCCATGCCCAAAACGACAGAATCGAGACACGGCCTAACCACAATTTACACGGGCGTGTGCCATGGCCGTGTCCCTGCAGCGAGAGAGAGAAATTTCACTCGGAATTGGATGCTTGAAGCCAAAGAAACATACTCCTAAGTCTACTCCAACACCCTAATAGTAATTTTACTTGAAGGAGATACTTAGGAGCCAAATATAGCATTCTAAAGCCTATATAAACAACCAAAGATAGACATAAAGGGAGAGCTTTTTGCAGAGGCTTTCGCCGAAGCTTTCATCTTTTAGGGAGTCAATTGAAGATAGCCAGTTGATCCATCTCAAGAAGCCGAAACTCCATTCAAGACGGAGGATCTCTCCTTTAATTCCTTCAGGGGTTTTAGGGATTTCTTATGTTTTGTTTATTCTTTTCTCTTGAGATGTTTTTGTGTTTAGTTATGAACTAAACCCTTCAGATACCTGAAGGGGATGAAACCTATGATGGATTTTGTTATTTGATTTCTAAATTATATGATAAGTATTTAGTTTGTTCTTAATTATGTTGCTTAATTTAATCTGATGTGCTTAGGTGGAGGAGGAATAGACCCTACTTAAGAGTAGATCTAGCATGATTGAGCGGATTTGATCAGGCGCCTAGAGATAGGGTTACGAGATTTTGCCAGATTAGGGTGAAACCTAATATGGGAATCCATTGATCGATTTATTGCTTCCTTAGGGGGTTATTATAAGAGAACGAGAGTTCCACTAATTAACCTAAGGTTAGACGTTATTCGCCTCGAGAGAGGGTTTAATATAGGTTAGGGAGTCTCACGGATCAAGCTAAGTCAAGAAATCATATGGTTTGGAGAATAAATAATAAGTGAAGTCATAGGTGGATTCTTCCTGAGGGTATCGTCTTCATCAACTGAGTTTTCCTAAAGTCTTTCTCCCATTAATTCTTTTGTCTTTGCATTTAGTCTAAGTATTTCATTAGTTTAATAATTCAATCACTTCATATTTCAAGCTAAATAATAGAAAGAAAGTGAGTAGTAGTACTTTTAGGTTCCCTTAGGTTCGATAAGATATTCTTGCCTGAGCTATACTACTGTTCGATAGGTGCACTTGCCTCTATCGTTGTCACAGTTAGTCTACAGGTTCTATCACTCTTTTATAAATATTAAAACTCGACTGTTTGACACGATCAATTATCTAGCATCAATAAAAATTTACATGCTCAAAAGTCAACCATACATCATTAATATCAACAACCAATAATCAAAATAATCCAAGCACCATGAAGAAAATAAAAAAACAAGGGAAAATTTTAAATTTTTTTTTATAGATTTTTGATTTTTTTTTGAAGAAAACATAAAATAAGAAAATGAAACATAAATTAAAGTTTCTATATATACCTCTCCACATTTAAGTTAGACATTGTTGTCAATGTGTCCCTAACTAAATATTAGTTTGAAAAAACTCCCTCGATTTAAGACCAAGTGCAACAAAATGGCTGGGGTAGTCCTCAAACTTCGTTGAAGCTATTAATGTTGTATAACTCTTAGTGGGTAGACCTATATAGAAAAACAAAACAAACACACCAAAATCAAAAGATGAAATAAAAAATAAAAACTAACAAAAAGAAAACTTATCAACTTTCGGGCGATCCGTATCCCCTCTATAGAAGAACTTCTAAGAGGTCCTTAACACCTTGAATCACCGTTTGTTCTTCATGACTAGAATAAGGACCCCCTTGGTGTTTGAGTACATTGTCGCTGCCTTATTTTTTACCTTCACAAGCCACTTCCTTCCAAAGCCTACCCAACTCTACAACTCGTTCTGAGGTACTATAGCTTACGGCATCACAAACTTAATGTCAACAAAACCGTAGATACTTGAACTTCAATTAAGTCAGAAAGTGTAACATACACATTAGAATAAGTGTAACACCCCCTAACCCTTATCCGTCGACGAAACAAGGTTATGAACCATTACTGGTCATTACAGAACAAATACTAATAATCTCATAAATATTTAACATACACATTAGAATTTACCAATCCTGCAAATCTTAAACAACAAACAACTCAATATCCAATTATTCAACCAAATCAAAACACAATTAAACACTTCTAAAACATGCCAAAATGATAGACTTAATAACCAAATCAATGTACCAACATAAATACCTTTCACATACTTATTCCGGATGAAGTATGACTATTTGTGTTCATACATACTTAACCCGGACTAATTATGTTTCAATCCAATTACAAACCATTCAACCAATTCAAACTAAAACCATGTAAATTGCTACATTATAAGACATATGTTTGTATAAATATAAATCAACCAATATCATCTTATACACCATTAATATTCACATATCTAAATGATATCAAAAGACAACCTAGGTACATGTTATTTCAAACGAGAAAATACTTCACCACGTTTTTGAGTTCGGGATTGGCTTTGGATGCTGATTCAACGATTGAAATTTAATTTAACCTGAGCACGAAAACAAACCGTACACTGAGTATACACTCAGTGGTATTTCTATAATCTGAATACTTATTAAGCAAAAATTTATAAAATTTATATATATAATTATACATAATAATAATCATTCAATAAATAATCAATTTTATAAATTCATCTTCCATATCACTTTCAATCATCATATCCTTTATTTCAATCTCACAATTGCTATTCAATAGCATTTCACAATAAATTTCTCAATTTCAATTTCAATATTAATATTCATTTCTTATTCAATACCATTCAATGTCAATCATTTGATCAATTCATTCATATATCCCAATTAACACGACTTGGAATCCGACGGATACGCGGATCCAACCAAAACACACCAGTACGACACTCAGTGCCTCATCGGCCATGCTGTAATAAAACAATACGAGTACTCAGTACCTCATCGGACTTATCCGAAGCAATAACAATACGACACATAGTGCCTCATTGGAATTATCCGAAGCAATATTACGACACATATAGTGCCTCATCGAATCGAGGTCGAAGTATTCTGAACACTTCCAATCCTATGGCATGCCAACTATATCCGACTCAGTCCGATATAGTTAATAGGGTTTTCAATCCATTTCTCAATTCTCAATCAATTTACATTTCAATATCAATTCCACAATAATCAGATAATTTCAATTCAATCGCAATTCTCATACCAATCACATTTTCACATATACTCACAATTTCAATTCAATTCAATTTAATTCAATTCATTGCCACAATGCCAAACTCACCTCAATTCCACTTACTATACATAATAATAAATACAACTAATAGTTTTAGTTTTCGGATTATAGAAATACAAACCGTATTTTCCGAGCTAATCTTCGTTGATGTTTTTCTTTCCTTTCTTAGCCGATGTCTCTGGCTCAACGTTAGTTACGGAAATCGAAAGAATTAAAATTTATCAATACACTACAATTTAACATTGAATATTTCAATTTATATACAACTTTTGCTTTAATTCCAATTTAGTCCTTTAATGAAACTAACTATTTTCTTGCAAAACTAATTCCATATCTCAGTTCAATGTTGAAACACCCCAAACCCGGCCCACGAGCCTTGACCGGATCTGGTATGTTCCCTGGTGTAAACCGTTTCAAATTCTTTTGTTACTTAGGAAAAACTTGTGTGTTTTGAAAGAAAGATTGTTTTGGGTTGGGCTTGAGTTGAAAACAAGTTTATTTCATTATTAAAATCCTTTACTTTAGGTGACAAAACATTTAGGGTTTAGTTCATGATAAATTCACTTAGTCTTCTTTTATTTAAAATAATATTTTGTAGCAAGTTAAGTAGAAGTAAAATAAAGGTTAAGTAGAAGTAAAATAAAATAATTCAACTATGGCCTTATTATATCAAATAATTCCCAAAAATAAATTCAAAGTACTCCAAATAATAAGAGTCCAAAACGAAGAAAATTTGAACTTCACATGGCCTCCACTAAGCTCCTCGCCGACCCTACCATCACCGGTCGTCACTTGAAAAGTAATCCCACAGGGGTGAGTCAAATGACTCAATGTGTAACCAACACTAGAATTTAACAGCTTTAGGCATATGTTCACATATTACATGCATATTCATATAATGATAGGAAATAATGATGCAACCCGAACCCAAACCTATATGCCATCCGCTACACATCACCCGTATTCATCCTCGCACACCGTGGGGACTACTAAGTCAACCCTTCATCCGCTACACACTATCGAAGGCGATCATTGCAATGACGTGCTCATCGCCTTATAAAATTCATGGTCTTAGGTCACCACATTCGATATCGTGGACTTAGGTCACCACATTCAAATATCGTGGTCTTAGGTCACCACATTCAGATTTCGTGGTCCTAGGTCACCACATTCACTTCCCCTTTTCATATAACCCATATGCCCCATATCATACATAACATGCATTAAAATGCCAAATTCTTATTTCACATTCTTATAATGTCATATGTGTGTCATAGCAGATATTTAACGTAATCCTAGTAGGAGTAGGAAACGTACCTGAGTACTTTGTACCATAACATGGTACCTTAGCCATATTCACATTCTTATAAACATGCTCATATTAAATTTTAGCCATAAATCTTATTAAAAGATAGTGTGGGGTACACACTTGATTCGCTTAACAATTTCAATCAAATCTCAAATCGATCTCATCGCCTTAGATTTTTAACTCCCTACATTCGGCCCATATTAAAGTTTTAATGAAAACCCATTCGGCCACCAAAACCAAATCCTAGTAGGATTAGTACACTAAAACTTACCTTGGTGCCGATTGATGTCTAATCAAATGTCAAAACTTTGTATCCTTCTTTCTTGAAATCGGCAATCACTAGATTACTTGAATGCATTAGTTTTGGCTTTTAAATATTAATGAAACACATCTATTTACTCAACATGGCCTTGGCTGAATGCTATAGATACTTACCTCGTGGATTTTAAATCCAAACTCACCGAATAACTAGGGAACACACGGCCTATGGTGTACCTTCGGAAAAGAATTTCCCTTCCTTGTAGCCATACACTTAGTAAATCCCAAAGATCTCTTCAAAGTTTCAAAGAACAAGATATTAATGGGGTTAGTCCTAGATTTCGACAAATCTTAAAAGAAAAGGATGAAACCGAATGAGATCTTACCCTTACTTTAGAGATCGGCAATCCTTGCTTGAACCTTTAGCAATATTCGCTATGTAGGCTAGAAGGATCTTGATTTCGCTTTTGATTGGTATAAAGAAATCGCTAATGATGGTATCTTGAGGAGTTTATGGATTCGGTTTAATGGAGATCACAAAAGCTATGAAGAATTCGCTAGGCTTACTTTAGTTTTCAGCTTTGGCTAACAAAAAGAAGAAGAAGAGATGCTCTAGGAAATTCAAGAGAGAAGAGTTGAAAGAAGATATAATGAATGGCTCTTTTTCCTTTAGTAGCCGAAATTACTAACTTAAAATCCTTTACTTGGCCATCACTCCTATTTGATAACTTTATCACTTTAATTATCACCCATTCAATTTAATAAAACTTAATCCAATATTTATCTCTTATCTCTTAATAAAATAATAATAATAATAGTCCATCATTGATCCACCTATTTAGCAGAATTTTAAAGAGAATTAAACTCTTCCCCAAGTGCCTTGGTGCCGTCCAACTCCCTTGCTCCTTGCAGCAAAATAAAACTCTTTTATTTGCTTCCCACGTGACTCGAACCTAGGCCCATTTGCATAGCTTGTATGCCACTTACCGGGCCTTAAGTGGTACCTTTTAGCCACTACTCCAAGCCCGTTCTTGTGTTAAATTCTCTACTATTTTTCTTAAGGCCACCTTGTTTTAGTTTCCTCTTTAAACTTAACATTTATAAAACATTTCCTTACATTTCTAAGTTTCCAAAATGTTCACTTTCCTCTTTAAACTTAACATTTCTAAAACATTTCCTTACATTTCCAAATTTCCAAAATGGTCACTTTCCTCTTTTAAACTTAACATTTCCAAGTTTCCAAAATGTTCACCATACATTCATAACACATAAGACATGCCATTTCGTATAATTAAATCAAACATGCATAGGCCCATTTTCAGGATGTTACAAATGTCCACTTTAATCTAATTTCAACTTCCTAATTTCATCATAAAACCCTAATTTCAAAATTTTTTCAATTTAGTCCCAACTACATAAAACTTATGATTTGTTTTGCAATTTAATCTTTTTCTCAACTCTAACTTGAAATTCTATAAATTCAAACCCTAATTCTTCAATTAGTTCAACATAAACCACATCTAAAAATCAACTAACTTTCAAAATTTCCACTTATATCAAAATTACAATAAAAGGGACAAAATTGACTTACCAAATTAAGCTTGAAACCTTAAACCCTAATTTCTCCTTCTTTTTCTTTCTTTCTTTCCCTTCTCTGTTTCATTCCACTATTCTGTTTCTTTTCTATTCTTTTATTTCTTTATTTCTTTATTTCTTTTATTTACTATATTTTATGTTATATAATATAATAATAAAATAATAATAACATAAATACATAATATCTTTTACTTAAATAATAAGTAAATAATTAATTAATATATGTATTTTATTTTACCACATGTATTTCACTATTACCACACACTTGCCACTTATGGTTTTATTGCTAATTTAGTCCCTTGACTTTTCTTGATTTTATAATTTAACTTTTACCCTATATTCAATCTAGTCCTTATACTAAATTAACTTTAATTCAAGCTTATTCATCTAACCAAAACCTAATTAACTATACAACTAACTTCAGAATATTTTTGAATTCATTTTACTTAAAGGTAGACCCGAAAATTCACCTTTTCTATTACCATAAATTTCGGGTCGTTACATTTCTCCCCCTTTAATAAATTTCGTCCTCAAAATTTACCTGAAAAGAGATGGGGGTATTGAGATTTCATTGTTTCTTCCAGTCCCAAGTTGCTTCTCAATACTATGAATTCGCCACAATACTTTTACTAAAGGAACTCGCTTATTACTCAATTCTTTCACTTCTCGAGCCAATAACTTAATCGGTTCTTTTTCATATGACAAATCAGGACGAATTTCAATATCTTCTATAGAGATAACATGAGAGGGATCTGATCGATATCTTCTGAGCAGAGAAACATGAAAAACATCGTGAATCTTCTGTAATTCTAGAGGCAAAGCCAAATGATATGCAACCGACCCAACTCTTTCTACAATTTATATGGCCCAATAAAACGAGGACTCAATTTTCCCTTTCGACCAAATCTTAATATTTTCTTCCAGTGTGATACTTTAAGAAATACCTTATCATCAATAGAATATTCGATATCCCGACGTTTTAAGTCTGCATATGATTTCTGTCTAACAAAAGCTGCTTTCAGTTTATCCCGAATCTTCTTAATAGTGTTCTCTGTTTCCTGAATTAATTCTGGCCCTATCATTTTCCTTTCATTCAATTCCATCCAATACACATGTGATCTACATCTGCGGTCATATAGAGCTTCATACGGAGCCATTTGAATACTTGATTGGAAAATATTATTGTATACAAATTCGGCCAATGGTAAGTAGCATTCCCAACCTGATTCAAAATCAATAACACATGCTCGAAGCATATCTTCTAGAATCTGAATAACTCGCTCTGATTGCCCATCGGTCTGTGGATGAAAAGCTGTACTAAAATGGAGTCAAATGCCAAGAGATTCATGCAACTGCCTCCCAAATCTCGATGTGAATCGTGGATCCCGGTCAGAGATTATTGATACAGGAATACCATGTAATCTCACAATTTCTCGAATGACCAATCAGTTCTGACTGCTATAAAATGAGCTAACTTTGCAAGTCGATCAACAATCCCCCAAATAGCATTTTTTTACTCGCTGATAATGGTAATCCTGTTACAAAATCCATTGTGATACAGTCCCATTTCCATTCTGGAATATTAATAGGTTGAAGTAATCCAGTAAGAACCTGAGGCTCTGCCTTAACTCGTTGACAAGTCAAACATTTAGCCACATATTCAACTACATCCTTTTTCATACGTGGCCACCAATATGATTCTCGCAGATTATGGTACATTTTTGTTCCTCCCGGATGCATCGCAAAAGGACTATCATGTGCTTCTCGAAGTATCAACTCATTTAATTTAGAAACATTTGGAACACAGATCCGATTACGAAATCTCAGGTAATCATGATCATCAATACTGAAATTTTCTGCCATACCATTCTGGACCGTTTCTCTTTTCTTCATCAACTTATCATCTTCTAATTGTGCTGACTTGATATGATCGAACATCACCAGTTTGATTCTCAATTCAGCTAACAGACTTTCATCATCACTGATACTGAACTGTGCAAATATTGCTCGTAATTCAATTGCTGCTTTTCTACTTAATGCATCAGCCACAACATTTGCCTTTCTTGGATGATAATCAATAACACAATCATTGTAGAAGCCCAAATTTGCCCGGGCCCACACTATATCCAATTAAAACAAAAAATAAAATAATAAAAGTCCAAATACCCCTTTTTACGCTTTTTACATTTCAATTACATAACCCAAAACAGACCCCAAAATACAATTGGCCCAAATCTAAACTGTGGCCTGATTGGCCCAATAACTAAAAAAACATTTCAGAAAATCCTAGAGTCTCCAGAATGTTCTAACGCCCACCTTAACACTTGACTCCTCAAGACGCGCCTCCACGTGCGACGCTTCAGCAGTCTCCACGCGCACCATCTACCATCTCCTCGCTTCAGCAACCCACACCTCACGCGCACACAACGGCACAACCTCCGTACGGTGCCACATCCGTGCAACAATCTCTATACCTGCAAAACAAATACAGCAGAGCAAACGAATGGCAAAATAACAGCAGCAGAGAAAACAAACAAAAAACAGTTGTAATTTCGATTATTTTTATTTTCTTTTCGGTTATAAAAAAATGGAGGAACAGTTGTAAAGGGGGGACACATTTTTTTACACACGAAATATAGAGAATAGACGAAATAAAAAAAAAGATCGAAAGCAAAAATCTAAAGGTTGATTTCCCTTTTATTTTCCATTGTTATCTACTGTCGTTCTATTATTTCTTTATTTTTTTGAATCTTTGTAAACAAAATAAAAATGGGGCTTACCTTCGAAGAATCGAATCGACAGTTTGCCTTCTTCGTCGAAATCGGAACGAAGGTGGTCGTCGAGTTAGTATTCAAGTCGGGCCTGAGAGGGGGCAGTCATCGTGGCCGAATTGGCCACTGATCGCTGATTACAACGGCGTTGAACTGGCCAGATTCCCTTTTCTCCGTTGTGGCTGAGTGTAAAGACAGGGAGAACTAGGGTTTGTTTTTTTTTTTTGGAAAATAGAGGGGGCCGATTTTCCTGTTTGTTTTTCAGGCATTGTTGGCCTTTTAAAGCAAATGCAAATCGGCGTCGTTTTGAAGCCTGATTAAGTGGCCTCAAAACGGCATCGTGTGAAGCACTCTGACTCGATCCGACCCGAATCCATGGAATCCGTGTGTTTTCTCTAATAGTGGGTTATTTATGCAATTAATCCCTCCGGTTTCGATTCTTTGCAATTTAACTGCTTTCAACGCAGCGCTTTGGTCAATCAAATATTTGCAATTTTAATCCCTTTAATTTACGCACATTGTATTTTAGTCCTTTTTCAATTTCACTTTAATTTGTTTTTAGCTCGTAATTTTGTTCGATTTTAATATAGTCCCTAATTAATTAATTTAATTATTTGTTTATTGTTTTTCCTTTTCAATTATTCTTTTGAAATTAATATCAAATGTTATATATATTTTAAACGTATTATTTATTTCTCTATATTATTTTCATTAAACTTATATATATATATATAATTTATATTATTTTTATGTATACATATTATTGATTTCATATTATTTTATGTATTTATATTCTTTTGAATTTATTTACGTATGTATACATATACCTATATATATTATTTTAAATTTATTTATGTATATAATTGGTTTCTTTAAAACCCCTATTTTAAATTATATATTTATTTATTCCAAACACCTTCACATGGCATTATTATTTTAATATACAATTATACTACATCAAGTTTATTACACATGTTTTATTTAACTTGACACATATTATCCTCATGTATTAGATGTTCCTTTGTTTGTATTATATCTCTTAATACTTATCGTTGTAATATTTGGTGTTGGCTTTGTATATTAGCATTCCATTGTATCTTACAAAAAATGTAGTGTTTTAATGTCATTTCGGTTTTAAGATCATGAGGCAATGCCCGTGTTTAGGGGTTTCGAGAGAACCGTGCTCTAACTTACTGAGTTTCGATTTTTTTCGTTTAAAACCTATTAACCGAGTATCCTTTCTCTCTTAAATTAAAATACACGTTTTCAAATATAAAAACTTATTCTCGGGGAGTTGAGATATTGCGCCCTAACTTACTAAGTGTGATTTCTTATCATCTCGAGATAAGAATTTCAAAATAACAAAGGCAATATTCCGTGTTCGGGAATTTTGAGAAATAGTGCCCTAACTTACTGGGTTATGATTTTTCATTCGACCCAAATAATGGAATATCCTTCTTATTTTTAAATATACAAGTGTTGAAAGTCGAAGGATAAATCCAACTTCGAGAATATAAGATGTTATGCCCTAATTTACTGAGTATGGCATTTTATTTCTCCGAAATAGGGAGCTTTGGCATCCAATACGGTTTTTGTCCAAATATACATATTAAATAAATGGATCGTAATCTAAAATCTTTTCAAATTTTCGGCATTAAGACATTAATTAATCAATTTGATACCAATTTTGGGCGCTACGAGGGTGCTAACCCTTCCTTGTGCGTAACCGACTTCCAACCTTTTCGGATTTCAGAGACTAAAATTATTGTTTTAATAAATCAAAATGTTTTATTAAAATAATCTATCTTAAGGTGATCCGATCACACCTCGAATAAAAGATCGGTGGCGACTCCGTTTCCATATTTTAAAAGTCGATCTCCGTTTTTTTAAACACGATTTAAAAAATGGTTTCGACAATCATAATCCTTTAGAAGCTTTATCCACTGACGTTGTCTCAAATTTAACTCCTTTTGTGATAAAAGATACTTGAGACTTTTATGATCAGTATAATTATAACATTTCTCACCATACAAATAATGTCTCCAAATCTTTAGTGTAAAAATCACAGCAGCTAGCTCTAAATCATGCGTCAGATAATTGCGTTCATGCGGTTTCAATTGACGAGAAGCATAAGCTATCACTTTCCATTTTGCATCAAGACACACCCGAGACCACTCAAAGAAGCATCACTGTAAATAACAAAATCTTTTCCCGACTCTGGCAATGTCAAAACTGGTGCCTTAGTCAACATTTGTTTCAGCTTCTCAAAACTTTCTTGACATTGATCATCCTAGAAAAATGGAACATTCTGTTGCAACAACTTTGTCATCAACTGGTGCTTCTGACACATTTCTCGGTACTTTCCACTGAACAATTGCTTCAATCTTTTTCAGATAAACTCTAAATCCATTACCAAAACCACATGTCCTAGAAATACAACCTCTTATAACTAGAATTCACATTTCCTTAACTTCCCGTACAACTGTTTCTCTCATAATATTTGCAAAACAATTCTGAGATGTTGCTTATGTTAAGATTCAAACTTCGAATAGACCAGAATATCATCAATAAAAATCACCACAAACTGATCCAGATACGGTTAAAAAATACGGTTTATGAGATACATAAAAGCAGCCGGGGCATTTGTCAAACCGAATGGCATCACTAAGAATTCATAATGTCCATACCGTGTTCGAAATGCTGTCTTCAGTACATCACTTTCCTTTACCTTTAACTGGTAGTAACCTGATCTCAAATCAATCTTTGAAAATACAGAAGCTCTTTTCAACTGGTCAAATAGATCATCAATACGAGGTAACGGGTACTTATTCTTAATTGTCACCTTGTTTAGTTGTCGATAATCAATACATAACCGCATTGAATCGTCTTTCTTTTTAACAAATAGCACTGGAGCTTCCCAAGGTGAAGTACTCGGACGTATAAATCCAATGTCCAATAAATCTTACAACTATACTTTCAATTCTTTTAGCTCTATAGGCGACAAACGATACACAGGTATTGACACTGGATTTGTACCCGGGTATACTTCAATCGCAAATTCAACATCCTGGTCTGGTGGTAATCCAGGTAATTCTTCAGGAAACACATCAAGAAATTCACATACAGTCCAGATTTTATTGCATTGACTTTCAACTGAATCTGAATTGATAATATAAGCCAAGAAGCTGCACAACCCTGATGAAAAGTTTATTAGCTTGAATTACCGAAATAATACGGGCTGACCCACTGGTTCGAATACCATTCACATCGATCTTGTCATTATTTTCACTCTAAACAGTAAACTTCTTTTTATAACAATCTAAAATCACCCATATATTTCTTTTGAAATTCTCTTTGAAAGAAATCCCAGTTTACCTATTCTGTCGGTACATGTCGAGTTACCGATTCCCACCAAACATAAGCTTCCCCTTGAAGTAAAGAAACATCACACAATAAAATTTCTCGAGTAGTACATTCAAGTTGCTGCAAAATTATTTTTGTAACTTCAATCCAATTCTCAGCTATAGACAGATCGACCCCTTTTAAGCCCAGAAATTCAGTAGCACATACTTACATAATTCTTTAATTGGGGCTCGTCGAACAATCCGAGTAGGGTTGTGCAAAATTTGTAAATCGAAAAATTGATTAATCGATCAATTCGATTAATCAGTCCATTAACCAAATTTTTCGGTTGGGGGTCGGTTAATTATTTTGTGATTTTTTGGTTAACGGTTAATTCGGTTCGAAACCGGTCGGTTAACTGAATTTTTTTGGTTTAACTGAAAAAATAATAAATAAAATTATAATATATAAATAGGCCCACTATTCACCTAAACCCAATCCAAACCCTAATATCCAACCCAACTCAATTACCCAATCCAACCCAATCATAAAAATTACAAATAATTTAATAAATAAAAATAAAATTCTAAAACTAAAACTAAAACTAAAACTAAAACTAAACCCAATTCAACACTAATAGACACGACAGTAAAAAAAATCTAACCTTCTTCAACTTCAAATCCCTAATTGAAAACTCCCAAAATCTCTCCCAAAATCCCTAATTGAGGTAGGCTTTTATTTTATCTTCTTTCTAAGTGGCTTTAGTAACACTAGATTAGGCTTTATTTTTCTTCAGTACGATCGACATTCTAATTCTAGGGTTTCTTTCAATGTTGCCTTTTGTTTTCCTTCCAGTCAATTATTAATTGCTTTAGTTTATCGATGGCAATTATGGCTAAGTAATTTTCTTGTTTGTTTGCTAAGAAAACTCAAAAAAATGCAGTTTTGATTAATCGTTGTTTTAGGAGAAAAGTGAGTCAAGTACAGTTCCTTTCTTTGCTTTGCTTTAGTGTGCTTGAGATAATTTAATTGAAGTAAGTACTGCTAATTCGGTTACTTTCATTGGACATTAGATATATATTTTGTGAATATTACAACGTTTTTCTTGAATGTTGATAAATTTGGGCATATACAAAACAAATGTTTGTCTCTTAGTGCAGGAACCTTTCTAGCTAAGCAACGAACCTCAAAATATTTATTCTCTTTTTGTTGGTTTTGTTCCTCTAAATGAATTTGATATTGGGCTCTCCTTATTCTTTTTGAAACTATGCTTCTTGACAGAGCGGCTAAGAGCTTTGTATTATTCTTGCTGATTATGTATTTATTCCTATTTAATGTATACTGTACGCTTTAGCATGTTCTAGTTGGTAATGTAGACTCATAAACTTTGGATTGCTAAGAAGATTGGTAGAGGAGTGAACACTAAAAGATAAAAGGATCTATGCATACAGAAAAATTGTTGGATATCTGTATTGGAATAATCACCTTTTAGCATAAGTTTATAGTTACTGAAAGTGGGCAGATTATACCATTCTCATAGAGTCACTCCTAAGCTCATCTGTTTTTAATTTTCATGCGTTCAGTTGATTTTTTGAAATTAAGATGGGTTGTAACTTACTTCCAATATTTTCAAACTGGAATTGTCATTAATCAGTGTTTCTTGTTATTTGACTAAGCTTATTTTTTGTATAGACGTGTAACTTTTTACCTCTTTATAGGTTAGTATGGTTTAATATTTAATCTCCAATCTTTTTCTTTGTATTAATGGAACTTTGGAACTGCATTTATGCAATACTTCCTTTCAACCTGAATGCCATTTTCTCTTCATTAAAATATTGGTTATCAATGGTTAAATGCCATTTCATGCTGTCTTAAATTAAATTAAGCTGTTGTTTAATGTTTCAAATTGAGTATTATTATGCTATCATAAATTGAATTAAAGTTGGTGTTTTAGTGTATCAAATTGAGCATTTTCATGCTGTAAATTAAGTTGTTGTTTAATGTTTCAAATTGAGTATTATTATGCTGTCATAAATTGAATTAAAGTTGGTGTTTTAGTGTATCAAATCGAATATTTTCATGTTGTCTTAAATTAAATTAAGTTGTTGTTTAATGTTTCAAATTGAGTATTATTATGCTGTCATTAATTGAATTAAAGTTGGTGTTTTAGTGTATCAAATTGAGTATTTTCATGTCATCTTAAATTAAATTAAGTCATTGCTTAATGTTTCAAATTCAAGATTATTATGTCATCTAAATTAAATTAAAGTGTTGCTTCATTGTCTCAAAGTAAGCATTATTATGCTATTGAAAAATGGTTAAGAATGCTACTTGAAAAGGATATTTCATTTCATTCCAAAATTTAAGTATATTTACTGCCTTAATTAATGTCATAATGTTCATGTTATGTTGTTTAAAATGTGTAAATATTCTGTTTAACTGTGTTTTAAAGTGTGCAAATTGTGGCAGTTCAACAGATTATATTAATCTCTCACATTTTTTAACATAATCCAACTCAACTATGTTTTTTCTAAAACTCAACATCAAAATATGTTTAATATTATAAATGTATTTTAATTTATTATATACTGTTTTTCTTGCAAAATGTCAACCGAACCAACATCTATTGAGGGTAGTGTTACACCTCCTACTTCGATAGATTTTGAAAATTCGGGAGTTGGAGCTTCAAGCCAAACAAAGTGGACTACCGAGAAAAGAAAAGCCACTCCTCAAAGGTTAGAAGTTTGGTCTCACTTCACTAAGATTATTAATAATGAGGGTGCAAGTAAGGTTAAATGTAATTATTGTCAAAAGGAATTTTGTTGTGATATGAAAAAAAATGGTACAGGGTCATTGAAATATCATATTGGTTCATGTAAGAAAAATCCTCGTAATGTTGTTGACACTAGTCAAGGACAACTAGTTTTACCTAGAAAAGAAGTTGAATGGGAGGAAAGGGAATCTTTCAACTTGGAGATTTGATCAAGAAGCATGTAGTAAACGATTAGCACAAATGATTGTGATTGATGAATTACCTTTCAAGTTTGTTGAAAGTGAAGGTTTTAAGAAATTTATGTTTGTGGCATGTCCTAGGTTTCATATTCGTTCACTAACTACTATGACTAGGGATGTTTATAAATTGTATTTAGATGAAAGGGCCAAGATAAAATAACTTTTGAAAAGTTCATGTTCTAGAGTTTGCTTAACTATTGACACATGGATTTCTTTGCAAAGAGTTAATTATTTGTGTATCATTACTCACTTTATTGATAACGATTGGAAATTGAACAAAAAGATTTTAATTTGTCCAATTTCTATTCATAAGGGTGATTCCATTGGGATGGTGATTGAGAAATGCTTGTTGAAATGGGGGATTGATAAGTTGTTTACTGTTACTGTTGATGATGCAAGTTCAAATGATGTTGCTATTGGTTATTTGAGAAAGAAATTTAACCCTTGAGGGGGTTTAGTTCAAAATGGTAAATATCTTCATATGAGATGCATGGCACACAATGTGAATTTGATTGTTGTTGAAGGCTTAAAGGAAATGAATAAATCTGTTGAACGTAAGGGGGTTGTTAGATATGTGAGACAATCTCCAGCTAGATTACAAAAGATTAAGGAGTGTGTTGTGGAAAAGATAGATTGAAATAAGATGTTTTGTCTTGATGTTTGTTCTAAGTGGAACTCGACCTACTTAATGTTAGACACTGCTTAGAACTTTGAGAGAGCTTTTGGGAGATTTGAGGAGCAAGATATAAACTTTAGGGCTGAACTTGAAAGGGGAGAGTGTTGGCCTAGTGTGGATGATTGAGATAATGTTAGCAACTTAAGGGATTCCTTGGAACACTTTTATGAAGTCACTTTGCGTATATTTGGCACTTCATATGTCACGTCCAATAATTTTTTTGACGAGTTTTCTGAAATTGATATTCTTTTCCGAGATGCTCAGTTAAATAGTAATGTTGATTTCAATGTTATGGCCATCAAGATGAAAGAGAAGTATGATAAGTATTGGGGTGATATTGATAAGATGAATTTGCTTATGTTTGTTGCTTGTGTTTTAGATCCTAGACAAAAACTAAAGTATCTTGAATTTGCTGTAACACCCCAAATCTGGCCCAAACACCATGACCGGATCTGGCATGCCACTAAGAAGAATTAGTAAAAACATGTCGCATTTTTGGAAAATATTTTCCTAAAGTTTAACCTTTTATTCGGGAAAAATTTAATAGGTTGATAATTTAGATAAGCTATAAATTCTATGAGATGTTTCTATGAATTAAAAACCGAAACTTAAATACATGCCTTAGAAAAAAAAAGTGTAAACTTAAAAGTGTAAACTTAAAGTGTAAACTTAAAAGGAAAAATTTAATAGGTGATTTTCGGCTTTTGGAAGAGAAAAGATGAGAAAAGAAAAACAACTAATATGGCCTTCAGATTTTCGGCACAAAGAAGGAAGAAAAGAGTAGGGTTCAAATGCTAGAATTGATGAGCTATCCCCCCTTATTTATAGAAATTTCGGCACCCCCTATGGCAATTAGAAACTGATTTCTTTACTCCTCTAGGTGATGGAATTTTGGCCAACTCTGCTCTCAGTAGATAGCTCAGCAGATAGCTCCTAACTTTTCTCCTTTATCTAAATCTCTTCGCACCTTCAAAAGACTCCTAGATAACACCACCTCTTTCTTCTATTATCAGCATAATATTATCATTAAATCCCTCCTAAAAATAAGCCTTAATTCCGTCCATTCCTTCTTACTCTTTTAAGTGTCGAAATTGGCCCAAGACATGGGCTCCTTGTCGCCAAACTTGGGCCTCTTTCAACTGCTAGTGACGCCACCCTCTAGCTCCCTTGCAAATATCACTTAATATTGGGCCACCAGCCCACTTTGGTGTTTTAAACACAGATGCTACCCTTTTAACCCTATAGTGCCCAAATAGAAAATCTTAATTAGGGCCTCACCTAAACCCGAGCCCATTTTTGTGTCCTCTCTTTTCTTAATCATTATAAGGCTCATGCCCGAGACTAGGGTCCACTAAGTAAGAACATAAATTTTTCCTATGGTCTCCCCTAACTCTAAGGCTTCAAATAATCCCGATAATACCTTAATATTATTATTCTAAGTGCTACACATACATATTAACTCCTATGCACAGAAATTAAAAGTTTCGGGATTTTTGGGGCGTTACAACCCAATAGGCCCAAATCTACTAGGCCCAAATTCGGGATGTTACATTTTCACTTAGTGAAATATCTAGTTCTAAAAAGCTTGTGAAATGATGCAAAATTGAAGGAATCTTTTTATGAATTGTTTGATGAGTATATGCCTCCACTTCATAGTACTTGTAGCCAATCGAGTGTGCCAACACATGTTTCTCTCAGTGAACCACAACAAAAAATGAAAAGGCGAATGCAAGCTTTGTATAAAAAGCGTGAGTTGGAAATTTGTGGTGAGGATAAAACATCTGAGTTGGATAAATATCTAGCTGAGGCTAATGAGGAATTTGTTGAAGATTTTGATATTTTATTGTGGTGGAAAGTGAACAGCCCTCAATTTCCCACTCTTTCAAAAATGGCCAGAGATGTGTTAGCTATACGGATTTCTATGGTTGCTTCAGAGTCTGCATTTAGCACTGAAGACGTGTGCTTGATCAATATAGGAGTTCTTTAACTCCTAAAATTGTACAAGCTCTTGTGTGTACTCAAGATTGGATTCGAAAATCATCATCACAAGAAGACATCAAAAAGATTGAAGAACAAATCCAACAGCTTGACAAGATTGAAAATGGTATATTTATTGTTTTATTTTAATAGTTTCAGTTTTTTTACCATATCACTCTTACTTATTTAATTGATTCAATGTTTACACTTTTCTTGGAATGCATCAGAACCTACCCTAAATTCATGAGCTTTCGTGAGTTGAAGGGTATGCTTACTATCTTATTCTTGTTAACTTATAATCTATTCGTTTGTTTATATTATTTGATTTTTTTTAAATGCGTATATTTCTATTATATGCTAAACTTTTGCACATGTTTTTTTCTTTTTGTAGGTTTAATGCAAATGGAGGTCTTTTGGAGAGAAAAACTAGATACAAATGAGCAATATTAAAGACTTACATTTCAATTATGTGTTAATTTTAAGACTTATGTAATGTTTTTAATTATGTAGTGATTCAAAGACTTACGTAATCTTTTTAATTATATAGTAATTCATTTCGGGTAATTCGGGTAATTCGGGTAATTCGGGTAATTCGGTTAATTCAGTTAATTTTTAACCAAAAATAAAAAGCATATAATTTTCGGTTAACCGATTGAATTAATCGAAAAATTTTGGTTCGGTTAACGGTTAAAAATTTTGAAAGGTTGGTTAATTCGATTAATGTCATTTCGGGTCGGTTAACCGACTGAACACCCCTATGTAGGAGTAGATGTTGTTGCAATTGCAATTTCAGCTATAACCCTAAGTAATTGAGAATCATCTCGTTCTCTAGTTTTACCCCTTTCAACTTTAGGTGGTTGATTACCTACTAGGTTTACACTAGGGGTTACTAACTCGGTTTCATCTACATCATATGATTCATCGTCTCCAGTATACATTTCTTGATCAGTATCATCTATGTATTCATCCGACATTTTCATTATAAAACAGAAACAAACAAATATTAGCATCTAATCCCGGCTCAATTTCGACTCAATTATGGCATGTACCACTAGACTCAATTCGAGCTTGATTTAGTTCGAGAATAGGCTAAACCTACAAAGCTCTTATACCACTAAATGTAACACCCCCTAACCCTTATCCGTCGCCAGAACAGGGTTATGAAGCATTACCAGTCATTACAGAACAAATACTAACAATCTCATAAATATTTAACATACACATTAAAATTTACCAACCCTGCAAATCTTAAACAACAAACAACTCAATATCCAATTATTCAACCAAATCAAAACACTATTAAACACTTCTAAAACATGCCAAAATGATAGACTTAATAACCAACTCAATGTACCAACATAAATACCTTTCACATACTTACTCCGGATGAAGTATGACTATTTGTGTTCATACATACTTAACCAGGACTAATTATGTTTCAATCCAATTACAAACCATTCAACCAATTCAAACTAAAACCATGTAAATATATAAATCAACCAATATAATCTTATACACCATTAATATTCACATATCTAAATGACATCAAAAGACAATCTAGGTACATGTCATTTCAAAAGAGAAAATACTTCACCACATTTTTTAGTTCGGTATAAGCTTTTGATGCTAATTTAACGATTGAAATTTAACCTAACTTGCGCACGAAAACAAACCGTACACTGAGTATACACTCAGTGGTATTTCTATAATCCGAATACTTATTAAGCAAAAATTTATAAAATTTATATATATAATTATACATAATAATAATCATTCAATACATAATCAATTTTATAAATTCATCTTCCATATCACTTTCAATCATCATATCCTCTATTTCAAGCTCACAATTGCTATTCAATAGCATTTCACAATAACTTTCTCAATTTCAATTTCAATATTAATATTCATTTCTTATTCAATACCATTCAATGTCAATCATTTGATCAATTCATTCATATATCCCTATTAACACGACGCGGACTCTGACGGATACGCAGATCCAACCAAAACACACCAATACGACACTCAGTGCCTCATCGGCCGTGCCGAAGTAAAACAATACGGTACTCAGTACCTCATCGGATTTATCCGAAGCAATAACAATACGACACATAGTGCCTCATCGGAATTATCCGAAGCAATATTACAACACATATAGTGCCTCATCGACTCGAGGTCGAAGTATCCTTAAACACGTCCAATCCTATGGCATGTCAACTATATCCGAATCAGTCCGATACAGTTAATAGGGTTTTCAATCCATTTCTCAATTCTTAATCAATTTACATTTCAATATTAATTCCACAATAATCACATAATTTCTATTCAATCGCAATTCTCATACCAATCACATTTTCACATATACTCACATTTTCAATTAAATTCAATTTAATTCAATTCATTGCCACAATGCCAAACTCACTTCAATTCCACTTACTATACATAATAATAATAAATACAACTAATAGTTTTAGTTTTCGGATTATAGAAATACAAACCGTATTTTCCGAGCTAATCTTCGTTGATGTTTTCCTTTCCTTTCTTAGCCGACGTCTTCGGCTCAATGTTAGCTACGGAAATCAAACAATTAAAATTTATCAATACACTACAATTTAACATTGAATATTTCAATTTATATACAACTTTTGATTCCAATTTAGTCCTTAAATCAAACTAACTATTTTCTTACAAAACTAATTCCATATCTCAATTCAATTTCCACTTTAATCTAATTTCAACTCCCTAATTTCACCATAAAACCCTAATTTCAAAATTCTTTCAATATAGTCCCTACTACATAAAACTTATGATTTGTTTTGCAATTTAATCTTTTTCTCAACTCTAACTTGAAATTCTATCAATTCAAACCCTAATTCTTCAATTAATTCAACATAAACCACATCTAAAAATCAACTAACTTTCAAAATTTCCACTTATATTAAGTAGTATTTTGTTCTAGGATTCCAAAAATATCAAAATTACAATAAAAGGGAATAAATTGACTTACCAAATTAAGCTTGAAACCTTAAACCCTAATTTCTCCTTCTTTTTCTTTCTTTCTTTCCCTTCTCTGTTTCGTTCCACTATTCTGTTTCTTTTCTATTCTTTTATTTCTTTATTTCTTTTATTTACTTTATTTTATGTTATATAATATAATAATAATATAAATACATAATATAAATACATAATATCTTTTTCTTAAATAATAAGTAAATAATTAATTAATATATGTATTTTATTTTACCACATGTATTTCACTATTACCACACACTTGTCACTTATGGTTTTATTGATAATTTAGTCCTTTAATTTTTCTTGATTTTATAATTCAACTTTTACCCTATATTCAATCTAGTCCTTATACTAAATTAACCTAATTCGTTTTATGAAAACGGAGACCCGAAAATTCACTTTTTTGATTACCATAAATTTCGGGTCGTTATAGAAAATGTGTTGGCTCCTCCACACTTTTACTTGATTTTAGTTTAAGCTCATCCTCTACATCTAATACTACTCCTACTACTAATCCTACGTAAATCAGAGTGAAGAAACCTTTTTTTCTTCTCACAATCTTGTCACGGTCTTCAACTCTAAACTCTTGTTGAACAAATATGTTCAACTAATCATGCTCAATAACGGTGGAGTAGCCCTTATCCTCAAGCTCGGGAATATCATGTTCAACCTCTTTCATCAGAGTGTTCACTACGGCTTGGTGTTGGACGCCTTCTAATATTTGCTACACCATCTTGGACATGGAGGAAACAGTAGCTTGCAACGAAGACATGCTCTCCTCTAACATTCCAACCGGTGTAGCAAGGGATGGGTCTTCCATATACTCGTCACTCTCTATATTACTTTCCAAATAGTAATATAGGGAATACAAATCATATGTTGGATAATTATCTGACCACCATTGATTGTAGTTTCCCATCTTGGTTGCATATCCATATGAACCATAAGGATAATCATATGAATACTCCTACCTCCCATAATCGCCACGATAAACCATAATCTATACATATTTTAAACCCATGCTTGGCTTATCTTTGGATGAATTTTCATTAGATTTGATGAATTCGATGCTCCTAATCCCTTAATTTCATGTTTTACACTCAGGAGAGCTTAGGAAGCTGAAAAGAACAAGAAATGGGCCAAAGCGAGACAAAATGGGCCTACCTAAAAAATCAACACGGCCTGGATCAACGTACATGGGTAGACCACACAGCCGTGTGTGGCGAAAGTGAAGCGAGCACAGGCATGTCACACTGGAGTGTCCCTACCGTATCAAAGTCTAATTCTATTTGGAATAGACCACTTGTGGGTCAAGAGAAGTGTTCCAAAGCCTATATAAACACCCTAAGGGGCAACCTAAAAGAGGACGCCGAAGAGAAGGCAGAAAATACTCGAAGACAGCCATCGAAAGCAGCTTAGGAGAAGGATCTCCATCAAGATTGAAGAACTCCCATCTAGTTCTTTAGAAGTTTTTGGGTTTTCTTATGTTTTTTTCCTAATTTTAATATGTTTTCCCCCATTAGTATGAACTAAATCCCTTAGATACCTAAGGGGATGAAACCTTTGACAGATTTAATTATTATTTGATTTATAAGATAAATACTTGTTCTTATTCGTAATTGTGAGTTTTTATTCTTGTTTTGATAATTTGGGTTATTGATTTAAGTCGAATGTGCTTATTCAGAGGAGCAAAAGTCCCTGTTTAAGAGTAGATCAACACAATTAAGTGGAGTTGATTGCAACCCTAGAAATGGGGCGACGAAAATCTGCCGGATTAGAGTCAAATCTAATGAGGGAATCCATAGATCGAGTTAATGCGACAATAGGGGTTTTAATTAGAAAGAAATTTCAATTAATCAACCTAGAGTTAGTTTTTTAGTCTTGAAAGAGATATTAACATAAATCAGGGATTTCTACGGATTAAGTCAAGTGAATAAATCATATGAATCAAAAGTAATAAGTGAAGTCTAGTTGGATTCTTTCTTAGGTATTGGTATCTCATAAAGTTGTCTAAAGTATTTTCCCAATTCGTTCTCTGTCGTGTTTTTAATTAAGTTTTAGTTTAAAAGAAATCACTTCAATTCTTAGGATAGATAATAAAAAGATAGTAATTACTAGTACTCTTGGTCCTTGTGGATACGATATTACCGGTCTTACCATAACTATACTATTGAGCGATAGGTGTGCTTGCCTTTATTGTGATCATAGTTAGTTTGAGACACATCAAGTTTTTGGTGCCGTTGTTGGGACTAAGATATTAGGAACACTAAATTTTTATTACTTTAGCCAATTTTACTTTATTTGCAATTTATTTATTTTTTACTAATTTTTTCCTTTTATTTGCTTCTGGCAGGTAACTCTAGTTTATGACTAGAAAGAACCCGTCAGGACCATTAATTTTTGGCAGTGATATAGAAGGTACCGCTCGCAGAAATCGAAGAGAAATAAGGCGAAGCCTACAATACATACAAGAAGAGCAAGAGGACAATACTAATAATACCGAAGAGATGGCTGATAATAATTCGCTACCCCCTGTGGTTGCCGCAAACCCGGTGAATAAAAATCCTGCTCCTCGTACTATGTATGATTATGCTAAACCTAATTTAACAGGAACTGAATCAAGTATTGCTAGACCTTCTGTTGCTGCAAATAATTTTGAACTGAAACCTAACACTATTCAGATGATTCAGCAATTTGTTCCGTTTGATGGTTTGTAGGATGAGGATCCAAACAATCACTTGGTAAATTTTCTGGAATTCTATGACACTTTCAAAATTAATGGCGTTTCTGACGATGCCATTCGCCTTCGGTTGTTTCCCTTCTCATTGAGGAATAAAGCCAAACAGTGGTTGAACTCGTTACCACGAGGATCAATCACTACATGAGAACAAATGACTGAAATTTTTACTTAAATATTTTTCGCTAACTAAAACGGCTAAGTTGAAGAATGATATCTCTTATTTTGTGCAGATAGATTTAGAAACACTTTACGATGCATGGGAGAGATAAAAGGATCTACTGAGAAGGTGCCCTCACTATGGGTTACCTTTGCAGCTACAGGTTCAAACCTTTTACAATGGTGTGAACCCCTCAACTAGGCAGTTGATTGATTCAGCTGCCGGTAGAACCCTAAATAACAAGACCCCTGAAGCAGCTTATGAGTTCATAGAGGAGTTGGCACTGAATAACTATCAGTGGCAAGTTATAAGGACAAAACCAACAAAAGCCGCCAGTGTTTTCAACCTCAACGCAGTGACCATGTTGTCAAACCAGGTAAAACTGTTAAATAAAAAGATTGATGGTTTGTGTGGTTCTTCGCAGGTATATCCAGTGATGCAGTGTGATACAAACGGAAGAGGGACGAACAATACAGAATACCCACCCTACAACCCTGACATAAAAAACAAACAAATGAACTATATAGGTAACAACTCTAGACCTCAAAATAACCCTTATAGTAACACTTACAATCCAGGTTAAAGGAACCATCCAAACTTCCCATGGGGTGCCAAGGAAATCAGAGACAACAACCCCCTCCAGGCTTTCAACAGTAACCCTACCCACAAGGGAAAAAGCCGAACCTTGAGGAGATGCTAACAAAATTTATCGCGATGTCAGAAACCTGTTTCCAAAACACCGAAACATCATTCAAAAATTAGCAAGCATCGATTCAAGGGCTTGAGAACCAATTAGGATAACTTGCTAAGCTTATATCTGAACGACCACAAGGTAGCTTGCCAAGCAACACTGAAACTAACCCAAATGAGCAACTTCATGCCATTACTGCTCACGATAGTGAAGGGTTAAATGAACCAAAGTTGAGGCAAGAGAACGTGGTAGAGGAAGGTAAGGTTGAGATAAGCCATGATAAACCAAAACTGGTAAGTACAGAATACCAACCTCATGTTCCATATCCCAATGAGACAAAGAAAGATCACATAGATGAACAATTCGTAAATTTCTTAAACTCTTAAAAAAATTGCATATTAACTTACCGTTTGTTGAAGCTCTTTCGCAGACGCCCAATTCAAAAAAATTTTAAAAGAGCTTTTGACAAACAAACAGAAGTTAGACGAGGCGTCGCATGTGGAGCTAAGTGCAGTATGCTCAGCAATATTACAAAATAGACTACCGTAAAAGTTAAAAGATCCAGGTAGTTTTACGATTCCTTACTTAATTGGTAGTTTATCTGTTAATAATGCTTTAGCAGATTTAATGGCAAACATCAATGTTATGCCTTATAAAATGTTTAAACAGCTAGGTTTCGGGAAACCCAAGCAAACTAGAATGAGCATTCAATTGGCTGATAAAACTATTAGAGTTCCTAGGGGTATGATCGAAGATGTACTAGTAAAAATTGATAAATTCATATTCCCAGTAGACTTTGTTGTCTTAGACATAGATGGGGATAATAATGTTCCTTTAATTTTAGGAAGACCCTTTTTAGCAACTGCTAAAACTAGAATTGATGTTGGTACAGGTGAACTCACACTTCGTAGATGATGAAACGATCACTCTTCAGGCTCTTGATTCGGCTAGGACATCGAGTAATAAATGTGAGAACATAAATTCTATTAATGACCATTTGATTCAACCTTCTTTTCAGGAAACACCACGAAATCACACAATTGAGCCATATCCTAGACCTCGTGCCAACAAAGAAATAACTCATGAGGAGCGAAGGCTTCAAATCGATGACCTAGACGAGTGGAAGACACATGTCAAGGAGAAACTAAGAACACGCGAAGAAGAACCGAGGCAACTCCATAACGGACTTAAAGATGAAGCAAATTACTTCAAGGTTGCGGATCGAGTTCTAATGGATAATACAGATCCTCGTGTTGCCACTTCTAAACCTAATGGAATAATTTCTTTCACGGTACTTAATACTTTCCCATACGGTACAGTCGAGGTAACTCATTCTCAATTTGGCACCTTCAAAACATTATTTTAATACAATTGATAGCAAAATGGAAAGTTTCAACTCCCCAAACCACCATGATTATGCGAATGAAAGGTAAGTCTAGCTCAAGACTTTAAACGAGCGCTTTTCGAGAGGCAACCCGAGCACTAACCCCATTAATTTTCATATTTTTTTTTTAGCACCTAAACAAAAACTAACCAAACCAATAAAGTGCAAGTTTCTCTACCACACGGCCTTGTACACGGGCGTGGCCATAGTCGTGTGGCCACCACGAATGGGCACATCGGCGTGGCAAAGACCGTACGAACCAAAGACAAATTTTTTTCCAATACACGGGTTGCGAAAAAAGCCACAACCGTGCGATATGGCCGTGGTTGAAACTGAGTAAGTTACACAGGCATGAGACACGCCCGTGTCTATAGGTCGTGGTTGACACTGATGAATTAACACGGACGTGCGAACTTCTACACAGGAGTGAGAGAAACGAATGACGCACCACACGACGTGCGATACG
The DNA here is from genome assembly GCA_025506655.1 of Gossypium rotundifolium. NCBI lineage: Eukaryota > Viridiplantae > Streptophyta > Magnoliopsida > Malvales > Malvaceae > Gossypium > Gossypium rotundifolium. The sequence continues at coordinate 6,639,165 of CP106725.1, read as the reverse complement.
GCCGTGTGACCTCACATGCCCAGGGTACACGGGCATGGGCAGCTAATTTCTATTTAAACCACTACACTATTCATCTTCTTCTCTAAACCCCTCTCCCCCCCAACCCTAGCCACCACAACTTTTCTCCCTTCCCACCATCGGCCACCGCCTCCTTACTCTACTTACTCCACTTTTCCACTTCTTCTTCAACCAAACACTCCCTTTATCCCTTTTCCTTTCCCCCTTCCATCATTCCTTCTTTACACCACCATCTCTATGTCGAAGAAGCGAAAGGACCCTAGCACAGTCACCTTGTGCGCAACCACTCTACATAAGTTCATGCCGGCCGCTTCATTCCCTCAACAAGACAAGGACCTTTGAGTCCATTTATTTTTTCTTTTTCTTTTATCTTCATTTCTAAATTATTTCCCTTCATCTTTCCTGTCCTTAATTTATATTAGTATATTTTAATTTCTTTAATTTAGGTTCAAGGGGTCATATGAACCACCACACCACCACCAAGTATCCACCTCCTCCGCCCAACTTTACACGCTTTTCTTTGACTCCATCCAAAATTCAAAAGTTTCACTTCTCTCCTATCTTATGATTTTCTTATTATATTGTCATTATTTATCTTTGTACATTGAGGACAATGAACATATTAAGTGTGGGGAGGTGTCAACAATATTGATTTATGATTTTGTTGATATGTTTTGAAGTAAGCCATAGGTAATTATGCATTGATGGTTTAAATTTTAAGATATTAGAGAATCAAGCATGATAACTTTATTTTCCGTAATTAAAAATTTGTTAGGTTGTTTCCCTAAATTTAAATATTACTTTGAAGTTTGAAATATGAAAGGTTGACATCAAAATCATAATTTTTGTGAGATTTTGAGCCTTTAGAGCATATACTTTTCGTGCTCACTTTATTGATTATAAGTGTGTCAATATTGATTTGTTATTGTAGAACTTGCTTTGATTATGCATATAAAGACCACACTTTTGATTTGATATATTGAGATGATAAAGGCACCTAGGATTTAACTCACTCACTCCACAAAAAGCCTACCTTCATAATTAACCACTAGCGAACCCTTTTGAATACTAATAAACCATTTTTCATTTACCCTTAATATTAACCCAAAACTCACTCATTTTGATTCATTAAGAATTTTCCCTATTTTGAAGTAACCTTTTTGTCGAGATTTGATTTGAGCAGCTGCCAAATTATGTTCCTCTATTTCAGTTGTTAAGTTCTTTTTATTGTATGTTCTTATTCAAAAAAAAAAAGTTGGAAATTCATTCATTATTAGTTCTATGTTATTTGAGCTTAAGCAGTTAATTTCATATTTTGAGAAGAAGCTCGTGTTATTATGATAAGTTTTTAATTGATGTAATTATTCAGTATTAGTTTATCTTTCTAGTTAGGTAAATTTTCAATTTAATCTCGATTCTAACCCTCTAATTCAGCCTTTATCCACACCTTTAACCCAAGCCCCATTACAACCCTTTTAAAAGACCTTTTGATTTGTGTATCATCTCATTTTATAGTGGTGGGGATTTGATTTTCACGCAAGCCTATGGTAATAACTTTTCATGTTTGACTTTTGAGTGCTTTATCTTGAACCTTAAACACTTTGAGTGATTTGAGTGAATCCTTAGTGAGGATGTTAATCCTTGTCGGTTTTGAATCAGAGGTAATTATTTAGGTAAGGGGAAACACCTATGTTTTCGTGCTATAAAAAAATTTATGACTTAGATTGTTTGAATCTTTAGGACTCTTTTAGTTAAATTATCCATATATGAATTATCTATGAATTATGACGACACATTATTGATGAGAATTATGATTTGAGGAAGTTTAATTTTAATTGTGAGTTGAGGATTTTGCTTGAGGACAAGCAAAGGCTTAAGTGTGGGGATATTTGATAAACCATAATCTATACATTTTTTAACCCCATGCTTGGCTTATTTTTGGATGAATTTTCATTAGATTTGATGAATTTGATGCTCCTAATCCCTTAATTTCATGTTTTACACTCAAGAGAGCTTAGGGAGTCAAAAAGAACAAGAAACGGGCCAAAACGGGACAAAATGGGCCTACCTAAGAAATCAACACGGCCTGGATCAACATACACGGGCAAACCATACGGCCGTGTGTGGTGAGCAGAGGCGAGCACGGTCTAAGGAATCGAGCACGGATGTGTCACACGGGCGTGTCCCTACCGTATCAAAGTATACTTCTATTCGGGATAGACCACTTGTGGGCCAAGATAGGTGTTCTAAAGCTTATATAAACACCCTAAGGGCAACCTAAAAGAGGACGCCGAAGAGAAGGCAAAAAATACTCGAAGACAGTCATCGGAAGCAGCTTAGGAGAAGGATCTCCATCAAGACTAAAGATCTCCCATTTAGTTCTTTAGAAGTTTTTGGGTTTTCTTATGTTTTGTTGTTTTCCTAATTTTAAGATGTTTTCCCCCATAAGTATGAACTAAATCCCTTAGATACCTAAGGGGATGAAACCTATGACAGATCTTATTATTATTTGATTTATAAGATAAATATTTGTTCTTATTCTTAATTGTGAGTTTTTATTCTTGTTTTGATAATTCAGGTTATTGATTCAAGTCAAATGTGCTTATTCAGAATAGCAAAAGTACCTGTTTAAGAGTAGATCAACACAATTAAGCGAAGTTGATTGCAACCCTAGAAATAGGGCGACGAAAATCTGTTGGATTAGAGTCAAATCTAATAAGGGAATCCATAGATCGAGTTAACGCGACAATAGGGGTTTTAGTTAGAAAGAAATTTCAATTAATCAACCTAGAGTTAGAAGTTTTTAGTTTTGAAAGAGATATTAACATAGATCAGGGATTTCTACGAATTAAGTCAAGTGAATAAATCATATGAATCAAAAGTAATAAGTGAAGTCTAGGTGGATTTTTCCTTAGGTATTGCCTATCTCATAAAGTTGTCTAAAGTATTTTCCCAATTCGTTCTCTGTCGTGTTTTTAATTAAGTTTTAGTTTAAAAGAAATCATTTCAATTCTTAGGCTAGATAATAAAAAGATAGTAATTACTAGTACTCTTGGTCCTTATGGATATGATATTACCGGTTTTACCATAACTATACTATTGAGCGATAGGTGCGCTTGCCTTTATTGTGATCATAGTTAGTTTGAGACACATCACGCCATCACAACTCTAATGGTTCGTTGAATCTCCATTTGTTGAACTTGATTTCTCTTCATAGTTGTATTGGTCTCCCGACCACCTATACCCATTGTTATTAAACATGATTAAGCTAAATCTTCAACAAGACAAATTAAAATAAAAAACAAAAATAAAACACTATACAATGAAATAAAAAGCACTATCTAATTTCCTTATCTTTCAAATAAAATTGCTTCAAAACTAACTAAATTGACTACACATGTACACCATTACAATCCCAGACAATGGTGCCAACAACTTGACCACATGCACACGTGAGTAGAAAATTAAAAAAATTATAAACAATTTAAAAGTGCAGTGTAACACCCTCACCGACCCGATCATTGAATCCAGGTATGGAGTGCCACAAATAGACTGGTTTAAACTAAGAACCAAATTTTAAACTTAATAAATTTAAAATAGACTTTATTAAATAATATATATGTCTTTTACAATAGAAACCCTAAGTTAGAACAAAAGTTATTATCTCAGGTTTCGATTTCTAAGGAAATGATTTATCTACATTATATTTAACCTCGAGGCGAAGCCTTTAAGGGTACCTCCTTCCTATGTGCATGAAACCTCATTGACATTGATTTTTAATCCAACACTATCTGGCTTGGTTTGGTAACTTATCAACTCAACTGTCGATTGTAACCAACTTTTATGACCTTTTCTGTACCTTTAACTTAAGTACCGTTACAACGTTGTAAAGACCTCTTAATTGGTGTGTCATCTCGGTCTATAGTGGTGGAGATTTGATTGTCAAGCAAGTTTATGGTAATAACATTTCTTTCTCAACTGTTGATTACACATTACTTGAACCTCAAACACCTTAAGTGACTGAGTAAACCTTAATGAGGGTGTTCATTCTTATTGAGTTTGAATTTTAAGTAATTGTGAGATGGGGAAACATCTATGTTTTTATGCCTTAAAAATTTCTGCTTGGATTACTTATGTGTCATTTTCCTTTCTAGTACCATCTCTCTAAAATGAACCACCTCGACTTGACCCGCGATCCCTAGATGCAGGCACAAACCTCTGAGAAGTAACAGGGGTAGCATTCTCATACTTCAGACATTCTAGCAAAATGTCCTGTGGATCCACAGCAAAAACAAGCTGGAATTAACTTCCAACATTCACCACGGTACTTTTTCCCACATGCTCACAATTTGGAATATCAATATCCCTAGATGGTCCTCGCACATTACTCGTAAACATTTTCGATTGTTGATCATGATTTCTATTAGGCCTATCGAACTTAAAAGTCGACCTCCAACTACTACAAAATTCTTTAGTTTGCTTCGGTTGTGGATTTGAGCTAGCAGCTCCAGGACATTTTCCAACAGTACTGGTAGTCTCAGCCTTTTTATCAAGACTCAGAGCTTGTTCTACCATTCTCGCCCGATCAACTAAATCAGCAAACTCAGCAATTCTATTTGATACTATCTGTACCCAAAGCTCATCGCATAAACCACGTAAAAATTAGTTGCAACTTTCAATTTCAATCGGCAAAAATTCAATGGTGTACATACTAAGTCATGTCCCAATTAGCCTGATCTGCGAATACGTGGCGTGTAACTGATTGCCACCAAGTGAAACATTCACACCCGCCCACGAGAATGGACCGGATCTGTATGTTTCTAAAGTAAACCGATCTCAAAACTTTCGTTATTTAGAGAAAATTGTAGAGTTTTTAGAAAACCATTATTTTGAGTTGGGCTTAGATTGAAAACCCATTTATTTAATCTTGTAAATCCAATTTAATGTAACATGTTCAAAATAGTTCTTAGCAAAATATTAAAAGGTAAAGAAAGAAGGAAAAAAACAAAGAATAATCCACTGGGCCTTATGGCCTTATTACATCAAGTAGACCCAAAATAAAATTTAAAAGTATTGAAATTAAATAAAGTCCAAATTCGAATAAATTCTTCAATTGATGCATGGCCTCTCATGATCTACCTACCCGGTCCGTCACCGCCATCACCGAAAAATAATTCCCACAATGGGGTGAGTCAATGACTCAATGTGCACACAATACTATCATTCAATAAATCAGCATTCATGTTCAAATCATCAATCCATATAATAATTATGATGCAACCCAAACCCAAAACCTATGCCATCCGCTACTCTCCACCATCAACCAACACACCGTAGGGACTACTAAGTCAACCCTCCATCCGCTACTCTCCACGTTGTGTCATTAGACACTATTGTAACCGGTTACCAAAATTTCGCAATGTGACCGTAGTCGACATATTTCGCAATGTGACCGTAGTCAACATTTTTCGTGGGTGAGACCAAGTCAACACCGCTCTCCCCTTTCACATAAATCCGAATGCCCAAAACATATATACATATATAGCATAATTTAATTTCATGTTCATATTCTTATATTCGCATGTTATTAAATAACATTTTTCACAATCCTATCGGAAGTAGGAAACGTACCTTGGTACTTTTTGCCACATGTGTGGTACATAGCCACATTCATATTATTTTTCATATCATATATTAAAATGCTTAGCCATAATATATCAAGAATAGTAAGGGTACACACCTTTTTCGCTTAATAGGTTCCTTGATATCTCGAGAATCCCGATCTAATTTTTAGATCTGTTAATCCCTATATTCGGCCCATCCATTAACACACATTAATAAACCCCTTTTTAAACAAAACCAAATCCTAGTAGGATTTGTAAAAAAGCTTACCTTAGCCGATTGGGTATTTACACAAACCCAAAACTTCGCTTTTCCTTTACTAATGGTTCGCCAACCTTAAAACTTCACAAAGGTTAGTTTTCGGCTTTTCGAAAAATTAAGGAATTAATTTAGATGATCTCACCACCATTGGCCGAATGTTTAGAGGCTTACCTTATAGATTTCCAAATCCCAAAGTTCCTTTTGTCTTGAATATCCGTCGAAATTCCTAAAATTCACATGTTAGATCCGATCTAACTTTAATAAGTAAGAAGTTGGCCTTTGCCGATTGTGCCTCACCTTGAATCCTTGATTTTGAAATCCGAAACTCTCCCTTTTCATTCGGCCATGAGACATAGAAAAGGTTATTTCCTTGTTCTTGATTAAAAGATTTTAGAAGAACAAAAGTTAATTGTTCTTACCTTAGATCCTTGCTTTTGTAATTGATGATGGTAGAAATCTAAGGAATCATGGTGGATTCGCCATGAACAAGAATGGAATTAGTACCTTGATTTTGGTAAAAGAAAAGAATAGAAGTTGACTAATCCACGATCTTACCTCTTTTGATGTTGTGGATGATTCCTCTTCTCGCTTAGAATCAATAAGGATTGAATTTTGATAGTAGAACCGAGGAAGAAAATAGCAAAAGAGAGGATGGTTTCTTGCTTAGAGAATTCGCAATGAGAGGGAAAGTGAGAGCAAAGTTTCAAGAAGTTGATGAATGAGAGAAAGTCTCTTTTCTTCTTTTAATGAATCTAGACCAAGAGTCCAAAACTTGGCCACTACTCCTTTACAAGTGATAATATTCTCATTTAATTATCACTTTATTAATTTAAAATAACCTTTAATCCATCCTTTAATTCCTTATTTATCTTGTAAAATAAATCCTCTATTTATCACTTTAATTTGACAAGTTTTAACGAAAATAAAACTCTCCCTTCCACACATGCATGTGTCATCCATCCTAGCCTTGGAAAACAAAATTAAACTTTCAAAAAATACTTTCCAAGTGACTCGAACTCATGCCATTCCATAAACCCTAAGTGACACTTCAGCCACTTTTCCAAGCTCGATTGTATGTCAAAATTCACCATCTTTTTCTTTTAAGGCCCTCTTGCCCTTATCTCCTATTTTGGGCTTTGAATTTTGTCATTCCTACCTTATTTCTAAGTTTCCTAAAATTTTCACATGGCTCAGAATCTTGCCATTTTTCCTTACATCCTCAAAGTTTCCAAAATGTTTAGGTTTCCAAAATGTCTAAGTTTCCAAAATGTTCAAGTTTCCTAAATGTTCAAGTTTCCTAAATGTTCAAGTTTCCAAATGTTCAGTTTCCTAAATGTCTAAGTTTCCAAAATGTCTAAGTTTCCAAAATGTCTAGGTTTCCAAAATGTCTAGGTTTCCAAAATGTTCATTTCCATTTCCATTTTCATTTCCATTTCCATGCATTTCTAGATTTCCAAAAGTATCAAAATTTTATTCATAGTACTTGAAACTTGTCATTTCATACAATTAAACTGAAATGCATAGGCCCTATTTAGGATGTTACGCTTCTACCCCTTAAACAAAATTTCGTCCCAAATTTCCTAACTAAAATAGTTGAGGGTATTGTTTGCCTCATCGCCTCTTCCTGCTCCCACGAAGCTTCTTCTTCCATGATTGCGCCATAGCACCTTGACTAGAGGAACTGCCTTCTTTCGTAGTACTTTCACATCACGCCCCAAGATCCGAATTGGTTCCTCCTCGTATGATAAGTCCGGCCTTAGTTCCACTTCTTCAACCGGTACCACATGGGATGGATCCGATCGATAGCGACGTAACATGGACACATGAAATACGCCATGCATTTGTCGCAATTCGTGGCAACTCTAATTGGTATGCCACAGCCCAACTCGCTTCAAGATTTGATAAGGCCCTATAAATCTTGGGCTTAGCTTTCCTTTGCCCAAACCTCATTATTGACATCATATTCTCTAATCCCCTTGTCAGGTGTTTGCGCAACTTAATACTTAAGTCATCATCAGCCAACTGTCCCTCCTTCACTTCCTCTAGCCATGTAGGCCTTACTTGCAACTCTGCTAATAGGCTTCCATCATCGTATAGACTTATATGAGCGAACAAGGCCCGTAGATCCGTTATAACCTTCCGACTTAGGGCATCGGCTACTACGTCGCCTTGCTCGATGATACTCTATCGAATAAATAGTCCTTTAGCAATTCCACCCACCTTCACGCCTCAAGTTCAACTCCTTTTGAGTTAATAAATACTTAAGGCTCTTGTGGTCTGTGTAGATAATCGACCTTTCTCCATAAAGATAGTGCCTCCAAACCTTAAGGGCGAAAACCACCGCCGCTAGCTCTAAGTCATGAGTTGGGTAGTTAAGCTCATGAGGCCTTAGCCCGAGACGCATAAGCGACTACTTTACCATCTTGCATTAACACACACGCCCTAACCCCGTATGCAAGCATCACAAGACACTACAAATTCCTTTCCCGCCTCCTATCAATTAACACTGAGCCTCTGTCAAGACTCTTCTTAAGCTTTTCAAAGCTCTCTTGCTGTTTAGTAGTCCATTCAAAGGGTACTTCCTTCCTTAGCAACTTGGTTAAAGGCGCGGCTATTGACGAGAATCCTTCCACGAACCTTCTGTAATAGCCTGCCAAACCTAGGAAACTTCGGATTTCAGCCACGGACCTAGGTGGCTTCCAATCCAACACCGCTTCGATCTTCCTAGGTCCACCCTTATTCCTTCTGGATACCACATGCCCTAAAATGCCACCTCCCTAAGCCAAAATTCACACTTGTGAATTTGGCATAGAGCTTTTTCTCCTTAATACTTCCAACACGACTCTGAGATGCTTATCATGCTCCTCCTCCGACTTCAATACACCAAAATATCATCGATGAACACGACGACGAATCTATCCAAGTAGGGTTGGAAAATCCGATTCATCATGTCCATGAACGCGCCGGAGCGCTTGTCAACCCAAACGGCATCACCACAAACTCAAGTGACCATACCTTGTCCTAAAAGCGGTCTTATGAATATCGCCTCCTTCACCTTCAACTGATGGTATCCCGACCAGAATCGATCTTCGAAAACACCGCGCTTCCTTTCAATTGATCGAACAAGTCCTCGATCCTTGGCAAGGGTACTTGTTCTTAATGGTCACTTATTTAATCGACGTAGTCTATGCACATACGCATAGTTCCATCCTTCTTCTTCACAAAAGGACCGGTGCTCCCCATGGAGACACACTGGCCTGGATGAACCCACGATCCAACAGCTTCTTAGATCCGAGCCTTTAGCTCCACTAACTCCTTCGGTGCCATTCGGTATGGAGCGATTGACATGAGAGCGATCCCCTAGCAAATCAATCCCAAATTCGACCTCCCCGTCTGGGGTATTCCCTGAACTCTTCCGAAACACATCTACGAAGTCCCTTACCGTCCCTAACTCCATTAATGCCTTCCTCCTTTCCACCTATTGCACTTATTTAAAGCTAGGTATGCTTTGCATCCTTTCTTAACCATTTTCTCACCTTCAAAGTCTTGAGACTACATTGGATGTAATTCCTCCTTTCTCCGATCATTACCACCACTTCATCCTCCGAGGTTCTTAGTTCCATACGCTTAGTCAAGACAATCCAACACGGCTCGGTGTTCCACCAACCAATCCATTCCAAGTATAAGCTCAAACTCTCAAGGGTAACTCCATTAAGTCCGCCGAAAGTTCACTCCCGAATCTCTAGGGTACGCTTTGAAGATCTTGTCTACCACTATAGTTTGGCCTAATGGGCTTACTACAATCATCCGCCTATCGAGAGTTCGAGTCTAGGCCTAGTGTTTCCACTACACTACTTGCAACATAGGAATGGGTCGAGCCCACATCAATCAAAGCAAAGTAGGGTTTGTCAAAATAAAGAACGTCTCTGTTATTACGTCCGCCAGATCTTCATCTTCCTTCTACGAACCGCATAAACCAAACCCGGTTGTCTTGCCTCAACATTAGTGTTACCTCTACCATGTTCCACGGCCTCTTGCACTACCACTCATCATGTTATTTGAACCACGACCCGTTGAGGTCGCCGTCCGCCTCTATGGCCCTGCTAGCATTCTAACTACCGGCCGGCTTTCATTCTGTTGTTTGGGGCAATCCCAAACATATGATCCTTGGACCCACACCTATAGCATGCTCCTATCTTTTTCCAACACTCCCTAGATGCCTCTTCCCACAATACTCACACGGACGAATCGCCTCACGGCATCAAATTTGTTGATTCTGTGGCCCATCATCCCGAGGCCTCTTGTACCCTTTCCCGACGACCCAAACCCTCTTTGGTCTTATTCTTGTCCACACCGCTTAGTAGCATCCTTAATCCCTCGCCACTTTGGCCTTTTCTACCAAAACAGAATTCCGCCCCGATGTGGTGCTATTAATAGTCTTAGGTCATTTCTCACCGTCCTCAAAACGAACACAGCGTTCATGCTCACGCCACTACCCTCGAGCATAGCGGCTCAATCTCGTAAATTCACCTCATACTCATGACGGACTTACTCCCTTGACTAACCCTAGAAAGCCTTCCTCTGCTTCATCTCAGATACCGGTTCCCACATACTTCTTCCGAAAGGCCTCTTTAACAAATTCCCGTGTCGATTTTCACCACGGTACCATCACGAACAATAACCACCATTGGTACGCTTCATCGCAGAATAACGCCACCATTCCTTTCACTTTTCCTCCGAGTCAAATCAAGCTCATCCATGATGCGTTCTGCTTTTCTAACCAAGATCATTGCATTAGGTGCCACATTGGATACTCCTCAAACATTTCGCTCCATTAGCTCTGAGTCGCTCAGTACCGACTTCGATTTCCTCCATTTCCTCCCGCACCGCCACCAATTCCAAAACTCACAGAACGGCTCGCGACATGCCTCTTCCCCGTCCCGAGCCTCGCCGCTCAACATTAACAAATGGGGTGGTGGTATGTGGCATCTCATTGTCGGACCTTGTCCCGACCTAACGGGTTCCGACACGGTCATCCTTCCTCTTCCTCGACCACGACGGCCACGCCCTCTAGAGCTCATTTTCTAGCGGCGAAACTGATTAAGGAATTTTATGTATTAGTCATTGTTCCACTTATTTATCAACGAAGGAGTTTTATGAGATGGATTTTAGAGTGGTTCTTTCAGATCATACAACACACGCCTTTTCCATTCATCCATTCATCCATCAAACAAATATGAACTTCCGCTCATTCGAGAAACGCTTGTAGTTTTGTTGTTTGTTGGTATTTTCCACTACCCGGGGTATTTTCGTAATTTTGTCCTATTGGCATTTTCGTAATTTTTCAAAATAAGGTTCCTTGATGTTTTTGTCAAGAATTATTTTGAAAACTTCCAAAGTCTAGGGTAACTTGAAAAATTTTAAACCTGGGGTATTTCTTAATTTTGATCTCGTATTTTGGTAATTTTCACAAATCGTGGTAAATTTGAAAAATTTAATAAATTTTGGGGTATTTCAAAAGTTGTAAAACTTTGAGGGTTCTTTCAAAAGTGTTCCTTCAAAATGGGGATGTTGCAAAAATTTTGAAATTAGTGGTCATTTTGGTAATTTCGTAGTTGGGGCAATTTTGTAATTTTCCCAAAATCACGGTATTTTGATGTTTTACAAATTAGGGTTTTTGAATGTGTATGAAATGTTGAAATTTTGGTAAAGTCATTGAGTAGTTGAACATTTTACAAATCGTATGCTTTTGGTAATTTTACCCTTAAGGCATTTTGTAATTTTTCGCAAATCGAGTTTTTCGAAAATGTTGTAAAATAATTTTTTTTTGATTTAAAAGGAAGTTTTAAAAGTTTGAAAAAAACTAAGGTTTGTTGTTTCGTTCTATTCTTTTTTTTTTTTAAAACATGGCTAGTTCCCTTTCGGTTTTAGTCATTATGTTTAGCCTATGTCCGAGCCCTCTTGGTCGTGGTGAACCAAAGCTACGCACTGGCAGGATTCATGTGGAGAGGAGGTGAGTCACGCTGATCGCTTAAATACCAAGCTCCCACCAAACCATTCCTGACATGCGCATGAGGTTACCACACCACCGAGTCCTCTCGAGTTATGGTGAACTGCTACGCACTGTAGGATTCTCAAGAGGAGGTGAGTCACTAGGACTGCTTAAATACCAAGCTCTTCCGGATCCAATCCTAGACATGCGCATAAGGGTTACCACACCACTAGCTCAAGGACTTAGCCATAGGTTGGTTTAGTACATTAAGTCTTATGTGTTTGTGTTTGAGTAATCTAATCCTAAAGTTCAAGTTCCTATCATTCTATTCTACGCTCCATGCCTTTTCTACCCTTGTATAAATCACAAAATCACACATATAGTTAGGGTACTTACCGGTGGATCATGGGTTTGAGACTTAGGGCCATGCCAAAACTCGCTTATTTTTTCAAAGAAAATCATTTGGGCTCGATTTGAAAACGTTTTGGGCCCGAGCCCACAAAGCCGAGAGTTTAAAATGGGCTCGATATTAAATCGAACATTCTACACCCGCCCACGAGAATGGACCGGATCCGGTATGTTTCTAAAGTAAACCGATCTCAAAAACTTTCGTTACTTAGAGAAAATTGTAGAGTTTTTAGAAAACCATTATTTTGAGTTGGGCTTAGATTGAAAACCCATTTATTTAATCTTGTAAATCCAATTTAATGTAACATGTTCAAAATAGTTCTTAGCAAAATATTAAAAGGTAAAGAAAGAAGGAAAAAAAACAAAGAATAATCCACTAGGCCTTATGGCCTTATTACATCAAGTAGACCCAAAATAAAATTTAAAAGTATTGAAATTAAATAAAGTCCAAATTCTAATAAATTCTTCAATTGATGCATGGCCTCTCATGATCTACCGCCCTATCCGTCACCGCTCATCACCGAAAAATAATTCCCACAATGGGGTGAGTCAATGCACTCAATGTGCACACAATACTATCATTCAATAAATCGCATTCATGTTCAAATCATCAATCCATATAATAATTATGATGCAACCCAAACCCAAAACCTATGCCATCCGCTACTCTCCACCCGCACCAACCAACACACCGTAGGGACTACTAAGTCAACCCTCCATCCGCTACTCTCCACGTTGTGTCATTAGACACTATTGTAACCGGTTACCAAAATTTCGCAATGTGACCGTAGTCGATATATTTCGCAATGTGACCGTAGTCAACATTTTTCGTGGGTGAGACCAAGTCAACACCGTTCTCCCCTTTCACATAAATCCCGAATGCCCAAAACATATATACATATATAGCATAATTTAATTTCATGTTCATATTCTTATATTCGCATGTTATTAAATAACATTTTCACAATCCTATCAAGTAGGAAACGCATTTTGGTACTTTTTGCCACATGTGTGGTACATAGCCACATTCATATTATTTTTCATATCATATATTAAAATGCTTAGCCATAATATATCAAGAATAGTAAGGGTACACACCTTTTCGCTAATAGGTTCCTTGATATCTCGAGAATCCCGATCTAATTTTTAGATCTGTTAATCCCTATATTCGCCCATCCATTAACACACATTAATAAACCCTTTTAAACAAAACCAAATCCTAGTAGGATTTGTAAAAGAAGCTTACCTTAGCCGATTGGGTATTTACACAAATCCAAAACTTCGCTTTTCCTTTACTAATGGTTCGCCAACCTTAAAACTTCACAAAGGTTAGTTTTCGCTTTTCAAAAATTAAGGAATTAATTTAGATGATCTCACCACCATTGGCCGAATGTTTAGAGGCTTACCTTATAGATTTCCAAACCCGAAAGTTCCTTTTGTCTTGAATATCCGTCAAATTCCTAAAATTCACATGTTAGATCCGATCTAACTTTAATAAGTAAGAAGTTGGCCTTTGGCCGATTGTGCCTCACCTTGAATCCTTGATTTTGAAATCCCAAACTCTCCCTTTTCATTCGCCATGAGACATAGAAAAGGTTATTTCCTTGTTCTTGATTAAAAGATTTTAGAAGAACAAAAGTTAATTGTTCTTACCTTAGATCCTTGCTTTTGTAATTGATGATGGTAGAAATCTAAGGAATCATGGTGGATTCGGCCATGAACAAGAATGGAATTAGTACCTTGATTTTGGTAAAAGAAAAGAATAGAAGTTGACTAATCCACGATCTTACCTCTTTTGATGTTGTGGATGATTCCTCTTCGCTTAGAATCAATAAGGATTGAATTTTGATAGTAGAACCGAGGAAGAAAATAGCAAAAGAGAGGATGGTTTCTTGCTTAGGAGAATTCTAAGAATGAGAGGGAAAGTGAGAGCAAAGTTTCTAAGAAGTTGATGAATGAGAGAAAGTCTCTTTTCTTCTTTTAACTGAATCGCTAGACCAAGAGTCCAAAACTTGGCCACTACTACCTTTACAAGTGATAATATTCTCATTTAATTATCACTTTATTAATTTAAAATAACCTTTAATCCATCCTTTAATTCCTTATTTATCTTGTAAAATAAATCCTCTATTTATCACTTTAATTTGACAAGTTTTAACGAAAATAAAACTCTCCCTTCCACACATGCATGTGCCGTCCATCCTAGCCTTGGAAAACAAAATTAAACTTTCAAAAAATGCTTTCCAAGTGACTCAACTCATGCCATTCCATAAACCCTAAGTGACACTTCGTGCCACTTTTCCAAGCTCGATTGTATGTCAAAATTCACCATCTTTTTCTTTTAAGGCCCTCTTGCCCTTATCTCCTATTTTGGGCTTTGAATTTTGTCATTCGCCTTATTTCTAAGTTTCCTAAAATTTTCACATGCTCAGAATTTGCCATTTTTCCTTACATCCTCGTGTTTCCAAAATGTTTAGGTTTCCAAAATGTCTAAGTTTCCAAAATGTTCAAGTTTCCTAAATGTTCAAGTTTCCTAAATGTTCAAGTTTCCAAAATGTTCAGGTTTCCAAATGTCTAAGTTTCCAAAATGTCTAAGTTTCCAAAATGTCTAGGTTTCCAAAATGTCTAGGTTTCCTAAAATGTTCATTTCATTTCCATTTTCATTTCCATTTCCATGCATTTCTAGATTTCCAAAAGTATCAAAATTTTATTCATAGTACTTGAAACTTGTCATTTCATACAATTAAACTGGAAATGCATAGGCCCTATTTAGGATGTTACACCAAGTATATATGTAATGACCCAAAATTCACAGGCATCGAAAAAAGTACAGTATCGGGCCTCCGTCTTAGTAAACCAAGTTTGTAAACAATTATTAGAAGTAATTAGGAGTCTAAAAGTGTGCTTGATTAGGCTTTAATTAGGTAAATTTAGCTTAATTGAGAGAAATTAGGAAAAAGGACTAAAGTGAATAAAGGGTAAAAGTTGAATTATAGATTAAAAGAAAATAAAAGGACCAAAATGGTAAAATAGACCATTTAGCATATTTGAGGCGGTAACATTAAAACAAAATCTAAGATTTTGTTAAGTTATAAATTATAAATATATTATTTTAGTTATAAATTATATTAAATTAATTTAAAATAATTATATTAAAAGATTTTTATATGATAAAAGAGTTATGATTTTGATAAATGGATGGTGATAAAATAATACATGTGTAATTAAAATATGTATACAATTGTAGTTTATAGATTTAGTTTGCTTATTAATTAAGCATAAGATATTTATTATTTATTATCTATTATTATTAAATTAAAAGATATTTAATAATTAAATAATTAGTATAAGATTTTTGGTTGATAATAAATTATGATTTTTCCAAGTGTATGGAAAAGATAAAATACAAGTGTATTAATTTAAGTATGTACATTTGTAATATTTTTATTTAATTAGTAAATAGATATTTATTATTAAATTAAATTAATAAAATATTTATGAGATAAATAATTATATTATGAGATTTTCTGTGATAAATAAATCATATGGTGACAATTGTATGGTTATGATATTGTACAAATGTACAAAGAAGTATGTATACAAATGTATTATTTATAATTGGTATTAAATAGATTTTTATTAATTAAATAATTATATCATAAGATTTAATTGTGATAAACAAATTAATTAAAGACAAGTGTAAAATATATAATTGTCCAATTGTAAAATAAGTATTTGTTATTAAGTAGATTATTATTATTATTATTATTATTATTATTATTATTATTACTATTAACTAATATATATATATATATATATATATAAGATAAAAAGTAAAAAGAAACAAAGAAAAGAAGAAAGTTACGTAGAAGAAGCAACGAAAATAAGGAAAGAAAAAAAGAAAGAAAAAGAAAAGGGGGAACTAAGGAATTAAAGCTTGAAGTTAATTGCTAACAAAGAACCCGAGGCATCGGCATCGAAAGAAAAGAAAAGTTATCGAGGAGTAATCGCGAATCCGGGTGTGTATTACTATAATTCAATTTATTTAGTTTTTTTAATGATAAATTTAAATTACGAGAATGGTAAGTAAATAATGAGGTAGATGACTATATTGAATGAACTTAGGAAAAATATAATTTAATGATAAATATGTGTTAGTATTGAATTATAAATTGAATTACATGTGATTGATATGAAAAGTATATTGAATTAAATTGTGAAATTGAATTGGAAGTGATTTGAATTGTGAATTTGAGATTGAGATTGAATTGATAATATGTATGAATTGAGTTTTGGATGATTTGTGATCAATTGGAAGAGAAAGAGAAATTGATATTTGAACCAATACCCTATTAACTAGTCGGGCTAAGTCGGATATAGTTGGCATGCCATAGGATTGGAAGAATTCAGGGATACTTCGACCTCGAGTCGATGAGACACTGGGTGTCACTATATTGCTTCGAACTATCCAATGAGGCACTGGGTGCCAATCTGGTGTGTTTGGTTGGATCCACGTATCCGCCAAACTCCTAGTCTGTTAATAGGGGTAAAACAAAATGAAAAGCTAAATTAAATGAAATGAATCGGTTGAGCCATTGAATAAATGTGAAAAAGGAATGTGTATTGAATTTGTGAATTGAAATTGGAAATGAGAATGAAAAAGCATGTACCAAAGGTTCATGAAATGTTAGTTGGCTCAATATGAAATTATATTATTTCAATTGATGGAAAGTTTAAATTAAGTAACAGATGTTAAAGAAATGAAAGTTATGTTTGGATTTGGTTTTAGTATGTTTAAGTTGTCTAATTTAATAATTATCCTTATTATGTTTATAATTTGAATTTTGGTAATACCACTGAGTATGAAATACTCAAATAGATTTGCTATTTCAAAGCGAGTTAATAGGTGTTCGAGTCCCGCTCAAAGATCCGAGTGATCCCGACTCCAACATAAAACTCGGTGATGTAGTCCTCTTTGGTAAAAGTGGCATGTACATAGGTGTTATTTTGGGCACTTTAAAATGCTAAATGATTTTTGTAGTAAAGAATGGTATTTGGAAATTTGGTGTTTAAACTAATGAAATGGTATGAAAATTTATATGATATGCATGGTATAATTGGTACTAAATTTAGAATGGAATGAATGAAATTATAAGTTAATTTTAATAGCAATATAAATGTTTATAAAGTAAATTACCAAATTAATGATATAGGTATGATTTTAATACGATTAAATATGAAATTGCATTGGTTGTAATATTAGTTTTGGTTTGGTCTCGGTTTGAAATTGCAGAAAGGTTAAATATTTATAAAGGGTTATATCAAAATTTAAAAAAAAAAACATGAATGAAGCCAATTAGCATAAATTTATATAAATTTATGATGTAATTGATATTTATTTAAAAATTATTTGTAAATTGTCCGATATGTCTGGTAATACCTCGTAACCCTGTTTTGGCGACGGTTTAGGGTTAAAGGGTGTTACAGTTGTTGGTATCAGAACTATCAGGTTTAGCCAATTCTCAACCTAAATCGGGCTCAAATTGAGTCTAGAGGTACATGCCATTGATGAGTTAAAATTGAGTCGGGATTTTTGGATGCTGACCTATTTGTTTGTTTATGTTTTATAGATTGAATATGGCAGATGAAAGAATAAATGATACTAATTAGGAAATGTATACTGCTAATGAAGAATCATATGGGTTAGTTGAAACCGAGTCAGTAACACCTAGTATAACAGGCCCATTTTTGCCCGGCCCAAACCCAAATTACAAACCCATGAACAGGCCCAAAACATTAAAGTTTTTTAGAAAAATTTAGGGTTTCTAAAACCCTAAATTAGCCTAGCCACCGCCCCTCTTCTGACACTGCCTCTGCCAAAGCCTGCTGCCACCGCCCTCCACTTGCTCCACTTGCACCGCCACTAGTACCTGCACAAAAGAAGAAAAGATAGCAAATAAATGAAGCTTGTAAAAATGGCTATAAAAGCCGATGAAAATTCATTGTAAAAGGGGGGAACCTTTTTTCTTTCTCTTTGATTATCAATACAAAAATAGAGAGATTAAAAAAAAAACAGAATAGAAGTAATCAATACAAAAATACTCGATTTCGAATACAAATACCAACAGAGCAGATATAAAATCGCAAAAAAAATGTGGCCTTTTTTCTCTTATTTTCAAATCTGTCATATTCGAATATCTCCTTTTTTTTCCTTTTCTAAGATTTTCTTTACATATATATATATATATATATATAAACATTAGTCTAAAAATATAAAAAAAGAAAGAAAAAAACGAGATTTTACCTTTTCTGACCACCGCGTTCGGTGGTCGGTGCGACCGTGCTGGCGACGGCGGACTCACCGGAGTCCCCTCCCCTGCAGAGAGAAAAATGAAAGGAGATTAGTTTTTTTTTTTAAGAAACGGATGAAATAAAAATTTTTTAGGAAGATTTTGCCTTTTATAGGCGCACGAAACGGCGCCATTTTGGTCGGCGTCCTTAAGCCCCAAAACGACGTCGTTTCTCCTTGGCCCGACCCGCTCCAGCCTAGGGTCCGCATGTTTTTCATCGGAGGGGCTAATTGCACTTTTAGTCCCTCTGCTCTTTTATATGCTTGCAATCAGGCTTTTTTAGTTTTTTTAAAATTTGCCCCAAAAGTTTATTTGGTTTGCAATATGGTCCCTGTCAAGACGCTGCGTTTTAGGAGAAGGGCATAATTTCCATTTCGGTCCCCCTCCTTTCACGCGCGTTTCAATAAAGCCCTTCCATCTTTTATTTATTTTGAATTTGCCCCAATATTCTGTTTTTAATTCAATTTTTGTCTTTTTTTTTACTATTTCCACTTATTTATTATTAATTTTGTATATACTATTATACTTCATATTTAGTATTATATTTAATACTATTATATTATTATGTTTATTATTACTCCCGCATTATTATTACTATTATTATTATTATCATTACTAATATTATTATTCTATTTATTATTATTGTTATTTGTTGCTTTCGTTATTATTATAATTATCTATTTTATCATTATATTATCATTATTATTACTATTATTATATTTTATATATGTATATATTTTCATTTATTTATTTTATATATATTATTTATTAATTGCCATCAATATTTTTTTATATCATCATTATTATCTTCACTTTCTATTATCGCTAATATACGACTATTATCGTAATACTTTCATTTTACCACTACCCATATTATTATTTTTCTTTATCATTATTATCAATATTTTAGTATCATTCGATTAGCATATTATTCAATTTCATGTTGTTATTTCATTATTATTATTATTATTATTTTCACGTATAACATCTTATCATTTGTCACACTAATTTTTCTCGATGCATCGCTTTTAAATAACCGATATTTCGTGTTAAAGATTCGAGAAATCGAACCCTAGCTTATTGGGTTCCAGTTTTCTCGCTTAAGTTAAACAATGTAATCTCCCTTTAAAATCGCAATTTAAATTTTAAACAAAACACTTAATCTCGGATATTCAAATGCCGCTACTTAACTTCATCGGACTCGACATCTAGATATTTCGAGTTAAGTTTCTTTTCTTTCTTCTAAAATAGAGGAAATATTCCTAATTTGGATTCTCGAGAAATTAAAGCCCTAACTTACTAGGTTCTGTTTTCTCGTTTGACAAATGATGGGAGATCTTCTTCAAGTATAAAACCAAATTTTAAAAGGCGAGCTTAGTTTCGAGAGTCTAAAGTATTGCGCCCTAACTTACTGGACATGATACTTTATCCCTCCGAAAATAAGAGAGCCTCACCATCCCTTCCAATTCCTTCAAATTTTGGAAATAAAAAGTATCGTTTTTTCAAATCATTTCAAAGTTTTCAATAATAGGACATCGATCAATCAGTTAGGTACCAATTTTGGGCGTGTCGATGGTGCTAATCCTTCCTCGTACGTAACCGACTCCCAGACCCATTTTTTTTAGTTTCGTAGACCAAAATCATTGTTTTAATAAATCAAACTGTTTATTAAAAATAACCATTTTACGAGGTGACCCGATCACGCCTCAACAAAAAGGATTGGTGGTGACTCCCATTTTATTTTCGTTTTTCAAAACCCAAGTCGACCCGCTTTCCAAAAAATGGTTACGATACTTATGACTCACTTGGGGAAATCGAGAGTCGTGCCATAGATTGATTGATTTCATCCTTTTGATTAAAATTGGAAAATGGTTTCAAAAATCATGCTTCTTTAAATGCACTTTCAATTTTGGTTCTCAGAATACTTTGGCATTGCATTGCATGATCGTTGTGGTCGCACCTTTAAGTGGGAGCGAAGTTATGCCTTCGTGAGGTTTTCACCTCTGTATGGGCTAGTGGATCGCCGAGATACATCCGTATTCTATGTCTTCGTGAAGTTTTCACTTTCGCATGGCCATAGGAAATGTATTCCCGAACCAACTCGATCCGTATGAGCCTATAATGGGTGAGGATCGAGGAATCACGTTCGGGCACCTCTAACTTTAGAACTCAACCACATGTAAAGAGCCTAAGAACCCACCCCGAAATGAACTATTCCAAACCTTAGAGCTACCTAGATAGGCGTTTGTGTATTTTACATGCTTTATATCTCATTCTGTGGTACTAATTGATGATGTTTTATTTCCTCGCATGTCATTTCCATTTTTAAGAGGTATCGATTCACGGCCGGGCCGAAAGTTAGAGAGCTGGTTATGAAAAGTGAATTCATTGATAAAGTAGAAGACAATGCGGCCGCCCGCACATGGTCAGAGTAAAGCCAATTAGAAAAAGGGGATAACTTAGCTGAGGGATATGTGTCGAAATTATGGGATTTCACCAATATCAGTGTCACGCAGAATGAACTCCGAGAGTTGAAAGAAATATGGGCCCAGTGGGATGACGAGGCAAAGCAGTTGTTTTATAGTATCTACGGTGATCTACCATACCTGCATGATGTCAAAATAGATAAACACCTATTCTGAGCAATGACTCAGTTCTGGAATACTGCTTATAGCTGTTTCTCATTCAGGAAAGTAGATTTGGTTCCCACGGTAGAGGAATACACGACCTTGCTACGTTGTCCGAGAATTCAAGTTGATAAAGCTTATTCCAAAGCAGTCAATAGTCTGACTTTCACGAAGAAATTGATGAACATCATGGGAATGAGTGAACAATGGGTCTCAGCTAGAATGCAGAAGAAAGGCGGGGGTAAATGCATACCTTGGATATATTTGAGGGACCTGATCCTAACACATCCTGATGTGAAGAAAAAGATTGACGTCTTGGCCTTGTGTATTTACGGTCTAGTGATCTTCCCAAAAGCCCTAAGACACATTGACGAAGTAGTTATTGATCTGTTCAGCCGATTGGACAAAGGGGTCACGCCTGTTCCTGCCATCTTGGCCGAAACGTTCAAATCCTTGAATGCATGTCGGAGAATAGGTGAAGGCAGATTTATTGGATGTGCACAGTTGTTATTGGCCTGGTTCCATAGTCACTTCTGAAAAGTGGAGAAAGTGTCTTATCGGTTCTTGTCGAAGAATTACTCCCTATTGAAAGAGATAGTAGCTACGCTTAGGAGAGAAGACGTGTCTGAAAAAAACTGGATAGCGCTCCTTCAAAACCTTCAAGAAGACGACATCGAGTGGAAGGCTCCTTGGATGTTTCTCGACAAGATCCTTTATCATTGTGAAACTTCGACTAGGTTCCTCTACTGGGAATTTGGGGTACCACTGCATATGCCCCTTTGCTGGTCCTAAGACTATGGATCAAGACAATTCGTACCAACAACATATGGGTTGGCTCAATGCGAGTTCTCATACGAAGGGGGAGCTATAAGAAAAGGGTTAAAGAGATCTCTAGTGCCCGAAATCAGATTCATAGAATGAAAAGGTTATCCTCAGGCCCGATGGCGACCTCAGAGTATAGCAGATGGAGGATTAGAAGGATTAATGATAATGTCCCTGAGCCAAATCCAGAGAGCGCCCGATCGAGAGAAGAATGCTTGCGAGTGGTCCCATCAGAATTAGAGATTGTGAAACAAGATTTTGAGTGGATGAGTTCGGAGCTTGGAAAAAGGATAGAAAAGTCGGAAGAAAAAAAGATGCTCCTCTAATTAGAGGTAGACGGTCAAAAATCAGAGGCCGAGAAACCTAGAAAGGAAAAATAGAAGGTAGAAAAAGACTGAGATAGTTTGAAGGCGGAATACAAGAAGATGCGTCTGATGATAACAAACGCTGGATTAGGAAAAACTTCAGAGCAGTGGTGATAAGAGATCCGAGAGGAAAAAGCCAGAGTTAGCAATTGGGAGAAAAAGTTTCAAGGAATGCAAACGCAAAAAGAGGCCTTAGAGAAGGGCATGGCAAAAAGCGAAAAGGATAAGAAGGGATTAAAAGCTAGAGTAGTTGAGCTTGGGCGGTCTCTGCACCACTATCGAAGTCAAGACTCGGAAAGCAAATTGAAATCAAGTCCGAACAGAATCAAGGAAATGAAGGGTAAGGTTGAAGAGCTAGAATCGGTATTACACAGTGGTGAGCTCTGGATTGAGCTTCTGAAAACAAGAGAAAGGCATTGGGAGGAGGAGCTTCGCCATTCTTGTGAGCAAGTTAGAAGCCGGAATTACCTCATGAGTGAAGCGATAATCCAGATTCGAGAGGTAGCTGATCTCCTACAGACTTTGGCTGCAGAGGCTAACATATTGAGCATGAGATATGAGCTACAGTCGGGTTGTAATCAAGAGCTAATCTCTTTGCTTGGGAAAATCAAAACCTTAGGCCTTAGGGCAAAAGCATATTTGTAGTCTATTTTATGTAAAGGATTTTATTTTCTAATAAAGTTTTCTAAAATGAAGTTGAATCTGAATCGATGCCTTCTTCTTGCATTCATGCATTTGTATTGCATCATCAAAGAAAGGAGGTATTGATTAATATTCGGTTGCTAAATAGAAGAGTTTGTCATAAGGAAATGAATTTCTTGATAAAGTGGATTGTAATACGGTTGCCCAAATATAGTCCAAATAAACGACGAGAGAAGGCCGATAGTCCATAGAAGAACGCAAGACTTTGCCCGATGATTCAAGCCAACATGAATTATTCAAGAGTCCTCACGTCTCGATTTTCTTAAAGAAGCTTATGAATATCACGGAGGATAAGTGAGTGAAGAAGAACGGCCTGAGCTAAGCAACAAGGAGCTAAAAGAAGCATCTATGGAGAAAGTTTACGGGGCACGACCATAACATATAGATACGAAGAAAAAGACTGGTGTTTTCACTTGGATTATGATGACAAAACCGTATACGCAATCCGTTTTATGTAAAGAGCTTTATTTTCTAGAAAAGTTCTTCTAATGGAATTAAATTTATAATCAGCGCCTATCTTTCTTTTTACATTCTCTCTATGCATTTGAATGGCATTGTATCATCTTAGAAAGGAAGTGTTGATTCATATTCGGTTGCTAAATGGAAGAGTTTGTCATAAGAAAATGTGTTACTTGATAAAGTGGATTGTAATACGGTCGTTCAAACATAAGGACATGTCGTATATGCGATCTATTTTATGTAAAGAAACGTATCTTCTAGAAAAGTTCTTCCAATGGAATCAAAATGATCAACACCTCTCTTTCTTTTTACATTCATGCCATGCGCCTGCATTGCATTTTATGCATTTGCATTACATCACGTTATATGCATTTGAGTCCAAAGAAAGAGCCTAATAAGTTAAAATTATAGAAGAAAAAATAGTTGCGAAAGATCAAGAAAGGAGGATTATGAGAGCCTCGTGTCGAGAATCAAATGGGAACCCATAGTGTATCCTCCTTTGTCAAAAACATTTACATCTCAGAGGAATGATGTACCTGTATGAGATAATCCACAAAGCACGATGTTATGGATTGAAAGGGTCTTCAGAACTTCAGTATAAATGTTGTTAACAAAGAAGATGGTGCAATTGAAGATGTTTCAATGATATGCCCTTGTCCTCCTAGATTGATTTTAAACAATTGGACTGCTGTGGATCTTCTTGTAGTTTCTGAGTCCTCTCCGAGTAATGCTCAATGTTAACTCTCTTTTTGTTTGCCCCCAAGTAATAGTGGGATTCTTTTGTAAGAGCTTATGTTTGCTCTTTATCATTTAAATGAACATTACTGGAGATGCATTTTGTCATAATCTTTTCATTCTTGTTAACTTCATAATTATTCCCTTTTCTCATAGCCTGTCCTCATATCATACCACAACGTTATGTTTGTTTGGTTCCAATACTTTGATGCTCCTCTATGGTTCTCTTTTCCATTCACCTTTCAAATGCTCAAATACCAACGACATGAACAATCCCGTTAGAAGTCCTGAAATCGATTTTGAGAAAGCCATTTGTGTAGGAGAATGCGGTCGAGGAAGATATCAAGATTATGTCTCGCCTCTCGACTTACTAAGAATGATAGAATAAGAAGATAAATGATTCTACCCCATCAAGAATCTGTTGAGATAGTGAATTTGGGAAATGAAGAAAAGAGGCAGGAAATGAAGATTGGGACCTCCATTTCAGAGAAGACCAAACATGATCTGATCGCCTTGCTTCGTGAGTACAAAGATGTATTTGCATGGTCGTATCAGGATATGCCAGGGTTGAACGAAGATATAGTGGCCCATAGACTCCCACTGAAACCAGAATGCAAACCCATTCAACAGAAGCTAAGACGAATGAGACCTGAAATGCTGTTAAAGATAAAAGAAGAAATCAAGAAGCAATTTGATGCTGGCTTCCTACAAGTCACCAAATACCCAGAATGGGTAGCTAACATAGTCCCAGTACCGAAGAAAGATGGCAAGGTACGAATGTGCGTAGCTTATCGCGATCCGAATCGAGCAAGTCCAAAAGATAATTTTCCCTTGCCACACATTGATACGTTGGTGGATAACACAGCGAATCATTCATTGTTTTCCTTCATGGACAGATTTTCGGGTTATAACCAAATAAAGATGGCTCCCGAAGATATGGAGAAAACTACATTCGTGACGATGTGGGGAACATTCTGCTACAAGGTGATGCCATTTGGATTGAAGAATGCCGGGGCAACATATCAGAGGGCTATGGTGATGTTGTTCCATGACATGATGCATAAAGAAATAGAAGTCTACGTTGATGATATGATTGCCAAATCTCGGAGGGAAAAAGAGCATGTTGAGAACCTCAAGAAGTTGTACGAAAGACTAAGAAAGTTCCAGCTGAAGCTTAATCCAGCCAAGTGTACGTTTGGGGCTACCTCGGGAAAATTACTAGGCTTCATCGTCAGTGAGAGAGGTATGGAGGTTGATCTAGATAAGATAAAAGCCATACAAGAATTACCACCTCCGCGTACACAAAAAGAAGTCAGAAGATTTTTAGGGAGGTTGAACTACATCGCTTAA
Organism: Gossypium rotundifolium; assembly: GCA_025506655.1. Lineage (NCBI taxonomy): Eukaryota > Viridiplantae > Streptophyta > Magnoliopsida > Malvales > Malvaceae > Gossypium > Gossypium rotundifolium. The sequence goes on along the minus strand of CP106725.1, from coordinate 6,613,454 downwards.
TTCATTGCTCAACTTACCAACCAGTGTGACCCAATTTTTCGACTCCTTCGAAAACACAATCCTAGAGAATAGAACGAGGAGTGCCAAGTGGCTTTTGATAAAATAAAACAGTATTTGTCTAGCCCCCCGATGCTAGTACCACCAACTCCCAGGAGACCGTTAATATTGTATTTGACTATGTTCGAAAACTCAATGGGTTGCGTGCTGGGGCAACATGATGAGTCAGGGAAAAGAGAAAGGGCAATTTACTATCTCAGCAAGAAGTTCACAGTATGAAGCAAAGTACCACAATTGAAAAATTACATTGTGCTTTGATCCGGTAGTTCAAGGCTCGCATAATATATGTTGTATCATACGACGTGGTTAATTTCAAAGCTGGACCCAATAAAGTACATGATGGAATCACCTGCACTCTCAAGGAGAATGGCACGATGGCAGATCCTACTATCAGAGTACGACGTCATATACGTGAGTCAAAAGTCGATAAAGGGGAGTGCGATAGCTGACTTCTTAGCAATTCGAACAACAGAGGAATACGAGCCATTGAGATTTGATTTCCCAGACGAAGACTTGATGTGCATTACAGAAAAAGAGTGTGAGTCGTCAAAAGAGAAATCATGGAAGATGAGCTTTGATGGTGCATCAAATGCATTGGGGCATGGGATTGGAGCGATCTTAGTGTCGCCAGAGGGGAACCATTATCCGCCAACGCCAGTTGAATTTCTTCGTACCAATAATGTTATGGAATATGAGGCTTGCATCATGGGACTTCGTGCGACCATTGAACGAAACATCAAAATCTTGAAAGTGTACCGGACTCGGCGTTGGTAATTTACCAAACTGTGGAGATTGGGAAGTGAGAGATTCAAATTGGTCAAATATCGCGATCTTGTTATGAGTTGGTCAAAGAGTTCAAGAAGTGACTTTTAATTACTTCCCATGAGAAGAAAACCAATTGGTGATGCCCCGCCACTTTGGCCTCAATGTTTAAAGTAAACAGAGAAACGGAAATAATGCCGCTCCAAATGAGCATATATGAGGTCCCTGCACACTGTTTTAGCATTGAAAAAGAGGCAGATGGACAACTATGGTTCCATGATATCTTAGAATATGTCAAGAATCAAAGATATCCTGAGCAAGCAAATGAAAACGACAAAAGAACAATCAGAAGAATGGCTGTGGGATTTATTCTTGATGGGGACATCCTATACAAAAGAGGAAAAGATCAAGTGCTCCTGAGATGCGTGGATGCTATTGAAGTAAGAAAAATACTTGAAGATGTCTACGAAGGAACTTGTGGAATGCATGCCAATGGTTTCATTATGGCTAGGTAGATTATGAGACTCGGTTATTACTGGCTGACAATGGAAAGTGATTGTATTAGTTACGCACGAAAGTGCCACAAATGTCAAATTTACGGCGATAAAATTCATGCAACCCCTTCACCCCTTCATGTCATGACTTCTCTGTGGCGTTTTTCTATGTGGGGCATGGATGTTATAGGGCCAATTTTCCCAAAAGCTTCTACTGGACACCGATTTATTTTTGTGGTCATAGATTACTTCACAAAATGGATAGAAGCCACTTCGTTTGCTAATGTAACAAAGACCGCAGTTTGCAGGTTCTTAAAGAAAAAAATCATATATCGATACGGTTTGCCCGAGAGAATCATTTCGGACAATACTTTGAATCTGAACAACAAGATGATGAAGGAAGTGTGTGAGCAATTTCAAATAAAGCATCATAACTCTTCACCCTATCGCCTAAAGATGAATGGAGCAAGAGAAGTCGCTAACAAAAATATTAAGAGGATTATTGGGAAAATGACCAAGACATATAAAGATCGGCACGAGAAGCTACCATTCGCTTTAGACGCATATCGCACATCATATGCGTACATCTACTGGAGCAACTCCTTTCTCTCGGTCTATGGAATGGAGCCAGATCGCCCATCGGTTGAGATCCCTCTCTACGAGTCTTAATGGAGTCGAAACTAGAAGAATCGAATGGGTTCGAGCTCGATATGACCAGCTAAATCTTATCGAAGAAAAATGCTTGAAGGCGATCCGTCATGGACAAATGTACCAGAAGAGAATGATCACTACCATGACAAAAGGTGCGCCAAGGGAATTTTGCGAGGAGAACTTGTATCGAGAAAGATTCTCCCAATACAAAAGACTTTCGAGGAAAATGGGCACCAAATTGGGAAGGGCCATACGTCAGAAAGAAGGCTTTCTCGTGGAGCTTTGATTCTCACTGAGATGGATGGGAAGGAGTTACCAAATCCAATGAACTCAGATGCTGTGAAGAAGTACTATGCCTAAAAAAAGATCAAGATGAAAACCCGAAAGGCGTCTTGAAAAAAAAAAAGGATCAAGATGAAAATCGAAAGGGCATTTTTATAAACAAAAAGATTAGGATGAAAACCTGAAAGGGCATCCTAATGAAGGGGGTTCAGACATAAAGAGCAAGACGATTTGAACAGAGAGTCAAATGTCGAGATTATAATATTTAAAGCAGATTCGGAAGCTCAAAATCTTTTACACAAGAAGCTTTGCTCGAAAAGATCCAGGATGAAGAAATGTGGAGAAGTTCATACGTTGAATATCTAGAGCATTTGTGACAATTGAACCTGCTTTCCTTTTTTATAACGTTTTCTTTATTGAAATATTCCTTGTCAATTTTATTTGCTTATTGCTTTGGAAATAAATATGAATGTGAGGTATCCCTTTCATACCTACTTTGCCGTTTTCATGCATCTCATGATTGGTTCATTTAAATGATAAATAGTGAAATTACATACTCTAAACAAAAGGAATGTTGAGCATTACCTGGATGAGAATTGGGTAAGTGCAAGAGCCTCAAAGCAAGGACAAAGCTCAACAGGGGGCAAAATGGTGATATACGAGAAATGCAGATTACTCGTAAAACTTGAAGACGGGTACAAAACCTGAAAGAAAAGTCAAAAGTCAAAGCAATGAATACAGGTCATCATGAAAGTCGTGATGAAAAGAGATACATGACAAACAAGCCCAGGGCGCATGGCATAATCATGTAGGCATAAAAGCATTTAAGACAAACAAGTGCATATCATGATAACATCATGCATGACACATACAGGTACACCAGTAAAGCAAGAAGTTTTGACGATAGTTGTACCAAACCAAGGAAAAAGAAGACATCCGAGTTCCACCAGATGATATGTTTTGAAATTTTAATTGCAAAATGTCAACTCATAATACGAGAAGTGAGTTGAGCCTCAGGTCACACACGATTAAATATGAAATTGCATTGGTTGTAATATTAGTTTTGGTTTGGTCTCGGTTTGAAATTGCAGGAAAGGTTAAATATTTATAAAGGGATTATATCGAAATTTAAAAAAAAAACATGAATGAAGCCAATTAGCATAAATTTATATAAATTTATGATATAATTAATATTTATTTAAAAATTATTTGTAAATTGTCCGATATGTCCGGTAATGCCTCGTAACCCTATACCGGCGACATTTTAGGGTTAAGGGTGTTACAATATACTTCTCCTTGCAGTAGAGAAACAACACAAATTTCACTTTCACGAGGTTTGCATTCAAGTTGTTGCAAGACGCTTTTTGTGGATTCAATCCAAACTTTCGCTGCGAAAGGATCAACTCCTTTCAATCCTAAGAATTCATTCTGTATCTGCGTAACTCTTTTATCAGAACTCGACGAACAATAGGTGTAAAGGCCTTAACGGATGCAGTCCCGCAACACGCTAAAAAGCATCATCTATAGCTCGAAGTAAATGTGAGGCACCTTCTCCCTCAGCATTACATTGCTCAACTTTAGGTTGTTGAGCACTAACTAGATTAACACTCGGTGCTACTGATTAGGTTCCATCTAACTCATTAGAGACATCATCTCCAGTATACATCTCTTGATCAACATCATTATTATAGTCATTCGACATTTTCAACTATAAAACAAAAACAAATATAATCAACATCCAAATCCTGACTCAATTCGACTTAATTATGACATGTACCTCTAGACTCAATTTTGAGCTCGATTTAGTTCGAGAATCAGCTAAACCTGTAAGCTTTGATACCACTAAATGTAACACCCCTAACCCGTATCCGTCACCAAAATAGGGTTACAGAGCATTACTGAATAGACGTAACCTAAATCATTCATTTCAAAACATTATAATAAACATAACAGAATCTAACATTAAACATGCATATCATCCCTTATTCAAGCCCTTGAGGCCTTAAAATCACTTTAGAAACGATTCAGGACTAAATTGAGAACATTTGAAAAAATTAGGAAAAAATAGAAAAATTCAACTGCAGGGGTCACATGACCGTGTGGCTAGGCCGTGTAACTCACACGGCTGAGACACACGCTCGTGTCTTAGGCCATGTAACATTTGAAATAAGGACACAAGGCTGTGTCTCAGCCCATGTCTATGCCCGTGTAACTCTCTGACTTGGGTCACACGGCCAAGCCACACACCCGTGTGTCTGGCCGTGTACCTAAAATGTACCTTAAACAATAAGTTTACCATTTCCTACTTGCTTGGGCATTAAAAAACTCAAAAACCAATCATTTAACCTATCTAAAATACGATCAAACATACTCCAAATATGTCAAAACAATCATCTTAGGTGCCTAACCAATGTACCCTCATTGGTACCACATTTATATTATCAAAACCTATCAACAATGCATCATTCAAATCAAAGTTTAAAACATACCAAAATTACTCAATTAAGCCTAGCTTATAACCACCTAAAAACATCAAGCTTAAATTCACATAAACTAACAAGCCTTAGTTCAAAACAACATGCCAAATTATGGCTTCAAACACAAACATATGTTTATATATACCAAACCAACATTATACTTAAACTCAATTACATCCCATATACCAAATTCACTAACAACCAAACACATCCTAGATACATGCCATTACAAAAGGCAAACATCACCACATTTGAGGTCGGGATCGTTGTTGGATGTTGAGTCAGTGATCAAAAGAGAATTACCTAACTTGCACACGGAAAACAAAACCATACACTGAGTAAAACTTAGTGATATTTCTTTAATCCGAACAATTAAAGACATAATAATACAAGAATGCATAATTTGAATTATACGAACATACTATTGTCTAAGCTTACAATTAGCATATACCATCATATCAAATTCATGCATATTACCATATCATTTTATTCTATACTCAATTTTTACATGCTATCATATTTGATTTATTTAACAAATATCTCAATTCACATCACTTGCTATATAAATAGCTTTTCACATATCAATCAACATTTCATTTAAACAATGGCATTATCCATTCCGTATACAATTCATCAATACATAACTCATATATTTCATTTGTTCACATCATATTTCACATTTCATTTTCAATCCACTATCTCATTTTCATTTCACATACTATGCCATTTCAATATCAATTATAGAACTTTTTTGTTTATTTACCCCTATTAACACGACTCGGACTCGGACGGATACACAGATCCAACCAACACACCAGTTTGGCACCTAGTGCCTCATCAATCTGAAGTAATAACTACACCCAGCGCTATATACATTGACACCCAATGTCTCATCGATTAAACCGAAGCAAATTGGCACTCAATGCCTCATCGACTTGAAGTCGAATAAATCCCTAAACTCTTCCTATCCTATGGCATGTCATCTATATCTGACTTAGCCTGAAACAGTTAATAATGTTTCATTTCATTTACAAATACATTCAATATCCAATTCTCATATATGCACCCTATCACATTTAAATATATACTCATTTCAAATTCATGTATTCAATACATTCATAATATATATACCAATTCAATCCATTTCAATCAATTATAATTTCAATTCACTATCAAAGTGCCAACCATATATAATAAATCAAAATACAACAATTAACAACTAGGTTCGGATTATAGAAACACAAACCGTGGATTTTGAGCTATTCGACGACGATTTTATCCTTGCCCATTTTAGTTGAGGATTCTGGTATGACGTTAACTACGAAATTAAAACTATTTGAATACATTAATACAACACAATTCAATTTCACATTGAATATTTAAATTTTTTCTCATTGTTTGCTTAAATTTCAATTTAGTCCCTAAACCGAGACTAATTTTTACTCATCATAATTAACTCTATATTTTCATACTAATTTCACTTTAAACTAAATTTAACTCCCAATTTTCAATTAAAACCTTAAATTTTGAATTTTTTACACTTTAGTCTCTATTACTCAAAATTAAAAATAAATTCTATAGTTTAATCCTTTTCTATTTCTAACTTAAAAATCTATCAATTTAACCCCTAATATTAAACTATTCAACAAATAATAACATCCAAAATTCTAAGCAATACCAAAAATTACAACACGAGTCGGCTAGCCCTAAGTACCGAGATTCCAATAACGTAAAAATTTCAAGAAAATGGACTAAATTGACTAACCGATTGAAGTTTGAATATTAGAAACCCTAAGGCCGTGCGTTATCCTTCTTTTCTTTCTTTATTTTTCTTTATTTTTCTTTCTTCTTTTTCTTTTAATTTGCATGCACCACTTTCATTTAATTATTTCTTTTATTTTGTTTTTATCATATATTATATATTATATAATACATGTATACATACTTTTAATTTATTAACTATTATAATATATATTATAAGTTTACATATATGTTATATATATAGTGACTAATGCCTTCCACTAATTGATAACATAAATCTACCATATTATAGTCAAATCGATTGGAGAATCCATAACACAAGTTAATGCGATAATAAGGGTTTTAATTAGAAAGAAATTTTAATTAATCAACTTAAAGTCAGTTTCTCTTATACTGAAAGATATATTAGCATAATTTAGGGGTTTCTATGATCAATGTGCTAAATAAAGAAATTGCGTAATTTAGATTGATAATAATGATGAAATTTAGGTGGATTATTTTCTAAGTATTGTTTTGCTTCTTAGTTGTTACTCGATTTTTTCATGATTTGTTCTTTATCATGTTCGTTAATTAATTAAATTAGTTAATTTTAGTTCTTAATCAACCACTCAATTATTCAGTTAAATAATAGAAAGACAATAATTACTTATACTTTTAGTCTTCATGAGAACGATATCTTTACTCACCGTGATTATACTATTAATTAATAGATGTAATTGTCTTGGTCAAATTTTTAGTTAATTTCACGAGCTCATCATTGAAAAAAAAAAACAATGGTTAACTTGGACAACAAGGTGATTTATTTGAACAGGAACTTGTCCTAAGACAGAAATATCAAGAACATCTCCAATGCCTCGATCTTTAAAGTGAACAATATAGCAAAATGGCTTGATTCTAAGTTGGTGTTGAATCCCAACTTGCAAGTTTTCTTTAGAACAACGTCACCAACACACTTTTTCAAAGGTGACTAGAACGACGGTGGTGGATGCAATAACATCATTCCAATTGCCAGAGGGAGTGGAGTCCTCAAAGACGAATCGAGTGGCAAGGTTGTTGCAGCCACTGTTAAGGGTAACAGGGTGAAGCTTTTGGATATAACTGCTCTATCTGATCTAAGAGATGAGGCTCACTTTTCACTTTATGGTATGAAAGCCCATTATTGCTTGCATTGGTGCTTCTATGGTGTTCCAGACACCTGGAATGAACTCCTCAATGCAGAGCTCTAGAAATATATGCTTGAATTTATGTGACATTCTTTTGATACATTTTGATTTGTAAATGTTAAAACTGTGTGACTCAAACTCTAAGATATTGCTTGCAAGTCAAGTTAAACAAAATATATCTTCTTTCTAGAAGATTTTGTATTTATGAGTATAATATATTTAGCATTTATTAGCATAATATATTTTTACTTTGATTAGAATTGGGTTTTACAAGCCTATAAATAGACATAGTCTATTCCTCTTGTAATCTGTTCGAATTCGACATTGTGAATTTTTCTTCTCCTCTGCCCGTAGTTTTTTCCCGAAAGGATTTCCACGTAAAATCTGTGTGTTCTTTATTTTATTTCTCTTTTCTTTGCGATATATATTATCCTTACCGACTTTATATTTTTCACAATTGGTATCAGAGCTTCCGATTTTTTCATATTGATCACGGTAATGGTGTCTTTGAAGTATGAAATTTCACTGTTGGATCGCAACACCAGATCGCATTGTGGCAGATAAAGATGCAGGCAGTTCTAGCACAGATGGATTTAGAGGAAGCCCTACTAGGGGTAGATAAGATGCCTTCGACATTGACGAAGGAAGAGAAGAAGCGCAAGGATCGAAAGGCATTAAAAGAGAAGAAGCGCAAGGATCGAAAGGCGTTAACATAATTACATCTACATTTGTCTAACGAAATTTTGCAGGATGTGATGAAGGAGAAGACCGTCGTTGCATTATGGAAGATGCTAGAACAAAATGTATGTCGAAAACTCTAACCAGCAAGTTGCATATGAAGCAACGTCTTTATGCTCATCGTTTGGAGGAAGGTGCGTCTGTGCATAAACACTTAATAGTGTTTAAATAAATTCTCTCAAACTTGGAGGCTATGGAGGTTCAGTATGATAAGGAAGATCTAGGGTTGATTCTACTTTGTTCGTTGCCCCCGTCTTATTCAACCTCCAGAGACACGATTTTATATAGCCGCGAGTCTCTCACAGTTGATGAGGTTTATGATTCTTTGACCTCATATGATAAGATGAAGTATCTTGTGGTTAAACTTAACTCTCAGGGAGAAAGTTTCATTGTTCGTGGGAGACAAGATTGGAATGCTGATGATGATCATGGAAGGACACATGAACGGAATCCTCGCGGTAAATCTAAGGGTAGATCAAGTCTTCAAACAGAGGTAAAACTTGCAACTTCGCAAGAAGAAAGGGCGATTAAATCTGAAAGTGTTATAAGCTACGGGACAAGATTAAAAGGAGATTGCGAATCAAAGGAAAACAACCGAAAATTCGGTGAAGTCGATGTTGTAGAAGACTACGTGATGGTGAACTTCTAGTCGCTTCACAACAATTCTAAAGTGAGCGAGGTGGATACTTGATTCAGTTGCACCTTCTACATGAGTCCCAATCGGGATTGGTTTACAAATTATAAACATCTCTGAAGGTGTTGTTTTGATGGGAAATAATGCTTCGTAAAATCGCAGTGTTGGAACAATTAAAGTTAAGATGTTTGGTGGAGTTGTCAGAACACTTAGTGACGTACGGCATGTTCCAAATTTGAAGAGAAATTTAATTTCGTTAAGTACTCTTGATTCAAAAGGGTACAAATACAGAGCTGAAAGTGAGATTTTGAAGATTTCCAAAGGTTCTCTCGTTGTGATGAAAGGGCAGAAAAAGACTGCAAAGTTGTATGTTTTGCAGGGTTTTACTGTTATTAGTGATGCAGCTTTCGCTTCCTCTTCCTTGTCAGATGATGATATTACTAAACTTTGGCATATGCGCCTAGGGCATATGAGTGAGAATGGCATGCTAGAATTGAGCAAAAGAGGACTTCTTGATGGGCAAGGAATTTGCAAACTGAAGTTCTGTGAGCACTGCATTTTTGGGAAGCAAAAGAGAGTTCGATTCACTAGAGGAATCCATAACACGAAGGGAACGTTAGAGTATATTCATTCTGATCTGTGAGGGCCATCAAGAGTGCCTTCAAGAGGTGGAGCTAATTATATGCTAACTTTTATTGATGATTTTTCCAGAAAAGTTTGGGCATTCTTCCTAAAGCAGAAAAGCGATGTATTTTTCGCATTTAAGTCTTGAAAAACTATGATTGAAAAATAGACGGAAAATAAATAAAATGCCTCCGCACAGACAATGGCTTAGAGTTTTGTTCTGATGAGTTCAATAAACTGTGCAAGTCAGAAGGGATCGTAAGACACTTGATAGTTCGTCATACTCCACAACAAAACGGTGTTGCAGAACGATCATGGAGAAGGTTTGATGTATGTTGTCAAATGCCAACTTACCAAAGTTGTTTTGGGCTGAAGCAGCCTCTACTACATGTTTTTTGATCAACCGATCTCCATCCGTTGCCATTGAGAAAAAGACTCCACAAGAGGTATGGTCTGATAATCCTGCTAATTTTCTGATTTAAAGATCTTTGGGTGCCTTGCGTATGCTTATGTTGATAATGGAAAATTAGAACCGAGATCCATTAAATGTGTTTTTCTTGGTTATAAAGCTGTGTAAAAAGGTATAAGTTATGGTGTCCTGAAAATAGAAAAGTTGTGATTAGCAGAGATGTTGTTTTTGAAGAAACTGCTATGCTACCTAACTTATCTCTTAAAGACTCTTCCAATAAAGAAAATCAAAAGCAGGTGGAGCATCAGATTAATACAGAGTCGGCTCCTTAAGCTAGTACAAAAATTGAGAATAGAGTTGCTTCTTCACCACAATACTCTATCGCCAAAAACAGAACTAGAAGAGAAATTAAACCTCTAAAGAAGTATGCAAAGGCTGATCTAGTTGCTTATGCTTTAAATGTGGCTGAAGATATAGATGCAAACCAAGATCCGTCTAATTATTCTGAGGCAGTTAGCTGTGAAGACTCAGAAAATTGGATGTTTGCTATGCAAGAGGAGATGGAATCACTCCACAAAAACAGAACATGAGATCTTGTGAAACTTCCTAAAGGTAAAAAGGTTGTTCGTTGTAAATGGGTGTTTAAAAAGAAAGAAGGGACTCCAGGAGTTGAAGAACCCAGATATAAGCAAGGCTTGTTGCAAAGGGTTACAGTCAAATTCTAGGAGTGGACTTCACATATGTGTTCTCCCCAGTTGTGAAGCATAGTTTGGTTCGTGATATTATTGCTCGTGGTGATATTGTTGTGAGCAAAATTAGTACTTATGAAAATCCTGCAGATATGATGATTAAGTCACTTCCTATAACCAAGTTTGAGCATTGCTTAGACTTGGTTGGTGTTCATTGTTGAAGTTAAACCCTTAAGGGGTTTTATGGAAGAGATGGAGAACTTGCTCGTTGAGAGTTCGCAATGAAGAACTTGTTTGTTGAGAATTTGTGTCAAGGTGGAGATTGTTAGAGTTGTGTGACTCAAATTCTAATATATTGCTTGCAAGTCAAGTTAAACAAAATATATTTCTTTTTAGAAGATTTAGTATTTATGAGTATAATATATTTAGCATTTATTAGCATAATATATTTTTTCTTTGATTAGAATTGGGTTTTACAAGCCTATAAATAGACATAATCTATTCCTCTTGTAATTGGTTCGAATTCGACATAGTGAATTTTTCTTCTCCTCTGTCCGTGGTTTTTTCCCAAAATGGTTTCCACATAAAATCTGTATGTTCTTTATTTTATTTCTCTTTTCTTTGCGATATATATTGTCATTACTGACTTTATATTTTTCACAGTAAATAACAATATATTTGAAGAATTATATAATAAAATAAATTAAAATATCAATGAGGAAAAACAGTAAAAAACAGTTCAATAAAATTCTGTTTTATTAGACCTGTTTTCAGGCTACACAAACAACAAAAGGGGTAAACTCCTGTTTTAGAAATCTCAGCTTTTCATCTCAAATTATTAGATCTTACAGGTGGGGTGTCTGGTTGAGACTAATGTCATCATTGTATTAAAACTGTCTGCTTTTGCTTCTTCTGTTATCTCTGTCGGATGATGAAATATCTCCCTATCTCTTGCCTTTTTGCTTATCTTTTCTTGGAAAAGAAGAATGGCCAGCAACCAGGCAAGGAACTTCCTTTTGCATCCCTGCACCATGATTAACAGTTATAAACAAAAGACTTGCATGTTTTTTCTGGATTGTTGAGTAGTCAGACCCTCAACACGTATAGTATTGTGTTCTTGGGATGTTTATATTTGGTTTTAGCTCCGAGAGCTCCTTGATCGAAAAAGTGTCCCATGCCCTCTTCAGTTTTCGAGGTTGGGGACAAAATTTCAGGACTATGATAGATCATAAACACCCGGAAAATACAACACTAGACGTGTTTAAAGTTGGACCCCTTGATAATATAAAAAGTTTTTGTCAACTACATAACAAATACGAAGTTCCAAACAAGACAGCAAAACTACCTGCTTTTGCTGCTGTTCTTGTAGCTATCTTCTTTGTTCTTATGATCCCTTTGGATGAAAATCCTTTTAATCCACCACTGCTTATCGACCGGCTTCTCGGATCCCTCACATGATGGACTTGGGGAAACCTTCGAGCTATTTTCCGCCATTGATTTCTTCTTGAAGCTCAAATGGCTTGGGAAAAACATCTTTAACAAGAGCCTATCAGTTTCCATGCTAGCAGTTCTGGATAATGAACCAGTCTTTGCCTTTGCCTTTGCGGTTCTTTTCTTGGTACAAATCTCTGTTTCCAAACGAAAGCTTTTTTCTTCTAAAACAACTTTCTCTTTGACCGTCTCCGATGAATTTTGCTTATCAACTAAATCTTTCAACGAAAGCTCGTAGCTAGACTCAGGCATGTTACGGATCATCTCCATTAGTTCTTTCCTACCTTCTTCGATCATTTGTCTCCGTCTTGTAGGAGAAAGATAACTGTAAAAGTGGTTGTTGGGTAGAAGAGGAGAAGCATCATTCACCTTATTAGCTTCCCATAAAGGCGAGGGACTATCCCCACCGCATGCTGCTTCAACTTGGAACTCAACTTCACTGCCATCAACATCAACATCATCCAAGTTGTTGCTGTCGTAATACCAGGCTTCACGCTCACTCCAGAAATCAAATTCAATATCTCCTGTTCCATCACAGTCATTATGAATCTTGTAGGCCGGATTGAATGAAGAAATCTGTTCTCCGGCAACTCCGTACCGGCGGTCAAGCATGATTCTGGCTAGGACCAAGTGAAGCTGGATTTTGATACATGTGACATTTATAAATGACCATGAATTAAGCAAGATTTTTCTATAGGAACGTATAGGGTGCCTAAAGTCATTGCCGTCCTGGATGGGATAACAAGGTAATAAGGGTGTTTTTTTTTCTTCTTTTCTCCATTTTTGTTCCAAATGTCATCTTTCAAAGCTCAACTTGGTCACCTCTTCTAGACGAAATCTACATTTTGACTTTTTGTGTTTTGGTTTCATTCGTGGGATTTGGACATTGATTACTCTCTTCACCGAAAAAGTCAAGGAAATGGAATAAAATGACTTACAAAGTGACAATAAGTACACGTTAAGCTGGATTTAGTATAAACGAAAGCATGACTGATTAAAGTGATGGCTTTTCAGTTTAATAAAGTTGTTATTAAACCAGCTTATGTAATTGAAAAAAAAAGTAATTTGTCATTCTCTTATTAAAATTAGAGATGATATTCGTACTAGTCTTCTCTAATTCCAAAATAATATTATGTAAAAGAAATAAATCTGAGTGTCTCACTAGATCAGGAAGATCTCAATTATCAGGATTCGACAACTATGTTTCTAAAACCCATTGGGAGCTAGCTTTAAACCCATGATGATTGGTCAAGCTTCGACCCAACTTGCTTGCGCACACTCATCCATTCGCCGTGCAGGGCCTCCTAGTAGTTTGTCATCCCCGTCTCGCACAATAGCGCATAGCCCAACAATTCACCCTTTAAGTCCAAAGCCGCACCGACATTTACATTGACACAAGTCGCCAAAGGTGGTTGCCAATGCACAAGAGAATATGCGTAACGGTTGACCTGGACTAGCTTTCTGGTCCTTAAATATTCTATTGTTCCTCTATTTCCAAATGAGCCACAAAACAACAGCAAATGTGGTGTAATGAAGTTGTGCTTCATTTACCTTACAAACCTGGTGGCAGCAATTGTTGTTGGACCGACTCAATACAGTTGAATTCGTCGGAGGCTTCGTAACTCAAGGATGGATTACACCCAAACCACACCGCACGAGCAAACCCGATCAACTAGGGAACAAGTTATTTTCTGTTTCATTCAGCCAGAGCAGGTACCATCAACAGCCAACCCACGTCTTCTTAAGTTGTGTTTAGTAGTACTTTTTAAAAATATTTTTGAAATAAAAAGATGCTAAATAAATAACTTTTGAGAGAAATTTTTAGATTTTCAAAAGTATTTTTCCTCAAATAGAGAGAAGTTAAATTTTTTATCTATTTTCTCCCAAAAGTACTTTTAATTACTTAATTACGTTTTATCCTTCCAACACATGATATTTTTCTTTATCTGGTTAATTGCTTAGAGAATATTTAAAATTTATTTTCATATATTAAAATATTAACAACAAATTATAATAGATTATTTTGTATATTCTTATTAAAATATCATAATATTAATTAATTTGAACATTATCTAAATGCTTATTTGTTGCTTTACAACATCATATCTAAAATAGATATTTTATTTCTTAAAATTATTTTTTAAGTGTAATACTAAACATTTAAAAATCTAAACTTTTTAAAAGTATTTCTCAAATTATTTTTCAAAATCACCTTTTAAAAATATTTCTCAAAATAATACTAAACTAACATTAGATTGTATTTAGTATTACTTAAAAAAATACCTTTCGCTAATTTAAGTCCAACTGCTAAACAATATTACATAATTTCCAAAGAAATAAAAGTGGGTTTGTCTCAAGGTGGTAATTGTCCACTACGTATTTTCTGAAACAAAGTTCGAGTATAGCAGAAAGGAATTTCAGCTATCGACACTTGACCGTCAGCATACACCTTTGACCACCGCCATCAAAACTCGAAAGATTTATAGAAGTTTTCAGATTTCAGTTCCGCTAACAACGACATCTTTAAAAAAGCTCTTGTTTTCGGTATGTTCTCTCTTACGTCTCCTCCCGATCTTGAAGCTCCAAAATTCCAAAGTTATCTAACACATCATGAGTCTAGAATGGTGGGAGCTGCACTCTCACCCGAAAAGAAATATTTTACCCAAATGGCATTTAAATGTCCCTCCAATAATACTGCTAGAGCCTCAAGTCATCGTCACAACCTAAAAGACTCGCGACTGAAGGTTCTTCTGGTAATGTTTGCGAGAGCAAAGTTGGATCTGTCTGATGTATCGAGATGAAGACTTCTCTTGCTTCAACCTCGTAAACCCACCAATTCTTCAAGGCTCTTTTGCCCTGGGCGCTTCACCAACTCAAAGGTATGGTTTTCATGCAAGGATTGAAGTTCATCTTTCATCGCTTCAACCCAATCGATCTTGCATTCCAAAATCCAAAGTTATCTAACACATCATGAGTCTAGAATGGTGGGAGCTGCACTCTCACCCGAAAAGAAATATTTTACCCAAATGGCATTTAAATGTCCCTCCAATAATACTGCTAGAGCCTCAAGTCATCGTCACAACCTAAAAGACTCGCGACTGAAGGTTCTTCTGGTAATGTTTGCGAGAGCAAAGTTGGATCTGTCTGATGTACACTAAACTAACTAATAAATTGATTAAGACAAATATTCTTATCAATTAATAGTATGGTTATGGTGAATATAAATATCGTTCTGTCGGGGACTACAATTATTATTAATTATCACTTTTTATTATTTAATCTAACAATTTAAAGAATCAATTAAAATTTAAAATAAACTATCTAAATTAACTAATGATTGCATCACGAATAAAACGGTCAAATATCAATCAAGTGACAAAATAATACCTAGGTAAGAATCCACATAGATTTCATTTATAATTCTCAATCTAATTTTTACAACTTTTTTCTTAATTCTTTGATTTGTAGAAATCTCTAATTTATGTTATTATCTCTTTCGAGCATAAAATCAACTAACACTAGGTATAATTAATTGAAATTTCTTTTTAATTAAAACTCCTATTATTGCATTAATTCGCTCTATGAATCTCCTATTAGATTTGACTCTAATCCGGTAAATTTATATCGTCTTATTTTTAGGATTGCATGCAACTTCATTCAAGTATGCAAGATTTAATCTTCTTAAGTACATCAAACATAGATCAACACCCTAGAATTATCAAGTCACGAATAATTAAGTATTCATAATTAAAAACAAAGAAACTAAGATTTAATTGCATGAAATTAGAAATCAAACAATAAAATACATCATAGGGTTCATCTCTCGTAGGTATTAAGAGAATTAGTTCATTCTTACAAGAATAAACACAAAAAATACAATAAGACCACTAAAATAAAAGAAATCCATGATAACCACCTTGGAAATCAATTTGGAATCTTGAATCTCGATGGAGAACTATTTGGGAATCAACTTTAATGGGTTTTTTTTTTGTAGTCTTTGTGCTATCCTTAGACGATTGCTTTTTTTTTTTCCTTTATTTCTTTATTTATGTCTTGTTAAAGTGCCAAAAAAACTCAAAAATCAGAACTTCTACCTGTTAGTGTACATTGTTCTTGAAATCGACACACCCTGAACACAAGCCCGTGTGGGTTGCCTGTGCTTAGCTTTCAGACTACTCCAATATTCTAATTTTCACTTGTTTTTCACTGTTATTATTTTCAAGTATTCTATTAAGCATCAAAATATGCATATAAAGAATTAGTAATATATAATTCACAATTAACATCACATAATCACTCAAAAGTACACAAAAAAATAAGATTAAAATATATTACTTTTGACACTTATCCCTGTCCCACAAGCTCCCCCTATCATCAAACAAAACCATTCATTATTAAATGGTGATGAAAATTGGACAAGAAACTGCTTCTTTGGTTGAATAAAACTTGATCGATCCAGAAGAAATGACAAGGGAGTAGTGGGAAGAGAAGGGTTAGTAACACATAGTTCTTGAGGCATCGCTGCCTGGCTTTTGCTTTAGTCCATAGTTGAACACTTTGTTATCGAGTTTATTGAACTTGTTGAGAAGTAATTTTTCAATATTGTACTAATTAGGCTCTTTCAATCATTTGGTTGAACTATGAAGTGCCAACATTGCCTTGGGGAAATATAAAGTGGAAAGCTGGATTGAGTGGGTTATCGAAATGATTCCATGGTGAAACACGACCAAAATGTTGGCATAGGAGCAAGCAAATATATTCACATCTCTCAACCCTTGCTTATTTGTCGAAAATGGTTGTGCCATATTTTGAAATTGTTTCTTTCTTGCATTGCTGTTTCTGGGATCCATTATATTCTTTTCCAATAATATGAACAAGAAGAAAGGAACAAAAGGAAAAACATTTGTCCCTGCAGCAATGACCAGAGGGGCTACCCGTCTCTTGTGTACGGATCCGCCTTTATCATAATTACCAACTTACCTTGTGTCTGTTGAGTAATCATTGTCCTTTCTTAGTTTTGGTCTTATGTTCTTGCTCTCTTTTGGTTGGTTTCAAATTTTGGATTAGTAATGACAGATGGAAAGTGCCTACTGGATATTACACCTCTCATCAGAGTTTAGCCAACGGTGCTCCAAGAGTTTAATCATTTCGCTATTCAAAGATGGAATACAACTTAAATAATATTTTACCAGTTTTTTTTTTTAATACTCGAAACAAGAAGAAAGGTAGACAAGATAGCCCACCCCAAAGCTAACGGAGAACAGAAGACAAGGCGGCCCAAAGTTGAAGCAGAAGCAGGTCAACACATTCGACAATCAAGCCGAGAAAACAGAAGCTAAAAGTAGCATTTAAAGATTGTACTACTGTTCTGTGTCCCTGAGCTAAAAGATCTCCTAAGTTGGAAGCCCCAATTGGGTAGAAAAAAAGTATACCCTCATCAAACATATAAGGCTCTAAATGAACTTCTGCAAGCTTTAACAAAATTTAATGTACATGTATAAATTATCAAGAAAAGAATATTTGCAAGTGCAGGAATGATTAGGGGTTAGGGGTGTTTAAATTTTGGTTAAATAGAATTAATCGATTGAATTGATTTAATTTGATTAATCGATCTAATTCGGTCAAAGGTCGATTAATGACTTTTTAGAAGTTCAATTATCGGTTAATCCGGTTCTAAATAGAATAATTAACCAAATTAATCAAACTTAATAATTAATAATATAAATTATATGTAGTTTTAATTCGGTCAATTCGGTCAAATGAACATTATCAATTTATTTATTTATTGATATGTTTTATAATTGTTTTAACCAAAAAAAATAAAAATTTCGGTTTACTTTTTGATTTGGTTAAATTTTTTTTTTAAAAAATTTCGGTTTGATTAACAGTGAAAAGATTAAAAAGTTCGTTAATACTAGTTCGATTCGATTAATCGTTTGAACACCCTTAGAAGTGATCGTTACACATGAACTTGATTTATATCACAATTTTTTAATTTTAAAAATATTATCGTGATCCCATATTTCTATTTATTTAAATAAAAATAATTATCGAAAACGGGTAACTCTTGTAAGTTTTCAAATTCCTAGTAGACTATAAACTACAAATTAAAGAGAGATTCTCTGAACTTAACAATTGTTTTTATATTAGAACTGAACTTTTTTTATCCAAGTTAATCATTAAATTTAACAATTGTTTCTATATTGAAACTTGAATTTTTTTGTCTAAATTAAACTCTGATATTTCTTTTAAAATTTAGGCCTCAACGTAAAATGTCAAATTCAAAGATTAACTTGAACTAAAATAAAATTTATGTCAACAATATTAAATTCAATAATTAATTTGGACAAAATGAAACATTTTCATATTCAAACAAAAAAAAATTTAGCCACAAGAAAAAGAGATGAGAAAGTAAGTAACGTTTTTCCTTTTGTAAAATCTAATGATCTTGAAGGTAAGTCACTGAATTTGGAATTAGAATGCACTTTGACAAATTTACTAAAATAAATAAAAAATTATTTATTTTATGTTAAATTAAAAAGTAAACTAGTTTTTTATTTTATTTTTACGGTTAAAAGTTGGTTTTCGTATATAAGTATGAGGTATACATGGCACATCAAATGTCAATGACTGGTTAATCTATTTGTCACACCAGTTCATGATAGTACAAAAGGATAAATTTTTTTAACAAAAAAAACCAATTTACTCTTTGATCTAACGTTTATGAATTAATTTACTTATTTTTAAGTAGAAGAAACAATATACAATTTAACTCCTAAAACAAATTACTCTACAATGAATTTACCTTCATAATTACTTATTTTTTATCCTTCTAGTATTAAAAGCATCAAACGTGAATTTTATGAAAATATTACAATCTTAATGTAAAACACACCAAAAAAAAAACTTGTTTTTAACTAAGAAACCAAATAAGATAAAAATAAACAAAACCCATATCTCACGAAACAAAATTCAACAAAAGTTGATATATTTCGTGGCTGGAAAAAAAAGAAAAATAAATAGACGAATACCATAAACAAGCCTCGTAAAAGAAGAGAAGAACAAGACAAGGACTCAAGAAGAGGGGTCATGTTAGAACAATTTGCAGGTAGATTAATACATTTATTTTCTGTTACAAATTACAATACAAACAATTTTGTTTTTGTCCTTTTGGCCTTTCTATCTTATGTAGTTCCAAAACCATGTGAACCATGTTGTCGACATTCACGTGAGTGAGAGACAATTAATTAGAGGTCATGAAAGGGATGCCCTCAGACCCCTCTGTGAGCATCTACATCTAAGAATGACATAAGAAACGAACCTGTAAACCAAGATGAAGCACACCATTATCAGCACATTCCTCCACCTGCTTTCTTCCCCATACCCTTCTTCTCTTAACACTGCCTCTCCCGTGACCAAGCAGCTTCCCAACATGTATTCCAGGCACTTCCCTGATTTTGAGAACTCGTTTATTAGAAACCCTTCGAATGGATACTTGAACAATGATATGTAATGCATGAAAATCCAGTACTTTGGGATCCCATGTTTTGATATGAAGTATCCCGAGAAGAGAAAAAATGACCCCATCACGCCGGATATCACTGAGTTTCCGACTATGAAGTTTGGTACTAGAGCACTGAAACATACTACGACTGAATTTGCTGTGTAGAGAATTAACCAAATGAGTAGCAGGAAGTGCATGAATGCCATGAAATTTGGGTTTAGTCCTACCAACCAGTACAATGGTGTTGAGAATAAAACGGCTAGGATGAGTAGGAAGGGTAGATATACAAGCCCGTTAGCAATGGCGTAGGATGAAACTCTATAGCTTCCACACGAGGTTTCTTTCATTAGAATCTCCCTTTCTTGTAAAAAGATTGGTAATGCTTCTGTGGTGCATGAAAGCAAGAATGTTAATATAAATGCAAATAGACCCACTTTTTCTTCTGCTCCGCTGAGATCATCTTTGGCATTGTGAAAGATAGAGCCTAAAACAAGCCCTGAAATCAGCATTTGGATTGTCCTACAAGCAAACAGCTCCTTGGTTCTGAATATGTTTTTGGAGAACCTATGGGTAAGAATCATGGTTTCTTTCAACCTTGAATTGGCGAAATCTCTAGGGAAATCAATCCCAACATTCATTGTTTCTTCATCAACGACCTTGGATTGTTGAAAAAGCTGTTGAAGGGTGAACTTACCACTTCTGCTCTCACCTTCTTCACCTGTCTTTTGTTGTGGTGGGGCTGAAATTCCTTGTTCTTGCACTTGAAGCTGTCCTTTTCGTTGCTGTTGAATGGTTTCAATAGACTCGATAGCAAATTCAACGATATTGACATGAAGAGGAAGCTGTAACCCCATTCCCCTCAAATTTGCACCAAGCTGGTCCACTGTCCCATGATGTAAAACCGAGCCATCAGCCATCAAAAGCATCGAACTGAATAACTTAACAATCCGAAAACCAGGCTGGTGAATACTGAGAATTATCGTTCTTCCCCTGGTTTCAGCCATGACCTTGAGCATATCAATAATTTGAAGTGCAGACGTACTATCAAGACCTGAAGTTGGTTCATCAAGAATCAACACTTTGGGATCATGAATCACATCTACACCTATAGAAACCCGTCGTCTTTCACCACCAGATATCCCACGAACCCGATCATCACCAACTCGAGCCATGGCTACATGCTCTAGTCCAAGTTCCTGGATCAAGGACTTAACCCTACTACTCAACTGAGCTTGAGGAAGCCTTAAACGTAACTTGGCACTAAACATGAGGGTTTCTTCAACAGTAAGGAGGGGAAAAAGATTGTCAGTTTGGGTAACATAGCCAGAGATTTTCCTGAACTGAGCTTTATCAATGGGGCTTTGGTTGACGAAAATGGAACCACTTTGTGGTGTGAATTTCCCAGCAAGGATTTCAAGCAAGGAAGATTTCCCTGCTCCACTTGGACCAACAATGGCGAGGATTTCCCATGGTTTGGCTTTGCAGTTTACATTCTTTAGGACATGTCGGATCCCAGGACATTCATCTTGAAACTGGGATGATGGCTGTTGTTGTTTTAGTTCTTGATCAACCACTTCTTGCTGGTTTTTTTTGAAGATTTTAAAAGGGTTCTGTCTCTTTTGTCTATAGATCTTGTAATTGATGCCAACAGCTTCAATCTCACAGCCTTGTTTCTTCATTGAAGAAAGCTCTCCCTGCTTTTTGTTTTTTTCTTTCTTTCTTTCTTTCTTTCGCTCTTTTTAGTTTACTACCACAGCTTTGTCTATTTCAACTTGTACTGAAATAAGTACTAAAATATTCTCTATCTTTTTTTATTATTAATTTCAGAGTTTCTTTTTATAATCCAAAGGTTATGGTCTCAATTTACTTAACAACAGTGAAACTAGACTTGTCTGCCAATTTCATCCACTCTTTTACCATAATAATTTTGGACATAATATAACTTTTAGCTATTTGGTTTCATTAAAATTCAATGTATACTTTTTAAATTTTTATGTAATAACATGTCACTATTTCATAATATCATATCATTAAATTTTTATTTTTGTGAAGTTTAAATATAAAAATAGATTCAGTTACCAAGTTCATGTAGACATAATTGTTAAATTTATAGACTAAAACTTACATTAAACTGAAATTTTAATATGATAAAAATATGAGGAAAATTTTGTATATATAGATCCCTATCCTAGAATGCAAAGTACATTTCAATCCTTGTGTATTAAAAAGGATCAAAATGATTGTTTTTTATCATTCCATATTTAAGTGGCCCGACATACTGTAACTTAAACAATTACATTTAATTCAACCTAATTATTTCCCTATTTGCCTGTTAAATGAAACGATTCCAACTATTTAAGCTACAATAAATTAGCTAAACATGCATTGTCATATTGAAATGCAGTCCATACTATACATGAATTTCATGTCATGACCTCATAATTAAATGTGTTTACTATCCTAAGTGTAGTCTAAGTTCAAATTGCATTAATTGTATTTATTATTCAAATTTTATTTTATTATTATAATTCATAAAATAAAAACTTACATATAAAAAAATAGTATTTATAGAATACAAATGTGTAAATGTAAATACATAAATGATGGAATTTTAATGTTGAATGAGGGTTCACGTGACCCATTTGTGTGTGTAGGCATGGGAATTCGTAGCTTCACGAGCTGTGGTCTACTGTGTTGGGTAACGGCTTTCACAAAGAAAACAATGGACTTTGTACGTAGATTTTGAAATACTATTACACTACAATCATTGAAAAAGCTAGCAAGGAAAGGGGAGGTGTAGACCAAATTAATTCAAAAGGGGTCCCCATGAATTATCTAACTTGTGGCTCTAATTAAACTAAAATTATATATGCCTCAAAATTATTTGTTCAACTCAAATCATCTTTGCTGACCCAATATTTAATCAGCTGTGCTTTATTAGGTAATAAGATAAGAAAAATATTCTAAGGAGGAATAATTGTATGGACCTGTGATTTTATATTATCTTTATTTTTTTAATTAGAGAATGATAAATAAAATTTTTACTCTTGATTTTTAAAAAAAGTTTAAAATCGAAGGAAAAATCTGATTTATCATTACTATTAGAAAGGAATAAGGATAACGTGAAATCACAGTTTCACATAATTCTAATGATTTGAACAATAAAGTTGACAAACCCTAATTTTCTATTAAGAGATTGTGGGTTTTAATTTATATATATTTTTAAAATTTTAAAATTTGTAATTAAATTTATTTAGTTAAGTTATGCTATTACACTTGTACTATATGTAAAGTTTTAAATTTAATTCATATTTTTCAATTTGATTCTTTTAATCTTTATATTGTTCAATTTTAAAATTTTAGTCATGATGCAAACAATAATTATTAAATTTATTAAATGAATTATTTTTTTAAGTAATATGTGAAAATAGCAAGCTAGCAAAATATTACTCATGTGAAAATATGTTTGTTGCATAAGATTTTGGAAATGGTAGAACTTAGGCTCCGTTTGTTTCACTGAAAATGGTTTCTAGAAAATAATTTCTAGAAAATGACTTACTTTTCCGAGGAAACTAATATTTTTTGGTATTTGGATGAATTTGTGTAAAATATTTTCTGTTGTTTGGCATAATTTCTGAAAATATTTCATAAAAAGTTATTTTCAATGAAACAAACATACATTTGAAATTTATGATAAGTAGTGAATTGATTACAAAGTGATGTTAAGGTGAAATTATAGTAGATAATGAATCTTCGTGATGTTAATGATTAAATTATAAACATTGTGAAATTTATAATTGAAACAAGAGAAGTGATATGCATGAAAAATTGTTATGTAAAATAAGATATTATAATGAATTATTTGATTAAAATGCTTATATGTGAAAAATAAACTACATGGCAATAGGGACTAAATTTAAAAAGGTACAAAAGTTTAAGTGTAAAAAATTTAATATGTTAATAAGGAAATTATAATAAAAGTTTAATGAATGTGTTATGAGATGATGAAATATGCATAAAGTATTGTAAAATTGAAATTGTGAAAATATGGAATTTTATGATGACAAGGACTAAATTGTTAAACTTGAGAAAATATGTGGATGCAATAATAGAAGTGAAATATATAGAAATTTGATATGTGAAACAAGATATTGAGATAAATTATGTGATTAAAGCGTAACAAGAAAGAAAATTAATTTATAATATGATTAATTTTAGTGAATATTAAACTTTTATAATAAAAAGGATTAAATTAAAAATAATAAAAGTTTATAATAAAATATTTTATAAGAGAAGAATGTAATAGAAAATATAACAGTTAATAGAACCTTATCAGTTTAAAAGATATTTTATAAGAATAAAAGATAATTTTACGTTAACTATTTTATTTTATTTTACGTTGAAACAAACAAAATTATAGTGAATTTAAGGCTATCCTTCAATTAAAACTGATAATTAGTGGCTGAGAAGAAGAGAAAATATCTGAATTTTCCATATTGTTGGGGTCCAATTTTGGGGTGAGTTTTCATAGGGACCGACCAAACTAACTTGTCTTGTACCTTTTTTTATTTTTATTTAATTTAAAAATAATAATTATTTTTAGAGTATGTGAGAAGGATCGGAGATAAATAGGATGGCAGCACCCGTGAAGTGTTGTTGCTAAAAGCAAAATATTATTATTATAAGTGAAGAAGGCCCCACTTTCCGCACCTATCAACTATCAACACCTGCTTTTCGGCTTTGCTTTATTCCCACAGGTTTCGCCCGTGAACCGCCAACCTTCGTCATCTGTGTACACCCTCAGATGGTTCTCCCAAGAAAAAAGAAACTTTATCTTTGATACAACGTGGAATTATAGTTTTATATAATATATTTTTAATAAATTATATGAAACTGTATTTGTATTTAATTTTATATTTTTTGTAATTTTAATATTTATATTTATATTTATATTTTGTTTATATACTTTTAATTGTTATGATTATGTCCCAAAAATATTGTTCTAATTATTAATTTATTCTTTTTTTTATATTAGGAAAGGAAAATGAATGATATAATTGATATTAAGTGTTTACAAAATTTGAATTTTAAGCTCTTCTTTATTATTTATTTTTAGACTTGAGATTTTGGTACATAGTTAATATGGTGTTTGAGGTTTGATGGTCTCACACTATAATATTACGAGTTGGTAAGAGAGGAGAGATCAAGAGGTAAGTTTCTAAGAATGTCTTGATAGCTCAAGTGAAAGGAAGAGATCTATCCCATTCTTGGTGGTGAAAGGGAACTTATATAGACGAAAATCCTAGTGGTGAGTTGGCAATGAATTCTAATGGACCCTTGTCCTACTATAGAACGTTGGTAGTAGATTCATGGGACATTTTGTCAAGATGTGATTGGGTTTGATGAAAAAAAATCTAATTAAAGGCCGACTTGCAATTGAGGTGTTTTGGACAACGCAACTTATGTAAGCAAGTTACAAGCCTGGTTCTGGAGATTGTCTGGAGGTGTGGCCGTCCAAGCCTCAAGGTTAAAAGAGATTCAAAATATTATTTTTTAGTTTTTAAAAAGTTTAAAAATATATATTTTTTTACTTTTAAAAATATCAACTTTTAAAGGGCCCCACAAAAAATTTTTCTTCAACTTTTAAGGAACTTAAAATTCCATTTTATTGCTATACATAGGGCTCAAAAATATCAAGAATGGGTTTATTTTTGACAGGATGAATTCTCTTAAAATCGAAATCAAAGTAATTGGATTGGTGAGATGTTTTGAACAAGGCAACCTACGTAATTAAACTGAGTGTGAGATAAATTTAATATATTAAGCACAAAACTCTGAGATTGTTAAGAGTTGTGTGTAAAATAATACTAATACCGCAAGAAATGCATGCATATACAGCTTTATATGGTTGAGCAATTTAATATTCTCATTGTTTGGTTGCTTAGCCTTTGATTTCATGCTAAATTTAACTCATTCTATAATGCGATGCAGGTAAGGAGCCAATGAGCCACCATGGCTCAAAAGTCTTCCTTCCTCAAAATCAGCACAAAACAATGTTAATTAATTGAGTCAAAACTCCAAACTCTGCTTCTTCCTCTCCAAAAACAACCTTCTTTCATATATCATTTTCGAATTTTTTTTTCCCCTTAATTGTATTATTAATTTTTGCTTGATTTTAAACCGTACAAGTAAACTTGCCTAGAATAGAAGTGCAAATTCTATGGTAGCAAAATAAATTGTATGATTGGTAAGTATAAAGCATGAACATGGTGGTTGGTGGATTGAATGGCTATAATTGGGTTGGTTGGTGAGTTGGCTGTCAACAATCTTGGCCAATCTGGAAGAAAATAATAATGTTAAGAAAAAACCAGTAAGAAATTTTTTTGAATCTTAGCTCTAATATGTAGATGTAGGGTTGAGTATTATTTTATTTTGTATGTCATCAAACTGTCTTTATTAGCAAATTTTGAGCTAAAACAAGTAAGTATAATAATACCAGATTGCTTAAGTCATTTAGTAATATGCATGCATATACCAACAATGTGACAATCAAGAATCTAGCCTACGACTCAAAACGGTGGGAAGAGATACATCATGTTTGGTTGGCATGATTAGCCATTCCATTCAAGCCAGATTCAGTGGTGAACAGTAATTCAATAGTTTAGTTCATTAAATGGGTTATTCAGTAGAATCTATTTCTCTATTCATAAAATTCACCGAATTAGCATTCGATAGGAGAAGTTAAGAATAGCTATTCAACATCAACACGGAATAGAAAATTTTTGTTTTAGTTAATTTTACCCAGTATTTTTTTTTTCAAACCCACTCTCAATCATTTTCAAAAACTTCAAAAATGAATTGCAGAACCCATTTCTGTTTCCATCTTGATTTTATTTTAATCTTACTTCTCATTCTCTTCTACTCTCCATCAATTTCTAGAACATAACAAGAAAAGAATAAAAATTTATTTCTCAACACTTTTAATTCTTGATCAATTTCCAAAAGATGAAAAAATTAAAACTAAAATCTATTTCTTAATAATAGATCTATAAAATTCTATTCTACTCTCCATCAATTTCTAGAATATAACAAGAAAAATAAAAATTCTTTTCTCAACAGTTTCAACTCTCAATCAATTTCAGAAGATAACAAAAACTAAAACTAAAACACATTTCTTAATAATAGATCTATAAAATGTGATTTAGAGATAACAAAAAAAAACTAAAACTAAAACACATTTCTTAATAATAGATCTATAAAATGTGATTTAGAGAGGGAAGCTTTCTTACCCATTTTTCTTACATATACCAGATAAATAAAGGGGGGAAACAAGAAGATGAAAAAAAAAAAACTTAAATAAGTAGCCTTTGGAGCAGGTGAAATAGTGGACGATGGAGCCACCCGTGGTTGACTGTCGGTAATTGATTCCAATTCATGTTAAAAGAAAAGATTAGATGAAGAAGATGAGCGGTTAAGAGTGATGAAGAAGATGAGAAGAGAAAAGATTAGATGAAAAAGATGAGTGGTTAAGAGTGATGATGAAATTGAGAGACGCACAATAAAAAAAGAGAGAAATAAAAACACTAAAAATAATATTAAATTTTCTATAATTAGGTGGGTATTAAATCAATTTTAAAATATTTTTAAATATAAATACATGCATTTTTATACAGTACATATATAAAAAAATACCCAAAAGAAAATTTTGAACAAAATAATATTTGAAGTATAATTTATAAAAATATATATTGATATTAAATTTTATCAGAATATTCTTATTTTATTATTAAATATAATTAATTTAGATATACAAAATATGTATTAATAAAATAAATAAATAATATTTATCTAGTTTAAGGGTTATAATATGTATTAATTCATATTTTAATAATAATTTTAAGTAAAATTTTAATAAAATTATATTAAGAATGTTATGAAATTATATATTTTATTTTTATTTAATTATATTTAGTAATAATTATATTAAAACATGATTAATAATAATATTATTTTAATAATAATTTTAGTAAAATTTAATAACAATAATTATGTATTTTAAAAAATTTATTAAGGGTACTCTAGTTATTTTAGTTTTTTTTATACTATTACAATATCATTCCATTCAACCAAATACAAGAATACTATTACAGTTCTATTCTCTTCCATTCAACCAAACAATTAAATTACTAATTACAACTCTATTTCATTACAACTTTATTTCAAAACCAAACGTGATTTAAATTTATTATTAGACGGTTGGCATAATTTAAAAGTTTTATACATAGGTGTAATGGATAAATTTTTAAGAATAAGGTGATTAACTTATCTTTATTCAGGACAATAATAGAAAAGACCGAAATAAAATTATTTTAATTTTTATATTAATATTAATTTATTAAAAATTGTTTATAAAATTTATATGAATAAAATGTGAAATAATAATAATACTTTTAAAATAATACGAAATATAGTAACAAAAGCCCAAATTTTGAGAAGTAGATGTTGGCTTGACAAAGATATATGTTTTTAGTATATATTACAAATTGAGAGAGAAAATAATAATAATAATGGTGGAAACTTGATTTTTGGATTGTCAACAAAAACATATTTTTTTGTATAAACGCACCAATGTTTTCATGGTCTCGCCTTAGTACAGCCTAAATGCCTAAATGTACTGTCTAAGCTTTATCCGACTTGATTTACTGATAAAGAAAAACAATGAAAGACAGCTGTAGGGATTTCCTTTGTCAAAGTTTCTTGTGATCCATTATAATAAAATTTTCTTTGATTTTCTGAGCAAAACTTCTATCTTGGGCTTAGTGATAATTATCCCATCCCTGATAAATATTGCTTAGTAAATGATGAAAAATCCAAAAGCTGTTTATCAAAAAACATGTTCTTGAATTTTTAACGCATAACCAAACTAGGAAGTTGGAATGGTGGTGGAGAACTGAAGTATGTTAATGGCATAAAGAACTAAAGCCATAAATAAAATCCACCTTAGCTAAATTTTTCTTCCCCCCTTTATTATAAATTATAATTTTTAAAATTTAATTTTTAAATACAAAGGTTTAATATAATTTTGGTTTTCAAATTTCACTTTCGCCTAATTTGATATTTAAATTTTGGGATGAATTGACACTTTTTTAATTTGATATTTAATATTTTTATGATTTAGTTTGGTATTTAAATTTTGATATTTTTCCTAATTTAATATTTAATATTTTGTTTTGATCTGAATTGGTAACTAACGTAGCATTAATATTTAATTACTCCAAATTAGGGTAAACTCAAGGAAAACTAAATTTATAAACCTACTAAAATACAAGCCCTTATTATATTTTATTTTTAAAGAGTTATTTTAATATTTAAATCAACTTTACCTTTAAATTTATAAAGGTAAATAAAAATTTTTATTAATAAACCAATATATATTTTTTAAATTCATGAAAAAGTCTTAAATTTTTATTTTTGAATTTATAAACATTTTTTAAATGAAAAAAAAAGAGAGTAAACACATAAAACTAGGAAATGAAAATACTTATTATTTTTAATTTTTATGAATAAATTATAAAACAATATTTTTAATTAAGGTGTTTTCTTTAATTTTCAAAATCATTTAAAACAATTAATTTTAAAATTATCCATGGTACATAAAAAGTTTTAATCCTATTTCCAAAATTTATACATTTTATAAATCAAACGAAATTCAGGATACAATTATCTTTCTATTTCCACAAATTTTCCTTCATAGAAAATATCCAATGTAGTTTTCATTATCACCCATCAAGATATTATATATGTACCACAGTTGAAGAGAGTCGCATGCCGCTCAGTCATCTAATGGAGCTTCAAACCTTTCGCCCTCCCTCTTTTGCAGGTAACCATTTCTCTCTTTTATGTTCCTACTAGCTTCGACCCTTCCTTAGCTTTAGTTTTCTCAGAAGAACCCATAGATTTTATTATACATGGTCAGTATGGAACTTTGGGTATTACTAATATTATGACATTTTCATTGAAACAGGATATAATTGACTTTGTTTTCTTTTCATTTTCTCTGCAAATTTTGGGATCCTACCCCCCTTTTTTTGTTTATTTTTTAATTTTAGCTTATCTATATTTTTTGTTGAAAATATTATGACATCTACAAGGTTAGTTTATTGGACCTTGCACTGGACATGGAAGAATATAAAGAAAAGAATCTTGTTTCAACCAAATTCAGAATCAGTGTGCTAATAATAAGGTGGTTATGTAGTTCTAATTATCAAAGCTGACTCCAGTTGGTGTAGGAACTATGATGTTTTTGGTTCGAAACCAAGTGCAACAATGGAAGAATCATTGTAGATTTAGTGTAAATACCATGCTTTCGGGGCATAGGTTGTATAAGCATTTATTATCGGGGAGGAAATGCGTCTCGAAAAATACCAAAACTTCGGTCTCTTGTTCTTATAGCACAGAGCAGAATGATACTTTGCCATCCATAAAACAGCTGAGTGATGCGAGAGTGATTTATGCTGTGGCTGCTGCCCTGGGTCATAACAAGGTATAGTTGTGGTTGTTGACTTTATACTGATGAGCGAGTTTACTGCTTATAAATTTCTTATTTGTATAGTTTGTACTGTGATTTCTGGTTCTCTAAGTTTTTTGTATTTAGGGAATCTTGACTTAGTTTTTATTTTTTGGTACAGAGAGCTTGGTTTAGTTTTAAGACATGAATTTCTGTGCATTTCATGCTTGAACTTCTGCCTTTTTACATAATTAAAGAGTTAAATCAAGTTCATCTTAAAAATTTTTGTTATGCCATGCGCTATTGTAACTATGGTGGAGTCCTTTTAATGTATATCTCCAATTTTATATATATTTTCCCCTTTTAAATCAAGCTCACTTAGTCATCCGTTTTTGGGACAAGATTGTTTAAATTGGAGGGAACGCTTTTACCTTTACCTGTTTCTGATCATTTGATCTTTCATGTTGATTTAACTTGGAATAGTCAAAAAATAGTTTTATATGGAATGGATATTTTTCAGTCAAACCCTTCGTTCTTGAGCATGGGAAGTTTTTTTTTCTAATTATGTTGTTTTTTCTTTCATTGAAAGTGCAAGATAGTGATTAATTTGATTCTCATATTTCTCATCTATTAAATATAATACATTTCCTCTAAGGCTTGCATATTCCTTGTATTATGGTTTTCTTACTATAGGAGTCACATCCAGAATCCAGTGCTAGAGTGCCTGCAATTGTGAAAGCTCTTGAGAAGATGGAGCTTACCCCAAAGGTACTGAAATGAATTATTTCTGTCCCTGTTTTGTTTCTGTGTCATTTGTTTTCAGTTGCAAACGTTCCTTGTTGATGCATGTTTCATACTTTGAACATTTATCTGTTATCTCAGTCTCTGCAATTTGAATCTAGGAATGTCATATGAACTACTCGATTGTATTGTGATATCTCTATGCTGTGGTAGCATTCTTTAACTTCTATGCCCATTACAAAGCATGATAAGGTAGTACATTTGTGAATGTCTGTTAACAAAAAAGATGTGCAGTTCTTTATGAAATGGCTTATAAATAGCTTTGCCATGAAATCACCACTCCTGAGTCTGTCAGTCAAATTGATGTTCAGGGCAATAGGTAATAAAGACTAGTTGTTTGAAAGGAAATTATAGTTTGTTAGTTAAGAAAAACCTCTTCATGTTGTTTGATTCAAATTTATTTTTTCAAATAATAACTTACTAGGAGATTTTACTGGTGACAGAACTGTCCTATCAACGAAGGTTAGTATTCATTGATAATCTATGGCTTATTTGATTTTTTCTTTTAATTCTTTCCCCTTATCTTAATTGGAATTGGAAGGTCAAATTCCAATGAATTAAATGTAATTCATTGCCCTAATGGCTGAAGCAAGGGTTGCTCTCACCTTCTCTAAAAGAAAAAATAAATCCTGAAAGAACTGTGGATGGAAGAGAGGTGTCATTTTTTTATTATTACAAGAAATATGAATAGTAGAGATGTGCTGTTTGAAGTAAATTGAACTGATTGACAGTAAAAAGCTTAGTAGAGTTCTATAATGATATTATTTTGAGAATTTTCATTTTGTGTTCATTTTTCTTGTTTGTCAGTTTCGTGGCTCAGACATCCTTGAACTTCAAAATTTCAATCTTGCTTCAGTTGATGACATTGCCAGTGTTCATGCAAAGGCTTATGTATCTGGCCTTGAAAAGGTGGCCTCTAGGTCATGTGCTTTATATTTTCCTTTACATCTATTAGTTGAAAACGGAACTTCATTTGTTACATGCTTCAAGTTATAGGCTATGGATCAGGCTTCTGAGCAAGGCCTTATTTTAATTGAAGGTTCTGGACCAACATACGCTACTTCCACAGTAAGTATATAAACTTACTGATTATTTCTTTGCATTTCTTTAGTTTTTATTTCATAATTTGATTAATATCTTTACGAATTTAACCATATGCCTTTTACAACCACGAATGCCACTACTTTTTCCCTATTCAAAGGGGACTGGAGCTAAATTTCTTAACATATTCTGATGTTTTATTAGCATTCTCAACTGTTTTTAGGATCTCTGCAGGGCAGTGTCCCCTTTTCCTCCATTATGCATCTGTCCATAGTGGTCACTCTTCTGCATTATACATGGGATTCAAATAGCAATTGTAACAATTTCATTGTAATGAATATCAGATACTTTTCAGTTAGAAGTGATTACTAGATCAAAACATTTGACAGTTCCATATTAAGAAAATTGAACAAATAATTGGTTGAAGGCATGCAATTTGCTTATATTGCTTCAGGTTCTTAAATATGTGTTCAATATGTCTTACATTGTCTTTTCGTTTTGTGATACAGACATTCCATGAGTCACTAGTTGCAGCTGGAGCAGGACTTGCCTTAGTTGATTCAGTGGTGATGTCTCAACTTAGAACGTTAGTCGCTTAAATGATTATATCTTTCAGTCTTCTTGTTAGCTCTTCCCCTTTTGACTTTCAATTGTTACATTTCTAGAAAGTGAAAGTTCCATTCTCCTGTGTTTCTTTAAAGCTATGGAAAACATTTGTAAGATTAGGAACCTAAAATAGCTAAATGTGCATTAAATTTAATGCTGAGCCTCAAAGCCATCTTGGAATGTGGCTTTCTTCCTCAAATAGATGAGCCATATATGTAGGAGTAACTTTTCTATGGGCCTAGAATTACTGTCCATACTTCAAAATAAAATAAAATAATGTAGAAAACAACAATTTCAAATGACATTATTCGAAAAAGAGAAGGATGCAATTAGGGGTAAACAACAATTTGAAACACTGCTCTTAGCTCTACAGACTAACAAATTCTTTCTTATTGTGAGATGGGGAAGTAGTTTCCTAATCTCTAAAAGGCCAAACATATTTATGTCATATTCAGGTTGCAGCATCAAAGAACCAACTAGATCCACCTACTGCTTTTGCTTTGATAAGACCTCCAGGACATCATGCTATTCCAAAAGGTCCAATGGGGTTCTGCGTTTTTGGCAATGTGGCTATTGCAGCTCGTCATGCTCAGCACGTACATGGATTGAAGCGGGTCTTTATTATTGATTTTGACGTTCACCATGGTAACGGAACCAATGACGCCTTCCTGGATGATCCAGATATATTCTTTCTTTCAACCCATCAGGTACACAACTTCTCTAATGCATATCAATATCTTTTTTACTCTTCATTTTGCAATATTATATCTTTCTAACTGTTATTGGTATAAAACAATGCCAACTATTTGGTACTCATGCTTTGCTTTTTCTGCTCAAACCAGTAAGAATTGGAATTAGGGGGACATGCTGTACTAACTTTTCACTCGAGTCATCTTCTGATATTAGACAAATGCATCTTTTAGAATCTTATTAACAGAATATATTAGTAGCTAATAAATAAATCCCACTTTCACTAATGTTGATATAGGATGGAAGCTACCCTGGCACTGGAAAATTTGATGAGATAGGTATAGGATCTGGTGAAGGAGCAACACTTAATCTACCTCTACCTGGAGGCTCAGGTGATACTGCAATGAGAACAGTTTTCGATGAAGTCATCGTGCCCTGCGCTCAAAGGTTCAAACCAGATATAATCCTTGTCTCTGCTGGGTACGCTCTCAATAACTCGAGAATGTTTGGTTAGATAATGAATCCAGAGAGTATTGGCAGTGGAATAGGATTGGGATGTAAATAGGAAAGCTTGTTTGTTTTTTATATGTTGGAGAAGATTATGTCTTGAGCAGGGTTCGGATTGATCTTTGTGCAGGTATGATGGTCATGTATTGGATCCACTAGCCAATCTACAGTTTACAACAGGAACGTACTACATGCTTGCATCTAATATCAAACAGCTTGCCAAAGATTTATGTGGTGGTCGCTGTGTATTTTTCCTGGAAGGAGGATACAACCTCGATTCACTTTCGTATTCGGTGGCAGACTCATTCCGAGCATTTCTTGGTGAGCCAAGTTTGGCAGCTGAGTTTGATGACCCTGCAATATTGTATGAAGAACCATCAACCAGGGTGAAGCAAGCGATTCAGAGAGTAAAGCACATACATTCACTGTGAATGTGCAGATATCTAAATCTTAAAAAGTATATATATGGAGATTAAAGTTCATATTGTTATTAACTGTGAATGGCAGTTATAACTATACTAACTCTATACTAGAAAGCTGAAATGCAAAATGTTGATGCTTTTTCTATAAATTGCCATAGCTAAAGGAGGGGAAAATCTGCTATAGCTCGTACTAAAACAAAAAAAGTTTGAAAATGGAGTTCTACAATATTCTGTTTCCATGATATTTCTTAAATGGTAATTAGGCTTCTATATCTATTGTTTATTTGCGAAGCAGACGTGGACATTGGGTTAACAGCTTCATCAGTAAGTTAGCTATATTCTAATTTCAAAAGGAAGGATTGATTTGATACATTGGTTTCCACAATCAATTGGCTGATAGCAATTATCCCATTTCACACGAGTGGGCTTTTGCATCCCATCTGTTGATCTCCAAAAGCCCCTACACAATTTTTCGACTTCATTGCATGCATGAATAGGAAACGTAGCAATTTGCATCAAGTAATTCGAAATACACAACAAGACTGACTTTGCTAGAGTTACGTGTCTCGCCATAGATAATAGCTTCGAATCCCACCCACTCAATCGTTTCTTAACCTTATCAATAATGAATAGGAAAGTGTCATCGGTAACTCCCAAATACTTCTCAAGATCTAAAACTTGGTTAAGGGTTAAAAATTACAGGTAGAGGAAAAGAAATTCGCTAATGCTGAAAAACGAATAATATAAGAGAAGTTTTGACTACGTAGGGTTGAAAAATTTTATTATAATAAAAGTCAAATAGAAGAAAAATAATTCTATACAGATTCAATTTGTACTATATGGTTCGTATCACAAGGATCTATGGCGGGTTACGCCCTCAACCTTTCGCCCCTCACAGATTCCTTTATTTTGTCACTGTATTTATTTTTTTAACAAGTGACGGGATTTGAGTCACACAATCTCTAATACTGGAGGAAGCCAATTTTTTTGTTGATGGTGGCTACCATGCACTCTTCTGTATTCGTTGAGAAAAACAATTAAGTCTTCATCGGAGAATTAATTTTATATTCGAAATATTAATTAAATTGTTGAACTCTAGACACCATGTTCGCTTGATCTAACTCTGCCTCAGCAATGAATAAATATGTGATTCGAGGTCAACCTCTAGACAAACAAATAGGTTCCCAAATCTGATTTCTTACCTCTCTAAGAATATTTTATCCCAAACTTTTCATACCCAAAACAAATAAATAAGGTGATAAAGGATCACCATGCCTTATTCGTTCCTATGTGAATGTCCCATTCCAATGGATCTATATAATAGCCGACGAAGTACAACTCATGATGGTTTTCTTCTTAAAGAGTAACTTCAAGAAAGTCTCATTAGACTCTATCATATGCTTTCTCAAAATCCAACTTAATGGGCATCCATCTCTGCCTTCCTTAATTTGCGAGATTTCATAGAGTGGAACATTTCCTGCGCAATAAGGATATAATCTGTAATTTTTCAACCAGCCACGAAGCTTACCTAATTGGGAGCAATGAGGTACACAACATAATGCCCTTGAGCATGTTAGCAATGACTTCCGTGACCACTTTGTAAAGCACAATACATAAGTTGATGGAATGATAGGGTTTTGTTAAGATTCGTCGCTAACTGCTGTTTTTGAAAAACTTACTTCACCATACTACAAGCTTAAATGCCAACAATGTTCCACTGACTCTGAAAAAATTGAGCATGTAAATTATGGATCGATCCCTGAAGCTTTGAACCACACCATACCAAAAAGAGCCCACCTAATTTCTTCATTTTTTATGG
The DNA here is from genome assembly GCA_025506655.1 of Gossypium rotundifolium. NCBI lineage: Eukaryota > Viridiplantae > Streptophyta > Magnoliopsida > Malvales > Malvaceae > Gossypium > Gossypium rotundifolium. Next base: position 6,577,325 of record CP106725.1, on the reverse strand, counting down.
CACTGGCCAATATCCCAAGTCTTTATTCTAAAGTTTGGGAAAGCACTCTGTTAGTGGGAATTTCCTCCAAACCTGACCAGTGACCATTCACGATATAAAGATATTTGAAAGTTCTCATTATAGCACCATTCTCCATCATCTAGCTTTAGTTCCTCAAAACAGTTCTGCCTTTTTCGAGCCAAGGTCTGGTTATGAAAGTATTTCATGTTTCAATCCCCACATACTAGCCAATTAATCATTGATTTCTGCTTCCACAACAGCTCTTGATCGACCTCTTCAAGTTCCTCGCATAACTCAATTTCCAACTCACACAACTTACTGGTTTGATAGCAAACATACAAACATAATTATTTAATCATGAATTTTTATTTAAGCACGAAATTATTATATTAAGTGCACAAGATGCTTGAAAAGTGGAGAAAGATGAGGTCCACGGTTGTACTGTAAAGTATTGGTTATACACAACCCAGAGACCCTCGGATAACACCCTTGTATAGCTATCTATTGATCAAACTTTATCATTTAATAATCATTTTCCAAGTCCGTAAATTAAATAGGTTGAGAAAGTTTCCACATAGCCAAAACCTTATTCAATTAGGCATTAAACCTAATTCTCCTTCCCAATAACTTGATAATTACAGTTTTAGCCATGTTTTTTTCCATCAATAGATCGTACTCTCTCACAGAAACTAATGGACGAAATTTCGTCATTAAGTTTAGTAAACACATCTCCCTCATTCAGATTGATATCTTTAACTTCACATAGTCTAACTTTTTTGGGTACTTCGACCACCACCACCCTTCGGAGTTGGCAATCTCCCTAAGTCTCCAGCGCCCCCATCGTTAGAGAGTACTATCCTTAAAGCTGTCTAAGCTCATAAGACCCCTAGAAGCCATCATTCTTAATGGCTTTCCACCAATATTTTTAGAATTGAATCGGTGGTCGAATCGGTCAAGCCATTGGTTCATTTATCCTAGTAAAAAAATCATAAAAAAATTAAAAATTTTAAAAAATCTAGTTCAGTTGGTCGATACTAGTTCACATTTCAACAGGTTCAATGCTATTCTTCGAATCGGTACCTCAATTGGCTCTCAGTCTGACCAGCTGGTCCAGTCCGATTCAAACACCATTACTCTCCGCACCATCTATAGTGTGAATCTCCTCCACCTTAATGACTCTTCACACCCTTACAATGTGAACCACCAAAACAAGTTACTCCCAATTTTTAATGGATAAACTACAATAGTAGTCACTTGACTATTAATAAATTTCTTTTTTGGCCACTCAACTATGAAAAGTTAAATTGTTACCCAACTATTCAATTTTTCTTTTTTGGCCACTAGTTGGCTAATGTAAAAATCGAAACACTAAAAAATCCAAGATAGTTGGGTGACAAAAAGACAAAATTGACTAATAGTTGAGTGACCATTTTGTAACTATTCATAGCTGAGTGACCAAAAAAGAAATTGACTAATAGTTGGGTGACCATTTTGTAACTATTCATAGTTGGGTGATCAAAAAAGAAATTAACTACATTTTGTAACTATTTCATAGTTGTTTGATCAAAAAAGAAATTTACTAATATTTAAGCGACTAATACGATAGTTTACCCATTTTTTATATTAAAGTAGCTAATATAAAGCATTAACTTATTGCATATGAACAATACAGAAGGGACTGTATAAAATTGTGATTCCACGTTAGTCTTATCCTTTTTTAATAGGAGAATGATAAATCAGATTTTCCCCTAAAAAAATTCAAATCCAAATAAGAGAAAATTCTAATTAGTCATTTTCTTATTAGAAAATGATAAAAATGACGTGGAATCATAGTTTTATATAATCCTCTCTCATGAACAATATTATAGAATTATATATACACCTATTTCAAATATAATTGCCTTTCCGACACTATAAGGTTATAATAGTTGGTTTGAATTTGTATTTGTGTTTAATAATTTGTTCAACAAATGTGTTTAAATTACGATATATGTATATATTTTGTAAAACCCACGAAATCCAAATGGAAAATATTGACTTTTGAGGAAAGGATCTATCGTTGACTGCTTTCTTCTTTTCTCATAGGTTTTTCCAAGCTCAAAGGGATCAATCCTCATATTGAAGAAATATTTTTCACGTCATTCAAATAAAAAACCCCAAAATTCCCCAAAACAAGTAAATATTTTCAATAATATTGATTTTGGATGGATGCATGTGTCCAAATTTAATATGAAAAAGATTTCATGTTATGAGTTTATCGCACGTAAACAAGAGTCACAGCCCAAATCAATAGTTCCCTCTTAAACCATCCAACCCATAGTTGTTTATGGTGGTGGTAGAAAAAGGAAAACCCATGCATGAAACTGCGCACACACACACACGTATGTATTTAGAGAATATTATATGAAATTATAATTTTATATCATTCTTATCATTTTTTAATAAGAGAACGACAAATCAATTTTTCTATTGATATTCAACTTGAGAAAAAATCTAATTAAACATTCCCATATTAAAAAGGGGTAAGGCCGTTTCATACAATTTTTTGTATGTATATATGTTGAAAGTTTAACATAGTTATTAGTATCTATTACAACAGTAAATTTTAGGGTTATCAAGCGAAAAGGACGAATAAAGAGCAAAGACAGCAAAGTTACCGCTTACCACCACATAACAATTTCCAAGTGTGAAAATGAATGTAGTCTAAAAGAGCAAAAAGGACACATTCTTGTAGACAAAGGGATTAAAGAAGTCAAAATCTAACATTCAAAACTTGACACGATGAAAGAACAAAAGAAAAAAAAACAAGCTTTCACATATCTCAAGCAAATGAAAAATATTGTTTAAAAGAGAATAGGTACGCAAAGGCAATGATGAAGGAAACAAACATGTGTGTGGCCATTGGAGTCTCAAGCTTTCATTTTAGACCTCGTCATACCCACTACTACATATGGGAGATTGCGATTTGCCAGCTTTAGTAACTTGTAATCATGGTGGGTTTCAGATAAAGATGTTTTTCTATGTTTCTCTCTGGATGATTCACTGTAATAATATGTCAGTACCCATACCGTTTTTCCCACTTTTTGTATAGAAAGGGCTATAATTTCATCAGCTCAAGAAAAAATAAATGAGTATCAGTATGTATGAGAATTTTAAGTTCTAAATGACATCCAATTTTCACTATTTAACTCTTAAAATTATTCTAAAATTCGAATTTTTGGTTACTGGGTCCATGTGTGTAGTTGGTGAGTATCAATTATACGAAACATACTCATTGTACAATTTGACGAGATTTCCCCATACCTTCTTTAGAAATATTCGTGGGTTCCTTTTTCTTTAGAATTTTGGAACCTTGAGATTTATTTATTTATGTCTAAATAGAAGAGGAAGGTTTTATAAGAAAAGCGTTCTCTAAGTGAGAAGATTGTATAAGTTGTACGTAATTTTTAGTGTTTTTAGTTTGATAATTTAAATTATTTCAGGAGGAAAAATTTGAAAATTTTAGTTTGATAATTTGATTATGTCATTCTCTCGTTCGGATAAAGATTTGTCATTCTCTCGTTGGAGAGAGATAAGGATGACGTGAAATCACAGTTTCAAACAATCCTTTCTCTGTCTAAGTATATTTATATTATATATAAAATGGTTGATTGAGTTGATGTCACGGATTAAACCGATACTAATTTAGTTGTAAAATTATTAAAATACTTTATTTCAAAGGATAAATAATATTACTATAATAATATATTCGCATAAAATTTTTTTACCACTCCACTAATAATTATTTGTATATAGAATATTTCTATCTACTTGTATAATAAAATTTAATTTTAAGATAATGTTTATTTGTTTAAGTCAAACTTTTATTAAAAAAAGTAGCAAAAAGTACCCAACAGATCCCTCATTCAAAAACATCTATTCAACATAGCCCTAAATATAGAAAATAGGATCACAATCCAAAGCAACGTATAATATCCTTATACAAAGACACCTACATGACAGTAGGTTGGATATTTATATTTTGTTTAAAATTTAAATTTATTTATTATTTATATTAAATTTAAATATTATTATTTGAATTAATTAGATTATTTGTTCGATCTCCTCTTTATTCTCAAAAAGATGAAAAGGCAGAACACTCCCCACAAGCATCAAAACCACGAATCCCTCTACCCCTATAGCTTTGATTTGACCTTTGGAAAAGGAGGTTAGAGCGCGAGAGGTATCTTTTCCTTTTTTTATTTCATTTGTAAAAACAAAAACTTAAAATAAAAAATAATAACGCGATAGATAAAAAAAGATGAAAATCAACCTTTAAGGCTTCTACTTTTATTTTTTTATTTCTGGTTTTGTTCGTATTTTTTTTATTTTTCGAATCCGAAAATCCCCCCTCTTTTTTTTCGAACTCCCCTCCCTTACATCATTTGTTTTTCATGGCTTTATAGCCGAAAGAAAATTACATTGTTTATTATGCCTCTGTTTGCTTTTGTTGTTTCATTCTTTGTTGTTTACGCAGTCATGGCGGTGGCGAGCGGTGGGGAGTCGGTGGGCGGTAGTGGCGAGGCAAGTAGAGCGGCGGCAACATTAGGGGTTAGGGTTTTTTCTTTTTTTTTTAGTTTGGGCTTATTGTTTTGGGCTAGGTAAATTTTGGATTTAATGATTGGGTGGATTTTTGATTTATTTGGTCACAGTTTAATGGGCGGGCAAGATTTAGGTATTCTGGTGCCCTCTTTTTTCGTTATCGTAACGAGAATAGAGCAAAGACATAAAAGGCCCAATTTGCTGGATCCATGAGTGCGGATTCTTTGGTATTTTCTTCTTGAGTAACTTCACCTAATCCATTGTTTCTTCCACTTTGATCCACTTCACTGCTGACCTTGGGATACGATTATTAACTTTGATCTGCTTCTTTGTAACTTTAAGAATGTCAAATCTGCTATCTTCATCTGATCCTTACAAACTCAAGGACCACGGTGATATCTTGATCTGCTTCCACGCAACTCGAAAGGTCAAATCACTTTCTTCAATCGATCATTGCAAACTCAAGGATCACAGACCGAGTCTTGATCACGCTTCTCGCAACCGGAAAGGTCAAATCGCTTTCTTCAAAAGATCCTACAAACTCAAGGACCACAGGGCCGACTTCTTTGATTCTACTTCTCTACGAGAACTTGAGGAAATAAAATTCGGGGAGAAGAGATTCGTAGTCTCCATCTTCTCTAAAAACTTTAAAGAAATAAGGACTTATCCTCATTGTTAACTTTCGAGGAGGCGGATTTGTAATCTCAACCTACTCCACGGGAACTTGAGGAAATAAGAATTTAGGGAGAAGAGATTCGTAGTCTCCATCTTCCTCTGAAACTTCAAAGAAATAAGGACTTATCCTCATTGTTCTTTCGGGAGGCAGGATTTGTAATCTCAAGCCTACTCCACGGGAACTTGAGGAAATAAGAATTTAGGGAGAAGAGATTTGTAATCTCCATCTTCTCTTCTGAAACTTCAAAGGAATAATGATTGATCCTCATTGTTAACTTTCGGAGAGGCAGGATTTGTAATCTCAACCTCTCCACTGGGCGTCGAGGAAATGGGAATTGAGAACTTTCAATTTGCTTTCTTGCTATCTTTAGGAAGACTTCAATTTTAGCTTTGCTCCCCCATACCATCTCGAAGGAGCAAAATCTGAACTTTTCAATTTGCTTCCTTACTATCTTGAGGAAGACTTCAATCTTGATCTTGCTTTTTCCATCTTGAGGCAGAAATCAGAACTTCCCAATGTGCTTCCTTACTATATTCGAAGACTTCAATCTTGATCACTCCACTACCATCTCGAGGGATGAGGTCTTTGGTCTTGACCTATTCCACTGCTAGTTAAAGTAATAGGACTAAAGCTTAACCATGCTTTCTCTTGGTTAGGGAGCCAAGATTTGCATTGGTGCTTGCCTTGTTATTGGTCGGGCGACGGACCTACAATTCTTGACCTATTCCACTGCGGTGTGTGCAATAGGATGGTGGCCCAAATCATGTTCCCTCTTTGGTTAGGAGCCAAGATTCGCCTTCAATCTTGCCCACTCTTTGTTAGAGGCGACAAGATCTACAATTTTTGACCTATTCCACTGGTGGTTGGCAATAGAACGGTCTTCAAACTATTTCACGGTAGTCGATGGCAATATGGCGATATTTCACCTATTCACTTTGAGTGGTCATTGGCAATAGGTAATCTTCAACTTATTCCACTCTTGGTTAGTGGCAATAAGATAATCTTCAACCTATTCCACCAGCTGGTTGATGGCAATAGGACCACCCATTCCACCATTTGATCGATGGTAATAGGATAATCTTCAATAATGTTGCTACACCATCCTCTAGGGACATATCACAGTAGACTTCGATTTTGATGTGTTTGTGTTTATGCCAAATGGTGAGGATGCTATGGTCAGAATGACTCAAATGCTCCTAACTAACGTGTGATATGGATGACACTTGCATGAATGCAGAATGTTATGAGAATGGTCTTTTTACAATGATCAGGATGCAATGAGTCGAATGCTCTCAACTAAGCGTGCTTTGAAAAGGAAATGATCCCTTTTTAAATGCTTGGGGTCGTTATTGATTCAAGTCCATGCATTTAGTAGATATAAAAATATTTTTAAAACAAAATTCATGTTCATTACAACATTATTTTTGTTACATGATTACTAAGTAAATAGTTTTTTTTATTTCAAAATATCGCATCATTGAATTTATTAATAGAAAAAGTTTAATGATATTAATAATTAAACTGAAATTTTAAAATCTGAAAAGTGAAGTAACTAATAAATCCTAAAAATAAAAATAGAGGACTAAATTCTAAATGTATAAAAAGCACAGGAACTTAAAGCATATTTTAACTGTAAATTAATTTTTCCCATGAAATTTGATATCAATAAATAATTAATTATTTGAGGTCTACAATTTTATCCGAAGCATTTCAAAATCATCCATCAATTAAATGAGTAATTATTTGTAATTACACATGTTTGGTATATATTAACTTTGACTTATCAAGCTGTTTTAATATAAGAATATGTAAAATAAATTTTATATATTTATTCTTAAGTCAATACCGTTAAACATTTTCGAAGCTTTAAAATACTCAAAAGCATGTTCTAAATGCATTCATCTTATAACAAATATTTTAAAGTGTTTAAGATGATTTTAAAACAAATTAATGGCTACATATCAAAACCTTTGAAAATCAGTAGCCACAAGTCATTCTAGAAGGCAAAGTATCGATACCCAACCTTCAAGGTATTGGTACATGCCTTCATGGTATTGATATTTAGTTTATTTTAACAGCTACTAATGACTATATTTACTATAGGTATCAATACCTCATGTTGCAAGACACTTTTTTGTTTTGGCATGATTTTTCATATTACAATAGCTCCAAATGACCATAAATCAATTCGTTGATATAAATACATTTCAAGAACACTATAAGACATCAAAGAGACATATCCAAACGTCAAAATTAAGAGAATACACTTACGATCTTTATTTTTTCTATTCTCTTATACATGGTCTATAAATGCATATTATAATGTCATTGTATGAGTCTTTTTCAATCCTTATTAGAGGTTTATCATTTGTTTATATAAATTCACCGTTATAAATTTGGGTGAGTTTCTAGTTGAGCCAACAAAAATCAGAGAGGTTCTAGCGTAGCTTTGAAAACTAGGGAGAAAGATTTTATATAAGCCTTAACAAAAGAAAGGGAGTTGTAAACGTTATACCTTATCCATAAAAAGTATCAATCCAAGTCGGTGAATTGAGAAAATTCATGATAAGTGAAGTTAAAGTAGTTGAGGTAGGCAATTAGGGTGTTAAAGCATTATAAATCGAAGTGTCAAGTTTTTCTAACTCCTCTCATATTTTAGAATTTTTTATTAAAATTGTATTTTACCCCTCTTGATATTTTTGAACCTAACAATATATTCAGATAACTATTATAATCGGTAAGTTCTACTAAATTAAGTGTAACCTAAGCATTCTAGGTACTTGCTCCCATTTTTGTAAGGATTTGAGAATTAGAAAATTATGTGAAGTAATTAGTCATATCACTTTCAATCTTTTATGGTTAAGAAAAAAAAAAAATCAAGAAATCAAACATCGATTTGAACTATGGTGCTTGGACGATTTTTGGAATGTAACACTCTCCAAACATAATTTTATTTTTATTTAAGGTTAAAACATGCTTCAAGTCCATTCACTCTTTGTATATTTGAAATTTAGTCACTGTACTTTTATTTTAAGGAATTTAGTCTTACTTTTCAAATTTCAAAATTCAAGTTCAATTGTGAATGCCGTTAAAGGAAATATTGAATGAATTGATTGTAAATTATGAGATTTTACGACTTCTGCCCCTTGTCAGTAAGATATTAATCAAAATTTTCTTTCAAATTCACTATTATGACATTTTGAAATAGAAAAATTACTCTTGGTTACCATATAACAAAAAATTAACGTTATAATGAACCTAAATTTAACAAAAAATTTTAAGGGTGCTCGAATTGGATCTGAAATTTGAAAATAAAGAGACTAAATTATTTAAAATAAAAGTAAAAGGATTAAATTCTAAATTGATGAAGAGTATGGGGACTTAGAGCATATTTTCAGCTTTATTTAATTTATAATAATTTTAATTTCTTATAATACAAAATGAATATTTTATATTTAAAATATTAAAATGCTATAAAATGCTATAAAATATTTTAAAAAAAACTATATAAGAGTTATTGATTATTTTTATTTACTTGAATTTTTAGAAGTAATTATGAAAAAAAACTTTGAAACTTGACTAAATAATGTCCGAACATAAAAAAAATTAAAATAAAGTCCAAAAACTCAAAACTAAAATTAATATAAAAATTAAGAATCGAACTAAATCATTGATAATAGTTAAAAAATTTTAAAAACTCAATCGAAATGAACCGAAATTACCCTATAAACTTCATTCTACACTTATTTCTACAAATGATGTATGATATTGAAACCCTAAAAAGAGTGTCTAGAAATGAAAAAGAAGGATAGTTGTAGTACTGTTTTCGTCTTTTAGGGCTTTTTAGAAAATAAGTAGGTGTGGGTTGTGAATGTATACTCACCATCCTACCTCTCAATCATCACCAATCTCTACTTTTTATATTTAGAATGCCCCCACTCTCTTTTTCTTTTTCATCCTATTTTAACAAACCCAACTTTCCCTTTTTCTATGCTGAAAAGTTGGGTTCAAAACTTCAAAACCTTTTGCATGCTATATATAGAAGACACATGCATGCATGTCCATTTCATTCATCACTTCTTTCTCAAACCATGTTTTCCAAGTGTCACACCTTTTGTCTTACAACAAACATACATCAACGGATTGCTACCTAACTAGATTTCCTTTCCTTTTCTTTCTTTTCTTTTCTTGTTTATGAATAAAGTTTTTGATAAGTTTTAAGTGGATAATTTTCTAAATACATGTGCAATAAAGTAAAATAAATAAATAACCTAATCCCAATTTTCAATATTCTTTGGTTTTAATTATGAGTAGGGATGTTCAAATTTTGATTAAAACCGAATTAACTGATCGAATTGATTTAATTTGATTAACCAGTTGGTTAATCGATCTAATTCGATAGGAGGTTAGTTAATGATTTTATGAAAATTCAGTTGTCGATTAATTCAGTTCGAAATCGAATAATTAACCGAATTTAATAATTAGCATGGGATGGGCAACATGTTGTCGGTTATTGATTGAAGTTGGTTCCAATGTGGTGTTTAAATGGCTTTAAGAAACAAAGTCAAGGCCGGGAAAGTTACACTATTTTTTTGTTGAAATTGAGAGAAGATCATATCTATCATTTGAGAAAGCAGAACATATGAGGAACGAAGTGACTTTTGCACTTGCAATAGCAATGTTTAAGCGTTTGGATACCTTTAAAGCATGGTGGTGAGAGTGTTGAAGAGAATGGGAGTATTGGTCTTTGTTTGATTAGTTGTTTTATTTCTGCTGCTATGTATTCAGTTAAGGGGATTTTGCAGAGTTGGTTTTATTGGCTTTGGTAGAGTTTATTGTATGTTGCAAGTTTTTTAGACCGGATTGGCTTGAATTCTCCACGGCCTTTTTCTGTAATTGTTAATGATTGAGCATATATATATATATATATATTATATGTAATTTTAATTCGCTAAATTTGGTTAATTCAGATAATTCGATCAAATGAATATTATCAATTTATTTATTTTTGATATGTTTTATACTTATTTTAAACAAAAAAATAAAATCATATAAAATTAGGTTAAATTTTTTTGAAAAAATTTAGTTCAATTAACAAATAAAAGATTAAAAATTCATTTAATTAGAATAATACTAGTTCGATTCGACTAACCATCTCAACATCTCTAATTTTGAGGTTGGCATAGAAATTTAATTTATTGAATTGTTGTTTTAATTACAAACTTATTAAAATATCTATTTCATTTTATTATATAAAACCAATAAAATTTGATTATGATGAGATTTGGATTCATGATCCAATGAATTTTAATCATTTCAACCAAGTTTCATTTATTTTATATAATTTTTAACAAATATATTTGTTACATAATTTTTTAATCCATGTAGTACGAACCATGTTGCATAAGTTGAATCCGTATATACTAACTTTTTCTATTAGACATTGATTATAACAAGTCGAAAACCTCTTGTATTGTTGTTTTTCAACATTAGTGAATTTCTCTTCCTCTGCTTGTGATTTTTCTCAATAAGAGTTTTTCACGTAAAATTTGTGTGTTTTTATTTTTTTTCATTCTTATTACTTTGCAATCATTTCTCCTGCCATTATCGACGTATATTATAACATATACTAATCAAAATCACATACAATTGATGGAAAACATTAATGTCGTGATTAATTATCCTTAGTTGTTCACTTTTAAAATTGAAAAATATTAAATTACTCTAAATTTTCTTTTAAATGAATTAATTTACTGAGTGAAATTAAAGAAATCTTTTATCCAATAAAAGAGTCACGTATAATTCAACTTTGAACCTAAATCCTATTACTTTTAAAACTTCAATTTTACCATATTAATGTTTTCATATAAAATTTTAATAAACATGTCTTTTTATCGGATCTAATATATAATAATGGGGAATTGACTTATTCAGAAGTTGATTAGGACATGTTTCGTTTTCATGGTCTAGAGAAACATTTGATGTTCCATTCTATCTGTCCATGGCGACATGCAAGTTCATCCTCATTATTATAACTTAAATAAAGGATAGTCGAATGAAAAAGAAAAAAAAAAAAAAAGAAATTTTTGGAAAGAATTACTTTTATTTGTTTCGATATTGTAACGACCCCATTGTACCCGGGTTTAAAAGACTCAATTACAATGGGTCCAAACGGATTAAAATCAGACCCAATTTACAAGCAGCCCAACAGGCCCAAAATATTGAAAATTTTTCAAAAAATTTAGGGTTTCTAAAACCCTAAATTAGCCTAACCGCCGCCCCACTTGCCCTGCCTTCTGACATCTATTTGCTCAGCCTATGTCATGTCCACCGCCCTTCCACCGCCAGCAACTTGCGTCGCGACCTGCAAGCATTAAGTACGAGAAGGCAGAACAAGGAAAAGGGGGGAATAATATTTTCTAGAAATGGCTATAAAAGGCCAATCGAAAACTGTACAGGGGGTTCTTATTTTGGGGGATCTTTTTTTTTTTTCCTCCGATAATAAAAAAACAGAGAGTTTCGCCCTTTTTTTTTATCAATACACAAGAAAGAAATTTCAAAACACAACAACAGTAGACCCAAACACAAAAAACAGAGATACTAAAGGAAAACTGACTAAAAACCGAAAAACAAAGAGAAAAGCAGTGGTGATTGTTTTATTTTCGAAACTTTTTTTTTCTTTTCTTCCTTTTCACTTCTTTTTTGACACATATACATACTTATACTATTATTTTATAAAAAAATATATTATAAAAAAATATAAAAAATATACGTTTTTAACCTTTTTCTACCACCATGAGAGCAGAAGCTTGCGTGACGGACGTCGACCGAGTGGGCTTGGACTCCTCCCTCTGCAGAGAAAAAGAAGAGAAGAATTTTTTTTTTAAAACAGACAGCACAAATGATTTTTTTCTGGGTTTTGGGCCGCATGTTTTTTTTGTCAAAGGGCTAATTGCACAATCAGCCCCTCCGCTTTTTTATGCTGCTGCAATCAGGTTCACTTTTCTTTTAAAATTCGGCCGAATAATTTTACGCTGACCCTACTTTGGTCCATAGTGGAATGCGACGCAACAAGGCCTAGAAAATTTATCCATTTGGTCCTCGTTATTTCGTTCGTGTTTCAATTTCATCCTTCTATTATTTATTTGTATAATTTAACCCGAAACTTCCGTTTTAATGCAATTTAACCCATTTTCAACTATTTCACAATTTCACTATTTTTGCTTTATTTAATTTTTCTTATTATTAAGTACTTATTATTTTATTATTACTTTGTTATATTATTATTAGTATCCCCATTATAATATTATTATATTCTACGTATCTGTACATTTTGTGTGCTTATATTATGCTATTTATTTATTTTATTAGTATTTCTATTATTATATTTTTATATTTCATATATGTATGCGTTTTATTTGCTTATTATTATCTTATTTATTTATTTTGTTTGCATTATTATTACTATACTATTATGCACCATTATTATTTTTATTAATATTGCTACTTTATTTATTATCATTTTATTATTTTCACCATTATCATTATCCGATTATTTATCACTACATTATCATTATTATTACTATTATTATATTACTATCATATGTATGCATATAGCTTTATTTATATATACTATTTCACTCATCAACCACCATCATTATTTTCATATATCATCATCATTATCATTATTTTCTAGCACCGTCAATATATCTACTATTGTCATAATACTTTCCTTTTACCATTACTTATATTATTATTATTCATTCATTGTTATTATCAATATTCTTATCACTCGTCGCACTAATCCTTCCAGACATCTCAATTTTTTATAATGACCAATATTCCGTATTAGCGATTCGAGAGAATCAAGCCCTAACTTACTGGGTTCCGATTTTTCTCGTTTAAGCTAAACAACGGAATGTCCCTTTTAAAATCGTAATTTAAATTTTTAAACAAAACACTTAATCTCGAATATTCGAAATGTCACGCCCTAACTTACTGGACTCGACATCTAGATACTTCAAGATAAGTTTCTTTTTTCTAAAATAGAGGCAATGTCCCTAATTTGGCTTTTCGAGAAAACAAGCCCTAACTTATTGGGTTTTGATTTCTCGTTCGACAAATGACGGGAGATCCTCTTCGAAAATAAAACCAAGTTTTAAAAGGTGAGCTTAGTTTCGAGAATCTAAAGTATCGCGCCCTAACTTACTGGACATGATGCTTTATCTCTTCGAAAATAAGAGAGCCTTAGCGTCCTTTCTAGTGCCTTCAAGTTTTGAGAACAATAAGTATCTATTTTTGAATCATTTCAAAGTTTTCAACATTAGGACATCGATCAATCAATTTGGTACCAATTTTGGGCTTATCGAGGGTGCTAACCCTTCTTCGTGTGTAACTGACTTCCGAACTCGTTTTTTGGATTTCGTAGACCAAAATCGTTGTTTTGATAAATCAAACTGTTTATTAAAAATAACTGTTTTACTAGGTGACCCGATCACACCTCATCAAAAAAGGTTGGTGGCGACTCCCTTCTTTTTCGTTTTCAAAACCCGAGTCGACCGCGTCGTTTCCTGTTTTATCAAAAAATGGTTACGATAGCTTGGCGACTCCACTGGGGACCTCGTTGAGAGTCAGGCCATAGATTGATTGATCTTTGTCCTTTTGATTGAAATTGGAAAATGGTTTCGGAATTCATGTTTCTTTAAATACACTTTCAATATTATATTGGATCTCTTGCATACTTTGGCATTGCATTGCATGACCATTGTGGTCACACCTTTAAGTGGGAGCGAGAAACTATGCCTTCGTGAGGTTTTCACCTCCGCATAGGCTAGTGGACTGCTTTCGGGATACATCCGTACCCATGTCTTCGTGAAGTTTTCACTTCCGCATGGCCATAGGGAAATGTATTCCCCTGAACCGAACTCGGTCCGTATGAACCTATAATGGGTGAGGATCAAGGAATCTGCTGGTTCGGGTACCTCAAACTTTAGAACTAAACCGCATATAGTAAACCCTAGGAGCCCACCGTAGGTAGAGCTATGTCAAACCTTAGTGGTCACCCAGATAGGTGTTTGTTTATTTTACTTACTTTATATTCCATGGTACTAACTTGTTGTGTTTCATTCTTTTTGTGCATATCATTTCATATTTTAAGAGGCATCGATTCACGGTCAGTTTCTGAGTTAGAGAGCTGGTTATGGAAAGCGAATTCCTTGATAAAGTAGAAGACAATGCGACCGCCCGCACATGGTCAGAGCAAAGCCAATTAGAAAAAGGGGACAGCTTAGCTGAGGGATATGTGTCAAAATTACGGGATCCCACCAATATCAGTGTCACGCAGAATGAACTCCAAGAGTTGAAAGAAATATGGACCCAGTGGGATGACGAGGCAAAGCAGTTGTTCTATAGTACCTACGGCGATCTACCATACCTGCTTGATGTCAAAATAGATAAGCACCTACTCCGAGTAATGACTCAGTTCTGGAATGCTACTTGTAGCTATTTCTCTTTCGAGAAAGTGGATTTGGTTCCCACGGTAGAGGAGTATACGACCTTGCTACGTTGTCTAAGAATTCAAGTTGATAAACCTTATTCCAAAGCAGTTAATGGCCCGACCTTTTGTGAAGAAATTGATGAATATCACGGGAATGAGCGAACAATGGGTCTCAGCTAGAATTTAGAAGAAATGCGAAAGCATATTTGTAATCTATTTTATGTAAAGGGTTTTATCTTCTAATAAAGTTTTCTAAAATGAAGTTGATCAGAATCGATGTCTTCTTCTTGCATTCATGCATTTACATTGCATCACATTACATGCATTTAAGTTTATAAAAAGGGGCCTAATTAGCTAAAATTATTAGCTAAAATTATCAGAGAGAGGAAAAAAAGTGAAAAGAGAAAATCTGAAAGTGGAACATCACTACGGAACACGCGCTAAAACCAAGAAAATGGATCAAAGGTTCGAACAATTCCAGAAAGAAATGCAGGAACAAATGCACGAGCAAATGTTAAAACTCCAGTAGGAAATGAGGGACCAAATGTTGGAGGCCCAGAGGAATATGATGGCCTAAATGGCCCAAATGACGAACGGGGCAATGGATAAGGGGAAAGGTCCCATGCCACCGGTCGAAGAGGACAGTGATGGCATCCCTCAGGGTTTTACCCCACCGCACGCAAGAGCACAGCCTGAGGAATATCTCCAAAGGCCACCAGTTACAATCAGGCCCCAGCAAGGGCAGGATGACACTAGACCTCCCATGAGCTATCACGTAGGCTCTGGATCCCAACCAAGAGATAGCCTGGCCAACCCTATTATGCCCGATTTAGATGCAGTAGAGAAAATGGGGTCGAGAATAGAATCCTCAAGGTGACTAAAGGATCTTTGCAAATGGCTAGAGGAAAAATTCAAAGCGCTGGAAAGTATCGATCATCATGGGATCGACGCAAAAGATTTAAGTCTAGTTCCCGATTTTGTACTGCCTCATAAGTTTAAAATACCTGAATTTGGAAACTATAGTGGGACTAGCTACCCGGAGGCCCACATCACCATGTTCTGTAGGCGAATGGTTGGCTACATGAGTAATGATCAACTCTTAATCCACTGTTTCCAAGAAAGTTTGGTGGGCGCAGCTGCTAGATGGTATAACCAGGTTAGTCGGACCAATATTAGTTCCTGGAGAGATTTGGCTCAAGCATTTCTGAAGCATTACAGCCATGTCACAGACATGACACCGGATAGAATTACTTTGCAAAGCATGGAAAAGAGACAAAATAAAAATTTCAGATAGTATGCGCAGAGGTGGAGGGAGGTCGCCATGCAGGTCCAACCACCCCTCTTAGAAAAGAAAACTGCCATGCTCTTCATCAACACCCTGAAGGCTCCTTTCATAACCCATATGATAGGGAGTACCACTAAGAGCTTTGCTGACATGGTAATGGCAGGGGAAATGATTAAACATGTGATCAGATGCGGCAAGAATGAAGCGGGGGAAACCACTAGAAGGTCTGCTCCTAGAAAAAAGGATGACGAGGTGAATAATACAAACATGGGGGACCCAAAGTCAATTACCATTAATCAGCCAAAAATGGTGACTACTGAGTATCAAGGTTCATCAAGGAAAGAATCTCGCACAAGGAAAAACATTGGAAAACTCCAATTTACGTCAATCCCTATGACGTATAAGGAGTTGTATCAAAGTTTATTTGATGCACACGTTGTGTCCCCCCAATATCCAAAACCGATGCAACCTCCATACCCAAAATGGTATGAACCAAACACTCAGTGTGAGTACCACGCGGGGATCACAAGCCATTCGATGGAAAATTGCCTTACTTTCAAGAAATTGGTAGAAAATCTCATCAACATGGGTATTGTGAAGTTCGATGATGGAGCAGTGGTAATTGAAATTAGGGGCAGGAGAGTTGTGTTTCCTTAAAGAAGTCATTAGAAACCTAGAAATCAGGGGATCAGAACGCCAATGGTATACCCGAAGAGAACCGAGGAATAAAAGTTTTTCGAGCATCTTCCTTTATGTACTTGGGAGTGTTTTGAACAATGAGACTATGGAAGAAACATGTATTTTTAAAGCTAATCTAGAGTAATGTGTAAAACAAACTTGTTGCTTCAAGCACGAAGTAATAAGATTTCTTTTGAGAAGTAGGCTTGTGTCCGAATTTTATTTCAATAAAATGCATCTTTCTAAGTAAATATTTTCATTCTTTACATTTCATACTGAATATTTTTCACTCATGACCATATCATACGAATAATCATCCTTAGGATCATTTATTCTTTGGATTTTCTACCCACAATGGGCCCCCAGATATCAATGACATGAGCGACGCTGTTACTGACTCCCTTTTTAGTGAGATATGTATCTAGAGGGATCTGAGGGCTTTGAAGATGACAAAGATTGTAACTTACTTCCCCAATGGTAGATCCTACCTTATGAAGTGTCAGCAGACGCTATGAACTAACGAAGGAGATGAAGATGGAAGCGTAGCTCCTTGTAGGAATAAGGTAAGGCATCGTTGAGCTATTTTCAAGAATTCAAGATGTTTTCGCACGATCATATCAAGGCATGCCAAACTACTAAAACATGGGTATGCTGTTAAGGTTGGGGTTTAAAGAACCCATGTTTTACAACAGCCTAACTAATCAAGAGGTTCGGGCTATTAGTTCACCAAGAAAGGGAAATTGCATCTTTTATGCCATAAAATGCCAAGTCGAGGAAGACTGTGCCTCTTCCATTTTCCTTACATGAAGCATGGATGTTAACAAACCAGTCTCCTCAAAAGCTTTTAGCCAACATCGATTCATATTCATGGTCGTTGGTTACCTCACTGAGAGGGTGAAGGTCGCTTCATATGCCAAAATTACAAAGTCGGCAGTCATCAAATTCAAATATCAAAAAAAAATTCAAAAAAAAAAGAGGTGGCAATAAAGAATGTCAGAAAGGAACATAATTGCATAAATATTTACGGTCTATTCAAAGATCAGACACCATTCAGTATAGCAAATGCAGCAAAAAAAACATTCAAGAATTTTTTTGAAAAAATGACTGAGACTTGTAAAGGTTGGCATAGAGAAGTTACCATTTACCCTTTCGATTTCTTGAACGTTGGCCAGGACTTTTGCCGGGGCATCTTTCCCATTGGTTTATGAAAGGGAAACAATTGTTGGAAGATAAGATTCCTTTTCCCCAAGCTAGGATTGAATTAGATGAAGCAGAATACCTCTAGTAAGCTTGATTGAAAGTATTCAGCATGGTCAAATGTACCAAAAATGTATACGGGCTTATTACAAAAAGGTTCGCTTAAAATAATTTCAGGAGGGGGACCCAGCATTGAGAAGGATTCTCTTTATCCAAAAGGACTCTAGAGGAAAGAAAAGGACCTTATGCAACAAAAAAGGCATGTTCTAGGGAAACATGGGTGTTAACCAAGATTGATGGCAAGGACCTGCCCAATCTGGTGAGTTCAGATTCGATAAAAGAGGTTTGCCAAAAAAAAATGAAAGAAGAAAAGAAAAAAGGAGATGCCAATATGAAAACCCGCAAAGGGCGCTTTGAGACCAAAGGGTATTTGAGTTGAAAACCCGAGAAGGGCAGCTCAAAATTTTGATCGAAAGTAGGGCATACAGGAGTCTTACTACGCTCGAAGAAGTATGTTACGTCTTGGGGCATCGACAAAGTACTCTGGATCCCCTAAACGCATATTAAGCTCAAAATGGTCCTCAAGAAGTTTGGACAGAGAAGCTCAGGCTGCGATATCCGGGGCACCTAGTTTCCATTTTACCCATTTTGAATTTGCTATATTTGATTACCTTATTTGTTTCAAAATACCTTACCAATAAATTTCTTCTTTGAATGCATTTGCTATTCTTGATTAACTTTTTTATTTCGAGCTATGCTCTCAATTAGTTTCCTTCTTGTCCATTGTTGCGATATTTTTCAAGCATTTTGCATTAAAATAATGATTGGTGGACTAATTATACTTTCATAAAAGGAGTTTCACATATTACTCTGGAAGCTTCTGAATAATACAAGGACCTGAAACAGGACGATTGTTTAGAATTCACCAAGTTTAAGGTTTGGAAATATTGAAGAAAGATGATTATCTCTTTGGACCTTTTATTGGTTGAACAAAAAGACAAGGCATTTCGTCGGTAATACCACCTTGACAAATAACGAGCAATGTCAATCCAACTGTATAAACGGATCATTATCGGGAAAAGAAAAATCATACTCTGCATTCATGCACATATCAGGCATATACATCTAGTCATGACACCCAGAGAATGGAAGGTGTAGTAGACCAAATTGTAACACCCCAAACCCGGCCCATACACTACAACCGGATCTAGTATGTCACCAAGAAAAATTCTATCGAAACATGTCATATTTTCAGAAAAGCCCAAATATGTTTTATATAGAATATGCTTAAGTAGAGTAAAAATCTAAACTTAAATACATGCATTTTAATTAAAATAAAACTTAAACGACTTAAACTAATAGAAGCCCATAATAAAGATAATAGCCCATGGCCTTATTACAACGAGATTTGAAGTCCATTAATTAAAAAGATAAAATAAAACTTGAGTCTCTTTTTGCCAAATCTACATATTCTTCTCAGATGGCCACCTTGCGTTCTCTCCATTCTGGCCTCAATCACTAGGTATCACCGAAATGTTAATTAAAGGGTGAGTCGCGAGACTCGATGTGCAACCCTCATGCACCACTAGAGTTTGGGCCTTAAGCCCATTAAACAAAATAAACAAAGTAATAATCATAATAAAATTAATAGCAATTAATATGCAAGGCCCAACCTGCTTGCCTAGGTTTCTATCCACTACACACCCCGCACCAACCGTTCACACCATTGGGGATTTCTACAATCGACCCACACCGCTACACACCATGATGGCGGTCATGCCGCTCATCCACGTATGATGGCGAAGCCTTTATAACATATAATGGTCAAGCTCGTATAATATTTAATGGTCAAGATCAGATAATGATTCACTAGGCATTAGCCGCCACACATATAACGATAACTTCCTCCTTTCATCAACCCAACCCATGCAATCACATACAAGCATTTTACTTATAACATTTAAATAGATTATTTACTAACCTGGGGATCTGCTTTTACCCTCCTTGGGCTTGTATCAATAAACTGAGATTTCGACATTTATCAAAACATATAAAACACATGAACATACAATAATAGGCAGATCTAGATGGTGGGGAGGTATTGCACACCTGGTTACCGCGAAAATCTATTATCCCTAACGAAGAGCCTTATTTGTCGAATCTCGAAAATGCTTAAGAAAACGTCACCTTCCTACCTTCGGCTTTTCCACCAAATTGGCACAGGAGACTTTTAATGAGACAGATTCTGTAACATCCTAGATTAGGGGTTGTGCGTTTGGAGCATAACTCGTGTGTTAATAGGCTTTAAGTGTGGTTGGTGATGTTTTAAAGGTTTTAAAACTCTAGGATTAAAAGGGGATGCATTGGAAATTTTTGAAATTTTAAGTTAAAGGAGAAATTAAGGCAAGGTAGCCTTAAGAGAAAAGTATGTGAAATTTGACACACAAACAGGCTTGGAAAAGTGGCTCAAGATGCCGTTAGGGCCTCTGAAATGGCGCCACATGCAAGGGTGTTGGGCCTGAGTTCGAGTCATATGGGAAGCAAATAAAAGAAGTTTTATTTTTTCTTCGTAAGCGTAGGTGGACGGCAACAAGGCTCTTAAAAGGGAGTTTTATTCTCTTTAAAATTGCTAAATAGGATAAATGATGATTTATCTTAAGTATTTTTAAAGAGATAAATAAGGATTTATTTATCATTATTCCCATGAGATAAAGGTTGGATTAAACTCTTTTATTTTATGATAATTAAAGGATAAAGCTATCAAATAGAAGAGTGGTGGCCAAGTAAGGATTCCTTAGATGATAATTTCGCCTATAAAAGGAGGAAAGGAGGGCTACTCATTAATTTTCTTCCTTCTCTTCTCTCTCTCCAAATTCTTAGGGTTCTCTTCTTCTTTCTCTTTTCTTTTGTCTAGTCAATTCCCTAGCCTCCTCTCTTTTATTCAAAACCAAAACACAATCCAACCTAGCCAAATTCTTCATAGCACTAAAAGTCAAATTCGCCAAAGTCAATCTTTGTTGTGATGTAAGGTGTTGCCGATTTCATCCAAAAAGGTAAGATCAACTATTATTTGATTTTCAATCTCTTTAGTCAAATATAGGAATCTAACTCCTTTAGAATTCCATGGCGAAATTTGAAGGTTTTCTTCGGGATCTAGTAGTTGTCGACTACAAGGAGCGGTTTCGGGATTTAGATCCGTAAGGTAAGGCAGTAGTGATTTTCGGCCATAGGCCATACTACGTGATTAAGTGTGACCAATTCTATCTATGGATGTTAGGGGTAAATCGGCAGAGATAACCAAAGCCTCCGGGATTTGGTAGGAGACCAAATCGGCATTAAAGGAGGAGGAAAAACCCCGTTCATCGTGTTAGAATCAAATAGTTCGAGATTCCGTAAAATAGTCAAATGTGTGATTAACCCACCGTTTTCTGGGTTCTTACTATATTTGCATGTGTGATTTATGTGCTAACTAGTGCAGTGGCAGTTATGTGGTGATTACCCTAAAAAGGGGTATATCGATAATCGTGTTAGTATTATCTGTTGATAAGAATGTGAAAGTGCCGATGTGAATGTGACTATGCTTATGAAAATGTGATTGTTCTGCCTTAATAACATGTGCATGCATTTATTATTACGCCATTGTTATATGTGCATGTGCATGGGGTGGGATATGAAAGAAGGTACGGGTGTACTTTGAGTTCGTGGTTTGATGTTAGCCTTGAGCTATATCGTGGATTGACGTTGACTGAGGTCACGTTGTGGATTAATTGCGATTTAGTTCGCATGGCTTGATGAGTGGCTATGTGCCTCATCGTGGTTGATATCGGCTAAGTGCCATATCGTGGTTGATGAGTGACTATGTGTCCCATCGTGGTTTTGGTGTTAGCTACGGCTACATTGTGGATTGGCGCTGACTGAGGTCGCGTTGTGGATTATTGTGCTTAATTGCACGTGGACGGCATTGATTGCCTTTTTGGAGGGAAAAGGAGAGGGTTATTTGATAGTCCCCTGGAGTGTGGTAGGCTGGATTCGGGGGTGTGTAGAGGATGGACCCTAGGTTTGGGTTGGGTGCACTTTGCATAATTTTATTTGATATGTGGATTAATGTGGAAATGGGCCAAGCTCGGTATATGAATGTGGATCGTTGTGGAAATGGGCTAAGCCCGATATGTGAACATTATGTGGTTAATTACCTCACTTCGATAAGTGATTTAATATGGGCCAAGCCCGTAATGTGTTATTATATGAATATGTTATCTTGTTATCGATAAATGGGTTAATATGTGGTTAACATGTGGGTGGAATTCAATGGATTAATTACACCTTGAGTCCGTGTGACTCACCCAAATTTTTATCAACTTCGCAGTGATGCTTGGACCGGTTTGGAGTGGATACGAGGTGGCCCATGCGTAAGACATTTTATTTAATTAATTAAGTATTTATATTTTCAATATTTTGATTAAGTGTTTATTGTAATAAGGTCCATTAAAGTAATTAGGTATTTTTATTAAGTATCTTTATTATTATGTTTTATTATGGATTGACAATTGAGATATCTCTCTAAATGGTTTTATTTTCTTAAATCTATTTATATGATAAAGTTTTAATTGGATATTTTTATCAAGCTTATATTATTTAAAAATTTTAATGGACATGATTTTGAATAAGAACAAAATTTTCAAGTTCTACCACAAGTCGGGATATTTTTAAAACGTTTTCGCAGTTGGCATTTCAAATTCTATTAAACGAATGGGCCGGTTTGGGGTGTTATGATTCGCTACTAAAAGCGTAGAGGAAAATCGACAGCCTTAAATAAGTGTTTTAGGTTAGATTTGAATGAAAAGAAAGAGTGAAATCGCATAGAATAAAATCCCAAACTTACCAAATTACTAAGGAGTATGTGGCTTATGGTGCACCTTCTGGAAAACAGAGATCTCATTTGTAGATTCTGTTATGGGAGATGAGGTATGAACAAAGGAATTGACTCTTAGAAAAGAAAAGAGAAACTGAGAGAAGGCTTGGAAATTTCAGAGAGAATGAGAGAAGAATAGGGTTTCGAATCACCGAAATTGAAGAATACTACTCCCTATTTATAGAGAAATTTCTAGATACCACACACACGAGTTGGAATTTTGGCCAACTCTCCCTCTCTAATAGCCTTCATCTCATCCGATAACTCAATCCTTATCTTACCTTTAAGAGAGCCCACCTTAAATCCAACTCCTCCTTATTAATTATCAGCTTTTTAACAGCTTAAAATAAAAGAAATAACTCCTAAAAGGTAGCCTAATTTCCGCCCACCCCTTCCCATTTAAGTGCCGAATTTGGCCTATCTTTTAGGGCCCAACGGCCACACAAGGGCCCAAATTCCTCCCCCCTTATGGCGCCACCTTATGCCCACTTAATGCACTTTAATTCTTTGAGCCACAAGCCCAGATTTTGTCACTTAATTAACCATCTTCTTAAATTATAAGCTAACACCATTTATTAGCCACCTAACCCAATTTTTTTTAAAAGCCCAAAATATCACTTAATTTAAACTCTAATCCATATATTTAATCAAAAAGTCAGCCCAACCTTTACAATCCCAACTTATCATATTAGACTATCATATAAATGAGTACGCCCATTTTAAGGATGTTACAGTTCTACCCCCTTAAAGAAATTTCGTCCTCAAATTTCCAACTAACTAGAAATCATACTATTTAAGTCTCACCACTAGACTTTCACAAGACTCTAATTCTAAAGCCAAAATAAACACTTAGTATATTATGGTAGGTACGCACCATTATTCGTGATCTCAAGCGTCTTCGTCCCTTTGTACTCATTTTACCGATTCGCATTTATCCGATTAGAAATTTTATGAACTATTAGTTTTCTTCCACTTTTTTGAACCACTGATACCTTATGAATAATAGCTTTAAAAGTAATTATTTTGAATTCGCATTCACCATACAGTCTCAAGTTCATATCCTCTAAGAAACCCATACATTCAGTCATGAACTCATGTTCATTACAAAAAAGTGTTGTTGTTGTTGTTGTTGTGGTTGTTGTTTTCACTACCCAAGGGTATTTTCGTAATTTTATCCTACAGGGGCATTTTCGTAATTTTTTTCGAAATGAGGTTCCTTGATGATTTTATAAAATAAGGGTATTTTGGTAATTTTACATTCCCGGGGGTATTTTGGTAAATTTGGAAACTGAGGGTATTTTGGTAATTTTAGAATATGGGGCATTTCAAAAATTTTGAAATATGAGGGTATTTCAGTAATTTTAAAATTTAGGGGTATTTTGATCATTTTGTAAATCAGGGTAATTTTTCAAATGTTAATGGTTTTTTTTTTGAAACAGGGTTGATTGGAATTTTTTTTTGTTTTTCGTAAAACAAAGGTATTTTGAAAATTTTGCAAAACTTGGGTTTTTTTTTAAGAAAAAGGTGGTCGGTCCCTTTCGGGTTTTAATCATAGGTTTAGCCCATCAACCACCCTCGTAATTAGGGTGAATAGTCACTATGCACCGTAGAATTCAATGAAGAGGAGGTGAGTCACTAGGATCGCTTAAATACTGTGCTCTTCCTGATCCTTCCTGACATGCATATGATTTGCCATTACACCTCAGCCTTGCGGCTTGTTAACAGTTTGTTCAAAGAAATTAAGTTTTATGAATTTTAAGAAGTGGTTTAAGCTAAGCCTAGAGTCCATCAAGTTCTAATTCTAGCTTAGTCTACGTCCCACTAGGCCCACTAAGCCCACATATATAAATATCACACAATGGTTCTAGTACTTACCCATGGACTTGGGTCGGAGATGCAGTGCCATGCCGAGAAAACAAACCTCGTACCATTTTTAAACATGCATGTTTCAAAAAAACCATTTTTAGAAAACGTTTGAGCCCAAAACCCAAGGTCGAAGTTTTGAACCTGCTCGATACCAATTTGTAACACCCCAAACCCTACCCATACACTACAACCGGATCTCGTATGTCACCAAGAAAATTCTATCGAAACATGTCGTATTTTAAAAAGCCCAAATATGTTTTATATAGAATATGCTTAAGTAGAGTAAAATCCAAACTTAAATACATGCATTTTAATTAAAATAAAACTTAAACGACTTAAAGTAATAAAGCCCATAATAAAACATAATAGCCCATGGCCTTATTACAATGAGATTTGAAGTCCATTAATTAAACAGATAAAATAAAACTTGATTCTCTTTTGCCAAATCTACATTTTCTTCAGATGGCCACCTTGCTCCTTCCACCTCAAATCCAATCAATCACTAGGTATCACCCAAATGTTAATTAAAGGGTGAGTCATGAGACTCAGCAGTGCAACCCTCATGCACCACTAGAGTTTGGGCCTTAAGCCCATTAAACAAAATAAACAGTGTAATAATCATAATAAAATTAATAGCAATTAATATACAAGGCCCAACCTGCTTGCCTAGGTTTCCATCCGCTACACACCCCCGCATCAACCGCTCACACCATTGGGGATTTCTACAATCGACTCCACACCGCTACACACACTATGATGGCAAATATGTCGCTTATCCACATATGATGGTCAAGCCCTTATAACATATAATGGCGAAGCTCAGATAACATTTAATGGTCAAGCTCAGATAATAGCTTCACGGCATTAGCCGCTACACATATAACGATAACTTCCTCCTTTCATCAACCCAACCCATGCAATCACATACAAGCATTTTACTTATAACATTTAAATGATTATTTACTAACTTGGGGATCCGCTTACCTTCCTTGGGCTTGCATCAATAAACCGAGATTTTGGCATTTATCAAAACATATAAAACACATGAACGTACAATAATAGTCAGATCTAGATGGTGGGGAGGTATTACACACCTGCTTACCACGAAAATCTATTATCCCTAACGAAGAGCCTTATTTGTCGAATCTCGAAAATGCTTAAGAAAAGTCACCTTCCTACCTTTGGCTTTTCCACCAAATCGGCACAGGAGACTTTTAATGAGACAGATTCGGCTACTAAAAGCAGAGAGGGAAAATTGACAGGCCTTAAATAAGTGTTTCGGGTTAGATTTGAATGAAAAGAAAGAGTGAAATCGCATAGAATAAAATCCCGAAACTTACAAAATTACTAAAGAGTATGTGGTTTATGGTACACCTTCGGGAAAACAGAGATCTCACTTGTAGATTTGGCTATGGGAGATAAGGGTATGAACAAAGGAATTTGGCTCTTAGAAAAAGAAAAAAGAGAAACTGTAGAGAAGGCTTAGAAATTTCGGCAGAGAATGAGAGAAGAATAGGGTTTCGTATCACCAAATTGAAGAATACTACTCCCTATTTATAGAGAAATTTCGGATACCCACACACACACGAGTTGGAGTTTCGCCAACTCTCCCTCTCCCGATAGCCTTCATCTCATCCGATAACTCAATCCTTATCTTACCTTTAAGAGAGCCCACCTTAAATCCAACTCCTCCTTATTAATTATCGCTTTTAACAGCTTAAAATAAAAGAAATAACTCCTAAAAGGTAGCCTAATTGCCATCCACCCCTTCCTTTTAAGTGCTTAATTTGACCTATCTTTTAGGGCCCAAACGCCACATAAGGGCCCAAATTCCTCCCCTTATGGCGCCACCTTATGCCCACTTAATGCACTTTAATTCTTTGAGCCACAAGCCCACTTTTGTCACTTAATTAACCATCTTCTTAAATTATAAGCTAACACCATTTATTAGCCACCTAACCCAATTTTTTTAAAAGCCCAAAATATCACTTAATTTAAACTCTAATCCATATATTTAATCAAAAGTCAGCCCAACCTTTACAATCCCAACTTATCATATTAGACTATCATATAAATGAGTAGGCCCGCTTTGAGGATGTTACACAAATTGATTGAATAAGTTATGAATTCTATACCCCTGAGTCATAGTAGGATGGTTGAGATGATACAAATCCTATACCTCGGAGTTGCAGTAGGATGGATGGGAGAAAACAAACGTTATTCTCTTGAAGTTGCAATGAGAGGTACAAACTTTATGTCCCGTAGTACAAAGAGAAGGGACTATGAAATCACAGCGGGGCAAGCTTGTTGAGCATAATATAATCGCTTTTTGGGTTTCTATCAAAGATACCGGTCGAACGAGAAAGCATGATAACGCATCAGTGATAGAACCTTAATGAACTACGAGCAATGACAACCCTAAGCATTTAAAAAGGGATCATGTCATTTTGCATTCATACATCATTTCAAAACACGTTTAGTTAGGAGCATCCGACTCATTGCATCCTAATCATCATAAAAAGACCATTCTCATGACATTCTGCATTCATGCAAATATCATCTATTGCATCCTAATCATTATACATTTAACAAAGGATCATTCTCATGACATTCTGTATTCATACAAATATCATCCATAGTTATTTAGTTAGGAGCATTCGATTCATTCTGATCATTGCATCCTAATCATTGTAAAAAGACCATTCTCATGACATTCTGCATTCATGCAAGTATCGTCCATAACATATGTAGTTAGGAGGCTTTGAGTCATTCCGATCATAACATCCTCATCATTTGCATATGCATAAGCACATAAAATTAATTCTACAGGACAGGTTCCTCAAAGAACGGTGTAGCAATATCAAAGTTCAGATTTTGTTCCCTAGAGATGATAGTGGAGCAGACTGGAGATTGAAGTCTTCCTGAAGATAGTAAGGAAGCAAATTGAAAAGTTCAGATTTTGTTCCCTAGAGATGATAGTGGAGCAGACTGAAGATTGAAGTCTTCCTGAATATAGCAAGGAAGCAAATTGGAAAGTTCAGATTTTATTCCCTAGTGGAGCAGACTGAAGATTGAAGTTTTTCTGAAGATAGTAAGGAAGCACATTGGAAAGTTGAGATTTTGTTCCCTCAAGATGGTAGTGGAGCAGACTGAAGATTGAAGTCTTCTCAAGATAGTAAGGAAGCAAATTGAAACTTGATTTTGTTCCTTCGAGATGGTAGGGAGCAGATCAAGATTGAAGTCTTCCTGAAGATAGTAAGGAAGTAAAGTGGAAAGTTCAGATTTTGTTCCTTCGAGATGGTAGGGGAGCAGACTGAAGATTGAAGTCTTCCTGAAGATAGTAAGGAAGTAAAGTGGAAAGTTCAGATTTTGTTCCTTCGATATGGTAGTGGAGCAGACTGAAGATTGAAGTCTTCTTGAAGATAGTAAGGAAGCAAATTGGAAAGTTCTGAATTCTTCTTTTCTCGAAGTTCCCGTGGAGTAGGTTGAGATTACAAATCCTGCCTCCCTGAGTTAACAATGAGGATAAATCCTTATTTCTTTGAAGTTTCAGTAGAAAAGATGGAGATTACGAATCTCTTCTCCCTGAATTCTTATTTTCTCGAAGTTCCCGTGGAGTAGGTTGAGATTACAAATCCCGTCTCACTGAGTTAACAATGAGGATAAATCCTTATTTCTTTGAAGTTTCAGTAGAGAAGATAGAGATTACGAATCTCTTCTCCCTGAATTCTTATTTCCTCGAAGTTCCCTTGGAGTAGGTTGAGATTACAAATCCTGTCTCCCTGAGTTAACAATGAGGATAAATCCTTATTTCTTTGAAGTTTCATGAGAAGATGGAGATTACGAATCTCTTCTCCTCAATTCTTATTTCGTCGACGCCCAAAGGAGTAGGTTGAGATTACAAATCCGCCTCCCTCGAGTTAACAATAAGGATCAATCATTATCTCTTTGAAGTTTCAGTAGAGAAGATGGAGACTACGAATCTCTTCTCTCTAAATTCTTATCCTGAAGTCATAATGGAGCAAGTTAGAGATAAACAAATCTCATCCCCTCGAAGTTGCAGCAGGAGCAAATTGAAGCTACAGGTCCTATCTCTCTGAAATAGCGGTGGAAGGGATCAAAGTGAAAAGATGCGGTGGACAGGAATGAAGCTACATGTGGAAGAGCACTCAAGAAGTTAAGATTCAACAAGACCAGGCAAAATTGGCTCTTTTGAAGTCTTTGCTCTATTCTCGTTACACGACAATGAGCAAAGAGGGGCAGCTGTAACGACCCAATTTTACCCGGGTCTAAAAGACCGAATTACAATGGGCCCAAACGGATTAAAATCAGACCCAATTTACAAGCAGCCCAACAGGCCCAAAACATTGAAAATTTTTCAAAAAATTTAGGGTTTCTAAAACCCTAAATTAGCCTAACCGCCGCCCCACTTGCCCTGCCTTCTGACATCTACTTGCTCAGCCTCTGTCATGTCCACCGCCCTTCCATCGCCAGCAACTTGCGTCGCGCACCTGCAAGCATTAAGTACGAGAAGACAGAACAAGGAAAATAGGGGAATAATATTTTCTAGAAATGGCTATAAAAGGCCAATCGAAAACTATACAGGGGGTTCTTATTTTGGGGATCTTTTTTTCCTCCGATAATAAAAAAACAGAGAGTTTCGCCCTTTTTTTTATCAATACACAAGAAAGAAATTTCAAAACACAACAACAGTAGACCCAAACACAAAAAACAGAGAAATACTAAAGGAAAACCGACTAAAAACCGAAAAACAAAGAGAAAAGCAGAGGTGATTGTTTTATTTTCGAAACTTTTTTTTCTTTTCTTCCTTTTCACTTCTTTTTCGACACATATACATGCTTACACTATAATTTTATAAAAAAATATATTATAAAAAATATAAAAAATATATCGCTTTTACGCTACGGTGGCTGGGAAGGACGGCGCCGGGCGATTTAACGCCGACCGTAGTGGCCCTGCCCTCCTCCGCAGAGAAAAATAAGAGAAGAATTTTTTTTTTTTTAAACAGACAGCACAAATGATTTTTTTCTGGGTTTTGGGCCTTATATAGCCCCTTAAAACGACGTCGTTTTGGGGCTGACCTTTAACCCCAAAACAACGTCGTTTCA
Organism: Gossypium rotundifolium; assembly: GCA_025506655.1. NCBI lineage: Eukaryota > Viridiplantae > Streptophyta > Magnoliopsida > Malvales > Malvaceae > Gossypium > Gossypium rotundifolium. The sequence goes on along the minus strand of CP106725.1, from coordinate 6,547,505 downwards.
CCTGATCCGACCCGACCCACCTTAGGATCCGCGTGTTTTTTTGTCAAAGGGCTAATTGCACAATCAGCCCCTCCGCTTTTTTATGTCACGCAATCAAGTTCATTTTCTTTTAAAATTCAAATTTAATAATTTTACATCGAATTCCACTTTGGTCCATAGTGGAACGCAGTTGTGACAAGGCCCGGAAAATTTATCCATTTGGTCCCAAGTATTTCGCATGTTTCAGCTTCATCCTTCTATTATTTATTTGTATAATTTAACCCAAACTTCGCTTTTAATGCAAATTAACCCATTTTCAACTTTTTCGCAATTTCACTATTTTTGCTTTATTTAATTTTTTCTTATTTTTAAGTACTTATTTTTTATTATTACTCATTATATTATTATTAGTATCCCCATTATTATACTATTATATTCTACGATTCTGTACATTTTGTGTGCTTATATTATGCTATTTATTTATTTTTATTAGTATTACTATTATTATATTTTTATATTTCATATATGTATGCTTTTATTTGCTTATTATTATCTTATTTATTTATTTTGTTTGCATTATTATTACTATACTATTATGCACCATTATTATTTTTATTAATATTGCTACCTTATTCATTATCATTTTATTATTTCCACCATTATCATTAACCGATTATTTATCACTACATTATCATTATTATTACTATTATTATATTACTATCATATGTATGCATATAGCTATATTTATATCTACTATTTCACTCATCAACCACCATCATTATTTTCATATATCATCATCATTATCATTATTTTCTAGCACCATCAATATATATTCTATTGTCATAATACTTTCCTTTTACCATTACTTATATTATTATTATTCATTCATTGTTATTATCAATATTCTTATCACTCGTCGCACTAATCCTTCCGACATCTCAATTTTTATAATGACCAATATTCCGATTAGCGATTCGAGAGAATCAAGCCCTAACTTATGTGGTTTCGATTTTTCTCGTTTAAGCTAAACAACGGAATGTCCCTTTTAAAATCGCAATTTAAATTTTTAAACAAAATACTTAATCTCGGATATTCGAAATGTCACGCCCTAACTTACTGGACTCGACATCTAGATACTTCGAGATAAGTTTCTTTTTTCTAAAATAGAGGCAATGTCCCTAATTCGGCTTTTCGAGAAAACAAGCCCTAACTTATTGGGTTTTGATTTCTCGTTCGACAAATGATGGGAGATCCTCTTCGAAATAAAACCAAGTTTTAAAAGGCGAGCTTAGTTTCGGGAATCTAAAGTATCGCGCCCTAACTTACTGGACATGATGCTTTATCTCTTCGAAAATAAGAAAGCCTTAGCGTCCGTTCTAGTGCCTTCAAGTTTTGAGAACAATAAGTATCTATTTTCGAATTATTTTAAAATTTTTCAACATTAGGACATCAATCAATCAATTTGGTACCAATTTTGGGCGTATCGAGGGTGCTAACCCTTCCTCGTGCATAACCGACTCCCGAACTCATTTTCTGGATTTCGTAGACCAAAATTGTAACATCCTAAAAAGGACCTATGCATTTTGGCCTAATTGTACGAAAAGACATGTTTTATGTGTTTTGGAATAAATTTGGAATGATTTTGGAAACCTAAAAATGTATGGAAATGTTACGATGAAAGTAGGAAAATGACCATTTTTGGAAACCTAAGCAAATTAGGAAAGTGAACATTTTGGAAACCTAAGTAAATTAGGAAAGTGAACATTTTGGAAACTAAGCTAAAAGAGGAAAGTAAACATTTTGGAAACTAAGCCAAAAGAGGAAAGTAAACATTTTGGAAACTACGCTAAAAGAGGAAACTAAACATTTTGGAAACCTAGGAAATGTCAAGTTACTGAGCACATGAAAATTTTTGGAAACTTAAAATGACCCTCAAATGTCGAATTTTAAAGTTCAAAGGGAACTTAGGGCCAGTGACCCTAAAATATAAAGTACGTGAAATTTGACCCATTAATCTGACTTGGAAAAGTGGCTCAAGATGCCACCTAAGGCCCTGTGAAATGGCCCACATGCAAGGGTGTTGGGCCTGAGTTCGAGTCACATAAGAAGCAAATAAAAGAAGTTTTATTTTGCTTCCATAAAGAGAGAGTTGGACGGCACAAAGGATCTTGAAAGGGGAGTTTTAATTCCTTTGAAATTTTCGGCTAATTAGGAGATTTGATAGAATTTAATATTTGATAAAATTAAAATTTATCACATAGGAAGAGTTGGCCGATTGAGGGACTCTAAGGCTAATATTTTCGGCCAAAGAAGGAAAGTAAAGAGCCATTCTTCATTCTTTTCTCTTCAAGAGAACCCCTTGCCTAAAATTCTCTAGCCAAATAGCACCAATCTCTTCTTCTCTCTTTAGTCGAATTCTCTCTGTCAAAACTCTCCCCTTTTCCTTCTCTTTTCTTTTCTTTTCTTTTCCTTTCTTCTACTATCCCTTCACAAAAGCCGAAAATTTGTGATCCATAAAAGTGCCATAGCTGAATAGTATAAAGGATCATCCGGGATTTGAAAACGAGGTAAGTACATCTATGTACATTCGGCCAAAAAGGTCTCTTCCATACTTGAATGATAGATCAGATCTAACATGTGATTTCGGCAGGAATCTAAACTAAAAGATCAATTTCGGGATTTGAGAACTCCAAGGTAAGTGTGTTCATATATTCGGCCAAGGCCAATCTTAAGTATTTAGATCAAAAGTGATCAAAAATTAATCGATTTAAGGATTTGGGTTTTGGTCGAATACAAAGAAGAGAAAAGTAAAGTTTCGGGATTTAAAATCCATAAGGTAAGCACCTAAAAGTATTCGGCCAAGGCTTGTATGATTACATAGATCAGTTCTTTAATTATCAAAAAGCCGAAAACTAACCTATGTTAAGATTTAGGGTTGGCCGAATATCAGGTGAAGGAAAACCAAGTTTTCGGGATTTAAATAATCATCAAATCGGCATTGTCGTAACCATTTTTTGGGAGACGACAAAAAGGGGTTCGCTTTGGGTTTTAAAAATGAAAAAAAGGGAGTCGCCACCGACCTTTAGTTGGTGTGATCGGATCACCTTTATTTTAATAAAACGCTTTGTTTTACTAAAACACTGTTTCTGGTCTACGAAGTTTTAAAATCGGGTTCGGGAGTCGATTCACATACGAGGAAGGGTTAGCACCCTCGATGCGCCCAAAATTGGTACCAAAATGATTAATTAATGTCTTAATGTCTAAATTCAAAAGGTTTTAAAATACGGATCTTTTAAAAGGTATTAGAATTTTGAGATGTCTTTATTTTGAGAGGTGCGAACGTCACATCCAAAGACGTTAGGACATGAAATTCTAAACCTTCGTAATCAAAGCCATCTCATGATTTCATGAAGTTTACTGTAAGGGTGTTTAGTTATTTAGTCGAACGGAAAATCGTAACCCAGCGCGTTAGGGCACTATTCCCCGAGTTCCTAAATACAAAACATTGCCTTTATTTCAAAACTTTTAAATGGAGTATCAATTTTACAAAATACATCGTATCGTGTTAGTTTAAAAAGACTAGAGTCAAATCTTGAGATTTCTTTGTTCCGAAAAGATATAAACATTATATCCAGCTCGTTAGGACACAATGTTTTAATCTCTCGTAATCAAAGTCGTCTCGTGATTCGCGGAACTTCGTGAAAGGGATGTTAAGTTATTTAGTTAAACGAAAAATCGCAACCCAGCACGTTAGGGCACTATTTTCTGAATTTCTAAATACGAAACATTGCCTTTATCTTAAAACCTTAAAGTAAAATATGATGATTTTCAAAACTACATTTTACGTAGTATTAATATAAAATCAAGAAAGATAAATAAATGAATCTAAGAGTACAAACAATAATGTTAAGATAATGATGTCAAATTATGATAATATTATTTCGATATGAATAATGCATGTATAATAATAATGGTAATAGAATAACAAAATTAGTGGTGAAAAATAAAGTGATAATAAAAATAAGATAATGGTAATAATACAAAATAATAGCAAACTAATAATAGTAATATATATATATATTATATATATGTATATAATAATAGTAAGAAAGAATAGTAAAATAATATATTTAATAACGATAATAATAATAGTGATAATAATATAATAATAGAAACTATCGGTAAGCAAAATGATAAGGAAAATATATACGATATCTGAAAAATAAATAATACAGATAATAAGGTAGCAAAATAGTAATAATAGTAGGACTAATAATTTAAAAAAATGATAATAATAACAACAATAATGACAATAATAACAATATAATATATATGTACGTATGTGAGTGACAAAACTTATATGATATAACCTTGATAATATACAAAATAATTTAATATGTAAGAGTTGGCTTTAGTATGATAAAATAATATATTAATGTAATATAATATAATATGATATGATATAATATAACATAATATAATACAAAGATAATATATAGTATAATAATAATAATGATAATAAGGTGATAATAATAATAATAATAATAATAATATAGTAGTAAAAAATATATCAAATAATGGCCAAAAGGCCAAAATTGTGAATTAATTAAAAGGGAATCAAATTGAATTAAAAAATGAGATTTTGGGGTTAATTTGAAATAAAATGTATGGAAGGGCATATTTGAAACACGCGGAAAACGAGGGGACCAAAGGGAAATTTTCCCAAAGCTTAAAACGCAACGCTTAAATGGGGAACTGGATCGCAAACCGCGAAAAATCATTGGGCCAATGTTGCAATAAGTTAAAAGTTTGATTTAAAAAACTAAAAATGCGGAAGGGCCAATTGCGCAATTAACCCATTTAATGAAAACACGCGGATCCTTCAAATGGGTCGGTCGCTGCATGATCTTGCCAAAACGGCGTCGCTTTGGCGCCTAATGACTGTGGCAAAACTAGCACTGCTTGTCGCTATAAAAGGCCAATTTTTGAAGAAAAAATCATTTGGTTGCTGTTTGAGGAAAAAAAAAGGAAGAGAGGAGGGTTTTTCTCCGACCAGTCCAGATTCCGCGAGAGAGGCCACGCTGCCGAGTTCGCCACCGCCCACCACTGGGCCTAAAAGGTAAAAAGCCCTTTTTTTTTTTTTTGTTTTATATGTACATTTTTTACCCTTACACGAAATAGAAGAAAAAAATTTAAAAAAAAGGGTAAAAAGAAATCACCTTTGTATCAGTTTGCTATTTTTTAGATCTACTCTTTTGTTTTCTCCCTTTTTTTTAAAGCCCTGTATTTTTTGGTGATTCGAAAGCTCTGTTCTCGATTACAGAAAAGGAAAAAAAAAGCCCTAAAATTTCTTCTTCGGTTGGTATTGATGTTAAAAAAAAGTTCTCCCTTTTTTACAAAATACTCTTAATCCAAAAAACCAGCAGTCCCTTTTTTACAATATTTTCGGGCTTTAAATACCCAAAAAAGAATGCACGCTCTCCCCCCTCTCCTTTTGAAATGCTACAATACATGAGTATATCTACTGCTTTTGCTTCCGTGTTGTGTTGCTTCGCTCATCTTCTCGTCTTTTCATTTTTTTCATCTTGCGAGAGCAAGTGGAGGAGTTGGTGGTGACAGCAACAGGGGGCGGTGGCGAGGAGGTGGCGTGTCAAAAGTCGTGGCAGTGGCCTAGGTGCGCGCACCTAGGGTTTCTATTTTGTTTTTTTTTTTGCTTAGGGTTTGGGTGTATTGGTCAGAAAATAACGGGCTTGTAAGCCGGGTAAAATTGGGCTCAGATACCGCCTCTTTGCTCATTGTCGTACAACGGAATGGAGCAAAGACTTTCAAAAGGCCAATTTTGCCCGGTCTCGCCGAAGTCTTGAATTCTCGTGTGCTCTTCTTCGTAGCGCCACCCCCCCATCGCATCTTGTTGCTTCGATCCATTTCACTACTATGTGGCTTCAACTCGCTCTTGCACATTTAGAAATGTCTAAATCAAGATATTCAATCTGATCCTTGCAAACTCAAGGATCACCAGACTGATATCTTCGATCTTGCTTCCTGCAACTTCAGGAAGGTCAAATCTGCTTTCTTCAATCTGATCCTTGCAAACTCAAGGATCACCAGACTGAATCTTCGACCTGCTTCCTGCAACTTCAGGAAGGTCAAATCTGCTTTCTTCAATCTGATCCCAGCAAACTCGGGGATCACCAGACTGATTTCTTTGATTTACTTCTTACTCCACGAGAACTTCGAGGAAATAAGAATTCAGGGAGAAGAGATTCGTAGTCTCCATCTTCTCTACCGAAACTTCAAAGGAATAATGATTGATCCTCATTGTTAACTCAGGGAGACGGGATTTGTAATCTCAACCTACTCCACGGAACTTCGAGGAAATAAGAATTGTGGAGAAGAGATTCGTAGTCTCCATCTTCTCACCAAACTTCAAAGAAATAAGGATGTATCCTCATTGTTAACTTTCGTGGAGACGGATTTGTAATCTCAACCTACTCCACAGAACGCCGAGGAATGAGACTTCGGAGAAGAGATTCGTAGTCTCTATCTTCTCTTATCGAAACTTCAAAGGAATAATGATTTATCCTCATTGTTAACTCGAGACGGATTTGTAATCTCAACCTACTCCACAGAACGCCGAGGAAATGAGAATTCGTGAGAAGAGATTCGTAGTCTCTATCTTCTCTTCATCAAACTTCAAAGGAATAATGATTGATCCTCATTGTTAACTCAGGGAGACGGGATTTGTAATCTCAACCTACTCCACTGGAACGTCGAGGAAATAAGAATTCAGAACTTTTCAATTTGCTTCCTTACTATTTTCAGGAAGACTTCAATCTTCAATCTGCTCCCCTACCTTCTCGAAGGAGCAACATCTGAACTTTGCAATTTGCTTCCTTACTATCTTCAGGAAGACTTCAATCTTCAGTCTGCTCCACTACCATCTTGAGGGAATGAAATGAACTTTTCAATGTGCTTCCTTACTATCTTCGTGAAGACTTCAATCTTTAGTCCGCCCACTACCATCTTGAGGAACGAAATCAACTTTTCAATGTGCTTCCTTACTATCTTCGTGAAGACTTCAATCTTCATCGCCTTCACTACCATCTTGAGGGAACGAGATCTCGACTTCAATATCGTTACACCGTTCTTTGAGGAACCCGTCTCAGAATGAATTTTATGTGTTTATGCAAATGATGAAGGTGTTTGTGATCAAAATGACTCAAAGCCTCTTAACTACATGCGTTATGTACGACACTTTCATGAATGCGAATGCCGTGAGAATGGTCTTTTTACAATGATTAGGATGCAATGATCGTAATAAATCAATGCTCCTAACTAAATGACAATGGATGACTTTTGCATGAATGCGAAATGTCATGAGAATGGTCTTTTTATGATGATTAGGATGCAATGAGTCGAATGCTCCTAACTAAACATGCTTTCAAATGATGTATAAATGCAAAATGAAATGATCCCCTTTTTTTTAAAATGCTTAGGTCATCATTGCTCGTAGTCCATTAATGTTCTATCCTCGATAGGTTATCATGCTTTTCTCGCTCAACCAAGATCTTTGATAGAAAACCCAAAAAATGATTATATTATGCTCGACAAGTTTGCCCACCGTAATTTCGTGGTCTCTTCCACTGCACCTCTCGGGACATAAAGTTTGTATCTCTCCCGCAACTTTAGGAGAATAACATTTGGCTTCTTCTACCTATCCTGTCAGAATTCGAGGTATAGGATCAATTTGATCTGTTACACCATTCACCGTGTAATGACCGATGTGTGGGCTCGATACGCATGAATGCAGTAGTATTATTTTTCTTTTCCCGAGAATGATCTCTTTGTACTGCTGGGTTGACATTGCTTGTTATCTGTCAAGGTTGTGTCACCGGTGAAAAATAAAAGGTCCAAAGAGATAATCATCTTTCTCCAAAATTTCCAAACCTTGAGCTGAGTTAGTTCTAAACAACAGTCCTGTTTCAGGTCCTTGTATTATTCAGAAGCTTTCAGAGTAATATGCAAAACTCCTTTTATGAAAGTATTATTAGTCCATTAATCATTATTTCAATGCAAAATGTCCGAAAAAGATTGTAACAATGGATGTAAAAGAAATTGATTGGGAGCATAGCTCAAACAAACAAGTTAATCAAAGCTAGCAAAGGCAATTAAGAAGAAAATTTATCGGTGGTTTTTGAAAGGAATAAAATAACCACAAGTAACAAAAATGGGTAAAATGGAAACCGAGTGCCCAGATATCGCAACTTGAGCTTCTGCTCCAACTTCTTGAAGACCATTTTGAGCTTAATATGTGTTTAGGGGATCCAGTACTTTGACGATGCCCCAAGACGTAACATACTTCTTCGAGCGTAGCAAGACTCAGATGCCCTACTTTCGATCAAAATTTTGAGTGCCTTTTCGGTTTTCAACTCAAATACCCTTTGGTCTCAAAGCGCCTTTATGGGTTTTCGCCTTAGCCTCTCCTTTTTCCTTTTTCTTTTTCTTGTTTTCTCGTTTTTTTTTTTTTTTGCCCCATTTTTTTTTTTTTTTTTGAAAACCCTTTTTATTGAATCTGAACTCACCAGATTGGGCCGGTCCTTGCCATCCATCTCGGTTAACACCCATTTTCCCTAGAGTAGGCCTTCTTTGCTGTATAAGGCATTTACTTTTCTTTGGAGTTCTTTCAGAAGAATCTCTTTTAATGCTAGGTCATCTTCCGAAATTCTCTCCGAGCAAACCTTTTCACAAGCCCGTATCATCCATTTTGGTACATGAGTGCTTTCAATCAAGCTTCATCAGAGCCATTCTCGCTTCATCCACTCAAATCAAAGCTTGGTAAAGGAATCTTATCTTCCAACAATTTTTCTTTTAAAAACCAATGGAAAGGAATGCCCGGTGAAAGTCTTGGCCAATGTTCAAGAAACCTAGAAGGTAAATGGTAACTTCTCTATGCCAACCTTTACAAGTCTCACTGCTTTCTTTCAAAAATTTTGAAGGGTTTAGGCTACCATTATCAGAATGATATGGTGTCCGATCTTTGAATGATCGTAAATTTGGGCCATCACGTTTCTTTCCGACATTGCCACACACTTCTCTTTTTTTTTGTTTTTTGTTTTTTTTTTGAATTTGAAGTTAAAGTTGACAACTGTTGACTTTGTAATTTTGACATGTGAAGCGACCTTTACCCTCTTGGCAAGGTAATCAAAGGCCATGGATATGAACCGATGTTGGCTCAAGCTCTTGAGAGACCGGCTTGATAACATTCATGCTTCACATATAGGAATCCAGCGTTCGATGGCCTCAACGTGTTTGGTTTGTGATCATGCGATAATGTCTTGCCTTATTCTTGCGGTGAGCTAAGCTTCCGCCTTCATCTTCCTCGTTGGTTCATAGCGTCTGCGACACTTCATAAGTAAGTTACGATCTTTGTCATTTTCAAAGTCCTTAGATCCCTCTAGATACATATCTCACTTAAAAGGAGTCAATGTGTGTCGCTCACGCATTGATATCTGGGCCCATTGTGGCGTAAAATCCAAAGAATAAATGATCTTAAGGATGATTATTCGTATGATATGGTTATGAGTGAAAGAATATTCAATAAAATGTAAAGAATGAAAATATTTACTTTGAAAGATGCATTTTATTGAAATAAAAATTCGGACACGAGCCTACTTCTCAAAAGAAAACTTATTGCTTCCGTGCTTGAAGCAACAAGTGTGTTTTACATTACTCTAGATTAGCTTTAAAATACATGTTTCTTCCATACCTCATTGTTCAAAATACTCCTAAGTACATAAAGGCGTATGTCCGAAAACTTTTATTCCTCGGTTCTCTTGGTATACCATTGTCTCGCCATCGAACTTCACGATGCCCATGTTGATGAGATTTTCCACTAATTTCTTGAAAGTGAGGCAATTTTCTATCGAATGGCTCGTGATCCCGCGTGGTACTCACACCGAGCGTTTGGGTCATACCATTTTGGGTATGGAGGTTGCATCGGTTCGATATTGGGGAGACACAACGTGTGCATCAAATAAACGTTGATACAACTCCTTATATGTCATAGGATTGACGAAATTGAGTTTTTCAACATTTTCCTTGTGCGAGATTCTTTCCTTGATGAACCTTGATACTCGATGAGGTGATTTGGGTCTCTCATGTTTGTATTATTCACCTCGTCATCCTTTCTTCTAAGAGTAGGCCTTCTACCGGTTTCCCTACTTCAATCTTGCCGATCGATTGCATGTTCGATCATTTCCCTGCCATTACCATGTCGAAAGCTCTTAGTGGTACTCCCTATCATATGGGTTATGAAAGGAGCCTTGTGGTGTTGATGAAGAGCATGGTAGTTTCTTTTTCTAAAAGGGTGGTTGGACTGCATGGCGACCTCCCTCCACCTTTGTGCGTATTGTCCAAAACTTTCGCCGACTTTTTCTCCATATTTTGGAGCATGATTCTATCAGAGCTATATCGGCTACGCGTCTGTATTGTTTCGGAAGGCTCGTGCTAGGTCCCTCCACGACTTGATCTGGTACTACCGAGCTGATTGTACCATTTGGCTACAGATCTTACCAGACTGTTTTGAAAACAAGAATCAACAACGGTCATTATTAAGGTGCCCGCCATCCGCCGGCAGAACATTGTGATGTGGGCTGCGGACTGACTAGTCCCATGTATTTTTCAAATTCGCATTTTGAACTTTGGTGGAAGTACCAAGTCCGGGACCAAACTTAAGTCTTTAGCGCTCTACCCCATGACGGCATCGACAATCTCTATTTCTTTAAACTTCTTCTAACCACTTGCAACAGTCCTCAAGTTGCCTTGGCAGTGATTCTTGCTTGGTCTATTTTTGCCATTTCGTCAGGGACCACCGTTAGCTGGACTATCTCCGGGTTAGTACCGAGCAGCTTTGAAAGTTCGTAGGCGCCTAGTATCGCCTTGCCCAGCTTGAGGCCTAATCGTGATGATGGTTCTTGGGGATACTCTTCATGCAAAGGTTGGTGCATGTGGTGGGGTAAAACCAGGAGGAATGCCTTCGCTCTCTTCTCCTGTAATTTGTATAGGACCTTTTCCTTTGTCCATTGCCCCACTCAAAGATTTGGGCCATTTGAGCCATCGTATTTTTGAGCCTCCAACATCCGATCCTCATCTCTTGTTGGAATTTTGCCATTTGCTCTTGCATCCGGTCTTGCGTGTCTTTCTCGAATTGTTCAAATCTTTGATCCATGTCTTCTAGGTTATCAAATAACTTCACCTAATTAGGGTCTTTCTACAAATTTTAATGCATGTGACATGATGCAATGCAATGCATGAAATGCAATGCAAATGCATGCAACAAGAAAGAGAGGCGTTGATTATGAATTCAATTTTATTAGAAGAACTTTTCTAGAAAATACGCTTCTTTACATAAAACGGACTACATATACGGCTTTATACTCATAGTCCAGGTGAAAATACCAATCCTCTTCTTCGTATCCGGATGTTATGGTTGTGTCTCGTGAACTTCCCCAATAGATGCCTCCTCTAGCTCCTTGTTCCTCGGTCCAGGCCGTGCCTCTTCACTCGCTTATCCTCCACGATGTTTATAAGCTTCTTTTAGAAAATAGAGACACGATGGCTCTTCAATAATCCTTGTCGGCTTGAATCCTCGTGCAAAGTCTTGTATTCTTACGTGGATTATCAGTCCTCTCTCGCTCGCTCACCGGACTATGTTCGAACGATCAGATTATAATCCACTTTATCAAGTAACACATTTCCTTATGATAAACTCTTCTATTTAGCAATCGAATATGAATCAACACCTTCTTTCTAAGATGATGCGGTGTGATGCAATGCAATGCAATCACAAACAAAACAAAACACGTTAGCACGGAGAAGTAAACAAAATAGAGTACCTATCCGGTGACCACTAGGGGTTTAACATAGTTGTATCTAAGGTGGGCTCCTTGGGTTTATCGCATGTGGTTTGGTTCTAGGAGGGTACCGAACCAGCAGATTCTCGATCTTTACCCATTATAGGCTCATATAGACCGAAGTTCATTCAGGGAATACATTTCCCTATGGCTACACTGAGATGAAAATCTCAAGAAGACATAGGTACGGATGTATCCCAAAGCGATCCACTATCCTCGCACGGAGGTGAAAACCTCACGAAGGAGTAGTTTCTCACTCTCACCTAAAGGTGTGACCACAACGGTCATGCAATGCAATGCCGCAATTAAAACAACATGCAATACAAATATGATAATTTTCAAATCAAACTTTCAAACTTCCGACAAAAGATGAAAATAATCAATTTATGGCCCGACTCTCTAAATCGGTCCCAGTGGAGTCGCCAAGTCGTCAGAACCATTTTTGGGAGACGACAAAAGGGGTTCGCTTTGGGTTTTAAAATGAAAAAAGGGAGTCGCCACCGACCTTTAGTTGGTGTGATCGGATCACCTTTATTTTAATAAAACGCTTTTGTTTTACTAAAACAACATTTCGGTCTCTGAAGTTTTAAAATCGGGTTCGGAGTCTATTCATGACGAGGAAGGGTTAGCACCTCGATGCGCCCAAAATTGGTACCAAAATGATTAATTAATGTCTTAATGTCGGAAATTGAAAAGGTTTTAAAATACGGATCTTTTAAAAGGTATTAGAATTTTGAGATGTCTTTATTTTGAGAGGTGCGAACGTCACATCCAAAGACGTTAGGACATGAAATTCTAAACCTTCGAATCAAAGCCATCTCATGATTTCATGAAGTTTACGTAAGGGTGTTTAGTTATTTAGTCGAACGGAAAATCGTAACTCAAATAGCGTTAGGGCACTATTCCCGAGTTCCTAAATACAAAACATTGCCTTTATTTCAAAACTTTTAAATGGAGTATCAATTTTACAAAATACATCGTATCGTGTTAGTTTAAAAGACTAGAGTCAAATCTTGAGATTTCTTTGTTCCGAAAAGATATAAACATTATATCCAGCTCGTTAGGACACAATGTTTTAATCTCTCGTAATCAAAGTCGTCTCGTGATTCGCGGAACTTCGTGAAAGGGATGTTAAGTTATTTAGTTAAACGAAAATCGCAACCCAAAGACGTTAGGGCACTATTTTCTAATTTCTAAATACGAAACATTGCCTTTATCTTAAAACCTTAAAGTAAAATATGATGATTTTCAAAACTACATTTTACGTAGTATTAATATAAAATCAAGAAAGATAAATAAATGAATCTAAGAGTACAAACAATAATGTTAAGATAATGATGTCAAATTATGATAATATTATTTCGATATGAATAATGCATGTATAATAATAATGGTAATAGAATAACAAAATTAGTGGTGAAAAATAAAGTGATAATAAAAATAAGATAATGGTAATAATACAAAATAATAGCAAACTAATAATAGTAATATATATATATTATATATATGTATATAATAATAGTAAGAAAGAATAGTAAAAATAATATATTTAATAACGATAATAATAATAGTGATAATAATATAATAATAGAAACTATCGGTAAGCAAAATGATAAGGAAAATATATACGATATCGAAAAATAAATAATACGAGATAATAAGGTAGCAAAATAGTAATAATAGTAGGACTAATAATTTAAAAAAATGATAATAATAACAACAATAATGACAATAATAACAATATAATATATATGTACGTATGTGAGTGACAAAACTTATATGATATAACCTTGATAATATACAAAATAATTTAATATGTAAGAGTTGGCTTTAGTATGATAAAATAATATATTAATGTAATATAATATAATATGATATGATATAATATAACATAATATAATACAGTATAATATATAGTATAATAATAATAATGATAATAAGGTGATAATAATAATAATAATAATAATAATATAGTAGTAAAAAAATATATCAAATAATGGCCAAAAGGCCAAAATTGTGAATTAATTAAAAAGGGGAATCAAATTGAATTAAAAAAATGAGATTTTGGGGTTAATTTGAAATAAAACAGAAGGGAAGGGCATATTTGAAACACGCGTGAAAACGAGGGGACCAAAGGGGAAATTTTCCCAAAGCTTAAAACGCAACGTTTAAATGGGGGACTGGATCGCAAACCGCGAAAAATCATTGGGCCAATGTTGCAATAAGTTAAAAGTTTGATTTAAAAAACTAAAAATGCGGAAGGGCCAATTGCGCAATTAACCCATTTAATGAAAACACGCGATCCTTCAAATGGGTCGGTCGCTGCGGATCTTGCCAAAGCGGCGTGTTTGGCGCCTAATGTTCAGGCAAAACTACACCGCTTCTTGTCGCTATAAAAGGCCAATTTTTGAAGAAAAATCATTTGGTTGTTTGTTTGAGGAAAAAAAAGGAAGAGAGGAGGGTTTTTCTCCGACCAGTCCAGATTCCATGAGGAGGTGCCACGGCTGCCAAGTTCGCCACCGCCACTGGGGGAAAAAGGTAAAAAGCCCTTTTTTTTTTTTGTTTTATATGTACATTTTTACCCTTACACTAAATAGAAGAAAAAATTTAAAAAAGGGTAAAAGAAATCACCTTGTATCGGTTTGCTATTTTTAGATCTACTCTTTGTTTTCTCCTTTTTTAAAGCCTGTATTTTTGGTGATTCAAAGCTCTGCTGATTCTGTAAAAGGAAAAAAAAAGCCCTAAAATTTCTTCTTCGGTTGGTATTGATGTTAAAAAAAAGTTCTCCCTTTTTTACAAAATACTCTTAATCCAAAAAACCAGCAGTCCCTTTTTTACAATATTTTCGGGCTTTAAATACCCAAAAAAGAATGCACGCCTCCCCCTTTTGAAATGCTACAATACATGAGTATATCTACCGCTTTTGCTTCCGTGTGGTGTTGCTTCATCTATCTTCTCGCTTTTTCATTTTTTTCTGCTTGCGGAGCAAGTGGAGGAGTTGGTGGTGACAGTAATGTGGGGCGGTGGCGGAGGAGGTGGGTGTCAAAAGTCGTGGCAAGTGTCCTAAAGTGCGCGCACCTAGGGTTTCTATTTTGTTTTTTTTTCTGCTTAGGGTTTGGGTGTATTGGTCAGAAAATAAACGGGCTTGTAAGCCGGGTAAAATTGGGCTGTCTGACAGCATCAAAGGTAAGTCTTTTACAAATCCTACTAGGATTTGGATATTATAGCCAAATAGGATTTATGCTAAGTAATAAGTGATAAATCAAATGTAGGGACTAAGGATCTAAACATTAGATCTAGCTTTTCGGAATCTCAAGGAATCGCTAAGCGAAACAGGTGTGTACCCCACACTAATCTTAATAGCTTTATGGCTTAAATATGATATATATGTTAATATGAAAGTGTAAGAATGTGGCTAAAGTACCATATTATGGTACAAAGTACTCAGGTACGTTTTCCTACTCCTACTAGGATTTCAAAATATGTTGTGAAAGTGAAATTAAATATGATATGCATGATATGTATAATTTGGGGCATTCGGGTTATTTGAGAAAGGGAAGTGAACGTGATGACTTGGTCTCACTAACTGAAACGTGATGACTTGGTCTCACTAAGAATATGTGACGACTTGATCCGACTAAGTGAATGTGGTAACTTTGTTACATTATCTAAATGTGGTGCCTCATGACACAAATATCGTGGCTATGCCACAATATTTTAAGTGGCGATAAGCACGCCGATTGCAATGACGCCTTCGATGGTGTGTAGTGGATGGAGGTTGACTTAGTAGTCCCTACTGCAGTGTGTTGGTACGGTGGAGTGTAGCGGATGGCATATAGGTTTGGGTTCGGGTTTGCATCATTATCTTGAATTTTATATGAATATGATATGTATGGTGTGCCTATTTCTATTATGTTTTAGTGTTGGTTACACATTGAGTCTATCGACTCACCCCTTTGTGGGAACATGTTTCGTGATGAGCAAGAATAGATCGGGATGGCGAACTTGTGGTGGCCATGTTCACTTTGAAGTTTAATTTAATTTGAATCTTTATTTTATTTTAAGATCTTGTATAATTTTATTTTGGGTTTCGCTTTATGTAATAAGGCCATCGTGATGATTTTTATTTCGCTTTAATTACTATGTTATGAATTTAGGGCTTTATAACTAATAAGCCCATTTAATTTAAAATAAGTTTAAACATTTTGTCACCGAAACAAATGGATTTTTGATAGAAAATAAATTTGTTTTCAACTCGAGCCCAACCCACAACAAACTATCTTCCAAAACACACAGCTTTCAAAGTATTCAATGAATTTGAACTGGTTACTTGAGGAACATACCAGATCCGGTCCATTCTCGTGGGTGTGGGGTGTTTCGCTTTTATATCGAGCCCGCTTTAAACTCTCGGCATGTGGCCTAAGGCCCAAAACGCTTTCAAAACAAGCCCAAATGAGTTTTATGAAAATATTTCTAAAAGTAGACAGTTTGATGGCATGGCACCAAAGTCTCCACCCACACCACCTGTAAGTACCTCTATCTATCTGTGATTATGTGAATTATAGAAGGGTAGAAAAGGAATGGAACGAGAATAGCATGATAGGAACTTAAACCCAAGATTAGTCTACTCAAACACGTATACATAAGACTTAATACACTAAACAAACATATGGCTAAGTCAATCAAGTTAGGGTGTGGCAACCATGGTACGCATGTCTAGGAGTGGATCCTCAAGAGCTTGGTATTTAAGCAGCCCTAGTGACTCACCTCCTCTTCACAGAATCCTACAGTGCGTAGCCTCGGCTCACCCTAACCTGCAGGACTTAGTGGGTGTGGCAACCCCAGACGCATGTCAGGAATGGTTTCAGTGGGAGCTTGGTACTTAAGCAATCTGTGTGACTCACCTCCTCTCCACTCGAATCCCGCCTCAGTGCGTAGCTTTGGTTCGCCTCGACCAAGAAGGCTCGGTCATAAAGCTAAACCCAATAATTAAAACCCGAAAGGAACTAGCCATTTTTCTAACCTTAATATTAAAATTTTAAATCATTTTTTTCCTTAATTCACTAAAACTATTTCTTATACACAATTTTCTCCAAAATTTTTGACTTATAAAATTACAAAATACCCCTAGTGGTAAAATTACAAAAATACCCTTGGTTTATAAAATGCCCAACTACTCAACGGTTTTGCCAAAATTTCATTATTTCATAAATGTTCAAAACCCTAAATTGCAAACTATCGAAAAATACCTTGATTTTTTTTAAAATTACAAAATTGCCCCTAACTCACTAAAATTACCAAAATGACCCTAATTTTCAAAATTTTTGCAACAGCACCGATTTGGAAAGTACAATTCTCAAAAAGAACCCTCAAAATTTTGCAACTTCTAAAATATCCCTGATTTATCAAAATTTTACAATTTACCTTGGTTTATGGTAAATTACCAAAATACCCCCAAGGTCTAAAAATTTCTGAAATACCCTCGAATTTCAAAAAACGCTTTCAAAATACCACAGGAACTTAAAAATACCAAAAATATTTTGTGACAAAATCACCAAGGAACCTTATTTTGACAAATTACGAAAATACCCACAGAGGACAAATTACGAAAATACCCCAGTAGTGGAAAACAACAACAAATGAAAAACTACAACGCTTTCTCCGAATGAACTAAGGTTCATAATTGTTTGATGGATGTATGAATGAATGAAAAGACTGTGTGCATGTATGAATACGAAAGAACCACTCATAAATTCCTTTTCATAAAATTTCTTCACGAGTAATAAAGTGAAACAAAAGTACTAATTTATAAAAACTTCTAATCGATCTCGACGTTAGAAATGATTTCTAGAGGACGCGTCGTCAAGGACGCAGAGAGGAAGAATAATCGTGTCGTAACCCGTTAGATCGGGTCAAGGGTCCGACAATGAGTTACCACCGCCACCACCACCTCCATTTGTTAATGTCGAGCAAAGAAGCTCGGATGGGGATGATCTTGTGTCGCAGCTATGTTGCGAGTTTTGGAAATGGTGGTCGGCGCGATGGAAATACGGAGCTCGTAAATCATGCACCGAGCGACTCGAGCCAACGGGCCGATGTGTTTCGTGGAGTGTCCGGTGTGGCACCCAAGACAAATTGAGTATTGGTTGGAAGCAATCGAGCGATTATGGATGAACTCGACCGACCCACAAGAGAAGTTGAAAGGGATGGTGGCAATCATACGTGATGAAGCGTACCAATGGTGGTTAATCGTGTCTCGGATGGTGCCACTACCGAGGATCCGACCGGGAGTATGCTAAGGAGGCATATCGGAAAAAGTATGTCGACACCGGTATATTGATGAGCGAGGAAAGCTTTTCTAGGACTAGTTCAAGGAATAAGTCGGTAGCACATATGAGGTGAATTTCCGAGGTTGTCGATATGCTCGAGGAGTAGTCGAATCAACATGAATGTCAGGTCCGCTTTGAGGACGGATTAAGGGATGACCTAAGATTATTGATAGCTCCACATCGTGAACGGAGTTCTCGTGTTGGTTGAAAAGGCTAAGGTAGTGAGGGAATTAAGGACTCTACTAGGCGAATATCGATAGGAATAGACCCAAGAGGGTTATGGATCATCGAGAAATGTGCGAAAAGGCCCGTAATTGAGGGGTTGAAGGGTCGACAAGTTGGTACCAGAGGCGATCGCCCTTATGAGCATTGTGGAAAGAAGCATTTAGGTGAGTGTTGGAAAAGATGAAGCATGTCTTAAGTGTGGGTCCAAGGATCATATGCTCAAGGATCGTCCAAAGATATCGATGACAAACAACCAAGAATCGTAATGTTAATCGGTAGGTAGGGAGGACAATGACCTCAACGAGGTCGAGGTTCAATAATGAGGTAATGGTAATCGGCAGAGGGCGTGGCGAGGTGCCGCTAATATCGAGGCAAGGCACCGAGTTTGGTTTATCGCGGTTCACCGTAGGGAGGATGGAGACGCTACCGAACGTCATAACCCAGACGTTCCTCATTCATGGTAAACCCTATTATGCTTTAATTGATGTGGGCTCGACCCATTCTTATGTTGCTGTAGTGTAGTTGAAACACTAGGCCTAGACTTTGAACTTTCGATAGGGAGATGACGGTAGTAAGCCCATTAGGCCAAACTATAGTGGTGAATAAGATCTTTCTAATATACCCCTAGAAATTGTGGAGTGAGCTTTGGTGACCTAATGGAGTTATCCTTCGGGAATTTGACCTCATACTTGGTATAGATTGGTTAGTAGAACAAGAGCTATGTTGGATTGTGCGGCTAAACGAATGAAACTAAGAACCCCTGAGGATGAGGTGGTCATTATGATAGGAGAAAGAAGAAATTACTTGACTAATGTAGTTTTGGTGCTTAAGGCTGAAAGGATGGTTCATAAAGGGTGCAAGGCGTACTTAGCCTTTGTAAGTGCGTTGGATGGAAAGGAAGAAGGTGTCAAAGGAGTTAGAACGATAGGGGACTTCGAGGATGTGTTTCCAGAGGAATTACCAAGAATACCCCCAGATAGAGAAGTTGAATTTGGAATAGACTTACTACCAGGAACAGCACCTGTGTCAATCGCTTCATACCGAATGGCACCGAAGGAGTTAGTGGAGCTCAAGGCTTAAATCCAAGAATTGTTGGATCGTGGGTTTATTCGACCCAGTGTGTCTCCGTGGGGAGCACCGGTCCTGTTTGTGAAGAAGAAGGATGAAACTATGCGTATGTACATAGACTATCGTCAATTGAATAAGCTGACCATCAAGAACAAGTATCCCTTGCCTAGGATTGATGACTTGTTCGACCAGCTAAAGAGAGCGGCAGTGTTCTCAAAGATCGACTTAAGGTCAGGATATCACCAGTTAAAAGTAAAGGAGGTGGATATCCATAAGATGCGACTTTCGTAACAAGATACGGCCATTTTGAGTTTATGGTAATGCCGTTTGGGTTGACAAACGCCCCACCGTGCATTCATGGATATGATGAACCGAGTGTTTTAACCTTACTTAGATAGGTTCGTTGTAGTGTTCATCGACGATATTTTGGTATATTCTAAGTCTGAAGAGGAGCATGATGAGCATCTCCGGATTGTGTTGCAAGTATTAAGGGAGAAGAAGCTTTATGCCAAATTCAGCAAGTGTGAATTTTGGCTTAGGAAAGTTGCTTTCTTAGGACACGTGGTGTCCGCCGAGGAATAAGGGTGGATCCTAAGAAAATCGGTTTGTTGATTGGAAACCACCCAAGTCGGTGGCGTAGATTCGTAGTTTCTTAGGATTGGCGAGCTATTACGTAAGGTTCGTGGAAGGATTCTCGCCGATAGCCGCACCATTAACAAAATTATTGAGGAAGGAAGTACCCTTTGTGGACGGATAAGCAACAGAGAGTTTTGAAAAACTTAAGAAGGTATTAACTAAGCTCCAAAGTTGATTCAAATGAGGCGGAAAGGATTTTGTGGTGTCTCGTGACGCTCACATACTGTGGTTAGGATGTTTTCTTATGCAAGATAGAAAAGTAGTCGCTATGCGTCCCTCGACGCTTAAGGCCGCATGAGGTGAACTACCCAACCCATGACTTGGAATTGGCAAGCAGGGGTCTTCGCCTCAAGGTGTGGAGGCACTATCTTTATGGAGAAAGGTCGATGATCTACATGCACCACAAGAGTCTCAAGTACTGCTGACTCGAAGGAGTTAAACTTGAGGCAACGAAAGTGGGTGGAATTACTGAAAGACTATGACTGTTCGATAGAATATCACCCGGGCAAGGCGAATGTAGTAGCGGATGCCTTAAGTAGGAAGGTTGTGTCAGACCTAAGAGCAATGTTCGCCCATCTAAGCTTGTATGAGGATGGAAGCCTGTTGGCTGAGTTGCAAGTCAAGCCAACGTGGTTGAAGGAGGTGAAAGAGGGACAGTTGATTGATGAGGATTTAAGTGTTAAGTTACAAAAAGTACAGAACGGAGATTTGGAGGACTATGAGGTTAATGATGAAGGAGTATTGTGCTACAAAGGAAAAGTCAGTATGCCAAGGGACAAGGAGTCAAGATCGAGGATTCTTCTGGAAGCGCATAGTAGCCCTTATGCTATGCATCCCAAGGCATTAAGTTGTACTGATTTAAGAGAACAATTTTGGTGGCCTGATCTTAAACGAGAAGTTCTGAATCTGTGGGAAGATGTCGATGTGTCGCAAGTTAAGGTCAACACTAAGTTCCATCAGATTGCTTCACCAATCCAGATTCAGAGTGGAAGTGGGAAAGAATTACCATGGACTTCGTTAGTGGGCTTCCCCTTACGCCTACTAAGAAGGACTCGGTATGGGTAATAGTGGACCGCTTGACTAAGTCCGCACATTTCATCCCAGTAAGAGTGGATTATTCCCTTCAAAAGTTAGCCAAGCTATATGTGGCGAAATTGTGAGGCTACACGAGTGCTTGGTGTCAATTATTTGAGACGAGACCCAAGATTCACGCCTCGGTTTTGGAGGGCACTTCATCAAGCTTTAGGCACCAAGTTGGATTTCACTACGGCCTTTCATCCATAATCAGACGGGCAGTCTGAATGAGTAATACAAGTGTTAGAGGATATGTTGAGAGGATGTGTGATGGATTTCAGAGGAAGT